>WTXK01000007.1:0-700636 GCA_025769895.1 Lactarius psammicola | reverse complement strand
CGTAAATAAAACAATGAACGACGCCCAAGCGATTAACATAACATCCGACTCTACTCTGCGTGGCGTACAGGCGTACAAGAGACAGTGCATTACTAGCGACAACTACGACGACGCGACAGATGGGGAGAACATCTTCCAGACGTCCACAGCGACGGAATAACAGAATATAAAGTGAAGGCACCCCGACCGGTCAAATCTCGAAGAAAGGGTAGGAATCTGTAAGTCAAGCTGTAGGGATGCTATGGTCCTTACTCCGGACATGACATGCATGACATATTGACATTGGGACATTCCGGCGATTATTGCAATCAAGTGCATAAACTTCGTTCTATAGTACAGTTCAGCACTTCATTTATTCCGTCTATTCTTTCGTCCGACGCCTTCCTTCTGCTACAATTTCAAATAGATCACTGGCACGACATCCAGTCAATATAGTCCTCTCGGCGTAAAGACAACGATGGGAGGGCGCTTACCGTGATAACAGTGGGTTGCTCGCGGCCAAGGAATTGCTTGAGATTGCTAATTTCCAGCGCGACGTCGATGAGTGCCTGCAATCCCTCACCCGTGTCCCGTCCGAGCTCCTTCTCACCCGCCTCCGGCCCGACATACCGCTCCACATACATACGCACCGTCGCACCTTGGCTACCTGTCCCGCTGAGCCGCCAAACAACACGGCTACCGTCAGGAATGTCACGACCTGCCCTTGATTCTTGCTGACGCTCTTGTCGATCGGGTCCGTGTAGTCAAAGTTGTAAGCGTTTCCCACCGTGAAGGACGTGCCTGTTGCCGACGACGTATACAGCTTCCCAGAAATGACGAGGATTTGATGAGTTCATTGACATGGTCAACCAGTTTTTGTGCACCCTCAGACGGTACTTCCTCGTAATCGTATCGTGAGAAGAACGATCGGCCATATTTCGCATAGTGCCTGTTAAGAATCTCGCGAATACCCCACAATTTCCGGACTTGTCCTGTTCGTTGGCAGCTGCAATGATGTTGAGCCAGGCTGTCCCCAAAGTGTCAGTTGTGGAACAATCCAACCACAGAGTATCGTGACAAACCAACAACCGCCCAAAGACCGTCCTTCTCGCGGATGTGGTCCGAACCTGTACCGAACGATTCTTCGCCGCATATGGACAGGCGACCAGCATCCATGAGATTTCCGAAGAATTTCCAGCCTAGCTTCTGTTAGCACCGTGTCGAAAAAAGACGATGATATCATACCTGTTGGTACCTCGAAATATTCGAGGCCTTTAGATTTTGCAACGGTCGATAGCGGCACTAGTGGGCATGCTGCGGGCGAGACCTTTGACTCCACCTTTCTTAAAGTAAGGGATAACCTCCGCCCAGTCTGCGATGATTGCTACAGAGTCCGAAGCGTCACGAATGCACCTGCACCGTAGATCATGTTCCGGTCCCCATCGCCGTCACTTGCAGCACCGAATGGGATTTTGCCTCTCTCGACGGCCTCTACGAGTGAGTGTGCATACGTGAGATTGGGGTCTGGGTGTCCTCCGCCGAAATCGGGAGAAGCGATACAGTTCTGGACGGAGACTCTGGGAGGTCCAGAGTATCAAGGAGAATCGCCTTCGCGTACGGCCCGGTGACGCCATGCAAGCCGTCAAACAACACTTTGAAATCGGACTTGTGTGATGTAAGGAATGACTTGATCAGCCCGAAATCAAAGATGGTCTCGAGCAGCTCCGGATAGTCTTTGACGGAATCGATGATCGAGACCTTAAGGGGGCCATAGGTGGTGTCCCCGTTTGGAAAGGTCGACTGGCGATGCCTCTAGAACCTTGTAAGACGAGATCGTCTTGGTACGAGCAAAGATCTTCTCTGTGATACCCTCGGGAGCCGGGCCTCCGTTGTCCACGTTGTACTTGATACCAAAGTCAGCATTGGGGCCGCCGGGGTTATGGGAGGCCGTGAGTAGGATACCACCGTTTGCTTTGTACTTGCGTATGATATTGGATGCGGCTGGTGTCGACAAGATACCGTCCTTTCCGATGATGACCTTGGAAACGCCATTCGCAGATGCGATCTTTAAGATGATCTGGACAACCTCCGGGGAGTAGAAGCGTCCATCTCCGCCAATGACTAAGGTGGATCCTGAGAGGGGATGGCATCGAATATAGATTGAACGAAGTTTTCTGTGTAGTGCTATCGAGATATGAGAACGGTTAGGCATACGCGATCGCTATGTGCGCACTTCCTGTTGGAAGATTTTGACCCTGAGTGGCGGATAGAGTTAACGGGATCCGATATACTGAATAATGGTAAACACCTCTTGCGCAGGCCAGATGTTGTTCTGACCATCGAAGGCTTGGTAGGGATCTCTTTACTGACAGGCGGGATGAGTGAGACTGTTATCTCCAGAAGAGAGCGGGATCGACTGATGATATATCACCTCGTAACACGTGATCGTTCTAGGCTGGCCCATGCCTAGAGCCTACCCTGGGACCCACTACCGAATATCTCTGCGAACGCACCACCTATCTCCTTCAGCATGTCCTGCGTTACGACGCTCCTTCCTTCTTTTCGAATGCCCTTCGCGATGTCGTCCGAGTTACCATGCTCGCACCGATCGCCGCCAGGATCGGCATACGAGACGCGGGTATCGCGTTGTCTCCGAATGCACCACTCTCGTAACACTTGGCCCACGCCAGGAATGCACCTACGCTCCCACTGAGAATGTCGCCCTGTCCTCCACAACGCTTCATCCCTCCCGGCGTGTCCACGACCACGACTTCGGTTTGCTCCCCTTCGGTATTGGTTGCAATGACATCCGACCGGCCTTTTGAAGAATGGTTTACCCCACCTAGCGCCCTTGATACCGACGAATGCACGTTCTTCGGGTGGCGTATTGGGATCAATACCCTGATAACCGGAGCAGTGTTATATCTCGTTCGAAATGGCGTATATGACGCTACACATACCACTGCTCGCTCAGCCTTTTAAACTCCACGACGTTAGGGGTAAGGACCGCACGCCTGTATCCCCTAACGATATCCAACTGTTGTCCCGCCATGTAGAGACCATCGGCGTCGAGTACGAGAAACATGTCCTTGCTCTTGGCCGACGTCGAATGCGAGACGAGCGAAATTCAGCATGTATTCCTCCCGACCAAGGCCCCGGGCCAATGACAAGGACATGGCAGGCGCGAGAGTAGTAATGCGGCGAGATCTCTCCGCAGCACACTTAGATGCCTGGATCATTGTCCATGGTAAGACGTTCGATAGAACTGGGCTCTTTCTCACGAATGAGAATAACATACGCGTCAACACGGAGTATTCGGTGACGATAAGGTCTGGGGAATAAGATTTGATGACATCCGCGGCAGTTGGGGAACAGATGACGTGGGAGAGGTCTACACCCTATGTGCAGTTGAAGGTTGACTGGCCACTACTAGAACAGGTGCGGCACGTACTACTCGCTGTGCGGAGATAGCGGCAAAGAACGGCGCTCCCGTATATCTTACACTCAGCTTAGATAATGTCAAATGTGTTGTAGTAGATAAGGGAACGTACTCTAAGTCCCCTCCGAGTACTCCGACGCGACCTATGTCATGTGAGATTGGGTGAAAGGCGAGTTGGGCCGACATGCCTGATTGCCCCTTGTGGAGGGTCCCGTCTAGAGGTGGGATGATTGTCTTATCTGTTCAAAGATGGTTTCGGAACTGGCATTCTGTGAACTTGAGGTTGGTCACGAATCAAGCCAACGCCAACGTCATATATACACCCTGCCCGGCCCCGACCAGGTCCGTTCAAAGCAAACTTGCGATTATGACCTGTCGTAGCATCGATAGCAGCCAATAAGATAGGAAGAATAGTGCGATAGCATCCCCCATGAACGTATCTATCTAAGGGAAGAAAGCTGAGATCATCTCCACATTAAACATCATGACTGTTCACGCATGGTCGACTCTTCATAGACAGAACGACGGTGGTCAGCGACGACTCGGCGGAATGAAACCATTGACGTACTAAAGAATTCATACGAAAGCCAGCACAATGCGTTGCTGGGCATGTGCGTGACTACGCGCGGTGTAAGTCCCCTCGAGAATCCACGTAGCCCATCTCGTCGCCATATGATTTTGAGCGCGTCCAGCATCCCTCGACAATATCTAATCTCCGGATCGCTAGAGGTACCCCGTGTCTGCAACATCGTCTTCGCAACATCGAGTGGGGTCGTGAGACCTGCAGCTACGCCACCGGCAACACCACCAGCAACAATGTGCGATAATGGGGAGTATTCGCCCCGGGGGTTCATCAATTTCTTTACGTGTTCATACACGGTGAACTGGGCCGCGGTGAACGGTACGGTCATAGTGAGCGTTGTTGGATACGAGACGTAGAAGGCGGAGAATCCTTCTTTGCGAAAAACGGTGCTGGCGCAGGTGAACATGGAACGAAATTCAGATTGGTGCACTTGCATTCGTTGTTTTATAACTGCACACGCTCTGAGCACGATTCGAAGCGCCTAGAGGGAGTTAACGCACCATCAAACGGGTTCATTAACGCATCGCTGGCGATTGTTGCTGAGGCACCGGCAAGGGCTAGCGAAGCATCGGGTCAACGCCAGAGCCAGGCCCCGGAAAGGAGAAAATCAGAAATAAAGGAAGACTCACGCGCCGATAGCCATTGGTGCGCGCTTCCTTCTTTATTGCCACCAGTCAACTCCTTGACAGCCTCATACGTTCCAAAGTGGACAGCGTGCGCTGGGCCGGCTCCCATAATCACCGAAGACACGCCCCGCCATAGTGCACGCACGCCCTCGGTCGAAGATATCCGCGTGAATGCGTTGCCGATCCCCGTATACATCGCTGCTGGCGAAGTAGCGAACACTTGCATACGTGTCTTAAGCCATGAGAGTGAGCATTCAGAGCGCGTACAGGGAAACGGGGGCGTACTTTTATGCTGTCGACTGGGAACATAACGGAGTGCTCCGTGATACCAGCCTAGAAGAAGCTATTTCAGCGTCCGGACCACGCCCGCAAGGCAAGAACACGTACGAGAGCGCCCGCGAGCATGTTAACCTACAAAGGCGCGAAAAACTGTCAGACAAGAAGGAACTGAGCGACCAGGATGAAGGCCGCAACGTACACCCAAACCAGCATTGGGAGATAACGCCTCGTATTCATCTTCGTCGGACATTTCTTGGGTTCCAGTAAGGGGGGAAACGGAACTTGGGGGATGGAGGAGGCGCAAAAGGGAGGCGCCGCGGTGGGTGTCGTGGAGATAAACGAGATGAAGCGGGAAGAAGAACTGGTGCGCAATTCGCTCCCGGTTCGGCCAAATGTCGACCCGACGTGACCTGTTCTGAGTCTCACAGCTCGGACTCGTCTAACGTATAACTGCGGAGTTTGGATATCGGGTCCAATACGCGCGTCGTGGGAGGCCTGTCGAGGGGCTTGAGCGAATCCCAATCATCTTTCGGCAAGACAACTCGCCGGTGGCTCTGTCCAATCCCATCCATTCATTTTTTTCCCAGCGCCACGCAAAAAGGGGAGTAACGTTTCATTGGTCAACTCTTACATATCAATCCGCGTACATGTAGCTCTAACATCTCATACACTCCCGCCCACTCAAATATCACACGTCTTCTTCTGCGCAGCCGCGAGTCGATCATGCTCCTCTATGTCTCTAGAGAGCAGGCCCGAGCACTGCATCAGCCTTCACGTTTCAAGGCGAGAATTGAACTTCTTACGTTGCTTCCCACGGATAGTCCAGCCTGAGTAAAGACTCATTTAAGTCACATGTATTCCCCAACAGGGATCGATCACTGGCCCACTCACCATAGGTCATCCACCTCCTCACCCGCATAGTAACTAGAATGCGCTTAGTTTCGGGGACAGTATTCGAATATCCGCTAGAGGTACTTACGGGATATCCGCTGGGAGCGAGCCAACCTTGGGCTTCAATTTGTTATGTACCACGAAGACCGCAAATTTGGTCTTGGCGCCTTCGCGCTCGTGGTGGGGCAATAACTGCAACGCGTTCTCGGTATCCTTACGAAGTTCAGAAATTGCGTATCTGGGGCCCAATTAACAGATCTGGAACGGGCGGACTACTAATAGCACTTACTGCAGGGTCGTCCTCGAGTCGTCCACCTCAATCCTATAGCGAGGTACACGATAAGTGTAGGCATCGGCCCCACTGGGAAGAGATACACGAACCACAATCAAAACGCGCTTTCCAAGTAGAATCTCCCCTGCCTCAGGACCCACTATCAGATCATAAGTTGAGGCATAACATCGTGTCGAGGAGCAGTGTCACGTACAGCCATTGAGTTCGGATGACTTCACTCCCAATCTTTTCAGCCGTGATCCCAGGCAGGGGCTCATATAGAGATAGGCAAATCGCATAGATGGGTACGTTTTTTGCGTGTGTCAGAACCCTTCAAGAAAGTCCGCTACGACAACACTTGTTAGTCCCCAAAGGCGGGAGAGGATGAGAGTAGGACCGACAGACCAGACACACGCGCAGGAAAGAAGCCGCTGCGCAAGAGGAAAACAAGTCGTGGCTAACTACAAAGAGCAATATTGTGTACTAACCCTCCGCCTGCAACCATCAAAAGATTAGGAGAGCTGAAGCACATGCGAGATAAAGATTTCCCTACCGATTGCTACCACGAGATCGGGTTTGAATTCGCTAATCTGTTCTACCGAGCGTTTGATGATATTGTGAACTTCGTTGTATGTGACGCGAATGTGCTCCGCCATGGCTCTTGATGAGTTACAAGTTGATTGATCCACATACGACGATTGGCCCTTATCGATCACGTGACACACAGCCCAGGCGGCCCAACGTCGATTCACGAAGCCACGCGTACTTTCAAGTTGGACTGGTACGTACAATGTCTGGAACTCCTGGACCTTCGAATACAGGAAAGGCCATAGCAAGCCTCGCAAAAATACCTGCGACAGACACAACCAGAGCGGGTACTCAGAAAATGAAATTCATCCCCACTCTTCCGATTCGACGGAAGAAGGAGTACGTACGTCCCAGAGCAATTCGCGGCCCATGCTTTGCTCATCATGCTTGGATGAACCAATTTTAGGGAGGTCAAGCAAGTCAGTGCGTCTACCTCCGGCGGAAACTAATTCCTGTTGTTCGTTGACAAAGCGACTCGAAGGAGCCAGCGGCACCCACACCCGCACCCGCACCAGCTCCCACAGGTGCTTCCTCTGACCGTGGCGGTCGGGGACAAGGGCGCGGCCGTGCGCGCGGCGACTCATCAAGAGGTGGTGGTGGGCGCGCTGCAGCACCCCCGCGCGCTCCTCCACCGGAGATGACAGCAAGTGGACCATTTGCTATGGGGCCATCACAGGCGGGTTCTTCCGCTTGGCGCAGCGGTCCACGTGTCTCTACGGTACCCACCGCGCCCCGAGGTCCCCCCGACCCGGCGGCACTCGGCGCAAATCTCACGAAAACGGCGGCTCCCGCGCTCAAGAAGGAGGAGCGCGTCGAGCCCCGCGTCCATGTCGACGACGATGCCGAAGTCTATTCGGACCCGGACGAGGGCGTAGAGATCGTGGATATGAGAAACGTGCACACGATGGATTGGATGGCCCCTGAGAGCCTGAAGTCGGAAAGTGCCCGTGAGAGGTCGAAGAAAAGGGCTGTGAAGATGGACAAGGATGAAGATGAACAGACATTGAACAAGGATAAAGGCACGCTCTCTTGTTAGCTATTCCTGGGTCCAGGAGAAAGCTGATTCTATCTCGCTACAAGCTAAGCAGGGACCGATAGCTGCGGAGGGGCCACCCGCAGATGACGTGGGCGACATCAATCTTGCCAATGCCCTAGATCTCAGTGAAAGCGAAGAGGAAGAAGTGATGGAAGATATCATCGACGATTTCGCACGAGACAGCGAAGTAAGCCAAACTACACGTTTTGCGCTCCCAGGAGAACTGATTTCTTTTTAATTTACCCTGTGAAGGATCAAAGCTTGCGACAAGAACGGCTCTATTTCTTCCAGTTCCGTCGCCTTTCCCTACTTTCATCTCCAAGTCGTCAGAGCCTTCCAATCCTGGTGAACAAAGCCACGTCCCCGAGCACCAGGTTAAACACGTCTCGTTCTCAGGCCGATACAAAGCCGCCCGCTTCCGTACCCGAAGACGTGGATAAGGACCAACCACCACCACATGTCGACGGCGTGATTGGGCAGCTCGAGATTTATAAGAGCGGCGCAGTCAAGATGCGACTCGCGAATGGCATTCTCCTGGATGTAAGCCCCTTCCTTTTTTTTTTCAGCGAGACATCGATTGACGGATTTGCCCAGGTTACCGCCGCAACGCAATCGTCTTTCTGCAACAAGCCGTTCATGTTGACCCTTCGAGCAAAAATTTGCGCGTGCTCGGCGAGGTTGGCAGACGCTTTGTTGTCACTCCCGATATCGATTCTCTCCTCGAAGCTATGACTCAGGTAGACAAGGCGGCTATCGGAAAGGTTGAAACAGAGGGCTTACTTCCGATGGACACGACATAGAATACAGACGAGAGAAAGGTGTAAACGTGCCGCGATTATGGCCGTTATGGGATACATTAAAGTACACATCATCGTAACGTAAGTAATGGAGGATAAAGGACAGAATACGCAGAATATGGTAGATCTTCCAAAGCTGCAACAAGTCAACACACGGAGAATGAAAAAAGCGAAGGCGCACATGTGACGTAGTCCTCCCCCTATGCTATATCCTCTGGATTCCCAAATCATCAACAAACTTCCACCACACGTCGTCTTGAGGAATTTGAGGAACTCGATTACTCGTACCCTCATCCATGATTATGTCCTGAAATTGTTGCAACTGTGGAAATTGGCTGTACTGCATTGGCTGCTGGGAGATTTGGGGTAACCCCAACGCCTCGAAATCGAAATCTAGAATTTCTTCTTCTATCGGCAGGGACACGAGTGGAGCCTGCTGGTGCCCGCCGTTTTGTGAAGGAGGAAACTGTGTACTTTCTGTAGGTGTCACATATCCGTTCTCGAGAGGAAGCAAGGCCTGTTCCTGTGGTACAAACAGCGACGGCGGCCGGAAATTCGGCACACTCTGAGTGGGGGTTGCGTCCTGCGCGGCAGAATACGACAGTCCAAATTGCGACTGCTGAACCTCCTCTGGCACAGAACCTGTAGACGAGAGGGACCCATACGAGATTTGGGCTAAGGCCTGGGTGTCTGGTTGGTGAGGAGGAGAGGACCCGTCGCTCGAATATGCGAGAGGGGAATGACGTGAGAGAGAACGGGGAGAGTGTGAAGAGTGCTGTGAGTGTGCTGAATTCGCTGGAATTTCCCCTGAAAGGGCCGAGTCAGGGGAAGGGGCATTGCTTCCATGAGGACTATTCGAAGGTGATTTGTTGATGACGGCACCCTTTGTACCACCAAATGCTGAGAGGTCGTGGATGTCGTCGGGTAAATTGAGCGGAAGGAGGGTCCCAGGACAGGGACCCCCGTTTACAGTGGCACAATAAGAGGTGTACGTTTGATGGGCGCGACTCCGAAGCTTTTCTAACATTGGCTAGAAATGACACCGCATTAGAGGAATAGTGAATGTGAGAAGTGATGAACTGCCTCATACCACAGTTGCAGCTGGGCGACATGGCCCAGACCCTTCTTCGTAGACGGCCACAGATTGATCGAGCAGCGTCAAAGCGTTGCGGGCAAGCTTGCAGCCAGGACTCTTGATCACGATCGCCCCCAGTAAAATCTGAGCATCCGGTGAGCGGGTAGACAGGCCTGCCATGTCGTAGTATACGCGCACCGATGATGTATAGAAGCTAGACCAAAAGAACCAGACGCGACCGGCTACCCTAGGGTGCGCACTTGTGAGGCTCTTCAATCCATTGATCAAAATATTGGCACTGCGATAAACCGCAGCCACGGACTGGCCATATTCATGTTGGAAGGGATCCGGCGAGTCGCGTAATGCCTCTGCAAACCAGCATCTGTGGATGTATATAAGGTCTGCACACTTTCGTTAGCCAACAGTCAATTTACCGTCGGATGGTGGTGTAGACTCACTAGATTCGCGCTCACATACGGGGAAAAACTGCTGCATAGCGCAGGAAGGATCAGCGTCCCAATCTCGCCCTCCCGTCTCGTGCACGGGAGAAAGAAGATGCGCGGGTAATGGGAATGACCGGATACGCTTGTCCAGTTCCAATAATGACGAATAGCTCGCCCGATTCACGGAAAACGCGCGCTGTACCGATATCGAAAGGCAAACAGCGGAGTACCGGAACTTCCATGCATGAACTGACGAGGAATCGAGGCCACGTGAAAAAAGAGTGAGCGCCCAAAAGAGACTACTCACAGCCGAGTCCCAGATTACCAGATGGCAATAGGAACGGATCGAGATCCCGTGGGAATCGACAGTCCGAGTGTGCGAGATTCAGAGTGGGGGGCCGCCCGTGCAAAACACACTGCAATCGCGACGTTCACTCGTAGCGTCTAGACGCAATAAAGGGCACTTACAGACCAGCACTCCCAGGTGAAGAATTCCCAAAAGATAGATCGACGCCGCTGGACTTCCTCCTCACTGAGATTCCAGCCCGCGCTATCACGCTCTAAAAGAGAACTGCTCAGAGAAATGGCATCACAATTACAAAGACTCTTACGCAACCCTATCTGAGGAACCGGGGGAGTTTTGTCAGATTCGGCCAGAAGGTAAGGTAAGACCAGGCTCACCATGTGAATGACTTTGGTACAGAGCCCATTGAGGAGCCACCTACGTTCGTTGCCCGAACGATCCGTCAAAAAGAGGAAGTGAGACATCATGAGTATGGCTTGAGCCGAGGCACACGTCGCCCCGTTGACGACAGACTCCAAAGAGAAGGTTGCACACGCAAATGCATGATACTGCTCCGCAATCGTTCTTGCACTTGGGTGAGAATCAAAGAGGGCGCCAATGCTGAGAATCATGAAGAAGACGGAGAGTCGATGAGGCTCGAAGTTGATCAACGAAATCACGCCATTAGCAGAAGAGTAGAGTGGTTCGAGGATAGCATGCTCAAAGTCACCACGTGGAACAGGGTCAAATCTACAACCACCCATCATCAAAGGCACCGGCACTGACTCGAATCAAAGACTCACAACCAGGCCGCATTGCAATAGTACAGGTCGGCTAGTTCATTTGCTCGTTCACGAAACGGGATGTACTCTACGAAGTCTGCTATCATGTGCGCACGATCTCGGAGCCCAAGTGGAAAGGCGTGAACAAGCTCCAGAATTCCGTAGGGTAATCCAAGGTAATCTGGTCCATGGATGGTGCTTGAATCGCTTATCTCTACTTCCTTTATGAACAACTGTCAGGAGTGTCCACGTGGTATCAAGTGAGAAGCAAATTACTGGCATGAGGTTTTGTAGAAACTATGATTGTCACCAGAAAAGTATCAGAGATATGTGAGCACACCGAGAGAAAGAGATTGCACCTCTGCGCCCGCTGTCTCACCATAATATTGGGCCTTCCCTTCTCCGTCGATGGCCAGAGAGCCCAAACTCTTAGACACGCTCTCCACGTCACCTTCGTACTTCACTTTGCTCGATTCGCTATCTTGTAACGACTCCTGTGAAAGAGAATCATCTCCAAACGTGGGAAGAGGTAGAGACCCGTTCTGGGCATGGGCCAGTGCAGTCTCAAGCTGCTTTATCCTGGCGGACATGGTTTTGACTTGTTCGGTGAGTCTCTGGGCATGGGCCATTAAAACTCTATGCGATGACGGGTAATGAGATAAGAATGTCAAAACGCAAGAGTTGGGTGTGTGCCTCACTTGTTCCCCTTCGTGGCAGCCAAAGTTCCTTTACGGGGAGGTTAGGACAGCCAATCTCACCTAAGAATGAGTACTGACCATCTGGACAGATGGCGGCGCAGCCCCTTCTGATGCACGACTGACAAGGGAAGGTCCTTTATCGTGTATGATCAGAGTCAACATTGAGACCAGCCAAGGACACATACCTGTCGCACTTGAGCTTTGATCTGGAGATCCAGCGATGGGTTGATTGCGAGATCTATCGTGAGCTTATGCCAATATCCGGGACTAGATGTAAACGACAAACCTTCTACATTCTGCACACGACAGGCCAGGCTTCCCTTTGCGAGAATCTGCAGGAGTAGAAGTCGTTGACGGCAAAGGAGCACTCATACTGTGGACGGCGCCTATCGACTTTTGGGATTGCAGCCCGAACAAGGAGGTTGAGGGCGCTTAGATGGAACGAAGGACAGTTGTTGAGAAGTTAGTGTTGGAGGCAGAGTAATGCAGACAAGGAAATAAAAAGCTTGAGTGTCGACGGTAGGTTGTGGGGGGATTGTTTCCAAGGAAAAGGGAAATCCACTGCAGTTCCGAGGTCCAAATATCTACGCCGGCTGCTGTCAAGGTGCGCAAAGTCTCCGTCTCCGCAGGTAGTCACAGTACACGGGAACGGCGCAACGACTTGCAAAAGGTTTGAGTTTGGGATAATCCGGAGTGCGTCACAATCAGATCTTTCCGAATCTTCCACATTCCTTCACGGCACCAATTCATAGCGCAGCATTCGGTCACCAAGGCCTAGTAGGGTCACAGCCTCAGCGCTCGGCCCTGACATCCGCAATATGTCGGTCGGTATTGGTGTTCCTTAGCGTCATTCCCGTGGATCTAACGAGCACGAGACCAATCCGGGTAACAACGGGACGCTCCGTGAGGTTTTCGAAACTGGTTTGACACTATCCAATGTACATCGTCATGAAATTACAAGCCACATATAAACGATCAAATAGGTAACAATAAATCCGCTGAAAATGTACGCGATCAGCCTGTCAATAGATCAGCAAACAATGCACCCCTTGTCATACGTGAGTGGCGCAGGCTTGGCATTATCATTCCGAGTCATACTCATGTTCCCCATCAGTATCTCGTTCCGCATCCGCAAATCCTCGACCTCCTTCTCGATGTCCTTCCGGTGCGCCTTCTCCTCTTTACGCAGCTGCAAAAGTAGCGGCAAGGTCTTCGCGACCTCTTCCCATCTTTTACGACGTACCCGGAGCTTCGTTCCGTACTCGGCCGAACTTTCAAATAGCTCTGGGGCCCACAAACTTCCCGACCGAATATCCACCCTCTCATTGTCCGAGAGAAGATAGGACAAGAACAAGGCGACTGGTACCTGGTCGGGTCCAAGGGGGGACACTCCTACATTGAGTACTCGCAAATAGGGGAATGCCTGCATCTTCGCGAGTGGCGGCGGCGGCGGCGGTTGTGTCTCCACATCCTCGGCGTCCAAGTAAATCTCGAGATGAAATAGATTAGGAAAGTTCTGTCCGATAGACGCCAGCGAGTGAATTGTAAGACGAGGCTTCGAGAGCAGCAACGGTTCTGGGTTCAGGACGAGGAATTCGACAGCTGGGAGCGCCGCACCAAACTCCGCCAAATCGACCTCGGAGATCTGGAGGGGCAAGTTGTGACGCAACTCGAGACGAACAAGTTGCTTGAGTGAAAGGATTGGATGAAGATGTGCCGGCATCAATGGTTCGCAAGCTTCTTGCTCTTCGACACTAACGATTACGTCGATTGAGATCGTCTCCAAAGAAGGATAGCATCGGGTCACATCGGTCAGAAACTCTTGCACCGCAAGGGAGCTCTCCGAGTTTACGCTCTCCACTGAAAGGCTTTTGATCCGCGGAAGCAATGCGCCTCCAGTAAGGTAATAACGCATATCTTCCAATGTTGAATCAAGACAAAGGTCATCCAGCATGGGGAAGGCACCTTCCTCCAGTTTGTCCGCTATCACCGCCATAGGGGAACATTGTAGGCCACCCATGTTATCAAATTGCACGACCCTGAGTTCGGGTAGCAGTGACAAGGTCTTCAGAACCTGACCGCCGAGAGCTTGCTTAGGCAAAGTTATCTCCTGTAAATTGGGTAAATGAGATAACAGGTGCTCGAGTATTGCGTCATAGTTTGGATCGTAAAAAGTGTAAGGAGTGGCGAAGCACGTGCACTTGAGAGAGCAGAGGGATGGCATGCGTCCGACGATATCTGTGGCCAATGACATTGGGTCGTTGGTTTCGAGACTGAATGTGAATTCCTTCACTCTGTCGTGCATGAAGAGGACTGCATGCTGCGACCTTAAAGCTCTATATTCGGTATCCCACCACAGACGCCGCAGATTTGGGAATATCTCAAGGGTGGTACGGGATCGCGCGAGGTCATGGAAGACACTATCTCCGAGGCAGATAGCCAACGGGTCTGTATCAAATTTGAGGGCGCGGACGCGGCGAGCATATGGGGCAAAGCGCGCCCAATCTTCTGGGGTCGGGGTGCGTTGAAATGTCTAAAAAGGCTTTCAGGACTGTCGACGGAGGCTACGCGCACTGACTCACATAAAACTTCGTCTCCCCCTGCCGACGGTGGAGAGGAGCGAGATGTTGTAGCAAGTAGTACATATCACGCGTGTCCACTTCCATATAAACGTGGTCTAGGGCTGCTTCGCGCCAGTTGCGGCACACGCGAACATTTGTTGCATTTGATGCACGGGTCCCAAAGCTAAATATGAGTTGTAGGAATTCAGGGATAGCTAGGACACGTTGGGTGGTGGATTCGTAACCCAACTGAGGCATAGAAGGTAGTGCTACAGTGAGGGAGAGTTTACGTAAAATTACAAACAACCACGGCTAATTGAGGCGATTCCCACACGCATGCATGCACACCCTTCCTCCACATAATAACTTACGCAGTCTCGAGATAGTGGCGATAATGAAATCTGAGTGATAAGGCAGTTTAGCAGATGAAGGTGGACCGATGGAAGAGAGGTTGGAAAGAAAGAATCAGATAAAGCGAGCTCAACCACCAAGGTGGCCTTGCTCGAAGGTAGCTGAGATAAGTTTCTGCAGTGTGGGCAATTCTTCCCACTAAAGCCAAATGCCTCAAACATCCTTTGAAATTACGGACAATTATGAACAAAAGACTTACCATCGGCTCATCGTGGCCAAAGCAAAAGGAAATGAAAATTGAAAAGGTCGAAAATTAAACAGAACCATCCCTAGATCACGTGCTTACTTCTCACCACGACCATTCCGCGTACCAACTTGAGCACAATACGCCAGTTGCATCATGTCCACTCCATCGTCAGGTACCCCTCAGCCGACATCCTCCCAGCAGGGACAGTCGTCAGCAGCAACTCCGCAATTCGTCGCCTACCCACTTGCCGCAGGCCAGCAACCTCAACTTTTACCCCAGGCCTCGACCTCGAGTGAAGCCAGGACACAGCCCCAAACCCGCCTTCCCTCCGCAGAGACGCGCAGAGATAGGTCTTTGGTCGACTTTCTGCTCATGCTCGATGACTACGAACCGTTGGTACGTGGTTTTTTGGGGGGGTATGAAAGGCTTTCACCGACCAATGAGTAAAGATCCCCGACGAAGTCACGGATTATTACCTTCAACGTGTCGGTTTCGATTGTCAGGACGCTCGCCTGTGAGTTTCCCGCGACCTTACGCACTTACACAAACATGTCCCGATCTTGGCACGAACTTGCAGAAAGCGTCTTCTCGCACTAGCGGCGCAGAAATTTGTCTCCGATATCGCTGCAGATGCATATCAGCATGCTCGGATTAGGACTAACGCTACTGGTGGGCGTGCTCGCGCAAATCAGGGTCCTGGGACCTCGAGGGTGGGTGTCCAATGTTCCCTTATGTCATCCGTCGCGTCGCCTTCCCTCATCTCTGTGCTTTGAAAACACAAACGGTTCGTGTATTGATCCCCTTATCGTGCCCACAGGACAAAACCCGAACAACCCTCACGATGGAGGACTTGAGTGCCGCACTCTCGGAGTATGGTATCAATTCCCGCAAGCCCGAATTTTATCTCTAGACCTTGAGAGCTAGACGAGGTGCTTACTGGTCGTGAGTGCAACGGACTAAGTTTTGCTCTACTTGTACTTTTAATTGTCATTTGTTGAATATGCATCACTGTTCTGCCAACTGACGTTGGAGATATATGTGTACAGGCGAGAGATTGAGAATGATCAAGTTTTTCGAGACTCCTATGATTTGCTTCAAACTCTTCCTCTCTAACTTATATAGCCTCTTCAGGGAGCTTATACCCACCCTGGCGGCGGACCTGTTGGTGATGGTGAGAAAAGCTGGAGTTATGTTATAATGCACACGAGCATTTACCTCGTCGAATATTTCCATCTCCAATAATGTCTTATCGTGTCCCCATACTGAGCTTTCCAGTTTCCCATCGCGTACACAACGAGCAACTTCGTCTGCTTGGAAGTACCATCCGCCTCCAAGAACCTCAAAATGGATGGTTTCCTCGCGCTGCACCTTGCCACTACCTGGACTCTCAAAGTACTGCACGGTGTACCATTTCGGACAGTACAGTGGCTCCGGGATCAGGATATTTCCATTGCGGAAGCGGAGCGTTGCGCTAATTTTCTGTGAAGGCACGTTTATATTGCACGAGAGTTGCGCCTGAGCAGCAAGCTCAGGGAAGTTGAGCGTAAAACAAGTGCTGCGATCTACGCCGGTGAGTGGTGTCTTGATCATGGAGCTAGAGACCATGGGTTTGAGCCGTCTATTTGCAGGATGTTCGTAGAGTGCGATGATAGCCTACACGATCTGGCGTGAAGAAGGATCAAATTAGCCAGCAATCCCGACGCACCCAAACAAGGGGGTAGGGTCCCCTGAACGATCACTGATTGAGGGACAGCAACGAGCACAGGTTACGAAGCGACTTACAAGTCCAAAATTGCACCGCCGCCGAGTTTTGGATCAAGGATGCGGTGTGTTAATGGTAGGTCTATATAAGCAAATATGAGAATGCGAAGCTGTGCTAACGGTCGAAGGACACCCACTTTCTATGTCGAAATCGCCCGACAGATCTGCATGGACTAGGACAGGTGCGCCGATGCGGCCTTCGTCGATGATGCGTTTGACGGCCAGCGCAATCGGTTGGAATCGGGTCCACATAGCCTCCATTAGAAAGATGCCGTGCTTCGCCGCGAGAACGACCAACGAGCGGAACTCCTCCGCGTTGGTCGTCGCCGGCTTTTCCACGAGGACGTGCTTTCCGGCTTTGATTGCATCCACGGCGTTCCGGTAGTGGAGGGTATGGGGGGTACCTGCGTGGTGATCGCAGTGCATTGGGAAATCGTGGTATAATCATGGATTCATGGACTCAACGCACCAATGTAGACGACGTCGACGTCCTGCAGCGAGCCACATGATGTTCAATTAGATTCAAAGGCAACCTGATACCACATACAGGGTCATTATAAACTCCAGCGTAATTGCCATAAGTCTTTGTACGTTCACCGGCGTCGATTAGCTTGGCTACGAACGAACTTGCGCTGTCGATATTGCGCGAGCCAACTGCTGTAACTTTGTGGACGACATCTTGAACACCTCGTCTGTGAAGAACGTATAGCCGTCACAGATACGCATCTAGCTCTAGGAAGCCCTACGTCTTGGGATCGAGCAGGATATCCTGTGCGGGGTAACAACCGTGAGGACTGACGTCCGACCGTGTTCTAGAACTTGTTCGCTTACCTTTACAAACGCTGTTGATATCTTACCCGTGGAAATGATACCCCAGCGAAAGACGAGGGGTTGTTGGGTGGTCATAACACGATCAGACGGCCGTTCCAGGTCCGAAGTAGTAGCGAAGTTGCAGGAACAATAAGGACTGTGAGCGACCACTGTATGAGACTCAGCTCGAGGACTGTCCAAGAGACCTACTGACACGATTCCACTACTGCTCAATACTAAGCAGGTGTTGTAGAACACACAGTCGATCAGCGTTCCGTAGCCTCTTTGCTTCAAGCTGGAGATCCGGGTAGCCGGATCAAAACAATACCGACGGCGAATGTGCTGTGTAAATCGCTCGGCCGCGCCTTTACAGTATTTTACCAGATTTCTGACCATCATACCAGTGCCGCTGATCGCTATCGATATGGTATATAACGAAAACAGAGACACCGAGATGTGAATGTACATAATATTCTATTTCCGAGCGCTAGCAACTTCGTTCACCGAACTACGCTCCCGCAGCAGAGCAAGCATTTGCCACCGTGGGTCACTAGGCTCGCGGTTTTCGTTGGCAAGAATCTGGTCCTCACGAGACTCATTCTCTCCAAGGGCCAAGCGTGTTGCAGTAGCGGATCGGTTAGGAAGGACAGAGGGAGATATTGTAAACAGGGTATCGAATGCCGACGCAGAAAGTTGATGGCCCGACGAATGTGGTGCGGAGGGATGGATGGATGAGGTCGAATGAGAGGCTGTGGTCATGGCGAGAGCTTGCATGATAAGAGACTTGAGTTTGGCCTGCTCACAGTTAGACAAATCGGGAGTGTAAACACACCAGGTTCTCACCTCAAATGCCAAGGACATAAGAGATGCCACGCTCTTGGATGGCGAACCAAGGTTATGTTGAGCACAGATGAGATTGAGCCTGTCGGTGATGTGCTGTAGAGTGAAGCCCCGCTCGGACGATGTCAAATGGATCGCGGGTCGACTCCCGGGAAGCTCTAGGTAGACATGAGAGGAGAATTTCCGTGGATCATGGAAGGTGCACACCTCCACGCTCCGGTAGTAGTTGCACTCCACGTTCGTTGGCAATCTCATCCACTTCCGGTCGGGGCTTTCGCGTCGCGGACAAAGCGACGGGCTTGAAGTTCCGGATACGATCTCGTTCACGACGTCCAATACCGACTACCCATCGTTTAAGCCTAGTTGACCTCAGAGTTAGGGGTTCATCAGGATCTGGTCCCTGATAGGGTAAAAGCCGCCGACGTTTTCGGGGAGGTCCTTTGGGGGGATCGGGAGGCGGTGTAAGAGCTACCAAATGGGTGGAAGGGTCAAAGATAGATATGATAAGAGCATTATGAAGTTGAACTATGTCTGATGGTTAGCATGTCTGTACATCATGTTTGGAGATTATTTAGTACCAAGAGGAGAGGTGTCCACGCACTCGCGAATCTGTTCGTCGAATTCTGTTCTCGAAATGGTTGCGGCCAGGAACGACTGTAATAATGACCAATATCTGGGTGCCTTTGGGCCAAGCCCCGCAGCGAGTTTTGCTTTTATAGTTGTTGTCGAC
This sequence comes from Lactarius psammicola, assembly GCA_025769895.1. NCBI lineage: Eukaryota > Fungi > Basidiomycota > Agaricomycetes > Russulales > Russulaceae > Lactarius > Lactarius psammicola. The sequence goes on along the minus strand of WTXK01000007.1, from coordinate 681,566 downwards.
TCGAGGGACATGAGTCGAAGCTAAGCAAAGGGAGGGGAGGCAAGGCGGAGTTCTGATCTCATCGCGACAGCTGCGGGCGCTTAATCCGTAGCGGCACTGTGTCCCCAACCACGACGACTATGACTTGAACAGCCATGGAACGGCCCATTACTTCGAAATCGAGGGGGATTTGTAGGTATTATAACACCAGGAGGGGTTGTTTTGCTGGCGACAAGTGCAAATTCCAGCACGGCGAACACGAGAACCTCACTCCTTTTGACAAGAACAAGACCTGCAGGTATTTCGCAGCTGGTACGCGACCGCGTATCGTCTGCTGTCTCCTTCCGCTGACTTGATGCCTTCAGGCTATTGCAAAAGGGGTGAAAAGTGTTGGTTCAGACACGTTCTCCCCGCCGACCTAATTACCGCTCCTGGCGAGTCTCTGATCTGTGCAATTTGTATGGAGGAACCCGTCATATTTGGCCTACTTGGTTCGAACCTCATTCACATTTTTGTTCAAAGCTAATGATTGGTCCACCCTCCAGCTGATTGTAGCCACGTATTCTGCATTGACGTATGATGTCACACGCAGTCGCAACGTCTCCTACTCTAACCCATATCCTCGTAGTGCATTCGGAATTGGCGTGGCCAGGAAAGTAGCAGCGAGGACGTTGTTTTTTCCCGTATGCACAAGAAGTGCCCTTACTGCCGCACTCTATCCAAATTCGTCATACCCTCCAGTCACTTCTACCCCAGTGGTCATCCTGGAAAGGCAGCCGCATTAGGACGATACAAAGCAAGTCTCCAACGGATTCCTTGCAGGTCAGTGTTCCTTACTAACCATTTGCTCTGCTCGCTTTGACAATCGGTATTAGATACTTTACCGCGTCGAACCCGGATTGCCGCTATTGCCCCTTTGGCCGTGACTGCATGTACCAACATCAAAACGAAGACGGTACAACCTATATTTTCAACAAAGGGGTCGACTTTCATATGCCAGTATGTCTACTTCGGACTTTGACTGGACGCCTAACAATCACCATAGCAGCAGCGACTCCGCATGCGTAGTATTCTCAACAGTGAAGCCATGAATCGTTCACTCTATGAGTACATACGCAACATCCGTGCCATATTTGCCTCCCGTGAGCCCTCAGAGGTGGGATTGCCTGATGAACCAGCATTCGACGAAGATGCGGAAGAACACCACGATAGTGATTCTGAAAGTGATGTCACTATGTACTTCACTGTTCCCAGCATGGTATGCTTTCGACCACTCTTACACCTTTCTTCCGTTGTAAACGCTGACAAGCCTTCGCACTGAAATCGCCAGATCAACGCTCCAGAACTTAATCCTGACCCACCTACACCCGAACCAGCACCCACAGTTTTCTCTTCTCCGTCCATCACGTCTCTCTCCACATCACTTCACCACTCTCCACTAGTGCCCGAGTCAAGTCACATTCCAACTTCGCACGACACACAATTGCATGATGATCTCGTCCTTCCCTCTATTCCGTCTAGTCCACTTTCTGTGGGCTTCCTGCCCTCTCTGACCACTGGTTCTGGCACCGAGTCTGACTTCCCAGACACCGTCAGCACTCGCTCACTGCCGGATTCATATCAAGATAGCCGCCTTCCGCACTCTACTAATGAATCCGCAGCGATTTCAGATATGGGGTCACCTCGTCAGTCACCCTCGCCATTCCATCTCTCTCTTCCCGATGCGTGTGGTCCTCCTGGGGTGGCTCGCCCCTATGACGACAACTCTCTGCCGACTCTACCAGTTTCGTCTCTGAGGGACATCGGGGAACCCACCCCCCTACAGCCTACCCAGTCCCTGCTACCCGAAACACCTTCTGTGACCGAAGTAGGTGCGGCCGCTAGCGTCCAGTCGTCAGCAGGGGAGCCGCCTCCTGGGGAAGTATCCGACACGCGACACCAGGAGCCTCCATTCATGACGGATGGACGCGGGCGTGTGGTCTGGAGCTGTTCAGGGGCGAAGCGGGGTAGCTCGCCGCTTGCTATTCGTAGTCTGTAAGACTGAATGGCGGGCGCTGCAGGAGGTGGTGAATAAGTGGACTCGCATCGCAGGCGATATGCCTCACCTTACAACGTGCAAGTCGTTCTTAGTGTTTTCGGATGCTAATATGTTGTGCATGTGGATTTGTAATGTATAAATCATGTTCCAAAGGTTGCGGTTTCTCTCATTTTGCCTTGGCATGTAAAGTCCCCTACCTCGTCCCGAGAGATCAAGCCGCTGCAACAACTTTCCACCATCGTCGCAATGCAAGTTTTTGTGAAGACGTCGAGTGGAAAGACGATCACTCTCGAGGTTAAGTCCTTGGAAACAACTTATGATCTTAAAGATAAGATCCAAGATAAGGAAGGGTAGGTTTTTCAAGACTGCCTGGTCGAAAGCACTATCGTCACTTACATATTATATTATAGTATTCCCCTCAATTAATAACTTGAACGTATGTTTATGACCATTTCGTCGTTACTCCCGTGGCAATGACTAAATGTAATAGGACACATTTTTGTTGGGGAAGCAACTCGAGGACGGCCCCACATACTTTGACTATAATATCCAAAAAGAATCAACTATTCATCTGGGTACGTACTACGCCATGCCCTCGCTAAATAGGTTGATATTTTCTTTAGTACTTCGTCTTTGTGGTGGCGGCTACCCCCAGTATATTGCGAAACGTGCTACCTTTTTTAAAAACGATCACGAGACCAACGAATCAAGTTTTACCCTCTTTATAGCAAGATTTTGTACTATTGGTTCCCTGCGCCCGGTGGCTACGACGTCTGTCCACGATGGACTATTCCAGACGCCAGAAGAAATGAGGATTTCACTGTCACTTTCGTTATCGAGTACCAGGAGCGGCCTTTCTTGCTTCTCGAGGTCAAGCCCCCGTGCGACTTTCACCGGGATATAAGACGGGAACTCGCCATCAATCAAATATTTGAACGCTTCGACGAGATCGGGCCAACCAATCAACACGCAGAACGACTGTACGCTATTTCTGCGATTGGGAAAAGGTGGAGGGCAGGCTATGTCACGAAGGGCAACGGGAGCGAGGGTGTTCAGCCTGTAGTAAAGGATATTGCCAAAGTTGGCATCTGCTAGCCCAAATTGTTCAATTGGAACCCGGATATCATATCTGATGCTTCTTGGTCTGCGCTCCAGAGCATCGTCGACACGATTAAAGGTTACATCAAGGGTTACGTTGCCTGATGATACTGTCAGTTCAGCTCGTATTCTCACTATGCGTTCATGTGGGGAAATTACGGTAGCACAGCGCAGTAGATCGAGCGGACAAAATAGGATGTGTATGACAGGTTTAGGCGGTCCTACACGAAAGTCCAGGCGGTTTCCCAAGCAATCACCATAAGATACCAACTAGATAATGGTAATTCAATGCAAGTCTTTAACAAGGTGGTAAAGCTGCAGCACTAGCGCGGAATGAACGTCACCCAGTCCACGGGCCTTCCATTCCATTCCTTCTTCTCTATCGTGCCAACGTCTGACGGATGTCCATCGTCGGCCGTTCGTGCGGGCAGTTCGATGATTGCTCCATCGTTCCCGTGTGCCGAATAATCTGACCGATCCGTCAATGAGAGAAAGAGAAAGGGCGAAATGAATGAACAGAAGGAAAGAAAGGGACAAAACCCCCCGCGGGAAGATCCCTCAGCTAGTGCAAGATCTCCAGATCTATAAATGTATCCTCCCGCCTCAGTCAGCGGAACTGCGCATCAGTCAGACGTCGCATTAAGCAGTAGCTAAGAGTGACTTCAACACGCGAGGCCTATGTCATCATCACGATAAGTCTTAGATCATGCAGAATAAAAGCAAAACGACGCACATGAACAGCAACTGCGATTCAAGTTCGAGCCGCATCATCACATGCAGCGTCTCAAAGTTATACTTCTCGTCCGCCGCCTGCTGGTCCATTATAAATAGGTCTGGTGCACACCGCCACCCATTGATGAAGAAAAAATTTGCAGTCAGTCCTGGTCAGTCCAGCACCGGGAGTGAACAGGCCGCTGAGTGAACGGGACATCAGCCCTCCGCACGCATTTGACTGCCCAGGTATATGGGAACATGAAAAAGGGGGGGTCGTAGGGCGGAAAGAAACATATTGGCTACGGACGTCGCCTTCTCGGTGTCGCAAAACTGCCCTTTCAGGAACTACTTCAATGGACAGAGGAAGATTCCCGGGCTGTATTGAACCCCAGAGTGGGCTTACAGAGGTACGAATTGAGGTGGCACCGTCTGTACGGAGACGTACGGTCTTCTTCCCGGCATAAGCTCCTCCGTTAACCATCCCCCGAAGTTTCCTCGTCCGAGTTGCATGCTGGATACACGCCCACATCAGGAGCCTTAAAGACAGTCAAAACGACCCCACTGTTTCCCCATTGGCAGTACATAGGACGAGGGCGTAAGCCGTGAGAAGATACAATGCCTTGCGAAGCTCCTGCTTTGCATGGCGCTCCAATTCTTTTCGCCTGACATGCAGCGGCGTGATTAAGCCCATAAGGGTGATCGTAGTCTCGCGCTGCGCCACTATCAGTACGTGGACGGAGCAGCGAAACATGTGCAGGGGCGCAAACCTAACGAGCAACAATCCCGCTGTGGCTGGCGAGGTGACCGGCGCTATCGAAGGTGAGAACGCCCATCGGTGCCTGCAAGTGAGCAGAAGTCGCGGTGGTGACGTTGACACCCTCCGAAAGCAAAGGAGGGGCCTCCCCACGAAAGCCAAAAGAGTTCAAGTCGGAAGAGGAGGCAAGTCGTGATGTGTGGTGTCCCAACGCTATTCAGAATAGTCAACGATGAGTAACGTCGAGATGGGAATAAAGTGATGGAGACAACACCCATAGGTTCATAATCTTCCGGTGCGATACCGTTGCCATTATCAATGACTTCGAAGGACTTTAGACCGTAGTCCTTGAAGCGGACTTCCGCAGTAGCTCTCAGTCAAGGGGCGTGACAAAGCAATAGAAAGTCACGAACCGATGTTTGTTGCACTTGCATCGAAGAAAATTTCCGCAAGGCCTTCGTAGCACCAGGGCCGATCGCAGCCATGACACTATGGGTTGGGCAAAGGGTTACCCAGACGCTCCGACCCTCACTCACTCTAAGATAACTCCAAAAAAACATTATCCTATAACATAAGTATCTTGGATTTCTGGATTCCGGCTCTCAGTGACGCATGAAGTTAGTCCCTGCCACCAAGTCAGAAGCCAAGTGATACAGCACTACGAAGGCTCCGCTAATATCACCCGACCGCGATCATCACGGAGCGTCAATTGCCCCGCGCATGCACCGCCGCTTGCCAGTGCACCTGTAAATGCCTTCAATTTGAGTTATCTCGGAACAGAATACTGTAGGATCTCAAAACTCTCTCAGCGAGGGCGCTCTTCATTCTTCTTTCGGCGAGGCAATTTTGCCTCGAGCCTCGGCTACCAACGTCAAGTCCGGGTGTGAAGTCAGGCGACCAAGGTTCGCAAATTGGACAAAGGACAGTGGGAGACCGTACGCCTGGTGCAACTTTGGGCCTGGAAAATTTCACTTGAAAGCTGTTCAACACCCTGACGGGTCTGTCAGCCTGCAGTCTAGTCGGCCGACACGAAGCCTCATGGTCATGACTACTAAGCATAGATTGGAGGAATAGAGGGGAATCGTAGGCCAAGATACGAACGCCCCACGAGAGTGAGGAATCCAAGTGCAAGGCGTAAAAGAAGACCTCAAGTCAAGAGAGTGCGCACGAAAAATCGACGACTATGAGCGGGGGACCACTGGCTTAGGCCGCTTAGGCGTGAATTGTAGATCCTGGATCCAATTCTGCCTCCCGGAACAAGCACCGCCGTGTGAAAATCGGATACGACACTAGATGTAGCACTCGTAGAATGGTTGTCTCAGGCTCCTGCTAGAAACGGAAATGCCCATGCGAGCAGAACCGGAGATTGTCCCAGTCCGAGAGCAGACCAGAGAATACATCGGAGTTCGTCCCGGTCCCCCCAAGTTGGGTTGTGCACTCTTCAAGCCCACTGGAATAGGGTTCAACATAACGATAATTCGAAGCCTTCTGAAATGTCGCAGCTACAACAAATACTTATCCGCTAATCCACTCCCAAATCGACCGGAAGAGTTCTCATTGGCTACTTCTTGACGTTCCCGAGAGGCGGCATTATTTGCCTAGCACAAGGAAACGAAATCACAAGCACCGCGACCAGATGAAGCCCGAGTAACGCCCGGAGATCAGACAAGACTAAGATGCCGTTACGGACATCGAAGTCATAGGGATCCAATCCAACACGGGGACGGAATTCAACAATAATCTGAAGCCAGTGGAAGGCAGGGAATCGTAACCAACTTGAAGATCGTGTATCACTGGATACTACACATCTCATACTGTTCGATGTGTATTCCTTTGGTAAATGATGAGGAGCCCGATAAAACACAACAGAAGTTCGTCCTTGAAGCATTCTCTTGTCACGGTGTTGGTTACTGTAATTCCGCCTCGACACAAAACTGTCGGCTCCGGGCCGCTTGTCGCGATGACCAATGCCTCGTCCAAGGCCCTATATCTCCGCTAGCCGAATTTGCGGACTCATAGTGGGGAAAAACTCGAATGCCATTCATACTTCAAATGATACGAAATAGGGGGGTAAAAATCAAAGAAGGATGGGGTATACATCTTTCTGTAACCATGTGTAGAAAAGATGTGTTGTTGGAGCTTGAACTTGCCGACAGCCGTTTTCGTATCTGAGTCATTAGACACACCCCCAGGACGGTTGATAAGTTTCCGTTGGTCGCACGCAGCGAGGTCATACGAGTAAGTTTGGTGGGAACTCACCAGCAGGGTGGAAGCGCTGAATTGTACTTGTTCGTGTGACCATAAATTCGATCGGGGCTGCGGTAAGCTGCTGGATACTGGGTTGCTCTATGCCAGATGCCACCAGAAGCAAGCCCCACAACCCACCAAAAAGGACAAACACACTAATAATATGGACGTCCGGAAGGAAGAATTGGAATAGTGACATCGCCAGAAGGAAATGTGAATTCTGTTTTTTTGGGAGGGGCCCCAGAATGTTCTGCCCACATATGCACCTATTGACAGGACACGAATCCGCTCTGACACGGATCCACACGCTTGTGCCCTGTCTGTTCGATAAAACAAAATAGAAAACGTTTGATGCTGGAGTTGTGCTACTAGTACAAACATTCGCTATAATAAGCACGTTGGGAGACCCCCAGCCCAGCCCAGAAATTTTACTCTGTCGCAACCATAAAACAGCAAAAGATAAAAAGGAAGCGTGAAACCCTACCAGCAGCACAACTTTTGACTGGTATGCGCTCAGAGGGTTGCCGTAATATGTCCTCCAGACATGTGCTTTTGGGCGGGAGAACAGTTCCGAGTCTCTTTTCGGGTGTGCCTGACGCAACTAGACAACGGCTCGAGCGCGGACACCCCGTGAAACAGTACAGATTTACTTTATAGTGATACCCTCACGTTGAGGATTATCGATTATCACCGGGTGGGGTGTATGCACACGTCAATAGCTGGGTCCCCTCACAGTTAAAGCGCTCATGAACATAACATCGCGCGTCAGGCACTAGGAGGGTGCTGCTCCACTTAATGAGCCATCAGTACTAGCATCAGTTGCCGATTGGAGGCCATCACCACCACACGCACGCACCTACTCTACTTGGTCCGCCACCCCCCCTTTTTTTTTTGTTCATTCGGTTTCATCCAGGCGCTTCTGCGGTATACTTAGAATGCCACGTTCGCTAATCTGCGTGTGGAGAGCCTCCTCTCATCGGAGTTGGGGTTGGAGAGGTGGGATGGAAAGTAGGGTACGGGGTAGGTAGAAAGACATACTGGCTCGAGCGATCGCCGCGGAGTACTGATTTGCGCGCAGCATTTCCTCGCGGGGCACAATCTATCCATCATAGATGCTACATGCTACAAATAAGCCAAGCCAGGGGTACGGTGGCACAACCGCGCGCGCGCACCTTGACTTCCTCCAGTTCTGGAGTCGGGGACTTTTGGATGAGATCCTTGATCTGTTTTGCCTTTGCCATGGGACTATTCACGAGTTCCTTCTTGTTGGCTTTTTTTAATCAATCATCACGGCAAGGCATGTGAGAGAGGTTGTGAATGAGAAATGACTCCGGGAGGGGTCACGCGCCAACTTTGCGTGAGTCTCCCCAGAGATCCCCATCACCAAGCAGCGCAACCCGGACAAATTAGATCCTCCGGACATGCTCGAGGGTAACTTGTTACTTTCGTATCTTTGCCTCGGTGAGGTATGCGATGCTGTGGGATATTATGATGGTGTGGCCTGTGAGGCTCGTGAGAAGCTGGGACCCCGCACACGTAATGATAACGATACGGTATCGCCGAGGCGGACACGCGGACCACGCGGTTTGGTGCTCTCATGATGCACTGGCAAGCGTGACTCCGGTTCTGGTGACCAGCCAGCCAGTTCCCGGTTCCAGCGATGGCTCAGCGGGCCAGGCACACTTCTAGTGTCGGCTACTCGACGTACTTAACAACAAAGCGCCCATTTTCGTGTTTCTAGTCTAGCGCTATGCCCGGTGTAACGACATAAATTGCTGATTGTTTCGTCTGTCTCGTCTTGCCCTCACCAAGAGGTATGCATGTGGCCAGCCGTAAGTACATGTATTCAAAGGTCATGATCGAAGGACATAACAGCTCGTAACACAGATCGGAAGAATAGCTGTAAGGGGTGATCTTAGGCTAACATACGAATGCCACGAGGACGAAGAATCTGAAGCGCTGTGGCGTGAAAAAATTATTCTTAAGAGTACACACGAGAAATAGATAATTATGTGCGCGCCCCCATGCAGTGGGTATCGCGAAAGAATAGCGACTAAAAAACGAACGAACGAAAAGTAAAGATGCAGCTTACCAGAGTTGAGAAATTTAATACGCAAGTCTCATGATCGGCATGATACTACCAGACGAGACCGCTACCACCCCAACTAGTACGATAGTAGCAGGAGAGATATCATAAGGGCCGTTACCAATCCTCCATTGAGGAAAGGAATTATCAATGACAGGCCCGTGCTCTTGCTGTTGTGCCAGTGGACTTTAGACTAGTATATGTCGAGAAAGTATGCGAACTTACCCGCAAAAAACGGTCTACCCCGCTGGCAACAAGCCGCACCAGTCGCGGGAGCTTAATGGGCTCCTTTCTGCGGTTTCGCAGTTGAATCTGGGTCTGCCAGGGCCCATAGCCATACCACTGCAGAAAATGCGGTCAGAGTCAGCGCATATTCTCGCAGAAGAACAGCAGAAGTCTTACAGAAAGCCTCAATTTTATCGAGGCCTTTCCCGCCATGGGATGCCAGTCGGAATAGCGAAGCAATGAGCCATCAGCATCGACCAACTTTGCTACTTCGAGCGGCAGTCCAACTGAGTTATCCAATTGGGTGAAGAAAATGGGCGGGATGAGCGAAGCATTCTGCAGCTCCACTTGACCGCGAGGAAGCCCAGCATACGGAGCAAACAATTTCTGCGGCACCACACGAAGCGCGTTGTGCAGAATGTTATGATCCAAAATGATTCGGAAAGTGCCATCTCCAGCAACTGAATTGCATCGTAGATGCGAATAGAGGCTGTAAGGGATGGAGAAAGAACCCGGCAAGCCCACGTATGAGTAATCAGGTCGTAGCAACTCGTGACTGATGACCAAGTCGTCCTCGTCCTCAACAAAGCGCAACAGTATGTGGCAGAGATATCGCTTTGTTTCGGAGAGTCCGAACGTCTGTCCCAGATAGCCACGGGACAGCATATCGGAGAGCCTCCCAAAGGACGGAACGGACAACCCGACACTAGGATGGAGCGCCATGCAAATTGCAATACCTGGAAGTGACTCATGAACACAGGGAATTCGTTGACTTTATATGCATACGGAAGGGCCACTGAACGTCCCATAAGACCCAGATTACAGGCCAAGCAGATAGGCTTCAGACATCATCTTAGCAGTCGCACGGATCTCACGGCGCTCTCGGGTCGGAAATTTTCGCAGAGGTTTGAGAAGTATCCGTGACAGCCAGAGGGCGACATGGAAAATAAATTTTGCGCGCGTGTGCCGTAACACACTCCCGGACTGGCACCAAGGGTATCTGTGCGAGCCACTAAGCTGGGCACATATCAAGATCCATCGATTGCATCGAAGTAAATTTCGAGGGTCGTTCGAACCAGACAGATCAAGACGCCGTATGGCTGTCCCATGGCATGGAGTCTGTCCCTGTCTTTGGAGTAACGCTACCGCCGCCAATGACATTACGGTAATAACAGGTCTCATCATCATGATCGGTTTACAGGTACCTAATACACAACTACGCGCCCTCGTCAGAGTCGCTGTATTAAGGGCACAGATCGCAGAATCGGGTTGCTCACCATGTGCCTACTCGGCCGGAACCGACTTAATTATATCGACACAACACTGCTCTTGTTCTCTGCTAGTTCTTGAAACATAAGCTTTCCGCCAAAGCGTCTATTTGCCATGGCGCTACTGGTCTACGTGTACGTACCAAGTTCTCGTAACATGTAGTAGATGACGGACTCCTGTGTTGGAGTATGGACCACAATGCCCTCTTGATTCTTGAACAAGACCTTGAAGCTTATATACTCGGCGCTCCGATCCCATCCCGAACGATTTGCGAAAGGAGTTCAATGGATGCCGTAAATCCAATGCGTAAATCCGAGTCAGTGGCAGTACACCTTCCAGTTCTCCCCCAACCCCGTGAAACCAAGCACTTCTCTTAAACAAGAACGTACTACAGTGTGAGCGTGCCTATCTGAGACGTGCAACGAATGGTCCTAGTGACTTTCCTCTGCGATTGGCACTAGGTTGGCAACTAGAGACGGAGGCTGTTCTCCAATGCTGTTTTCTCACAATGGCTTTGAGGCCGATTTTTGGTTACCAAATCAATGCGGCCTCGAGGACTGTTGATCGAGTTTCGGCTACCCCGCGCAAAAAAAAAACGTCAGTCAATATCATCGCCGTGATCGTTCCTTGAAGTTGACACGACTGTCTAGATTTGTAAAGATGGTACTGTATTGCCACATGGATAGTACAGTACTGAATGGAGAGAGTGAACGGCAGGACCTAGTTCATACCATAACTATGTACAAGGTGCGATCTAAGTTATGTCTATCTATCACTATTAATCTATCGTTACTCTATATATCTATCCGAATTAGGCCCAAGCCTGGCTCGGTGTTAGTCTAGGCAAACGGTATTATGTTGGGAGCGCCGTAGCAAGGGAATTAAATGACATAAGAGTTGAGCTGAAGAATTGGCATCCAACTACCAGCGGAAACATGGACGGCGCCAATAACTCTGATACTGGCGCGGTTGATCCCGTCAGGCCCAATCCTCCAGCGCTGTTCTGATGGGCTCAACATTTCCTTTGACACCGGACTCTGCCGAGAAGGAAACCGAGGTTAGGTATAGTCTCCTGTCGACATAGCACACGAACTTACATTAAGGAAGGCCTCGACTGAACGGCCAATATGATGTACGAACTTCCCGACGGTGATGGGGTTACGGGCAGCGGTCTCGTCTCGAATCTGGACCTGCCGCTTGAAATCCTTGTACCCTGACCACTACGGCACACAAAAAAATGTCAATACACGTCCTCCGTAATCGCATGAGTTGACTGCTACCCACCCAGATTCGGATATGCGTGGTAGTTTTTCCACCGAGCTGGGCCTGCGTGTCTGCATCACGAAGGGTTCTGCACCGACCGTGCGCAGCATCGTTCAAGGACAGTCCCAAATTGCCATTTTCGTGGATAAAGAAAATAGGCAATTGCAACTCGGCCTCTTCAACATGTTGTCTGAAGTCGTTAGCGTTGTGGGGAGTCCACCATGTCTGTGGCACAACCGTCCCTATGTTGTCGATGACATAGTCCAGTGGTACGCCGTTGCGGCCCCGCATAAACGGCGGTGGTTGGAGAAGGGGCGAGGCTTCTCGGACGACAAAGACCATGTTCGAACCACTGGGCGACGGGAAGATCGAATACAACTCTTTCCAATTCTTGTTCTTCAGCAGATGAGAAAAATATTCTTCCGCGGATTTCGGGTAGAAGGCCGTAGATATGTACCCATCCACGAGGAGTTCTTCACTGGGTCGAGGCATTCGAGTGTTGTCTGGGTAGATGAGGAGATGCTATGGCAGCCCTCATCTGGGTCGCATATAAATGTTTCCTGCGTCCTCTCAGGGTTTGGGCTCTGACGTTGGAATAAGCTGGATAAGCTGGAGACATTTGAGCCGATACATACACCTGTAGATACTCCGCCCATCGAAACAGTTTGTGCATGTCCAGCTGGAGAGCAGTGTACAGTGCATAATGTCGGGATGGGGGGCATGTGCGAGCCGTCACTATGGATAACATTGTTCAAGTTGAGGGAGATCAGTGATAAATGACGTGGTAAAATGAACGACTGAAAAAAGGTGAGAACGGAAGAAAGAAAGTACAGGATTTGGAAGGGACCTACTGGGGACATACTTCCACTGGTTTGCTAGGTCCAAGAGGTTGGCCGCATCAGGAAAATGGAATGTTACTGGCGTTACTGGCGGTACTAGCCGAGACCGGCAGCCCCCGATTTTAGTCGGCGCCAGCCATCCCAAGTAGCGACAGGTCATTTCCATTTTGCTGATGCGTGCCTCAGGCCGTAGGTGCTGGTGGCCCGAGGTGAGCTTCCGGATAGCTTGCGCCATATACTATAGGAGCTCACCAGCTGGCCCTTTTTTTGAGAGCTCATGGGGCCCGGTACTCTACAGCGCTGGATAAGAGGTGACGGTCATTATTCCAAAGTGGCAAAATTACCCGTAATAAGGATGACCGGCAATTTCCGGGCCGAAGACGTTTTTGGGCGATGCTTAATCTTAGTAAATCGCAGTGTTTGAGACAGCCTGCACGAGGGTGATAGCCACGCTCACCCCTGTAATTACAAACATTTCCGGAGATCAGAAAAAATGTCGTTAAGGTGTCCAGCATTTGCACTTACACCCACATGGGCCATGAGCTGATCCGCTGAGATCAACAACGACATCTAGTAGACAACGCGGAGGGATCGGATCGGATTATGTCAAAGGAACATCCAATTACCCAACCATCGATCAACTAACTGTCCTTCCTTCCAGTGGCTGCGCAGAACCGACTTGATGTTTTTTCCAACCTCCGTGAACAGCATTGGGAGCTGGCAAAGTGCCGCGCACCCGAGAGCCCGATCGACCCAAAGTTGGTGACTTACAGCCTGGCATACAGCACCCGAATACAAAAGTTCTAGATCACAGGGAGCATAACGATCTACAGTACTGATAATTGTGGAATAGAATAATTTCGGGTCACTCAGTCGAAACATTAGCCAAATTTCTACATACAAAGATTCACGCGTGGACGAAATATAGGAAGCGGTCTTAGAGGGGTGTTACTTTTCCATGGTGAATCGCCACATCGCGACTGTTAGCATCCGGCTCTTAGGGTTCTGTTATTGTAGAAAAGAGATGGAAGCACAGCTACCAAGCGTGCACATGAAACCCGTTGTAGTGATAATATACATCAAATGCTGAGAGTGGTCGCATACTACGACAAGAGCAACGAAATCAAAAGTGCGTAGGAGCAAGTCAGAATAGAAATAGATCACAAGCGCGAGGCCAATTACAGGGTTAAGAATGAAGGCGAAGAACCAAGACCAATGTCGCAAGGGGGGGGGGATTAGGAACGTAAGGGGATAGGAGGTATGGTGAGTAGTTGCTGAGAGTGTCCGGTTCATAGGACTTGAATATTATGCCCCATTAATGACTTGACCGGTGAGGGTGGACTTAGCCCTTCGTGGGCTTCAGATTCGAATCAAATGGTTCCGGCCAATTAGACAACCGTTGTAGAACGTGCTTGCAGTGGAAACGCGGAAGACATGGGCGAGACTTGCGTATGTTGCGCAAGAGATGGTTCATCGAGGTTGACGGCGGAATGGTTCGTGATCGGCGCGGTGATATTCGGTGTAGCGGGCGTCCCACTGGACGAGGACATCTTACCGATGTACCATGACTAGAATTAAAAAGATGAGAGAGAACGGATAACAGAATAAGAATGAGTGAGCTATTATCAATGTCTGGCTTTGGGAGAGAATGAACATACCGGAACCCAACCACGATCACCACCGTCCTCTTTTACGGCCTGCAAAGATCGGGGACAATCAATGAACCTTTACCAGAGCGCCAGCGAGACAACCGTACATATGACCAGTGATTGTAGCGCTTGAAAACGCGCAGCACGTCATCCTTGAATAGGTCTAATTCTTCGTCACCTTTCTTCTTATAGTCCATCAACGCGTAGCCCGGGAAACTTGTAGAGACGATGTGAAGAGGAAGGATGGGAGTTTTCGTGTTTGAGACAGGAGAAGGGGGTTCGGAGCTTGACCCGGTCGCATGACTGGCCTCTGCCACAGCTGTTGCAACGGGTATACGTGTCTCGAGGAGGCACCCCGCAGGAACCCAACCTTGCTTGCTGGTATCGGAATCTACGATACCTGTTCCCGTAGGGTCGCGTTGCACAACCCACCATCCTCGCGCTCGTGATATAATGACGAACGTGTCGCCGCTATCGACGTCAGCTGGGTTGACGGAAGACGGAAATAGAGTGCACGTACACAACAACATCGAACTCATCCTCCTGCTCCGCCATATATGGATATATTGCCACTGCATATGATATTTCAGCCGTGACTGGGACCTCCCGCGCGGGCGTGCCTATCTCATTGTGCTCGGCCGAGGTCGAGGCGGTTGCAATGGCCGTATGCGGGACGGCAGACTTCGGAGGGTCAGAGCTGCTTGGGCCCTTCATCCGCTCCCGGTCAATGGCATCTTCGCGATCCTTATTATCGACCGCGGGTGACGTTACTTCTGGCCAGCCGGGTTGCACAGATGTGCCCGTCATCAGAGGTGGGACGACGCCAGCGGCAGCCTCGGGGTGCATCTGTAGACGTGGCGGGCGCGAAGGTGTTCTGGCATGCGAAGCTCCGGGCTTGGATTTAGATGACGATGAGTCGCTAGAAGCCTTGCGTGCGGCTTGCTTCTGTTGAGCGACCGCAATCGGAGAGCGAATATCTTTAATGTGTTTGAGCATAAAGACTGGATTCTTGGATGCATCCTTGAGCTTTTGAAATAGTAGCAGTGGCTTCTCATCGTAGCTCAGGCACCGTTCGATGCGACTACCTAAGAGTGTCGCATTATTAGAGGTGTCACGTTCGACGTCAGAAATAACGTACTTGGAGGACCATAGCATATAAACATAGCGTAGTTTTGCCAGTCGTCATTATTTATCTTGTACTTTCGCAAAGCGGCCGGTAGAACTTTCCACGCAGGATCCTCCAAGCTGACCTTGAAGCTCTTTAGATTATCCGTACTCTCTTGTCGCGATGGGCGTGGGGGTGTAGGAAGCTGAACTGTGGATGATGAATTACCAATGGCACTATACTTGCTCTGTGCGCTGGGGTGTGGTCGATATGAGAGATCATGCTCGAGCCGGTTGGGTGATGGATGAGGGGAATCGGACATCTCAGGTTTTGTGGGCGAACTAGAAGGCTTGTCATACTGTGCCCACTTAAAGGAAGGTTGTCGCGTAAGCGGGCTGCTTTCAACCTGTACGTCGAGTTATACGGACGGCGGTGACAGAATAGGCAGCCAACGCACTAGAGTCTGATGAGACGACCGCCAGACATGAAGATCATCCACTGTTGAGAGGACCGTCTCTGAAAGCCGCCGGTTCTCTTTTTCGAGAGTCCGTAGCCTGTCGTCTGAGAGCTATGAGTTGCGGTGGAGGGGGATTAGATAAAGACTGAGTAAACCTTGCTCTCGGATAAGATAGTAGAGTTTGTCCATCGTGACACTTTCTGAGGGATCGCCTGCTTCGGCTATTATAACTCAGGTCAGTATCAATAGCATTGGGGAGGGAATGAGGCTAACAAGGAGGGATATAGTGGTCGGGTTCGAAAGGGATTTCGTGGGCGAGCTTTATGAGGTAGATGGCCTTCAAGATAGCCAAACGTTGGCCAACCGTAGCAATACCTATTTCTTTTAAGTCCTCGGGACCTATCATGCACAGTACATCCCCGGTTAAGTTATGCTCTACAATTGATGTGAGGCGACAGTCGGCGAATCGAAAACAATAAGAGAAGCCATTGACCTTTGACCTTGGCCTCGTACTGGGGCAAACCAAGGTTCGAAAGAAAAAACTGCACATCATTCTCGTCCCAGTCCGATATTAACCTCTTTGGCTCTTGTGATTGGGAATCCATTGGAGGAACGAAGTGAGTGAGTGAACTTCGGGGATCGCGGCGACTACGACGGGACAAAGCTAGCGACCGTTTGGCACGTGATATGTAGCAATAGGGTTAGGGTCGGTAAAGTAACCGCTCGTCGTCCGACACTCATCTTTGTGAATTATGGATGATCTCTGGGGAAATGCATGGGGCAGTCCAGAAGACATCAAAGACGAAAGAAAACCCGTGGCCTGGTCAACTTCGGAAAAAACGAGAAGTGATGATCCTCAAGAAGACGATCTCTCCATGCCCTCTTGGTCTACTACCGGTTCAGGCATCCAGTGGGACGAGCCTTCAGCTGCGCTAAGTCCACTATGGTCGACCGGTCACCACGGTACACAACATGACTGGTCACTTGATAATCCCTATGGTAATATCCCTCTGGGAAATTCTAGCCAGGCGGAGCTTCCCAACGACGACAGTTCTAACGATTTAGAATCCCACCCGACTCCTCCCACCCAAAGTGATGACATACCCGCTTCACCTCCCTCTGCAGAACCAGAACTCGAGGAAGAAGTGGTCTCCTCTCAGGTGCTATCTTCTGTTCCCACTCCTAGTCCGTCTCCCCCTCCTAGCCCCAATGCGTTTGGTACCTTCATAGCTGGAGCGGAGCACGACGATGTCGTACCCTTTCCCTCCGACAGAGGCTCACTTGGAAGCCAACCGTATGCGGACGAATGGGACTCGCCATGGGGAAGTGCGCCCGGGGTAGTAGAAGACGAGAGTCTACAACATACTGACGACGAGTGGGAGTCGGCAAAGCTAAGACAATTAGAAATGGACCGTAGGGTGGTGAGTGCCTACGTCTTCGCTTTTTTCGTTTCCCATACAGTACTTACTCCTGCAAGCCGCCAGAACTACTTTCGCGCATCCTTCTCCATCTGGAGGACTTTGCGAAGGACGCTTGGCCAGGAATTCGAGATGAAGCTGAACTAGACTGGCAGAGGCAATGGAATTCTGGCCTGGATGTTGATGGCCTGTGAGTATATGGCCTATCATTCTATAGCATATACCCTCGGGCTCATGCGCGTTTGTAGCGACGCATTAATGCCGCGTTATGTTCCAAGCCTTACACTTCCACAGGTGCTACCTTTCGGCAGGAGTTTTACTGCGAAGGCTATGGCCGATGCTGTCAAACTTTCTCGGAACACTGCTTTGGCTCGCACGAGCCCAATGTCGACTTTCCTCGCAGCCAAAGGATCGACCGCTTGGGAAACGTCTGTAAAGTCTCGCATCGAAACGTCCGTGGATGAGGTCCCGTTGGGTTGGCGAATTCTTGAGAAGGAGGGTAAGAAGGACGAGAGGGTTGAAGAGAAGGCGAGAAGGCCTACGGGGCTGCTGGCAGGCTTGTGGGGTCGGCGCACTTCTGGTACTACCGGTTCCATCCCCAGCACAGAACAAAGCACTCCCCCGCCGAGTTCTATAGCGCCAGAAAGTGAACATTCTGTCCAGACGCCGAACCAGCGCTCTAGCCTGGAGAGCGTGAAATCCCCTTCTGGAACAAGACCCGTCTCTCAATCACCACTCGAGCCGTATCCGTCTCTAGTGCCCGCCCCTTCTCAGGTACAAATTATTCCTTTAGTGCTTAGCGCCTCTGTTTGCTGATGCCGTCGCACAGGATGTGGACTCGCCTCCGTCGTCGGCGGCGTCAGCCGTATCGCGCTTCCTTAATAGGTTCTCTCGGTCTCGCCTATCGTCTTCTCCCTCACGCAATTCGCTGACCCTCTCAGGCGACGACCTCGAATTCCTTTCCGACGTAAGGTCCAATTCCACCGACCCCGTGAACGCTAGTGATGAACAGCTGGAGTTCGGGAGCATGGCGACGAGCAGCTTTCTCCACGGGAAATTGCCGCCTCCATTGCCGCCCCCACCGCCGCCCCCATTGTCTTCACCTTCGTTATCTCTCCTGAATGCCACCACATCGCCACCCCCCAGCCTAGGTCCGCTTGTGAGAGACGACACGACAAACGGACCCATGACCATCTCCCCTGTCCATCCGAACGCGGGTGTGTTACTGGATGCGCGAAAACCTACTGAACAGTCCTCAGTTTTTGCATTGACTCCTTTGATCCCTAGTCCTATTCAGGCAAATTCTTCGAAGTCCATACGTCCAAACCCGGATTACTCTAATTCCCCACCATCAGATAAAATAAACCGGCCCCTTAGCGCAACTTTACTTCCTACATCTTTTGAGGGCGCTGCACAACGTACTGATGCCCCCCACGACGACGACGACTTTTCCGACTTCCTTTCGTCCCCTGCAGACCCACCGCTTCTTACTTTCAGTGCCAGCCCCCCTTCTACTCAAGGGAGGGTTCTGCCCTCACACGGTCAATCAATGGATGATTTCGCCAATCTTATGTCACCGTCTACCGGAGGGCTACCCGATAGTTCTAAAAGACCAGATGTAGCGTTGACACCCAATTCCGTAGGTCCAGCCTTACGAATGGCACCTACCAACCCAACCTCTTCAATTGCACAGCGACGCAGAGGATCACGCGCGGAGGAACATCTGCATACACTAGGTCTCCTGGAACGCGCAGCAGCTCGCCCTGGCCGGTGGCCTGCCCCTCCCTCCCCACTACCTGAAGTCCTAACTCCTCCCCCTCCGCCAGAGTCTGCTCCCTCCAGTAACGCAGACCTTGACCTCCTGGACACTGTCCCTGTACAAGGCTCATTCTAATCACCAGCGACAACCTTCCACTTCGAAAGAGACTTCTACTACCTCACCCCAATCGAAGGCAGCTGTCCAAAAGGGGCACCAACGTACGCAGAGCTTAGTTGATCTCGCTGCATCCCGACCGGGTCGCTGGCCTGCCCCGCCATCACCATTCCACGAGGCGCTTCTGCCGCCACCGCCTCCTGCTAGGGAGGGTGGAGTTAACCTGAACGTGGATTTTTTTGGGACAACGCCCACGGAAGAATCTTTTACTTTGTCACCACCGCCAGCACCACCTGGAAAGACTTCACCATCACCTTTGCTCAGTAACACCATATCACCACAGATGACCTTGGGGAGGAACTCGTCGCCTTCCACAAGCGTTATCGGCGCCACCCAATCGTCCTCACCTCCACCCCATCCTTCTGCGCCTCCTGCTGGGCTGTTGTCCCGGAGGACGTTGTCACCGCCTCCCCTCCCAACTGCAGTAATTAGCAAGGTGCCAACAAAGTTATCCTTGGCGCCGATTCCGCTACTACCTCCGCCTAGTGGTTACAGACTGACGCCACCGCCCGAACCCACCACCTCGACAGTACTCGCCAGAGTCGACCCCGCTTGGATTACTCGTAGACAGCGGCAAGGAGAAGAACGCCCTGCTGCCTGCTGAGAAAGCGACGCCACCCCCGCCTGTTAAAGGGACTGGAGGACTCACCGCGCAGGATCTGAGCTTTTTCGAAGGACTGTGAAGGTGGAAGGATTTTATTGCCCGGCGGTGGCGAAAGCCCTTACCAATTGCAGGCAAAATGTGGACATCACTCATACCAAGGGCCCCTATGAAGGGAACTAATTTTTTCCGAGCGTGACCCCCCAGACTGGAAGAATGGCGGCCTCATGCGCAACTGCAGTTGCCTGGCACGAAAGATAAAGGTCCAGGCCGACCCTTCGCATGAGCGCGTGCAGTGACAGATGTAAGGGAGGGGTGATTCGAGCCTGATTAGCGCGCAAGTTGAAAGATTGATGAACGTACTATACTAATACAATCGATACGTTAATGTACAGACTACTAGCACGAGTGCGAATATGTGATAGCACATTAAAAATTACATTCGAGGACCTAGACGTATACTGATACTGTAAAGTGATACACCTGAGCCTAACGCTTTTTCTTCTTCTTTCCGGGCGTCTTCGTGACACCAGTGAGCGCTGACGGCTGAGGCGTTGGTACCGAAATATCCCCGCCCGCCACCTCCCCCATCGGCCCCTCACCTGCTTCTATTTTTGTCCGTGCCTCGAGGAAAAACATAACGTCCCTCACTTGATCCTCAAGCTCTTGCACCCTCTGAGCGAGAGCGACACGCTCAGCCTCCCCCTCTTCCGCACGTTTCTGCACGGCTTCAAGATTCTTCAACAGCCCGCCGCTCACGGCGCGCTCTTCTCTTAGCTCCTTCTCGAGGGTGCGCGCAACCTCCGCGAAGCGCTCTGACTTTTTCTCGAAGCGGTGCTTATCGCGAAGGATTTCCGAAAGGCGTTCTTCCTCCTCACGGCATCGACGGCTCTCTTCCGCCGCCGCCGCGACGCGCGAAGACTCGGCTTCCTGTCGAAGCTGCATGACGACGCCTTTGAGATCTGTGACTTCGACTTGTAGCGCGGTCGTCTGCTCTTCGTAAAATGCGCGTTGCGAATCGAGTTGCGAGGTGAGAAGGTACGAGTATTCGATGCCAATCGCCTCGATCTTCTCTGCGGTGAGTGAGTCCGACGTGCTGGGCCCTCCCGCGCCGGTGTCATCGCCGGTGCGCATCGACGCAGACGGCAATTCGACAAGCTTGCCGTCGGCCACATTTTGGATGAGCCGATGTACGTAGCCGTCGCCCGCGTAGTCCCATACGCGCTGCGTCTCGAGCTCCAAGGCATATAGATGCGTCGTGCGCTCGTAGTGTGCATGAGCGTGGGCACGGCCGTACCTCCCGCAGCCAATATTCCCGCAAATTAGGCAGATCCAGAGGCTGGTAGTGGAGTTACAATCCACACAAGATGAGAGGGCAGGTGCGGAAGGGTCGGCAAAAGGAATGGAGGTGGAGCGAGTCGCGTTGGAAGACGACGGATGCGACGTGCGGAGGGACTGTGAGTAGCGGCACACCGGACATCTAGATATGTATTTAGTTGTACAAATCAGACGGGGAAAGGAGAGATGGGTTACCGGCTGTCCCCCCACTTGCTGAGGCACTCGCAGTGGAACGTGTGTGAACACGGGACGGTCACTAGTCCGGTGACAGCGGAGTCCATGCGCTCGAGGCAAACCGGACATGTGGGCAACTCAAAAACGGGTGCTCGCGCAGAACCAAGGCGACTTAGGGCCATAGAGACCGAATCGTCTGTCTCAATGCTCACGGACGATATGTGAACGACATGACAAGTCTCTGCCTAATAGTACGGTGAGATGTTGAAGCTAGAGATGATTCAAAGTGGCGTACTGACATTCATGGAATTGAACGTCTTCCCATTGTAAGCTTCCGCAAACTCCAAGGCACTCTCGGGCTTGCGAAACTTGATGAGAGCTATGGATCGGTTGGGGGCCGTATCTCTGCAAAGTATATGTGTTTAATATAAACTCGGTGTTGCACTTAACAGGAAAACACACCGGACCATTCTCAAGTGTGATATGTCTTCTTGTGCTGGTGCGACAAAGGCGAGAAAATCGGATGGAGTCATCCAGGAGGGGACAGCCAGCACGCCAACCATATAACCATCGCTGTCTGCATTTTCTAGCATTGTGCGGCCGGCATCCGACGTAGATGTCCCCTCTTCCGCCTCGGCGAGTTTTTGCCTCTCGGCGTCGCGAAAGATATGGACGACACCGTCAGGAAGATTCGTAGAGCCCGATTTTGTGTGACTCTGAGGGACGAAGGTCGCAACCGCAGGTCCTGGAGCACCAACTCAGCCCTGCTATTGCGACATGGAGAGCTGTCTGTGAACCCACAAACCTTTCGGGTCTGCTCGTTCTCTACTGGGGAAAGGCGTGGTAGTCATGTTGTCAAGATCTACCCAATCTAATGCAATGGGCCCAAGTCGATAATCCTTTCCGCGAGGATTGAATGTCGCGTTCCGACGCGCTGTAGATTTGCGTGTGTGTGTCGGGAGTGGTTGCCACAAGGATAACGGAATAAATGGGTCGGTCTTCGTCTTCTGAGACTTTGAAGGTGGTAAGTGCAAGGCTATGCGGACGTGATACGCTCTCATCTCTGAGAGGCGGACTCAGGCGAGTTTTGCGCATACATTCGGTGCGATTGCTGAGATGAGTAATACAGTATGAATGCGTCCTGTCCGGGCGATCGGATAGGCATGCTTCGGACTTTCACAACAACTGCGGCAACATCCAACATACTCCCTCCTCCGAACCTTACTGTCGCATTATCTTCCCCATTTACCAGAGCGTCGCTTACGTCGATCCGTGCTGCGCTGACCAGAGGTGTCCTAGACAACCCGCTGACAGCTGCTAATCCAAAAGAAAAGCATGCTGCGGTCCTCATACCCCTCTGCAACGTCAACAACAAGCCGAGTATACTACTTGAGCTCAGGGGGAAATTAAGAACACACTCGGGCGAAATCAGGTACTTTTGCCAGTGACAGTCCGTTGGCAGAAATAACTCACCTCACAGCTCATGTGTTGTTTTTTGCCCTTAGCTTTCCAGGGGGTCGAGTCGATATTGTGAGCCTCCCGTTCGGTCCATCCGATCAAACTACTACGCAATGGCTGGCTAAACCCGAAACTTTGCGCCCAGACGGACAAGACCTTCCTTGCAGCAGCTCTCCGCGAAACACGGGAGGAGGTCGGTATAGTTCCCGACCAAGTGGAGATCCTAGGACAGGTGGGACCGCCTCAGCTTTCTCTCGGCGGCTTGCGCGTGTGGCCATACGTTGTACGTTATCCGCCTCTTGATCGATACAATCGATTACCGCAGATACCCCACTTTTCACTCACTAGCTATAATGTCGCCAACGTAAATATAGGGTTTCGTTCACGCCACACCTCGATTGCGGTTACGCGAAGCCGATGACGATCCAGAAGCTTCGTTACCTTCTTTACAGATGGAGTCCTTGGTATTATCACAAGCAGAGGTGGCCACCGCGTTTCATCTACCTCTCGCTGCCGCCGTTTCACCTGCGCGACTACGACTGGACTATTTCCGTGGAGAGGAGCCGTATTGGGCGATAGATGTATCAGATCTTGTACAAAGTGCCCCTCAAACTGAATTGAGCCGTCTTGACGGTGACGAGCAGGGCGAGTGTCTCCAAGTTTGGGGCCTCACAGGATGGTACCTCTTCTTATTCATGAAGGCTCTCAGGATCTATTAGTAGCGAGTAGTTGTGTGTATCGTGACAACAGAGCTATACTGTAAACGATGTGACGCAAAGCAACCAGTAAATGGGGGAAATAAATGACAAACTGACACGGTACCTGAAGCGTGAAGCATTAGTGTGCCCTCCACTGAACGAATGTAGTTGGGTTTCAGGACAGGACAGCCTCATCTCCATCGTCCCTGTCGCTACCTTGTCTGGTGGCATGGAAGCACTACGAGCACAGCGTTTAACTGGAGAAAGACCCATGATGCTATCCCGACGATGATTTTGGCTTGACGCCAGCGCGTTGACGGAGTGCTTGCCTGTCGATCTGTTGATGGGGGTCAACTGAAGAAGTCGTCTGCGACAACGCGTGGTCCAGGTGGGCCAACTCCAAGGAGGCGTTCTCGTCCATGATATCGCGTGATTTGCCGCCCCTCACGGAGCCAACGCTAGGGGCCAGCCTTTCCAAGGGTGGAGAACGCCTCCGCCTCTCGCGGCGGTTTTCCCATATGATATAGAGCCCAATCTCGGAAATGGCAACGATAGTTGCAACGAGCAGTGACAGAAGCACTTTCTGAAAAAAAAAAATTTCGAGTGGCGTCAGACCAGGTCGCGCATACGCCGTCCTAGTAGACCGTAGGCGTCACGTACCCATTCATCGCGCCAACCCGTGCGCTGTGCAGCCCACCACGCGGCGGCGCCGGTACAAATCACACTGAGAATGGCATTGAGAACTGCAATGATCGCGCGCCTGTCGCTGATATCGCGCGCTACGCCTTCGTAGCGAGTGGGCACACGAGGCAACGTGGGAAACTTTTTGTCGGGGGACGTGCGAGACCCCGCAAGTAAGGCGACCATTGAGTATGCCGATGGCTCGAGAGGAGGATTTTTCGATTTGAGCGCCGTTTCGCCCTCCTCTGTACGCGCCCATTTGGAAATAGACCGAAGAAGGGCGTACGGAATCATCGGCGGCGTCATTGACTGCGACGCGGATGAGCTCTCATTTGGTAGAAGCGCAGATAGCTCGGCAGAGAGATGAGAAGGGATCGAGCCTATGAGGGGACGCAGTGTTTCGATGAGGTGGGGCTCGAGCGAGACATGCAGGTTGGTGGCCATAGCCTCCGGATAACGGGCCGTTGGCAGAACGTACCACTTGCTCAGCTTGGTTTACTAGGAGGCTGTGTGGACCTGGTGTCGTGGACCATAGCTTCAAGGAACGGGGGGATTTGTCTGTACATGGCCGCTCCAACCCCGCACTCACAGCTGCTTCAAGTGTTTTCTTCTCTAAGCTCAGACATACATGCTTCTTCCCCGGCTCTGAGAGCCGTTTTGGACGACCTTTCTCAAGAGCTCGCCTCGAACAAGGCTCTTCGGTAATTCTTCTTATTTTTTTCTCGTTCCCACCCACTAAAACCAGTTTATAAGTATACAAATAGGTTCCCAACAACCTCCTATATGGGCGCCGCTTCACGAGTTATGGAGTAACCTAACTCGCATGCAGTCTGTGGGAAGCGACTTGGACAGTACATCTTCTCAACACATATACCTAATTGTCAGCTTTGCCAAGTTCACCCGTAACCTTGTCGCCGATGTCCCGTTCAACCAAAAAAATGCATTGTGAGGAAAACTGCGCATTCCCCCGAAGCCGGAGCCTTCCAACTGAACTTTCCCAAGCATTATAGAGCCACATATACGCCAGCTCATCTACCTATACACGGCGTGGACAAAGGAAGGAGATGAGAGTAGTATGTGTCCGCATCCCTAATGGCACGATCTAATCTTAAACGTGCCTATCGATGCAGCGTTTACGATTACTAGGATATTGGCACAAACACTTTCGAACCTAGTTACTGGTAACCAAGAGCTCCTTGACCAGTTCTGGGATGTGCAAATGCAGTTATCTCAGGAGAAATCCATTCTCATGTAATGGTATCCCCGTACTGTGTATTTGTGCCGGTCTGACTTCTTTACACCAGGACAGCCGTCTTACGGGCATACCTGACCCGCGCACATTAATGTCCGTGTTGGTTCTTGTTACGAACTGTATTTACGATAATCACAAGCGAGGGTACGTACGGTGATTTACACCCGCATGCGCCGAGTTGTGGCTCCAATCTCCTTAACCCCAACAGGTATGCACTAGTTACCACGAGTATCGGAGTCCGCGTATGCGTTTCCATACTCGATAGGCTTGAAGGCCCTTTAGACCGTCCCGAATCAGGGGATGAAGAAAAGGTCTTTGAATTGGGGTATGTGTCCATTCTCTTGAATTGTCCTACTAGTCTAACGCGCTTTTCCAGATACGGGCTCTTCTCGAGGCTCTTTCATCTGGGTCTCTTTCCAGAAATTTATCGTCGAACATCTATGTACGCGCAGTCGCATTCAGCTCTCAGAAAATCTTGCGTTCCGGCTCTTATTTCCCCAATAGGCAAGATGAGGTCATTTCTCCAACGCAAACAACACTCTTGAAGCTGGTCGATTCGTTTTTGCAATCCGTTCCCGCCTCGTTTCTGGACGAGGGCGACCACCTTCGCAATTTAGCGGGCTTTCTTGCGTCCACGTTTCTCGTCCAGGCAGAAATCGGGCGCCGCGCCATTCAGCAGGTCACTGGCACCCCGTTGCCTGAGCCAAGAGCCACAACCGACATACGGGATAGTGGCGGGTCCGCGCAGCAGTCCTCCGGTGGCGCAGTGGATCTGCAACTATCCGGTGTGTGTGTCGCGTTAGTGCTCTTATCGACCAGCCTTTCGTCCATTCTGCTTGCGGAGCGGGAAAATGGGGGTGGGGAAACGACGGAACCGGACCTAGTCAGTATGACTCTTCCTTGTGTTGACGCAATTTCCGGCTGCCGGAGCCCCACCGGAAGTGGATTTATTGAATCCCTGCTAGGTTTGGTAGTTCTTTTGGTTCGTGGTCCTGAGCATAAGCATGGTGACACAGTGATCGTTTTTAGAAACTTTGCGCACATTCGACGCCTTCCTGCCGCGTGTCAATTTTGGGAAGGTCAAGCCGTCATACCCACAACACGGGAATGGTGGTGGAGGGGTTCCTGCGCAGTCTGCCGGCGAAGCGGGTTTTAGTTACCTCAAAAGAGACCTCGTGAGACTGCTCGGGATTCTGTGCTACAATAACGAGGTGATGCAAGACCGTGTACGTGTGTGCGGAGGCATTCCGGTCGTGCTCAATTTGTGTGTTATTGACGACAGGAACCCCTGTAAGTCATATTTCCTTTTTCTGATGCATCAGCTCGCGTGCTGTGGCGTGGCACACGGCAGGACTGGCGCCCAGGGCTCGGTACACACGCACACTTTACGTTTCGGCGGACTAACTGTGGACGACCCTCTTTTTTTCAGACCTACGGGAACATGCCCTCTTTGCGCTGCGCAATTTGCTTCACAACAATTCCGAGAACAAGGCTGTCGTTGACACATTCAGGGACGACGAACACGTGGGGCTGCTGTGATGGAGTGGTTCGTGACGTGCCCGGTGCCATGTTTGTAGTAACCAAACTCAAGACACGAGGCGGGGTGCCCAGTGCCAAACGTATCCGAAATTTGGCCGTGTCACCCAGCATTGAATGTGATTTTGAGTAGATGACTGGATGTAAGATAGGAGCATGTCGTACACGCGGCTCGGCCGTGTGCCACGGAATAGAATTGAATCATTCATCCTCCTCATCGAACCCCGCGACAGCCTTGCGTGTACGTGCGCCACCGACCCGTCTTACCCGGAATTCCTCCTCTTCCTCGGCATCCTCGCTCTCAATATCCATCGCAGCTTCGCCAACCAGATCACCTTCCACCGGTGGCTCCTGCCCTTCTTCCTCCTCCCGTCGTTTTTTCCGATCAGCTTCCTGTTGGCTGATCTGGGCGTCGAGTTTGTCCAAGACGTCCTCTTCCACCTCTTCGTGGGCGCTCTTCTTGCGGCGGGCGCCGTCATCAGAACCATGGGCGCCAGCTTCATCCTCGTCCGAGTCCGCAACCACAAAGTCGTCCGGCTGGTAATCGCCCCCACGCCGCTCTTCTGGTTCGCGCGCACGGCGCTTCTTAGGGCTGCGCCCGTCGTCGTCGTCGTTCCCGTACGCGTCGTACCCGGGTTCATCATCGTCGCTCCATATGTCCATGTCGCCTCCGGACCGCCGTCGTCCACCGCTTTGGGCACGACGTCGCCGGGCCCCACCGCCACCGCCACCATCCTCACCACGTGGATTGCGTGGCTTCTTGACAGCGGCGGAGCGAATGAGCTCTTGTTTCTCCCGTTCGGGGTCCCTATCCGGTGCCATGCGCAAGCGGGCCACCTTGCTGTGCTTCTGACCAACTGCGCGAACAACCAGACGATGGGTTTCAGACTGCATGTCAGTTGGGCGGAGTGTGAGGAAGCCCGTTATTGCTGCTTCGGCTTGTAAGATCTCTGCACGTTTATGCTGTGCAACGAGGTAGGTGAGACCATGTGCCTTTCCGGGAGAAGGCACAGGCGCCGCCTGAGACTGAGACTGAGAGTTCTGAGAACCAGATCCAAAGGCCTGCCGATGAGCGGAACCAGAGCTATCAATTACTTGGTTGATGTCAAAGTACTCTTTTCCTAGCCGGAGGCTCATTGAACCGTCCGACCACCGGATAACATGTCCGTTGGATTGACGACGCTACGATTAGAAGCGCACTTCAGCTCCATTTATTCGGATGAAAAATTGGAAAAAGAAGACCGACATCTTGACCATCCTTGTCTTTGACCCAGCGCCAACGAACGGTGTTCTCAACACGGAGTTTAATTCCCATGTCGCGCTCGTGAGTGCCACCGGCAAAGTCGTCCTCGTGTTCTGGTCCAACATATGTATCTGGATGGAATGGCTTAGAGTCCACCTTGACAAAATTGGGCATACGAATAACCCAATGCTATGGAAATGGGTGAGAATGAGAATACCGCGCTACTATTGCCGAGAGACGCACTTGTCCATCTGAACTCTTTGGGAGAGGAATATTGGGAATTGATACTGAAGCTTCGAGGCGATGCTCAATTATGGGATTGGGTTCTTCATCTTCTTCGTACTCTAAAGCCTGCCTTCTTTTCCGGTCCGGCGAAGACAAACCATCGTCCGGAGGTGGTGGAGAGACAGGGGAAGAGTAACTAGATTCCGGAGCGCTTGGAGCTGCTGAGACCTGTTGATTCTCGCTGGTTGGTACAAGGGTATGAAGATGAGAGTTGGGAGTAAAAGTTGGAAAAGGACTGACCCCCAAGTGTGCTGCACATAATCTACGTTAGAATCCTCACCAAAGAGGTCGCCCATCTCCTCATCTTGTTTAATGTAGGGTTCTGTGGCACTTTCCGCCGGGTGCATGTCGACATCGAGAAGAGCTCCAGCGAGGGAAGACATTTGGCAGTAGCCTGAGCGTACAAGGACAGAGATGGGTCACGGGTCACGTAGGCGTGACTCTCAGAGCGTGCACTGCTGGCAGGACCGCACCGCACTGCACCGCATCTCCCGCCCTTACGCCAGTGTCGCCCAACGCCAACAAAACTTTCGTCCCCCCAAATCAATGGCATGTACCCACGCCGACATGCTCCCATCTTGCATTTCTCACTTCCGGCCCCGGCGGCTATTAGGCGCCATTCAACTCACCTCGCCGCCCATCGTATCCTCATTCGACCAATCTTAGATGTTCTTGTCCCTCGCTCTGGGTACTTACATACCTCTCGGCAAACATTAAACACCTGATCACCATTCGAAAATTTACTTTGTTACGCCCGTCTTAGCCAAAGTCCGAGCCAGAGCAGATCCTGGCTAAATCTGATGGATCTAGAGGCCTGAGCCCAGGAACCAGAACTGCTTGCTCGAATCCTCTTATTTGTCCCTGTATGCCTTGTCCTATGCATCATACCCGCCTCCTCCAAATCCTTTAAAGGCAGACCTTTGGGATCCCCCCCAAAGACACCGCCATCAGTACCTCTATCTGACTCGTTTTAAACCCTGCCTACTCACCTTCTTCCCCCTTGGGCCCCTTTTCCTTTTCCCTCAGCCATCCGGCCTCCAATTCACGTTTACGCCACGAGCAATCTTCGTCTTCCCCGCGTCTGAAGCCAAGGAATGTCCGAACGCGAGTCTTACCTCTATTCCAACCACTACCTCAACGACCATTCGTCACTTCTTTTCATGTCCACCGAGGTATGTCGCCACACGCTGTCTTTGTTCCTAGACCCGGCGCTCACCATTCTCAGTCTGACTCGTTTCCAGTCGGTGGCGGCCAAGACGCGCAGCAGGTAGTTCTTCCCATGCCTATCGGCCCATACCCGTCCGCTGACCCCCGAGTTACCACTAGTGGTCTCCAGCTATCGATGACTGGGAATTGGATGTGATTCCTCCTTCGGATCTACCTGCCCCATCCCCCGTTTTCGGTGAACAGCCCTACGACGACGACGCCTTTCCGTTCAGCAACATTATGCATAACCACATACCCTCCATAAATATTGATACCACTGTCCATCTACCGCACCTGAACACTCGCGGTCTATCCTCTCCAGTTTCCACCACGCCACTCACTCCTGGCTTCGTCTCCCCATCTCAGCCCGGCTACTCCTCTTCTCCAAGTCTGCTCGCCGTAACACCTCCCACCCCCGCTATCAATCTTGGCCCCACACACGATACTTTCCCCGTGTATACTCCCTCAACCCCAGTCTCCCCTTATGGGTCTCAGCACCATGCATGGCCCATTCCCAAGCCCGTTCGTACTTCGCTTGTTTCTTCTAGTTTCAACCTAATTGATCTCCCACCCACAGAACCCATCACCGGAGCCAGAGCATTTCCTTCCTCTTAGCCAATTCCAACGAGGTCCCATGGTGCCACAGAAGCGGTACAAACCCCACACCTCGAGTGACAGACGTCGCTACGTCGATGAAGTCAACTTAGAGCCATCAATCCATTTCTACATGCAAAAACCCGACGAGGAAGGGATCCCGTTGAAGGATGCGATGCATGGTCGCTTCGCACGTCTTATTCAACGCGACGAGCCCATGTTCCAAGAGCGTGGCCCCTCCATCTCAGTTCGTATCAACGTAAGTCGTGCTCGCCATAGCCTAGCTTTGTCACACATCTGAGCCGGTCCCGACGCCATGCACCACCAGTGGCCGGGTTATCAACCCTGGAGTCGTCAAATCCCTACTAGAGATTTTCGCAATCCTCCTGGGCCCATCACACGTGCGAAACTAGCGAAGAACGTCGCAAAGTCCGTTGCTCGCTTCATCGTTGTATGTGTCATTTCGAGTCACTATGAGTAAATCGGATTCTCACGGGTCACTTCAGGAACACAAAGGCCGCCAAATGGAAGAGGACGGTGACGCAGCTTGGCTCGTTGGGCCCGGGAAGATCGATGTATTCGACCTGGTGCTCGTTAGACTAGATCACGTTTCCAAGGGCAGTTGGCAAGCGCAGCTTCAGCTCGTCCGGCCCCGTCCATGAGTAGCCACTGTGACATATCTCTTCTTTCACTTTGCTTTCTTGGACTGCTCGCATCAAGTAATCTTTTTTTTCCTGTGTCGCGGGCTCTCTTCATCACCCGCCTTTTCTCAACTGACCCGCCCATTGCTCATCCGACTTATACGACCGGTTGTCGCCGCCCGACCTTTCTGTACCTCGAAGCTGTGTAGCTGCTGTCCTAACGTTGACCGTTCCATTGTATCATCTTTCCTAACGAACTAAAGAAACATTGTCAAACATAACATTGCTCGCCCCTTCTGTCTCCGGTCTGTGCGGATCGCACATGAGCACAGTCAGAATGGGCGCCTGAAGGTGGTTTGTGCCCAGTGACGATGAGAAAAGAGGGTTCCTTCCGCGAAGAACACGCGGAGCAGAAATCCGGTACCCTGTACCCTTTACAACACATTATACTGTAAATGAGCACCGCGTGGTCAGCGGACGACGGTACATCAAGGACGGGCGGTGCGGAGGCATCTTAATTATACCACGCACTGGTCTCCGACTTGTCTCGATCAGATTTATTCACGAATGCGGTGGATGGGAGAGCACGATGACAATTCGAATCGCCGTCGCACCTGGACCGTCACGGAAGCAGAAACGGCGGCGGAATCAATGCGTCCAACCAAAACGCTATAGTGTACATGAACATGACCCTACTTTTCCCCCGCCGCTCCTCCACATTTTCCTTACCTGGTCTGCACAAACTTAGAAGCTAACGTTCATGATGTTCCAGGTCTTTCGAAAGGAGATAAGCGAGGTGCCAGTGGAGGTATCCGAAATGTTGAAACCCCTTCGTAGGTCACAGGTAACTTGAAGAAGAAAAGCGAAGAACGAATGGTAAATGATATTATAATGATACGCGAATATGAATTTCGCCGCCTGCCGGGAAGAGACGAAGGGGAAGGGGAGGGGACGAGGGAAGGTCCGTGATTCCTAGCACGTTTTGGTGTGGTCTATTGCGACGTCACCCATGCTGTGCCCACTGCCCTGTTCTCACACATTGCGTCCAAGTCTATTTTCGTCGACGTGCGGACAGGCCGCAAGGTACTTGCTCCGAGGGCCAGCTCGGCTGATCGCGCGGGCGGAACGTGTCCAACCGGGACCACGAACCACCAATCTCACTGCCCTTTCGCGTTATAGGCTTTCACATCGCGTTTACGAAACTACAAGCGAGCGCTAGCCAACTGGCGCAAATGAAGGTGGATGAGGGGAGGTATGTAGGGGTTGAGCGCGGCGCGTGGCGTGCCCGAGTGCCATTGCCGGTGCCAGGCGACGATCGGCTTGGTTCGGGACACGGACATGGGCGCTCGTCTTCTTGGGGTTCCATTCTGTACGGGCGCCCGAGCGGCGGCTGGCCCGATCGCAGAACAAACCGTGTGGCGTTAAGCTAGCTTCTTCCAATTTCCCCTGCTCATTCATGGTTCGAGACGTGCCAGGTTTCGGTGCCAACCTTGGTGCCCCGTGCCCCGCGTGCCCATCTTCGTGGAACATTAAATCAAATCATGCATGTTAGTGGAACATGACCAGACCCGTGCCACGGGGCGGCGAAGGCCGTAATGGTCCCTACAGCACCGCCTCCTCCGTTCGTGACATTCATGTCATGTTCGTTACCAAAAACGAAATCACCTCGTTCAAGATAAGGCCTGATTGGTCCTGCTTGCCTCATGCCTCATGCCTGACTAGGCCTGACTGTAGGAGGCTGTTGCTCCTCCCCTCCCCCCATTCGCCCCTGCCTCATCCAATGTAACCGCCGCATGGCACGCGCTTTGGTTCTGGGCATGTGGGGCTTGGTGCTGTTGCTGTGCGCGCCTTGTTATCGAATTGTTGTTATCGCACTGCAAGCGCCACATTTTTTAATTTTTTTCTTCTCATGCCTGCCAGGGCGGCGCGGACTTTTATGTCGTATGCACTGCTGCTCATCGCTTTGGGGCGGGGAATGTAGGGTGGACTTTGTTAACAGCTCCAGCAAGCCGCTTCTCTCGGTCAATTCGCCGCACTGGAAGCTGTCCCATTAATTGGGTCATGAGACGCAGTCCTCAACCCGAGACGTTACTAAGTTACGGTGTCGGCTGACGGTCGCGAGTCTACTAAGTTACTGTCGGACCATGTCTTGTCGTCTAATTTCCATTGTCTTGTGCCGCACGCTAGTTCAGGTCAAGCTCCCGCGTGTGTTCGCATGGACCGGCCCCGATGCCGTCCTCTCGGGATGATGGACGCTTGAGTATCCATCAACCGAGCAGGTGTCCCCCCCTCTCCTTAGCCATACGGGGCTCCTGTGAATGACCTCCTTCGGTGGAGATCACATGTCGGAACATATTCTAGAGCGCCATGCTCCAGCAACGCGCACTGACCACATCCCCGATTCAGGCCAACACCGCCCTTGATTGGTGGCGCCCCACGATCGAAAAAGCTTGTATGTTTCCCCGTCTAACCAGCGAGTATTTGGTCTCGACTATCATAGCGGCCTGACGGCATCAAGTTGTGTCATTAGTACGCCCCAATTTTCCCCGGAACCGTGCTTCCGCGTCGCGTGTGCGCAAGCTGCTCGGTCAGCCAACGGACGATCCTCGCCATCATAATGGAATTTTCACGATCACCGGACACGGCGTATCGAGGGAAGGACGCATCGCGCGCGGTGTACTGTAGAAAGCGGTGGGCGTCCGTGCGCTCGCCGTTAGCCATGAACACGCGAAAAAACTTCCATTCGTCTGATTTCGAGAGGCCGTCGAAGCGTCGACGTGTCAGCTGCTTCTTTCTTTCAATAAGTGCACCTGGCACAGTGCCTGATCCCATCCGAACGCATCCGAACGCACGCCCATGCGTGAGAAGTACATCAATGGCGCTTGTTCGACACAGGACCTCCTTCTGTCCTGGTTGATCAAAGTTCTTTCCGTGGGTGTATGATCCACTGGGCCGTGGCACGGCACCCCTCCGTAGCCGCGCTATTCCCAACTTATTTCCATGAGTTTGTGCTTTGCCTAATGGGGCCCGAGAAATTTTTTTACTCGCGAGCAAGACCACAACAGTTTTCTCGCTGACATCGTCTAATCTCTGATGTCTGTTTGATCAAGCTTGATTAAATGATTAAAGCCAACCCGCGTTTCCCATATCTTTATTTGAAGGCCGCAGTGAATGGAAAATCCAATTGCGCCCCCCCTTACGGTCAATGACTCGTCCTAAGGAGAAATTACAATAAACCCTTGCTCCATTTATGACAGAAGGAATGATAAAGAAAGAGGCAGCCGAGCCCTTTGTTCGTCGCATGCACCGTTGTATTTGAAAATCACGTGGTTTTGTCCCTTTATGGATGCTGCTTTTGTCTGTCCGACCAAACGGGAGCTCTTATTGTCTCTGCCTTATCTCTATACTCCTTGAACGCTTTACGGGACAATAGCCCTCAGACCTGCTTAAAGCCAATGGCTCCCCGACAGCACAGGATGCCAATTCGCCTTTCGAGCGTCTCCCATCCGTTCAATCTCTCCTTTTGCTACTAGGAGCACTGCGTGTATCATCGCATCCTAAACCAGTAGTCGTCAACGCGCTTTAACCCTCATTCCATCATACCATGTTGAGCTACGGTTCTGTCGCGGTTGCTCTCGTTCAGCGTCGGGTTATGGTCGTGCAAGGTAAGGAGCTTCTGAGACCAGCCGGTCGTTTGTCGTCGTCTTTCAGTACTGATTTTTTTTTCTTTCTCCCTCAGCATCGCGGCCACACGACAAGTGTGAACGTTACCTCGACGTTTACACGTTTACTCCGTCGAGCGAGCGCACGTTCCTCGTCTCGGACGCGCCATGTGCTCGCATCGATTCGAACGACCTCCTCGCGGTCTTTGATGACGACGACGCCTTGGCTATTCCCCACGACGTCCTCGAACTCCCCCAGAAGGCGTACGATGAGTTCAGCGAGCTGTCCTCTCGCAAGAACAGGCGCTTTGATACCGTCTGGGCCGCGTGGAAGGGCAAGTTCCGTTGAGGAGCTGGTCGGCAATACAATTCCATCCAACAATTTCGTCCGTCAATACCCCCTCCCTCCCCATCCTAGGAATGATTCCTTCAGATTTGACTTGTATCATCTCCCCAATTGCTGTATCCTTAATATCTTGTAGCATTACCGTTCCCACCATCTGACTGTATCCTTCTCATCTTTCGTCGCGGTCAATACCGCACACTTTATTATCTCGGATCCTACATTTTATCTTGTCGCCTTCACAATATCCCGATCTATATGGTATACCCTCCATGTTTAGGTCCTCTGGAAAGGAAATAATACACTATGTTTTTCTATGCCCCAAAACGAATAGATACTAAGACGACATGCAGAAAAGGTCCAGCAAATAAGGACAGAGAAGACAACGGACTCTAGCGCGGTGATGAAAAAGAGTGAGAGGGTCGCAAACCCCGTTACGCGGCTGGCGTAGCGTTCAAGTCCTTGTAAACCTGTCGCTCATTTAGCATTGAATTGGATATGTCAGAGGTCGTCCGTTGACTAACCTTCAAGCCCCAGATATTCCCGACGTTGTCGCCCTCCTCGACTTCCTGAACCGTCGAGAGGGGTGAGGTAACGTCACCGGCCTCGAGTTTGAGCCCACGCTCATTTGCAAGATGGAGCAGACATATAAAACAGAAGCTCGTGCTGATCTCACTAAGCTTATCTTCAGGATATGAGCGCTGCAACCCGACGATCACTTCATCGAATGTGCGTGCTTCTTCGGGGTCTGTGGTACCTAATGTCTCGTCGATGTCCTGTCGGGCGAGGGGCGGAAATGAGTACGGTTCCAAGTAGCGAATGCTAACGAAAAAATCTCGCACCATTGCCTCCTCCTCGTCGGGCTTCTGCCCTTGAGTGGAAACTCTGAGACCCCTCCAGATGTTCTCTTTCAGCTTCCGGACATCCACGCGTTTTGCGCGCTTTGTATAGTTGACAAACTCTGGACGGACGCGTCTTGTCTTGCCCTGCGTCTCCGCGAGCAGATCCTGCTCTCCTGGATCGGCGGTTCCAGCCATGTCACCGTCAAAGCCGTCATCGAAGCCAGGGCCATCGTCGTCATCGTCATGGAAAAACTGGGTATTGAATGGGATTCCGCTCCCATCTCCGGCTGAACAACAGTTGAATTGCATATACCAAAACCTTGTCTGCGAAACCTTACCTTCGTCGCCATCCGATCCAGCACGACCTGTGGCTTGATCTGCAGCTGCCTGGGCCCAGAAGTGTTCGTCGACTTCGCCGTCGCCGGTCTCGTTCAGCGAGGCACGCTGCCCGCGCATCTTCAGCTGTGGAGGTGTTGTAAATCGTCAACCCGATAACAACACTGAGGAGGCGTACCGAGAATTTGGGTTTCAAAAACAAGGTAACCAATTGCCGGCTGGAGAAATGCATGTCGTCCGGAAGGGTGTGGTCACTTTGCTTTTCTTTAGCCTTGCCTTTCTTGCCTTTCGGACCCTTCCCCGAGGTATGTTTCGCGAGCGTGATACCTGCACCACGGGTGACCGGGGCGAAGAGCTCTTTTGCAATGTCCTTCAGGCCCTTCTCTACATGAGACGAGAAATCAATCTTGAACGCCTCTTTCCTTTCCCGCTTAGGCTTGGAAGGCAGCAGTAGCCTCGGTCACTTCAGCTATTCAGAGTAAAGTCAGCGTGAGTGACTAAAGGGAGAAAAAAAACAGACGTCTTCGCACGGCCTTGCGTAGCTTCCAGTGCTCAGGTCCCGCCCAGTTCTTGAGGAGTGACTGATCAAAGTAGTCCAGCATGCCACCTTCGGCATCGGCATCGGTCATGGCCAAAATCAGGGAACGCTCATTTGGGGCGCGACGGGGGTCGAAAGGTATGGGTTGACCCCCGTCGGTGCCAGTTGGGCGAAGGTTGGCCTGATCACCAGCCGAACCGTTCGAGCCGTCTTCCCCGCCATCGCCCGCGGGACCAAAATCATCACCGCCAAAATCATCACCAACAGCCTGGTCACCCATGAAGAAGTCCTCTTCTGGAAGTGCGTTTTGGCCAGCGTCGGAGAGATCACCACTTATAGCAGGTTCGAAACCGTTGACCTCGTCACTTCCGTTATCTTGGACAAGTGGTGTATCATCGCGGAAAAAAGCAGCCTCGTCAAGGGCCCATGTGTCCCTTGAAAACGAGAAGCTCTCTAGTGAATGGGAAATGGCCTTCCGGTCTAGAACCTCCAAGTCTGGGAGGAAGTCACCTGGGCAGGCGAGGTGAGGAGTGATCGGACAAGAGAGAAGTCACCCTCACTGCGAAGAGCGGTCAAATCGACGTCGTCTTCAGGTTCAAATAGGTCCTCGTCTTCTCCGACCTTTCCCATAGAGTCGCTTGCATCAAATATGACACGAAGAGCACCCTCACTACCAACACCCAGGCTAAGGTGGTTCATAAGTAGGCCGTGTGCACCACCTTCATCGAAATCCTCGCAAGTTTTTCGGAAGAGCGGATCGACGCTGAACTCCAAGTCAAGCTTCTTGCTCTTCAACTGGGCAGCATTCTTGGCGAGAGTCGATTCGGATCTATGTGATTTGCGTTTCTTCTGGGATGGCTCTTGAGAATCAGGATTATCAGAGGTTGGCTCTTCGTCCTCGGCTTCTCGTCCATCCGAAGCAAGGTTACTTAGGAGTTTTCCAGTTTCGGTACCCACACTGTCTACACGACTTGTCCAGATCTTGACGCAACCATCTAATGTGCTGGACGCGCGCTGAAAGTTGATAGAATTGTCGACGTTGTTCCGCAGAAGAGACATGTCGTGGAAGTAGTCGATCAATGCGAAGTTCCATGAATTTGCTGCATTGATTTTCTGAGACCACGAACATGAACAAGTAGAAGGGTGTGGAGGCCAAAAGGACACACGTTATCCATTGCCATTTTCATCCATTCTTCATAATTTGAGTTTCGAATGTCGACTGGTACGTCAATGATAGGTGTCTCGACGACGATCGATTTGAGGGCTTGTTTGTGACGGGAGTGCGCATGACCTGTGCCATCCTCTGGGCTGCCATCCTGTCCGCCACTGGCTGACGGGCCAGCTTCAGAGTTTTCAACGGTGGTGTTCTTCGCACTCTTTCTTCTCCGACGCTTCTCCGCGGAATCGTCGTTAATGTTAACAGTCTTGAGGGGTACCCGCCCGGGGTTTCCATCATCGGTAAAGCTCTTGTCACGGGTATCACTGGTACGCTTGCGAGTTGTTTGGGACTTTCCACGCTGACGCGGAGTCTGTTCAGTATCTGATTCGCCCGAAGAGTCGTCTGCATAGAGAGGTATCTGAGCGCGTGGATGACGTGCAGAACGAGAGGAGGGACCGGGAGCCATTGCGAACAAGGGAAACCGAGAATGTCACGCGTGACGCGACGCGTCGCGACTGGAAATGCACGTGATCTGTTGACGGGACGGACGGAGGTTACCATTTTGTCTCGTGTCAGGCTGTCAGCATTGGCATCGACCCATTCATCCGTCTTACCTCGTTCCCCTATGCCACCCCTTCAACCTGTGCACCATCGACATTGATCTATCACTATTCCGATATAGTCATAGCATTAATTATGACGATCGTGCTTCATACTTACCCAAACCGAATTATCAAAAGCGCCCCGCCCGGACTTTTGCACCGATAATGGACCCCCACCTATTTCTTTACTCACGTCTGGCAGGAGAGACGGCTGTATGTTAGTCTTATATGGCGACAAACTCAGACTGGAGGAGTCACCACCTTGGAGTGAGAACATCCGTATCGTTCCTCTGATCATGATCCGTGGTCGTGTGTCCTGTCCCGGGAATCCGAACACCAAGTCCCCAGGGCGCTGATCTTTATTTTCCATCATGGCTCCCGACCTCAATTCCGCTCACAGTTTCATTGCAGCCAGGCCCAGCCTCCCTTTCTGATATCCTCTTGGGCGACTATCTCCACTATCTCCACTGCCGTGTCATTTAGCCGTTTATTTTCTCCCTCGTAAATTCCGTCTTGAAATCTCTTCTTTCTCTCGTAAAGAAGGCAGACCTAGGTGACCACAGCTGTTGGAGGAGAAACTTCGGACGAGTATTTCTATTTCTGCGCTTTCAGAGAACATTCCATCTGGCGTGGCGTTCTTGTTCCTTGGTTCACGGGGTATATAATCCAATCCCTACAACCAATCCCTACAACCATATGATAGTTGTTCTGTCAATGGCAAAATTTTCCGGCCACCACTCCTCATTCTGTCTCAACACGCCAAGTTTCTGGTTAATATCGGGTCAACTATGCGATTTTCCGAATAAAGCCGCCATTTTATTGGCGACTTTGGCTCTTATAAATGTTTCTTAGGATTTCAATGTTGGCGTGCTGTTCAAACCACTACCACGGCCAATTCCAAGGACGTGGCCCCTTGTCAACTGTGACTTTAGCGCTGCATTCCCGGTTGGAATCGCACTTGTTCTAAGTGCCATGTCCATCCACCGTCGTATAGAGGCTGCGCTGGATGAGAGCACCGGCGAGTCATTACAGACGGAGTATTTCAAGACCACGATTCATGCCCTCCATAACCCATCCAACCCAGCCCATTCTACTCTAATCCCTCTGTACTCCTCACAAGGTGTGCATTGTCGACACCTATCCATCTTTGCTGTCTAACGTGGAGTCTTCCAGATGACGACCAGCTCTGACCTTCGCGTTGACGGCTACCTTTCATACACCTTCACTCCGCAGGTTGCGGAAATTTATCTCGCATATCTCTTCAAAGTGGATCCAAAGAGGGTGCAGGCTTTCAGTGTTCACAATTGGCCTGGTGCCTTCTTCGTCGCAGACCCTCCTATGAACCATTGCCGGCCCCAACACATTGTAAATGGACGATATGCTTGGCTCCTAGACTATGCCATCAGGCGTGGTGGTTCTGTTGTACCCCAGCAGCTGTGGTCCCCTCAGGGTCAGGGGGATTGGCGCCGCTATGTCGAACAAGCGCAACTGCATATTCCCGTATTCTTCGTCAGTGCGGACGGGACTCTAGGCGTACCGGTCTCGCACGCCGCCGCAGGGCAGATGTCGCTCCGTCACGCTAACGAACCAGCGCCACTTGGAGATAGGACCACGACCAAGATTCGCATCAGCGTTTGTATTACTTCCGTTGATGCGCGCTCGGTTCACTTACATTCATGTCTTAGTGGCCAGGCTATACTCCTTCTGAACAGCAGGTACAACTCAGGGACCAGACCCCCGCGCGGAACCCCGTCACTCTTGAGAGGTTTGTGAAGCACGTGGGGAGCAGGGTGCGGCAATTTCTGGTGGTAGGTTTATCCTTTTTGTGGCTGTGGCAGTGAGTTCGGAGATTTAACAGTCACCCCTTAGGATTGCGAGCGCGTTCCTTGTGATCCCTACTCGAAGTGGATCGTGGCGCCGAATCGCATTACCTTCAATGAGGTCGTTCTCATCGGCGTCGTTCAAGTTTCCGCGGGAAGCTGGATGCCGGTCCTCCAGTTGATGGATCGAATAATCATGTGAACGTTTTTAGACTGTTTTCAGGAGTCGTTCCGTTCCCATGTTCTCTCTTAATTGCTGTTGGACAGTTTGTTTCAGGCACTAATCGTACCTAATATCTCAACTAAATAAATAAATGGATCGGCCCGGGGTAGTCTTGCCGTAGATTAGAATACAATACAATACACCTGTTCCCGTCTTACATTTTTCCGGTGGGAAACGTCGTCGGGTTTAGGTCGTCGATTGCCCTTGAATGAACTGTGAGTGACGTGGTGTCAATCTGACGAATGGACTCGACCATCGGTATCATCATCGTCTTCCGATGTGAGTACCGCCACACACGATGTGAATGATGAACGACCTCGTGTGAGGCGATGGCGATGATACGACTATGCTCCAGCGCTGTATGGACTACTATACATTATGGCAGTGTAACGTACGTCTGTATCATCCAGCGCGTATGCGGGTATATAATTACCAGACTTCGTTATCAAATCGCTCCAACGTGGAAACGGCATCTTCTACGTCCTTCTGGGCTTTCTTCCTCATGTAAAAGATCGGACAGTCCTTGCTGGTGCACAGAACATCCTAAAGTCCGGCGGTTATCATCGCGTTTTCTCAACGGCTTTTTCTTTTTTTGTTCGTCTTACCTGATGAAGAGACCCCTGGCATCGTTGACACTGCGTCCATAGTCTTGCGAATTTTACCTGTGTTTGGGAGGCTATGGTTACCTGAACAAGTAGTAGATCCGTTAGTCGGTGGCTAATACGACCAAGAAAAAAATGGTTACTTGTTTGTGATATAGCTCATTGATCCTGGGCCTGCAGTTATCGCAGATTGCACCACCTACGAGGCAATTTGGACGTATTAATGTAGTGCGATCGGCGGAGTAAGCAGTACGCACTGCCGACGCTATTGTTGGCTCGGAGTGGCGTCTTGCAGCCCAAGCAAGTAACCGTCTTCACAGCAAATTTCATAAGTCCACCAACTGTTGGGGTTGCAATCTGGATAGTCCTTGTATGTTCCCCTGAAACTATTAAAGAGACGCTTAGAATAGCGATACATTGGCACTCATTGGAGGGATGCAGCGCACGTAAAGAGGTTGCCTTTTCGCCCAAAATTGGCTCGAAAATTCGCATCAGTGGTTTCGACAGCTGATTCTCCAAGTAATATTTTGTGTCGACGGGGAGGTTATTCTCCAAGACATAGATCGGATCTTCAGACTTCTCGTAGGCGGCAGCACCTTCGGTAAGTAAGTATATAAAATATTCATAGAAACAAATTGGATGTTACCTTTAATTCCTTTGACTATTACGTATGCCACTCGGTCGCCAAGAGCGGGAGCAGAGCCTTGCGTGGCAAGGATTCAGGACTATCCCTTATCGGTCCTTAACTGGCACCTACCTGCGTCTCGCTGCTTCATTCTTTCGGCGAGCTCAACGTGCGCTTGCTTGCCGGTGTAGTCTTAACGGCAATCCAGTCGGCGCCAAGTCTCCAAAATGCTACACGATATTTGCGCACCCGTTTTTGCTAGTGCTTTCGTGATCACCAACTGTGACATGTCCACCTTGTTCTGCAAGAGATCAGATATGATTTGCTTGGTATAGCTAGCGTGATGAACAATCAATCGAAAGGCATAAAATTACCAGTGCCAAGCAGAAAACACGTACTCTTCGGCACCCTTCACATCGCGGTCGATCAACATTTTGTGAAGACAGGTCTCGATGACCGTTTGGACAAGCCGACAGTTATCACGGCGCACTGTCTAAATCCCGCCATCAGATTCCGGTCATATCAGCGTGCAGCCAGAAACGTGCCTCAATGCCTTTAGAGTCCATCTTGTCGTACTTTTCTGGTTTGGTCCAATACAGGCCAGCGTAACGTTTCTTGTTGATGAGCAAATAAGGGTAGTAGACCTTTTCAAACTCGAGTTTGATAGGCTTCACAAATTTCTTGGTTACCAATTCCGCTGCCTCGCTGCCTGAACCGGACATGCGTAAGTGGAACTATCAAAACGGGGTATTGCTTACCTATCGCCATGACCTTGCTCAAGTCGGTTGGCCCAAATCTTACCATGACAGAATCGGTGTCGCCATATATGACCTCTGCATTATGTGAATGGCCATTAGCAACACTGTACTCCGCTTCGACTTCCTGGATAAAAAATCATGCTAAGAAGAATCTCTCCGGGGCATTCAAACAGTACAAACCGCCCTCGTCTTCTCGATCATTTGTCGTCCGTATGCCGTCACACTCGACGAGATGGGTAGGCAAGGAAGTTTTCCAATCGTCGCCCCAGTAAAACCATACACCGAGTTGGCACTAATCTGGATAAAGTGAGCAGACGGTGAAGTGTCATGTCGACAGGACAACCTACTTTCAGGGCGAGCTGTCGACCATCCAACACAGCACGCTTGAAGGGGTCCGTTTCCTTCTTAAGATCAGATTTTGCCCGCTTGCGCGCACTGATCAAGTCCTCTAAAACAGTGGGAAGAAGGCCTTTCCGCCGTGACGGCTTTACAAACCAATCTTCGACGATCCAGTGAGTAAGTGCAATTTAGGACAGATGTCATATGCGTACCGTTATTGGGTGTTTGGATGTAGTCCACATCTTTTTGGAGGTTCAGTCGGTCAATGGTGTTCTTATCTAGCAGCGTTGTATAACACAAGTTATGCGCCATCATGATGGACGGGTACAGAGAACTGAAATCCAATGTTGCTATCGGGACATCATAATAGCCTTTCTTAGGCTCAATAACGGTGGCGCCTTCGTACTGATCGTCGGACCCTAGCATATGGTTAGAGAAATGCTAAACAAAAATTGGGCGTTCACACCTTCACTCTTAAAAGTAGGGATAACATATCCCTCGTCTGTGGCCTTTCGGAAGAGTTGGGATAACACTTTGATTGATTGACCACGGGATAAGAGGTAGTTGAACGGCACTCCGGTCACACGTGCCATTTCAGTGTAATTGATGAAACACATGAGTTTATCCATTAAACGTTGCGGAAGGTAAGCGTCCTAGTAGCAGGAGATCGTATTCGTCATGAGCAAGAGGAAGTCTAGAACTGAACAATACCTTCAAACAATATACTGCTAGACGCCGCCTGGACTCAGGGGTTCCATTCTGTAACTCAGTGATCACAGAGTGGTGTACGTCTTCCTTCTGCTCTCCCAGAAATTGCGCGCAAACCGAGTTGAGCGTATAGCTACGCAATTTATGCTCGCGCTGCATATATTGAAGGAGGTCGAGCTGTAGTCGACCCTCTAACGTTGTCTCTTTTGAGTCACGCTGTCCGAAAGCTTTTGATGAAAAATGGGCATCCTTGACCTGAGTGCGAGCGTCTATCCTTCGATCAATAATGTCGCTTCTACATTCACAAGAGACGTACTCTTCAAGCGACCCAAATAAGGAAACTTGTCGGCCTTCAAGGCCTTGGCTCGATCAATTAGATATGGAATGTCGAAGTTGGCGATGTTATAACCGATAATGAGGTCAGGGTCGACTTGTTCCACAAAGTCTCTCCACTTCTGGAGCATTTTCGCTTCGCTATTGAAAGAGATAACTTGTGACCCGACAATGCTCGAGCAAGTGTTTAAAGTGAATACGTTCCGGATAAACGGGCGATTTTCACCTTCGAATAGATTGAATTCACTTTGGAGTGCAGAGGAAGACTAGAGCCTGACCTTGCCGAGTAACCATGTTTGCGATTTGGATGACAGGATCAACAGATGCCTCCGGAAACACTCCTTTCCTGCCCGCGCACTCGATATCGAAGCTGAGGATGCGTAATGGAGCGACCTTTGCCCATTCACCCTCCGGCGCGTGTGATATGAACTGGTCCCATCTGTCCATCATCCGTCAGAACAAGAGCCATGCCCTAAAGTATAAGCCATACCTGACTAAGAGTTCTATTTGACAAGACGACTTCTTATCTTTGCCCTTCAAAAGGGTGTATTTACCCGCAGGGATTTCGATCCAATTCATACCCACGACCTGCGCTAGAATTGGACAGAGTCACGAGAACTATCCGTTGGACGTACCTTTGTGTCAATCATGAAACGCAGAGTATACGGGATATTGCTTTCAAAGGTCGTAACAGGACCAGAGAACAAGCCCCTGAAGCTGACTTCTCCATTCTCAAAGACGCGTAGAAAGGCTTTGAAAGTAAGAGAAGGGAAGTATCACATGAACAAGTGTCCACTCATCTCTGACGCGGGGAACATTCCTAGGTTGTGTGACAGTGACTCTCATAAACAAAGCAAAATCTTCACCCAGGTAGCCCCACAAGCTGCGTTTATGAACCAGTTCGATGCTGATGACACCGCCTACCGATGTCTGAGACGAGATGGTGAACCCCAGTATGTCAGCAGCGGGGTGTTCCCCAACGCACGTTTAGTTCATTTACGAAAGGGTCGATATCCTCGCTTCTAAAGCCCCTCGGCGCAGGTACAAAGAAGTATGGCATGAAGTCCGTGACACTGGCAAGAACACTGTGCCCTCCCTGTATGAAAAGTAAACAATGCAATGGAGCTGCTAACCGATAAA
Source organism: Lactarius psammicola (assembly GCA_025769895.1). NCBI lineage: Eukaryota > Fungi > Basidiomycota > Agaricomycetes > Russulales > Russulaceae > Lactarius > Lactarius psammicola. The sequence continues at coordinate 636,755 of WTXK01000007.1, read as the reverse complement.
CCATACCTGTGTCACACCACATATACGGATTCGTGCCCCCGCATGACTACTATCGTACGAGTCCTCAATATCCGCCTGTTGAAACACTGCAATGTCGTTGGTCACACCCAGACGAAAAAGGAAGGAGACGCCGAACCGATGCTATCCCTGGATTCAACGATAGGCTGGAGGGGAGGCCGCGACCAGGCATCAGCCCCGCCTTCAGATTCTGGCCGCGTCGCGTGCTAATGAGCTTAGACCACAGGAATCACGGCCGCAAGACCCACCGGCGCTCTCTTGCGAGTCGAGTTGAATCTTTGCAAGGACTTCGGCGAATGAAGATTGGCTGTCTTGAGACGTTAAAGGTGTGGGCAGGAGCTTCTGTTTCTTGGTTGCGGGCTCCGATGTCGCGCTACTCGTCGCGTTTTGGGGGATGTAGCGAGTAAGTACGTGGACCTTGCTTGTAGAAAAACCTATTCCTCACAGGGAAGTCGCGCCATTTGTTGAAGCCGACTGTGTTTTTGAAGGCATCTTTTGCTCGCGTCAAACGCGTGGGTGGGGACTCTGACGAAAAGCACGCGTTATGTACGTAAGCGGACTGATTCACGCAATATTCACGAGCGGGGTTCGTATTTTGTCTCCTACTTATTAAGCACTGCTGCGTCTCAACCCCCCTCCCCTCTACCAACCCTTCCTCCCACCAATGGTCCGCCCATATATCCAATGATCTTATGAAATCACGCTTTCTATGTCCCTCCAGGAACCCAGGGATTCGGTCGTTCGTGAATATTCAACACGCGCTGCGCCTGGAAATCGTCGTCATGGTCTTGCGATGTGTGCGGTATTTGGATTTCGCGTGCGAGAATGATCGTAAGTAGAGGGGGCATCTGGCAGCTGTCCCCGTGTTAGCAAGATTAGAACATGAAGTGTCCGACGCATTCGGGGCCAATCTATAACTTATGACTGTTAATATGTACTAGGTCTTGTTGTTGGTCGCTTACTGTTATCGCGTAGCACCCTACTGTTCTCTCATCCCAATTCGCCTCTGAAATTCGGGTCCTAGTTCCCGGTGAGATTGTTTTAGTAGCAGATGGACGGTTGAGGCTAGAGCGCATACGCCACCCTCATATTTGGGGCGCAATTGGCAGCGTTACCCGTGCATGGGTACTACATGTGCAATAAAGCCTGTCTGTTCGGTCGTGGGGTATTGTGTGCTTCAGAGCTATCGATCTGGACTCTCTTGTCTAGGCCGACTGTCCCTTGACTCCACTGCCGACACAATAGTACGGGCACGCTACATATAACAAGTCCTAACCACCAAGATCAAAACCAATTTATAGCATACGGCCACAATGAGCTCTTATCGAGCTTGTTTTGTTACATTACACTTCAAACCATATATATATAAAATGCGGATTACTGTAGCGGTTCTATCAGGGTATGAATACAGGTAGCCCAACCGTGTTCATGCATAAAAGTAGAAAGATCAACGCGGGATTCATATTCGCCAGCAACCCAGATATTACTTGGGCGGTGAAGATGTGCCCTATGAGGCCTATGAGGTGGCGGGATCCACATTAGGAGTTCGCCTTCACTACCACACATCTAACCCTCGTCAATTACCGAGTGGTCAGTGAAGTCTACGCGTCTTGTATTTTCCGTATATCCTGTCGTAACGTTCAACATACAAATTGGACCATGTCCTGATGAGACAATGCACCGACCATCTGGCGAGAATGCCACAGACTTGACCGGATCCATGTCTCCAATAAATGCGCTTACTGATGTCTCTCCCGTTGTGATGTTCCACACACGAATGGTTCGATCGTCCGAGCCTGAGACGATGCGCTGGCCATCTGGCAAGAATGCCACAGACAAGACCCAAGACGCGTGTCCAGTAAATGGGCCAGCCTCTGTCTCTCCCGTTGTGGCGTTCCACACACGAATTGTTCGGTCTTGCGAGCCTGAGACGATGCGCTGGACATCTGGTGAGAAGGCCACAGACATGACCGAATTCGTGTGTCCAGTAAATGGGCCAGCCTCTGTCTCTCCCGTAATGGCGTTCCACACAAAAATTGTTTCATCGGAAGAGCCTGAGACGATGCGCTGGCCAACTGGCGAAAATGCCACAGTCGCAACCGAATCTGTGTGTCCAGAAAATGGGACCGCCTCTGTCTCTCCCGTAGTGGCGTTCCACACACGAATTGTTCCGTAAAAAGAGCCTGAGACGATGTGCTGGCCATCTTGCGAGAATGCCACAGACACGACCGAATCTGTGTGTCCAGTAAGTGGCCCTGCCTCGGTCTCTCCCATAACGGCGTTCCACACGCGAATTGTTCCATCACGCGAGCCTGAGACAATGTGCTGGCTATCTGGCGAGAATGCCATGAACATCTAGGCGCGAGATGTTCAGTTAGTTAAATGAACGGGAAATCTAAACCAAGACGGACCGCTTTGGGACGTGACAGGTATCAGAATCTCATACTTCCCGATAACGACATCATGGCGTGTGAACCGCTTCTCATAGAGGCACAGCATAAGGTACGAAGATTGTTGTGTAGAACTGAGCTGAACTTTTAGCCGAAAAATAATATTGAAAAAGGAAATTCCTACAAAGCACCAAGCCTCTGGTTCCATTGCACCGTCTGTCCATCAATCTGGACGCTTTTCGTCTTCTTCACTGTCGTACCATTGGCTACAGTGACAAAGAACCGCCTCTTCAGGTCAAATCGCCTCTTGATACGGGGGACGTTATGCGCTCGAGGGACTAACAAAGAGATTTAATAGATATAGAGGGATCAACGAGTTGGGATTAAAGTACGTACCAGCCACCCCAACGCGTTGCTGGGATGGACTTCCCTGCGATTCGGTGATTTGAGTACTGTCCAAAGGACGGTTCTTAAGCAAGCAAAGCTGCAAAAAAGAAGGGATTGCCACACCTTCCTGCGTTTTGCGATGCTGAGGGACCCGAGCTGGAGCAGTGGGTCACTATCAAGAAAGTCATCGGTCAACCGGCCAAAGGCCATCTACGCACGGATTTGAGGACATTTGCCGGTGTTCCACATCTTGTGCAGCGGCCATACTAGCTATGCAAGAGAGTTTTGTGCATTATAGGAAAAATTTTTATAGGGTTAGACTGTAACCCCTTAGGTGTAACCTGGTGAAATCCTGATCTACGGTTGGACCTCTTCTATTTATCTGCTAGGGTCACCGTCCAGACAACATCTTAAGTCGCCCTTCTGCGGCTCTTGCTCTCCTCTCCCTTTCCACCTTTGCTCTCATCTCTGGTGTCAGGCCAGCAACAGCGTCAGCAGAACCAGCGGAACCACCTAATCTCCTCGGCGCGTTATTAGGCTCGGAGCGTGTGTGAGGTTCTGTCACTGGCACATCGGCATCAACACCTCCTTCAAGTCGGTTGGCGCGCTCTTCTTTCTCTTTTATCTCGCGCTCTTTGATCTTGTCCTTCAGTCCTTTCCGTCGCACCTTCTTCTTCTCCTCACGCTCTTCTTCCATCTCCTGGCTCAGTATGCTCGGCACACGACCCGCACCAAACCAGTCCCACCAGTCCGGGTGTGCGCCCGCACTTCGTCTAAAAACGTCGCGTACGGCGCGGGAGGAAGCGACGTCGTAGGCCGTGCGGTTGGCCACTCTTGCTACCTTGATCGGTTCTGGGCTATCACCTGAAGTATCCTGCCCAGTCACTGGTACCTCAGAGGGGACCGCAACCGTGGGATCCGCGTGTGCCTCGTCTAGCAACCACCGTGTAACCTCTTCTTGTCCACATTGTGCGGCGTATTGAAGGAGCGTAGATACCTTCTCTCCGGCCCATGGCGGAATTCTTGTGTCGGTTCCGCCGAGACCTTCCCCTTCACGCTCCCAAAAGTCCTTAAGAGCGTCGAGCCGACCATGGGTGACCATATCAAGGAGTCTAGCCCACTTTTCCCTAAGGAGCTCTTCTTCTTTGGATAACTTCGGCTCCTTTGCCTTTGTCGCAAGAGGTGCAGAGACAGGGGCTTGGACTTTGGGCTTAGGCTTCGGGAGAGAAGCAAGGTAGGCTTCATCTTGCTCTCTTAGTGCCTCCTCGGTGAGATGGGTGATCTTCACTCTAGTCAGTTCAAAGAGGCAACGTTCTAGCTCCGATTGTGTCTACACGGGGCATGAGGAGAAGGCACTGTAGAAGTCACTGGCTTAGCTTACCGGCCTGCGAGTGGGAAAAGGAAACGTCCGCAATCGTTCGTCGCCTAAATTTGCCAGTGAATAGGGGCCCCGACTTGCTGCTGAAAGACCCACCCTTAGCTATCACGGCACCATCATAATCAAGGAATATCCTTCGGTTCGAAGCACTTGCGCGGATCCATATCCGCTCACACTGGTTGATCTCATCCACCCAATCGGAGAGGAGCTCACGGATGTCCTAAAAGAATGTGAGATCAATACGCCAGACACAAACGACGCACATACATCCCGGAGAGCCTGCTCGCCATATCGTCGAAGCTGGGCACCTGCGCTCTTGGCAGGTCCTTTGGAATTGTCATTGACAGATTGTGAGCCTCCCTGTTTCCGACGGGCTGCGAAATGTTATACCTACGAGATGACGCAGCACAGATCACACATACTGGTATAGCGGTGGAATGTTTTATGTAGCAGGACTTCTGTGTCGGGTTTCGGCCTTTTGAGCCTCTTTTGTTTTGCGGATTTGAGGTCTTCCTCGTCGACTTCCGGTTTGCTGACTCGAACGACGGCTCCCGCGAAGTGCCCTCCAGCTGTCATGAACATGGCCCACTTGCGTCCTTCTTGGCCGCCACCCGTTTGCATTGACTTCAGCTCATCTACGTACGATACCGGGTCTAGTTTGAGAGGGAAAAGGGCCCTGTAAACCCCTATTTGTGTGGCGGGTGGTGAATGAAACCATGTTAAAGGAGATTGGGGAATAGCTGGACTTGATTCAGACGGAGAAGCAGGGCGTGAAGAAACTTTGATTCTCTGGATGAGATTTCCAACAGCATCAGATTTATCTGAGCCGGCGTCGTCTGTGTCAGAAGCGGAGCCAGATATGGAGTCTTCAAGGCCTGGGAATATGCGGTTGAACGCGGTGCCGTGCCAAACACAGAGTGGAGGGACGTACTGTCCACAAGCTTTGCGAAATCCACTTCTGAGATAGAATTTCCTCCGCGAAGGCGAATCTTCACATTGTACCGATGCCAGTCTGAGCGGAAGTGGGAGCGTTGCTCATCGACATCTAGGAATGTGGCACCAAGACAAACGTTACACGCCCTCGCTCCGCTAGTAGGTGCTGTCTGAGGCTGGGACGAGAAGTCCTCTTTTTCCGGTACTTCTGCGCTCTTCTGCGACAAATAACTGCGAAGAGTAATGTTTTGAAGAAGCTCTGGAGGGAGGGAGAAAGCGTGGACGGACGGAGACATATAGTAGTATGAGATGTGTGTGTACGGGAATCGAGTCAGAGAATCTAATCACTCTACGACACGCTCAATTAATTATGGAGATTGCCGGTGATGCTACAGCTACAGTAATTTTCTCCTCTTTTGCCCTAGCAACTTGCACCCGATCACTGAACTCATGGTTTCCCAAGACTTTTCAGACCGTCCTATAAAAAAACTGGTACTATTCGACGTAGATGGGACGCTTACGCCAGCTCGTCAGGTACTGTATACCTCTTCCCGGGTTTTCAGTCCCGAGCGTTAATTCGGTGCAAAGGCAGTGTCACCTGAAATGCTCCAGTTGTTGAAAGAGCTCAGAAAGAAAATCGTGATCGGTTTCGTTGGTGGCTCAGATCTTGTGAAGATTTCGGAGCAACTTTCTGTCTCTGGAAATAACGGTCAGTCCAAAGTTGGCTACGTTTGGGTTAGATGTCTAAACACGGAACGCGGCACCCAGCCATCGATGATTTCGATTTTGCATTCGCGGAGAATGGGCTCACTGCATATAGACTAGGCAAACCACTCGAGTCACAATCGTTCATCAAATTCGTCGGAGAAGAACGCTATAAAAAGCTTGTCAACTTCATCTTGCATTACGTGGCGGACCTGGACATCCCGATAAAGCGGCACGCTCACGCCTATCTCTCTAAGTAGTCTCCAGCCTGATTGAAACTGATTTGATTAGTGGCACTTTTGTCGAATTCCGAAACGGCATGATTAACGTTAGTCCTATCGGACGTAACGCGACGTGCGCCTATGTGTCCCTCACCGCACCACGCGACCGTCTGACCAGTGGCTTCATCTAGTATTCAAGAACGGCACGAGTTCGAGGCCTATGATAAGGTTCATCCCCTCCGTTACCTCTCTCGACTTTGACCTGATAGTCTTTTAGGTCCATAAAGTGCGAGCGGCCTTTGTCAAGGTCCTGCAGGAGAGGTTTGCGGACTATGGCCTGACCTTTTCCATTGGTGGTCAAATTTCTTTTGATGTTTTCCCCGATGGCTGGGACAAGACATATGCACTCAGGCATGTCGAGAAAGAGGGCTTTGAGGAGATCCTATTCTTTGGGGACAAGACATTCAAGGCATGGAGTTTCCTCTACGAATCCATTCTTGTCTCATTGCACTGCCTAGGGTGGGAACGACTACGAGATCTTCACAGACTCGCGGACGGTTGGACACTCAGTTACGAGTCCCGCAGATACTGCCAAGATCCTGAGGGACCTCTTCTTTTGAGCGTTGCCACGTGTCCACAATATAGGATATCACTACGGGAGCAGGCGAGGTTCTGCCGGGCAACATGTATTATGACTTAGCCACCCGAATTTACACGTTATAGAAATGAAGGGACTACTGTATACAAGTCAATGCCGTAATAAGCCCACGCACGACTTTGTAGCCATCTATGTCGGAGGCAAGTTATACCCTGTCGCACATTCACGGATAAGACATTCAGCTCGAGGCGATATCACGCTGCTGTATGGCATCAGAAATCCAGGAATTGACAGCACCGCGGGCGAGTAGCTCTGCCCTGGAAAGTATCGCCGCACCCTCGATGCGCCGCAAACATGACTAAGAGTTCGGAGGTACGGTCATGTTTGATCCAGTTGCATGGCTTAGTAGATTCCGCTCACCGGCGCACCGCACGTGCAATCAAAGGGTTGGTCCATCAACCATTCGGTGCTCGGATAGAAGTATGTCACTGGTGGCCGTACAGAGCTTGTCAAGCGGCGGTGGATTCGTCATGATTGCTTACGAGGCTCTCCGATCGCAATTCGCTTGAGAGCATATACGTGCCATTCCGACTGATCAGGAGAAGATAAGTTGAACGCGGTATTCGGATCGCACGAATGATTGACTGCGGCGATGTGGTGTCAAACATATATTGCAACCGTCCTCTCATCACGCACCATAGAGCAGATCGGAATGCACAAAAACGTGGTCGTCGGGCCCGCGACCACATTGTAAGGTTGCATACGACCGAGGCCCTTTTGTCAGACCTGTCAAGCGAGCGATGACCTCCCCCGCCTCGAAGCCCTATGAGAGCAGAGCAGTCAGGAATCCAGACAACATGATATTCCCAAGGTCACACTTTGCACGCAATCAGCATCGAACAATAATTACCCGGCTTAAAATCAACCTGGAAGAGACCGGGATGGGATGGCACGTAAGACTCCCTTTCTGACATTGGTAATCGTGGTGGACGCTATTGAGAGGATATCATATACCACGTGATTTTCAGCGGAGCCTATAATGTAGAAAGTAGCTATAAGGCAGATGCCGAAACCTTAAAGTTGTATTCGTCAACAAGATTCAGAAGTCTTCACCGTCAATACACAACCACTCATTTGCCAATGGCTCCTACGAAAAAATCCAAGGCCGCAAAGTCGACAGAGTCCATTGCGGCACGCCTTGCACTTGTCGTCAAGTCGGGCAAGTACAGCCTCGGCTACAAATCTGCCCTCAAGCAAATGCGAAATGGCAAAGGTTCGTCCAGTTCCATCGCGCTACGCCTGGGACTGGAGCCGGAGGCTGAGAAGGTCCCTATGCTGACTCCGTCTCCTTCTATTCGTCATTGTAGCCAAGTTGGTATTGATTGCAGGCAACTGCCCTCCGCTGCGCAAATCTGAGATTGAGTACTACGCCATGTTGTCAAAGACGACCGTCCATCACTTCGCGGGAACCAATGTCGCTCTGGGAACTGCTGCTGGAAAACTCTTTCATGTCGGGTATGTGCTCTCCATACGGCCGGCAGTTTAACTGGATGTTGAAGGGACGATAAATCTGTAGTGTCATGACAATCACCGATCCCGGAGACAGTGACCTGCTCAGCGTTGCTGAGAGTGCCGCAGCATAAAAGACGTCATGCCTCAGTTTTCCCTCGTTTGTATGATCTTCAGCATTTGCAATGATTAGGCATCATGACACCCCAAGTCTTTCACGTTCGAGCACACCATTGCAGTCATTATCATCATGGAGATACGCCGAGGCGTATGATTACGCCACCGTACATGCAGGTAAGAGTCCGATGACGCAAGAATCAGAAAAGAGATGCGGACATCTCGAGTACCGCTTTGGGTCCTCTCTCGGCATAATCTGCTTTTGAGATGAAATTTTTGCCATCGTGGAAGGTGACCTGCGGAGACACGTTCGGATCGCACGACAAGCGCAAATTGAAACAGACGTGCCTTGGCCACGATGCTCGAACCAAGGAACGCCGCAAGCCCATCGCCCTTCTCCCGGTATTCTGCGAAGTATTCGGGGACCCTGACAATGCGAACCTGCTTCGGTTGTACCTCATTATGCTGGTCGGCATTGCTTAGAATAAACGAGGAGAGATGGGTCTGCAGCGCCGGGGCGACGCCTCAATTCCGCGGCTGAGCGACAAACGTAAAGGAACAAAAAAAGGGCAGACAGTAACTTACCCTTGACGCGGGCCGTGACGTCGCCAGTCACCATCAATCCATACCAGATGTATTGTCGTTGGTCCACGTCTGTAAGCCTGACAGCGTGGCCGACCGCATCCTGCAATGTTATTGGCAGGCCTTCTCCTTCGGGGCTTGCATGCTCATCAGGCGCTGGCCCTTCTCCAATAGTATGTAGACCCGAGTCAAATAAGGGCTCGCAGAAGCGATGACGTTCCTTGCCCAGAGTGATCTCCTTTCCGCGGAATTCGACGGTTATCAAGTCGAGTGCCTCGATCTCCTTCGCGCGTGCTTGCTCCGCTGCGCTCGCCTTGGCCGTAGCGCGGCGTTTCATACCGCTCTCGATGACGGCCTTCTCCTTGCCCGCGACCAGCACCGCGGCGATGTCCGTCACGCCCTCGTCCTCCACCTCACGCACCGCGATGCCGGCAACTGGGACACGCACCAGCCCTGCCTGCCACACCTGGCGCGCGAGTGTGCGGAGGGCTGCGGGCTGCTCCGTGGGCGGGACGGCCAGCTCAGCGAGCACGGCGGTGACGGAGGTGTTGTTCCGCAAGAGGTGCGCGAGGAAACGCTCGCAGTCGCGCACCCCAACGCGCGCGGTCGTACGGGCACCGGAGACGGGGAGCCCGTCGTAGATCGGGGTGATGTCGGTGAGGGTGTCGCCGATATCGACGACGATGCCGGAGAGCGCGCCCGCGGCGTAGAGTTGCGCCATGGGACGGTCGAGGATGCTGAAGGCGGCGACGTTGAAGCGCTCGAAGAAAATCTGTCCTATGCGTTCGTAGGTGTCGCGTGGGGGGGCCGAGAAGAGGGAGAGCAGGACGGGCGACTCATTTTGGACGCGCCGTAGCTGGAGCCCCGTGAAGAGGACGTATTTCCTATGAAGTGGTTGGATGTGTTTATCTCCACGAGAAAAGGATGCAGGGAAAAAATTAATTGATGAGGGGCGTCCAAGTATAACGTACCATAGTGCTTCTGCCTCCATAAAATCTTTGATTTGCCCATCAGCAAAAGGCCACGAGACGACAAGCTCCTGCCCCGCCGCGAGCGCTTCGTCTAGTTGGGGGCCGACGAGGTAGTCTGTGACTTTGAGGTTTTGGGATTGGGGTGCGGCAGATGCAGCGCGGCTATTGGCCGCCGACAGGCCAGCTTCTGCTAACCCCCCAGCGGTCAGTCTTGAACCATAGGTTCCTTCGGAGGACGCGTGTTGTGCGCGCAAGCCCACGCGAGCCTGGATTTCCTGCAATATAAGCCGTTGTTAGAACGATTGGGATAAAAGGTGGCCGGTCGGGTGCTGACCACTGAGGGAGTGCGAAGAAGTTCATGTATGCCAAGACCACAGCGAATGGCAGTCCTGCTTGTCTCGATGATAACAACGCTCGAGTCGCGAAAGCCGAGGTTGCTCATGGCTCAACGCGACCGTCGGCGACCACGGATGGTGACCGACTACCTCGGGGTTAGGGTTTGGTTTGGGGTGGAGTACACAAGTGTCAACAAGAGGCCACAATCGGCCGTCCCGGCTATTCATCGAGGAAGCAGACAGGGCACTTTTTTTTTTTTATATTCCGAAGCATGCAACTAAGACAGAAGAGCAGATGGTACGTCGCCAAGCATTCTTGTTTTTTCCTTCTTAGTTCGGGAACACATGCTCGTACTTAGCTTGACTCCTTGGCGGAAACTTAGATTGGATATACCGTGACTAGTTCGGTTTTGTATGCTCATTTGATGGCACGGCACACGCATGGGTTGGACAAAATCTTATCAACGAAGACGAAGTAATACACGTGAATCATCGAATCCGTAAATGATGTCGCACTACAGTATCGAAGGGGGTACAACGTACGTTAATGTAGCGGCTGTGGACGAAAATGGGGAAAGATTGAGCGGATGATAGAAGGTGTCGCATGTGAGCGCCGATGATGCAAGATTCGCGCATCGGATATTTTATAAGTCCGATTACGCTATAGAGGTCGGACTCGTATTTGTGTGACTAAACAACCTGCATATCCTATCGTGGTCCCCAAGGCTTTTGAGGCCCGAGGGGATCGAGAGTTGAGCGTTGGGATCTTGTAGACAAGATGAAGGGTCTTAAGTTCAGTCAGAAAATGTATCTTTAAAGTAGGACGGGCATGAAGTCGATGGCGACAATAAACGGGGATGCATGAGGCACAGGCCCTTGCCCGGAACGACCTATAGCAAAAACTTCGCTGATACGACATTACGGCTTGCGACGGACGTAGGCATGCCTTCTCGTACACTGATGGCGCATGTATAACCCTTACAAAACAATATCCCAAAGTCAAAAAACGATTGTACCTGTGACGTAGCGGCGTTAGAGGTCAATTAAATGACGAACATAGATAAGACAAATGGGACTCAATGCAGGCAAAGGATTGCAAAGGATTGCAAAGATTGTTGGATAGCTCGAGCGAAATCGGTAAATATATCAGCGGGGAAAAAGTGGCCGCCAAGAGAAATGTGATTATATACGTAGAGGTTCCTTGGTTGAGTGGAGGATTCGCCGGTTAGCCAAAACTCTTATGGCAAGAATGTGTTCATAAGTGGAGATAAGAGAAAGGACGCGACAAAGGATGAACGTTCGATGAACATGAGGTGAGCCTAGCAAGGAATAGAGAGTCCAGAACGAGAGCTGTTCACGCACGCTGAAGAAGGGCGGATACGTACGAGTGGAATTAAGTTAGTGAGGCAACAACACACGAGGACGCACCAAAACGTGGAAATTTGGTATTTGTTCACGCCATGCCGTTGACAGATGTTTGGACGGATTAAGGGTTCCGGCCCGGGCAAATTAAGGCAAGCGAAGAAGGTTGAGCCGGTCTACCGGGCTCGCCGCCTCTCCTTTTATACTTGGTACTTATAACTTCACTGCATACACTCTCCCGTGTCCTTTCCCCTCTCATGTCCATTTCCCTCTGTTAACAATATCCCTTTGATGTCCTCCATCTCTGCAATATCGCCTCGTCCCATTCTCAAACGCTCCTCCCAATCCCACCCAGACAACCCGACAAATGACAAACCAACCCCTCTCCGCATACCTAGGCAGTGCCCCAACAACGTCCACTTTCCACCTTCCCCCGTTCTCGCTCGTACCTTCTCAGCCCACTCTTCTTCCACTTATGACAGATCTCCTATTGTCGTTCTCCCCAACATCTGCGCCCTCCCAGCCCGAGGGTGCCCTGGTCGGACCTATCTCCCCGGGTGCACAGTGCCACTTTCGCCCAGTACCTCTCCTGACTCATACGCCCATACATCCGCCCTGAAGGCTATGGGAAAACATATGCACCCACGTCGCGCTTTCAGTTTTGGGCTTGTACCCGGACCCACCCCTGACTGTGCCACTGGCCCTTTGGTTGTCCCACCGCCACTCGTACCCGATGTATCTTCAGAATCGGACGAGTCAGACGGACTCATGAACTCTCCTTCATGTTTTGGTGTGAGTGCAACTGCCACCAACCTACTCTCCTCGTTCCCGGTTGCCTCTCTCCCAAACCTCAAGCTTGGCGAGAGCATGCTTCACTCCCCAGAATCTCCGGACGAGGAAGAGTATCAGTATTATACGTACGAAGAGGAGAAACGCCGACGCCGCAAGCGTGATCGTGGAAAGGGTGGCCGAGAACAATGCCCTCGGCAACGTAACCGTGGGCACGACCAAGCCCGCGACCTCGAGCGGAAACCCACTGACGGAGAGGAATTGGAAGAGGATGACGAAGCTGAAGATGACGATATAGCTGAGTGTCGGTACAAGTCGTTTTTTTCGGGGACCACCCTTCGTGGTTGCGGGTTGGACGCGGACGATGATACCTGCCTTGGGGGCTTCTGAGCACCATCCCATACTCTAGAACGCCCGGCCTCACTCCTGTACAGTATTCCTTTTTATTATTTTATTTCACATCATCATTGGGTATCTCCCGTTCCAATCATCGCGCCTTCCTGTCCATACTGCATAGACTGGCGTTTGCATGCAATCTCCCACCCAATACCACTACACCTTATTTATGAAAAGGACATTCGAAAACGCTCTTTTAATAGCTCACTCAGTAGCACCTACAATCGCACCAATCTTGGCGACCGTATTTTGTATCGCGAAGAATGATCGATGATCAAAGAGGCCTTGTGTAACCCACGTAATGATCCGTTGTAACCCCTAATAAGTTATCGAGCTTCTGAGCTTCGACACCAGAAGTGGCATTGCCAACTCAGTCTGCCGGGCTCAGCAGTCCCCTATGTCCCTGCATTTCTCTGCATCCCCGCGGGGATGCACGCCATCGTCTCCCGCACACGGACATTCTTACCCTCGTATTGGCGAAGAACGCGCAGTTAGGATTGAGCGCTAACAAGGGCACAGGAAGTATGGCCGAGGGTTGCTGTTTTATTTTTTTGCTGTGCTGTGCGCTGCGATGGGCGCCTTTTTTTGGAGGAGTGTGTCGAACGCGTGTTTTCGATAAGTAAGGTTCGCAAAATCGTCATCCCGCCGTTCATCATGATTGACGAAGATATGAAATTGGGGCGCCGTCGCGGGCGTGCCGCGCGCGAGGGTGATTCTTGCCAAGTGGGATGATGTGCGGCTTGATGGTGCAAAGGGCGCCGCTTGTGATCGTATTCGCTTACCGAGGCGTACCGCACCGACACTTCCCAAGAACGTGATCGTGGAGAGCGGCCTAGCGTGGCCTGACTCGTGGTGTCCTTTTGTTGGACCTTGCGCCTGGGTCTAAAAATCCCGTCCCGTCCGCCCTTCGACGCAGAAGCTAAACGGTTCGACTGACAGACGGTAGGTGGGAGGGGCACTGCTCGCCACGCAGCGCGAGTGCTCGCACATTCTAGAGCGCGCTTCTGGAAACCTGCTGGAAACCTCACCCACCAGCACTGGGAGAAACTACCGCGCCGCGCTCAAGAGATATCTACCACCCCCCTCCCCCAATTTCGGCTTCAAGGTAGGCCAACACGCGGTCTCAGTAGAACCTCGTTCTCGTTGAGACGCATAGAGTGCATCGGTTCTCAAAATGTGTGATATCCGTTAACAAGATAGTTCAACTTGAGGCTGCGGTCGGCTGGACGGGTTTCGTCACGACGAAGACGCGCTCGGTAGGTACTCGGTATTCAACGCGGGTCCGACGTGGGGCTGACCCCCAAATACGCGCAGATGTATATCGCATTTACGGCTGCTGATATCGTTGCTAAGGCCGCATCGTATTTGTTTTCTCACACCAAAAGGACCTCACTACACAACGTAAAAGTTGAGCTGAAGAATGGCGTCAAGTTACTGGTGGTAGAAACACGCCGGATGGCGCCGATGACCCTAATATGGGCATGTTCGGTTCTGCCATGCCGGTCCCTCCTTCGTCGCTCGTGATTCGGCGAGTCGTGATCAAATGTTTTTTTCCGCATTCGGCGATGGGTTCTGACGCGAAAATAAAACCGCGGCTACGTATGATCTCGTGTCGAATTGGCCTTCAGACTCACGGGGAGGAAAACATCTACTACTTCTCAGTAGTAACTAAGCGGGTCTTATCTCGGATTTGGATCTGACGCTCGAAATCGTGGCATCAAATCACTAGGTGCACTGAGGTTCTTCGCGATGGCACGGGTTGATTGCTATCCATCGAAACGTGTAAGTGCGTAGTTGTCTTTCCTCCGCGCTGAGCCAGCTTTCGTGCGTCACGAAGGGCTTGTACCGGCCATCAACGACTTCCAAGGATCGTCATTTTTCGTTGGGCGAAGGAAATAGACACATGTAGGTCAGCCTCTTCACCATATTGTCTCGGGTCGTTCGGGTCGTTCCCGTTCTGCGGAGCCAATAGCATCAGGGAGAACATCCTTTCCCATGCCTTCGACGACGTATCAAGTAACCCAAACAGGAAACCGTTACGGTCCTTCGTTGGCGATTGGAGATAGCGCGGGATTCCGCGGACAACGAAGACCACGCTCGAGCTGCGTTCTTGTTCGAATGGAAGGACCTGGGGATGTGCTCACCCACCAAGGGTTCGAACACCGTCTTGGGAATGAGGTGTGAAATCAAGAACGGCGTTTCAAGTTGGTCACACACCGAACTAGTGGGCATGGTAGTGTGAGTTGATGTTTTTGAACGATCCCCCGGGTAATCAGAAAGTTACTAGAACATCTGGGATACTCGGTCGCTTAGATATGGACGGACACCCTTACAAGAGATCATACTTCTGCATACGGCAACATGTGAATTGCTTCTTCGGCGCAGGGCGTAGACCTGGGCGTCAGCGACAGGCACACGATAGCTTTCGAGAACTTCAAATGCCCAGAAAGCTTAGACCGTACGGACGTTCCTTTGAAGCGTGGAGAGTAAACTCGGAAGGTTCCTACGCTGAGGGTCGACTGATGAACGAGGCCGCCGCAAGAAAGAACCCATTTAAGATTTCGATGACGTCCTCCGCAGCTACAGTATATTGCCCCTTGTCGTGGCGTAAGAGAACCAAGTGCAGGGTATGCACCTGGGTACAAGCAAAACGGGGGTGGAGAGATGGACTTGGGCCACGTGTTATACGCCTACCATTCGTACTCCCCGCGGACCCCGCACCGTGGAGACCGTGACCATTTATGACCTACTTCGGGAGGTCCGTTGCAGTCCCCACATAGTACTGGGCGCCAAAGTGAAGTGGTGATTGCGTCTCACGTGGGTTCGTGATCATCAGGCCATCATCCACCACCCATCTGGATGGTCTCTTTTAGGCATGTACGATTGCACTTCTGTATGCGTGTGCCAAGTTCGGCCGTTACGACCACCTGTGACTATCACTGACCGACCGGTTTGCCTAACTGGTACAAGCATCCTTAGTACCGTGACTCTCTACTTTACCCACTAGTTTGGCATTTCACAACCGGGCGTCATGGCTTTCTAAGTTTACGCTGTCCGTTTTTTATAACGCAGGGATCGGAACCAATCTCCACGTAAAGGGAAAACGTCAAAGGTGGTGTCTAAACCGAGCAGAATGTCGCCGAAACCCGTGAAGAGGCGTCGAGCTTCAGGGACTGGGTGTGGTCATTAGGATAGTGGAGAGGGACTGCGGCACTCGTATTGGACGACGACGTAGAGTTCGTCCTGGAGGTTGACACAGAGAGAGGCTATAGGCTACACGGCCATCTCTTCCTAGCAACCTCATAATGTTAAGAGGGTGAGAAGACTATCACGGTGGGGACAGTAATGATAGCGATAATGAGCATCGAAAGCAAATCAAACTTTACAGTAAAAAATGTTCACGTAACATTCAATGGCGTGTTTTGTGTATGTCTTGTTACAGTATCTCACTGCAGAAGCATAGCACGACACAGCCACATGACAATTACGCACATCGTTTGTGTTCCCGACTGTTCCCGACGATGTTTCCGACTTCATGTTTCCGAGTCCGGGTCCCAAATTCAGACTCGGACCCGTCACACTTGTTGTTCGAACAACGACGGCCTCCTTGTATCACCTTGATGATTACTAGTCCACCTTGAGCACCACAAGTAGTGCATACGTTGGCCCCACACAGCATTTTTATCTGTACGGCAATCCGTCGCATGGGTCGGCGGGCCAGTAGCCACGTGTATCAAGGCGCGTATGCCGCGTGTAAGCTATCGTTCACCATACCCCAAATCTTTTTCAGCCGAATGGATGGTGTGATGACTTCGAGTGCGTGCGTCTTCCATATAAAAAATATGCCAGGGATGGCACCGTTTCCCCGTTAATTTCCCCCTTATGCGCTCCCCAAAGTGAGTGATCTAGCGTTTTTGATACTCTGCCGCAGGAGGTGACAGTGTATGTCGCGAACCTCCCAATAGACGTGTCCGTGCCCAACGCTCGCCACGCGTATCGTCCTCCCAACCTATTATCACAACAAACGGGTGCCACAGAAAAGGTACATTTTCCGCGTAGTGCTTGCGCCACTGGCTAAGTTGTCCCCTATCTCGACAAGTGACGATTGGAAAGCTCCCGGGCGAAGTGCTTCTGAACATATTCCTTCACTGCCTGGATGCCTCGCCACAGTTTTGGCCTACACTTGTGCACGTGTGCCAAAACTGGCGACGGATCGTATTTACATCACCTCTGACTCTACATCTTCGACTGTACTGTAAGCATGGAACGCCTGTCTTGAAGAATCTGGGTTGCTGGCCACCCCTACCTATCGACGTACAATACGGGGGATCTCCAACTCTCTATCCCCCTTCTCCCGAGGACGAGGACAACGTTGTGGCTGCACTGAAGCATTCTGATCGTGTAAGCTCCATCCGCCTCACCGTCACAAGTTCACTCCTGGCAAAGTTTTTTCCCATCGAAGAGCCGTTTTCGGATCTGGAAGACCTTGTTCTTCTGTCCCAAAATTCCATGGGGCTGGCGCTTCCCAGCACATTCAAGTGGGGCTCACGCCTTCGTCGTCTCCGATCGACTAGGATTGCCTTTCCTTCACTCCCACGGCTCCTTTCCCCCTCCCTCGACCTGGTCGATCTTCAACTCCACGAAGTTCCCAGCGCTGGGTACTTCTCACCAGAAGGTTTCGCGAGTGCGTTGACCGGGATGACCCAGCTCCGATCTCTTTCGCTCCATTTCCTTTCTCCCGTCTCCCGTCCTAGTCACATTAGCCCATCTCCATCGCCTGGGGAACGCGTTGTTCTTCCCGCTCTTACCCACCTCAAATTTCGAGGAGCCAGCGAGTACTTGAATAGCCTTGTCACCAGAATCGATGCACCTGGTCTTGTGGATATCGAAATCAGGTTCTTTAACCAGCTCATCTTCCACCTTTCACAGCTACGCCGATTCATCGACCAGATAGAAATGCAGAAGTCACACCATCGAGTCGACATTGTATTTTCCGGGCGTGCCGTTTCTATCACCTTTACCCGGCCAGAAGCCCATGCACGCCTTACTTTGCAAATATCCTGCGAGCAGTTAGACTGGCAGCTATCCTCCATCGCTCAAATCTGCGATCATTTTTTCCCTCTCCTATCAAGTGTACAAGATCTAGGCATTGGTACGACCAAACGACCAAGTGGGGAGGATGACGTGGATGATGAACAATGGCTGGAGCTTATCCGCGCATTCGACGGCGCAGAAGACTTTCGTGTGGCCGGCGAGCTTACGACAGACATCTTGCGTACTTTGCGACCAGTCGACGGGGAGCAAACAGCTGTACTTCCTGCCCTCCGCAATCTTCGTATATCGGAGCTTTTGTCGATACAGGGGCCATTGCGAGAAGCAGTAGAGTCACTCACCACCTCGCGACAGCTCTCCGGCCATCCCATACGGGTGTATCTGCCTTCGAAAGTCTCGGCGGTCCTTGGCGCGGGTAGGGAGGTGTCGGCTATACCACCGGCGCGATACTTCTGCCATTACTGTGATGCTAGGTATGTAAACCAGCAAGGCCTCAATAGACACATCAAGGACAAGCACACACCCCAGAATCAATGCCCCTTTTGCAACTTCGTATGGTCCCCTGGACGCCGGTATTTATTCAGAAGACACCTTGAAAGCGAACACCCTGAAGCCGCACTGGCGTTCTCGTCTTGAATTTATTTATTTTTGATTCCATTTAACCTATGATAACGACCGGTCGTCCCTGTAAATATAGGGCCCCTTCGGGGCCCTCCCGACGTGCTTTTGACGTATGATGTTCGTACAATAGTTTGCTAACTACTGTATATATTGATGCCATCTTCGAATCGGTTCCAATTTACCATGTGCGCGTTCTCGATCTTCAATAATCCCCACCTTGCCGCAAGTCTCGCTGAGAATTTTCCGCCATGCTGAAGCTGAAGGATCTCCTACGTTTACCCGGGGGAGAGAAAATTGGGGCGGGGAAGAAGGGAGGGAACCCAAAATATTGGATTGATATGGGTCAGCAATAGTCTGATGGATATCTGCAAGATAGAGGTTGTAAGTGTCCTGTGGGTTCGGTCAAATGTCCTGGATCGAGACTGAGATCGACGATGCAACGTCTATGACACTTGAGTCGGTGTGAAGCACCAGATTAAAAGATAGAGATAGGATCCCGTCGGCATTGGCTTTCCATATTCTTGTCCTCTTCCGATGGTAAAACCTAAAAGTGTTCACACTTCCGACGTTCGTTTTTTTTTTTTTTTTTTTTTTTTTTTTTTTGAATCCATTTTTGTGCGCCTGAGGGTAGAGTACCCTATGTAGCACTACACTTTCAATATACTACGTTCCATGTCTCCTTCCTGTCCATGGCCTCGCTCTCTATCTTAGGACTCCCCCATCCCCGGTTAGGGACGGCTTAGCTTCTTGTCAAGCGTTGAGGTTGGCAGGGCGTGCTTGGTGCCAAGGCGTGAGGTGCGATCTCGGTGTGCTTGGGTTGGACTTGATTGGATGCTTCCTACGTCGTCCGCCTTCCTCTTCGTATCTTGAGTGAACCATGGTTGGTTCGGCAAGTTGTGGAGCTGAGTGGTCGTGAAGTGTTTGCGTTCTTAGGTTGTTGGTTGTTCTTGTTGCTGAGCGTTGGTCGTGTGTGTCTCTCTTTGGTAACCTCCGGTGTTTCCTTCGTCTCTTCCCGTTCCCCCCCTACTCTTCCCATCCTTTGTAAATCTCCCCTTCTTGTGAATAAACGTCACTACTTGGGCCACGCTTTCGGGGTTTGAGATCAGATTTGCAAAATCCTTCTCCGTATTCCTGCGCTTTTTGATGAGCACCCATCTTTCGTGTGCGTACGCTGGGCAATCTAGCAAGAAGTGCTGCGCGCTTTCGGTTTGATGACCGCAGGCTGGACAGCTTGCGCTGTCCATCCATTTGAATCTAAATAGGTAGGCGTTCAGCGGGAAGTGACCCACTCTCAGCTGGTATATCCAGCTGGCACCCTTCCTAGATAGTTTTGGGTCGCTGATCAGCTTTATGAATTTAACGGAAGGAATAGTGGTATCAAATCGTTTAAGCTTGGCTGCTCGTGGGGAGTTCTCCCAGTCTTTCTTCCATACATCTTTAAGTGCGCTTTTGCAGAATTGTTTCGCTGCCGATTTGTTGTAGCGCAGCGGTTTTTTGAGCATTCTTGGTAGATCAGTTGACAACAAGTTCTTCCCCTCCGCTGCTGCTTTCGCTTCTTTGTCTGCCTGTTCGTTGCCTTCTATTCCAACGTGACCCACGGTCCACCGTAGTTTGAGCTTGTATTTTGTCGTGCCTTTAGCCTTGCGGATACACGACGCCTGGTCTAGGCATGTATCTGCCAGATAGTGTCCGGATCTGTTGCCCGGCATCGCGAAGGCCCCGATTGCGGCCATGTTGTCTGCTCCAATGGCGTAGCTTGTTCTGCCTGATTTTTCGGTCTTGATGAGGTGTAACCCTAGCATTAGACCTACTAGTTCGGCTTCGAATACCGTGTGATGCTTGACCACTCCTAGGTGGTAGTGTAAAGTCCGGGTCTCTTTACCCGGTCTGACCAGTATGGCTGCTGCCCCCACCTTCCCGTCTTGCGCTGAGCCATCCGAATATACTCTGATTTCTTCGTTCCCGTCTGCGTCCGCTTTCTTGGAAGCCTCTTTATTGGCTGCGATCTCTATAGTAAATGGTCTTCTATGGGCCTTGGCCGGGTTTCTGCCTGTGGATGGAATGGTTTCATATTTGGCCGGTTTAATGTCAAAAGATTGCATCAGGTCGTGCAGCGGGGCTTTGTGCCTTTGGATCTTCTTATTTGCGGCTTTTCTCACGGGTTTGTATAGTGGATGTGGCGGTGGGAGGGTTGCTATGCGCGTCACTGCTCTGAATAAATGCTTCTCTACCTCTAGGTTTAGTGGAATAGTGAAGGCATGTGCGTTTAGCGTGTCAGTAGGTGAGGTGCGAAGCCCACCTGTGATGGCTATTGTGCCCGCTCTTTGGACGGTATTCAGCTTGTTCTTGTGTCTTTTTGTTCTTCCCAAATCGTAGGTTACTCCTTTGCTACCTACTTGACTTCCCCACACATCTACAGCATATAAAATTCTTGGAATTGCGACGCATCTGTATAGTTGCCGTGCGTGTTTCGGGGTGATGCCCCAGCTTGGTGCGGCGGCGCGCCTGATTTGGGACACCCATTTGGTCCCTTTTTCCAATGCGTAGTTGCGCTGTGTTCCCCAATCCAGGTGTTGGTCGAGGAAGATACCTAAGTATTTTGTGCTTTTTGCTGGCTCTAGCGTGGTGTTAAGTAGTTCCAGGGGACGTCTCTCCTTTTTGCTGTTCCTGTGCGCAAAGTCTATTAGCGCGAGTTTGCTAAATTCGAAACGGGAGTTGTGGTCCTTAGACCATTCAATTGCTCCTCCTGGTCTTGTCATCATATTTGCGAGGGTTTGATGCGTTTCTTCGAAGTTTTTCCCGAACACTATGAGGATGGCGTCGTCTACGTAAGCCATAGCGGACTCATTTCCGCCTTCTGGTATGTCTAAGATGTCCGCGTTGTAGAACTGATACAAGATCATTGATAGCGGGTCGCCCTGTCCTATCCCGTTGTCTATCGGGATAGTGGGTGATGTGTAATCATCGAATCTTAGTGAAGTTGAACGGTCTTGTAAGAGATTTTGCGTAAATTTGACCAGCGCCTTGGGGACTCTCCGCATTTTCATGTTGTGTATTAACCTCTTGTTTACCGCGTTTGGGAAGGCTCCCTCGATGTCCAGGAATAGGACTGAGGCTACCCTCTTTTTGCGCCAGGCGTCCTTTCCGACGTTCGTCCTTGGCGTGTTCCGAGTTATTTTGTGATAAACTGTACCATGTGTCCCAAAAAAAATGAAGCGAAAGCTAAATCAAAGAGGACACCCGTGACTGGCACTGATCGAGTACTCTGATCAGCGATTCATCTAGCTGTCACCCCTACTGGTACTGGCGTGGCCCACCTTATCCCATAGTTCGACATGTTACAACCTGGTGTCATGGCTTTCTAATGCCGTTCGTAGTTTTTTTTCTCTCCCAAAACATAACGCAGTGGTCCGAACAATCGAGATCAAGAGTTACTATTTGTTTTCAACTGCCAAGCGTACCCGGCTTGCAACCAGGCACTTCTTAGCAGTGTTGATCGATTGTCAAGAGGTATGTGCTGGACTACTGTAAGCACCACTGGCAGATGAGGTGGCCGTAAGGGTTAAGTACTTTATCTCCCAACACATAAGGGAATGACACGACGTCAAAAGGTAGGCTGTCCACCAACTCAAGCTTGTACAGTGCTGTTGTCCACCCTAGGGCTCGAAATAGGTGCTCGCTTGCTTATCGTCGGCTCGGATACTGGAAGGTCGGCAATTATCAAGAGAACTCGGCCCAGGTCAATTATATGGCATCCAAGGTAGGTAAGTGGGAACAGAGACTGTTGCTCGAATGTCCAAGCGAGATATGCTACGGGTTTTGCTACGAGCCGGAACTCGGCACTCTATTATGAGAGAATGTGGCGGTCTTCCAGGTACTTCTGTGCCTTCCCGAGCATCCATATGGTAAACGAGAATTTGAAGTTTGGATACGAAATGGCGCAAGTCTTATTGAAGATGCCTTCGATAGCTTCCTGTGCCCATGAACCATCCTGGAAAAATTTGTTACGGGGGCAATATGATGGGGGGTTAAAAGCCACGAACTGGGAGTTGGCGAGACATGACTAATGCTACAGCCTTCGCAATCGGCTCCGTATGTGGATACTTCGCGTACATGAGCGCCATCGCAGCCCAGGACGTTTGTACGACCTGAGTGTTCTCATGCTCGATCCACACGCAGGCCTCGCACGTCTACCCCAAATATTCAGGTCCATCCGAGTTATGTAACTTGTAACGTACCTTGTAGCTCTCGCCCCACCCACCGTCTGCCCTTTGTTTGCTCACGAGAAAGTCGCATGCTCGACGAGCAGACTCGCTTGTCTCGTATGTCTCGCCAACGAGCGAAAGACTCTCTAGAGCGAACATTGTGGCGTAGGTAAAACAGATTCCCCAAGACCCTACCCAGCCGCCTTCAGGTTGCTGAATAGCGTGCAAAAACGTTATAGCACGCTGTATTGTTTCGCTGTTGCAAGGCACAATTGTGTTAACATAAAAAAACCATATGCAATAGTCAAGTTATGAAGCTCACGCTATTTCCTTTGCCCGATATTTGGGGTAGTGCTTTCGGAAGATGGAAAGAGAGGTAATCACTGAAGTCGTGCATTCCGGGTACTCGTATTCGATCATGATATTTCCTGCTCGATTTAGCAAGGAAACTATAGTGGCAGAAGGAGTTAACTCACCGAAAACTTCTGCAGGGTTCAATAACTCGAGCCAGCTAGGGCCCCGCACGAGCTCGTAGCTAGCAAATCCACCATCGCGATTTTGCATCGTCAGTAGAGTATCGACCGCATCGAATAAGCGGTCGTCAGAAACGAGGGTAGGCGTGAAGCTATTGCGGCTTTATCATCTATAAGAGGGTAATCCGAGCGAAAAACTTACTCAAGTTGGTTCTGCAGGTACAAAACAGACTTCAGTCCTTCTCCCGTGCAATCGCTTACTGTATATCCTTGCTCCTTAGTACTGAACGGCCATGCGCCCTTTGTCCGGTGTCGATTTGAGATCTCGAAGTATTTCGGGTTCTCGCGGATTTGACAACGGTCAAGCCACTGCAGAGCCTTGATCAGACTCTCCTTATTGTTTTCGTCACTAGCGAGCCCCGTCTCTACTAGAGCCTGAGTGATGAAACCGATGTCCCACAACTGACTGCCATTTGTACCGCACATCATCATACCTTCCGAAGCGAGCCACATGAAGTCGCGACGCTTCTCATCGTGCTGCTTGTAGGCTTCGCTTTCCGAGCCTTCGACATGATAGCGTGCGATTAGATTCATCATCTTGGAGACAGGGCCAAGCGTTTGATAGCCAGTGTTCTCGTCCTCATAGACAATGAGTTTATACGCGCTCTCCGTTCCAGCGTGGCGGAGCGGCGGAATTATGCACTGCTCGTATGTGCTAAGAATAACCGAGATGAAGTCGAATATCCCACTGTGAGGTGAGTGGAGGTCTGCGGCAGATACATTGTTACGCTGAGCCGGCCAGTCGATCGTGTCGTAAGGCTGGGTGTATAGTTCCTTTATCACGTGGGGTTTTAATTTAAGTGACGTTGAAGCATATATTTTTTAGTACCAACCTCACGAAGAGCAAGGATCAGGGGATCTTCTGCGGCCTTGAACCTCACACCGTAGAGGTAGCTCATAGGAACGTACACGGTACGAGTATGAATCCACCAACGAGATGGGTGGAAAGGAAGCCATTTTGGCAGTAACCTATCAAAGCGTGTCAATCCTCACGAACCGTCTTACACGTCCCACGTACCATAACTCGGGGGGGATTGGGTTGTTGCCCTCCCACTCATATACATTCAGGACGGAAAGCCAAAACTTACCCCAAGAGGCTGAGGCACCTGCCCCACCTGAAAGGGGAACCGTTAGCAATGAACGTGGCACAGATCCCAAAGGTCACTGTATTTACCTAGCTTGTGTAGGATGGCACGGGCTCGCACAATTACTGGGTGTTCTGCCGGAACCCCCAACAGGCGAAGTGCGACGTAGTTGAGTGCAGTGCCCAATACTGTGGAGTGTCCCTCGATATGTCTGGACGCGTCAGAACATGACATCGGACGATATACGGACAGAAACTCACAGGCCCCATCCACCATCGTCGGGGTGTGTATGGTTGAAGAGATAACGAATCATCTCGAGCCTCTCTTCCTCGAGGAAAGTCATGCCAGTGACATACGAGCCAATGACAAGGCCGGGTAAGAGGAACATGGGTCCGCCATATTCACCCGCCCAGTGACCTCCGTTCGTTTGAAGCTTTTTGTAAAATGTATATCCGTTGCGGGCAGCGTCCAGCGGGCTCTTCGCCTCCGGAAGTGCCGGGAAGTTCTGTGCAGCTGGCATTTTCAGCAACAGAAGGCCCAATAACCGAAAATAAGCCGACCAAGGGGAGTCCCAGCCAGTACTTGTCTGTGTCAGAGGAAGGACGGGCTACGAGTTCATCGTCGGTTCTGAGAAAGTCCCAAATGTGTCTTCCATCATCTGTGTCGCGCAACCTCCAACGCGTATAATCTGTGAAGGGCTGTTTTGGTGATACCGGAATGTGGAGAGGGGCCCACATAGCTCACAAATAGAAGTGGTGAGACGTTCAACCTTGCGGTGTCAGTGTATTTAAGCTGCGTTGCCAAGCGAAATGGTTCGATGTCACCTTTTGCACCTAACCCTATTCTGTGGTCCAAGTCGTGCACTGTCGGTTGTGCAATTGCGACCATCGCAGTGCGATCCTTACTTCAAATGGACATCGAGCAGTTAGTGTCCCTCCCTGGGGTCGCACTCCTGCCTCACATGCTATGTTTTTAGATTCAGGAAAGCGGGATATGATGCGATCGATCGCATATGCGACCACTTCTATTCACTTCGCGAAAAGCCCGTAGTTGCTCAAGTCAATCCAGGTTATCTCCGCCGCTTAATTCCAGGTAGGCGAATGACACGCAGCAGGGACCAGATAGATCTTTCCTTTCTCCAGACTCTCCGCCACAGAATGGACAAGAATGGACATCTATTATAGATGATTACGAGAAACTCATCGTTCCGGGTATGGCATTGTTGTTCCAAGTAGAGCGTATGTACACTTTGAATCTAATTCCAACTTGGATAGGTTTGACGCACTGGCAGCACCCGTCTTTCTTCGCCTACTATCCGACGGCGTGCTCATTCGAGGGTATTCTTGGAGATCTGCTGTCCTCGAGCACGTCAAACCCAGGCTTTAATGTGCGGTGCACCCGTTCGGGTTGGACAGAGAAACTGATCGCATACATACGAACAGTGGTTTGCAAGCCCCGCTTGCACAGAACTGGAGGCTGTGGTTATGGACTGGGCAGCCAAGATGTTTGGACTTCATGGCGCATTCTGGAATGTGAACGAGGTTGGCGGTGGGGTCATTCAAGTCAGACGATATTGTTCTCCTGCGTGGAACGCGCTCAGCTTAATCCGCCTCGTTTCTCCTAGGCCACCGCGTCTGACTCAGCTCTTACCGCCGTTGTTGCCGCTCGTACTAGATACGTCAACGAACACCCGGGCACTACGCTGGAGTCACTTGTCATATACGTGACAACTCAAACACACTCCTTCGGTATAAAAGCGGCGATGATACTTGGTTTGCGCGTGCGCGCACTGGATGTGGATAAGTCAGTGGCAACTGACAATACTGGACTGACTGGGGACGGCCTTATAGCTGCAGTGAAAGAGGACCACGCACAGGGACTCCATCCCTTCGTGCTGAGTGAGTGCAGCTCCTTAAGTATCATTCAGAGGCTCAACTAACTCTTACAGTTGCTACGGTTGGAACGACATCGTCCGGTGCCATCGATCGGGTGACTGATCTAGGCGCTGCAAGTGGGTTTTGATCCTCTCTGACCGAGCGCATGGACTTGACATTTCAAGGTAGTCAAGAGAAATTACCCTTCCATATGGCTGCACGTCGATGCTGCCTGGGCAGGTGTCACGCTTGCTTGTCCCGAGTACCGCGAGGTCGCCCAATTACCCGGAATCAACGAAAGTGCCGACAGTTTGTGTATAAATTTCCATAAAGTAGCCGACCGTGGTACTACTTGTCTACCAGAGTGCTAATATCCTTGCTAGTGGGGCTTGACAAATTTCGACGCATCCGCATTTTGGGTGCGCGAGCGAAAGCAACTCATCGACGCATTAGACATTACTCCCGAATTTCTGAGGACCAAAGAAGGGGACGCAGGTACACACAGTCACAATGGATGTAGCATCGGCTCTAACTTTGACACGGGCTAGGAACCGTTATTGACTACAGGAACTGGCATCTTTCACTTGGGAGACGTTTCCGATCTCTCAAGCTCTGGTTTGTGCTACGCAGTTTTGGCGTTGAAGGCTTTCAAGCGAACATACGCAAGGTAAGTGGTAATTCTATTGTGTAAGTTCGCGCATTGTGAGACCTATCTTACACAGTGTATTACTCTTAATAACTCGTTTGCTGAACATATTCGCGCTTCGCCAATTTTCGAACTTGTGACCCCTCCCTCCTTCGCTCTCACTGTATTTAAGCTCCTCCCGAGATCAGCCGACACCGCAGGAGAACTTGACAGGGTGAACGCTCTTAATCGAGAATTTTACAGCGATCTCCAGTCTCGCTCCAGTCTCGTGTTGACGCAGACTTTGATTGGCGAGGTATTTTGTATCCGTTTGGCGGTCGGATCTTCTAGGACAGAGCAGAGCGACATAGAGGACGCTTGGGGTGTTATCAGGGAGACTGGGGAAACCACTTTGCGAAATCTAGGCTACGAGCCATGAACGGAATTGCATACACCTTGACAAGTCGTTACAAGTTAGGTAGAGCTAGTACTCACCGGTATACCAGAGAGGTTCCAAGCTGACATACAAAGGCGAATCTATAAGGCGGTTGATGACTCAAAGGAAGGGTGCATTTTGCCTTGGTCCAGCCTTCCTCTGCTACTGCAGTCTCGACCTCGTGGCGGAGGGGTTCAATATGTTCTGGGTTGGATAGGAGACGGTATAATACGTTCGTAAACGCCTGCATACACTCGTAATTAGTGGACTCATGACAGGGCGTGGCAACGTACGGCTTGAGAGGTTTCGGGGACGTGGTAATGATTGTCGCAAATTTTATGGCATTGACTGCGAAGTTCGAATTCAGAGTCAGATGGCCTCGATCTCGGCCTATATCCCGGCCTATGAGACAGCGATTGACATAGGATATTGATTGAGTGGAAGGATCAGCGAGTTTTCACGCACACAGTGGAGACCCAACAAATACGCATGCACGATTCGAGGTCGCGCAAACCAAACGTTATATCGTTTCTTCAATGGGAACTTTGGCCCAATCTGCATTCCACGTGAGTTCAAAAAATCACCTTTTTGACTACGAATTTACCACGCACCATCACCATGCACGGGGTTGGAAGCATCGAGAAACCCGACGAGTTCGTCACGGACCTCTTTGAGAGTGACCGCGATGTTCCGTGTCAAATTCGAACGTATTACACCTACGTGATGGTCATTATTTATCTCCAATAGGTCCAGCATATATTCGGGCTGAAGTGACTGACATGGTCAGGATGGATATGGGTCAAGCGTCCCAGGGAGCATGCGTGCCTCGGTTAATGGTGCATCCAGAGACAGGACATCATCTGGAGTCTTCTTGACATCTTCGAGACTTCGACCAGCTCAGGACTCAAAGCTAGCACCACGATCCACCTCCGGAATGTGGCAATCTTGAATAAACCTCGTCTTGTCTGAGAGTCAGACCGTAGCGTCAGCTCGACAAAGGGAAAGGCTACTATATTAAAAAGGCAAAAGTGTTTACTTTCTCATAATACCGTCAGGAATAGCATCGAGCTGAGAACCACCAAACCTATACCTTGACTTATACAGTAAGTAATGATGACACGAGGGACGAAAAGTATGCTACATCTAAGGTTTGTCTACTATGACTACGAATGAATAAGGTGAAAACTTCTTGAAGAGAAAACGAGGACCGCACTGGTCGAGCAACTGGGCTCGACATGGCAGCGAGAGTTATACTATTTCCTGCTATCTGATACAATCGCTTAATCAAAAAAAGTGCTCCAGAACTTACTGTGCGACTGCACCTCCAACCTTGCCTCCAAAATTATCGACTCCCGAGTCCGCACTCTATTGAAACACACCAACAGCGTCTCGTACTGCAGTCATGTTGCAAGGTGCAGCTTATCTTTCAGTGGAACTCACACTCATGATAGACTCCGATTGGTTATCTGATGCGGCTGTGCATAACAGTGCCGTAACGTTCCTACTACAGTGCCTCAGGCTTGACCAACTGGGTCGACCTTTCGTAGGCTTTGTCCCGGCTCACTGGTGATTCTGCAATGGAACACCATAACACTTTTCGAGATCAACTCGCAATCGCGTATCCTGCTTTCGGCCACGCATTGTGGGAGCCGGACCCGGGAAAGCAGGCTCCTCCCATTGAGGTTGGTGACGTCGGTTTCATTCGCGACGGCAAATTCCATCGCCTATTCAATACTCTGCTCCCCGAAAACCATCCGTCTCATGAAAGCCGCGGTGTACCAGAGGACTATGAACAACTTCGGCCCCGCTTGCGAGATCATATTGACAGTGGGACTCTTAATCCCAACAACTTCTACTCTTGCGGGATCACCGTAGTATCTGGTGGATTAGAGGCACTCGTCCCAGGGTAATCGAATTGCGTATTCTAAATTTAGCCGCGTCATTGACAGTTCTTCAGGTCGATTGGCTCTGCAGAAGTCTCATTTTCCTGCACAAAGAAGCAAGGGGCCGTATTGTCCCTTCCAGTGACCGCTCGACGTGAGGACACTCTCACTCGGGGTCATTTCCGGAAATGGATTACTAGCCATATCGACTCTTGGTTTGCCTTCACGCAAGAGCTTGGACTAGGGATAGAGATGGAGGATATAATTCTAGTCACTGGGTGTCATCGCACAAGATCCTGGAGTAATATCGCTTTCAACGATATTCAGGCGGACGCACGGTTATCTCTTGGGGTTGAAGTCACTGGTGCTTTGGGCGCCAACGTCAATTGGCGAATTTCGAGCCACCGCATTCAAGGGGCGGTGCTTGGTCATCGCCCAAATGGCGAGGTTTGTGTGACGCAACTTGCAAGAGCCAACGGATACTGAAAATTTTCGACATGCCCCCTTTAGAACTTACCTGAGGATCAATGCATATTTATCCGAGGATTCCGTGTCAAACGTATTTTTGGCATAATTCCGTGGATCAGAGCAGCGGCGGAGCCCAAGCCAGATACACATGGGGACGACCGCGAGCCGGAGAAGGAGGTGGTTCCAATACCCAGTGTTGCGGAAGTAAGATTATCCTTTTCTGACTTCTAGTATTCACCGTGCGTTCAAAGTACCGGGATCCTTTACACGTACTATTAGAATATATCGCCCAAGTGAGCGCCGTGGATCCATTCCATGTTTTCACCACGCAACCACTTCATTCTAACGTGGACAGTGCAGCGGGCTCCAGACTGCAACATGGCCCTCGTTCACGACGACGACTTGGTACGAATTCTAGGAGTCGGCGATGGGACTGTGAGTAAGCGTCATGTACTTGCGTTATTATTGATTCCTTCATGTTCACAGTCCTTGGAGACCCTCCAACCAGATGTGATGACGGATTACCTCCAAAGATCGAAGCTTGAGATCGAGGTTATGTCTGGTAAGCACCCGCAGTGTCATGATCCTCTTCTATTTTCAGTATGAGGCGCTCACACAATAGATTCGTGGGCCGCCAATGACGAAAGTCCGAGGACTGATACGGAGCGTGTGACGGTGGCGATGCTTTCTGAGCAGCTCCATTATTCGCGTAGGTCTTCTTACATTTCTCGGTGGCATTGCTCAGCTGAGGTGTCACTACGATAGACCCCCCGGCCTCCGTTCCGTTACCTTCAAGTTCCCACTCCCCTGGTGGTACGACGGATGCAAAGGAAACTACCGACTATCATGCACCTGGGGTAAGCAAATATAATGACGATATAGGGTTGCAGTAAATTCTCAACAGCTTATTGAAATTATTGAAAATTAACAAAGTAGGTTCTTTCCAATGAACATTCTTACATTCCGTACACTTTCACTCCGCAAGTTGCGGAAAATTATCTCGCATATCTCTTCAAAATGGACCCAAAGAGAGTGCGGGCTTTCAGTGTTCACAATTGGCCTGGTGCCTTCTTCGTCACGGACCCTCCTATGAACCATTGCCGGCCCCAACACATTGTAAATGGACGATATGCTTGGCTCCTGGACTATGCCATCAGGCGTGGTGGTTCTGTCGTACCCCAGCAGCTGTGGTCCCCTCAGGGTCAGGGGGATTGGCGCCGCTATGTCGAACAAGTGCAGCTGCATATTCCCGTATTCTTCGTCAATGCGGACGGGGGTCTAGGCTTACCGATCCCGCACGCCGCTGCAGGACAGATGTCGCTGCGTCACGCTAACGAGCCGGCGCCACTTGGAGGTAGGACCACGACCAAGATTCGCATCAGCGTTTGTATTACTTCCGTTGATGCGCGCTCTGTTCACTTACATTCATGTCGCAGTGGCCAGGATATGCTTCTTCCGAGCAGCAGGTGCAACTCAGAGATCAGACTCCCGCACGGAACCCCGTCACTCTTGAGGGGTTTGTAAGGGATGTGGGAAGAAGGGTGCGACGATTTCTGGTGGTAGGTTTATTCTTATTGTGGCTGTGGCAGTGAGTTCGGAGATTTAACGGTCATCTGCTAGGACTGCGAGCACGTTCCTTGTGATCCCCACTCGAAGTGGATCGTGGGGCCCGGTCGCATTACCTTCAATGAAGTCATTCTCATTGGTGTTATTCAAGTTACCGCGGGAAGCTGGATCCCAGTCCTCCAATTGATGGATCGGATAATCACGTGAACGTTGTAAACTGATTTCTGGAGTCTTTCCATTTCATGTGCTCTCTCTTACAGTAGAGTCCATCTTGTCGTACTTTTCTGGTTTGGTCCAATATAAGATGGCGTAACGTTTCTCGTTGATGGGAAAATGAGGGTTGTAAACCTTTTCGAACTCGAGCATTCACAAACTTCTTGGTTAAAAATTCCGCTGCCTCACGGCGGTTTTGTTGTTTGTCACTGTAGGAAAACAGCCACCGTGCCACCTGCTATCTCACTTGATCTCACTCCCCGCGAACGTCTCGTCCTCCCAATATCTCGCGTCCAACTCTATTCCTATCCCATCTCGTTCAACTTGGTATCGCAACCCCACCTTCCGCGGTTGACACCCCACACTTCCAACTCTTGCCAGACATGCTGTCCTCTCCCGCACATTCCAAGAGGTAGCGGCGCGCCTGCTCTATCGCTATATCCCTTCCTTACCCGTATCTCACGCCACGCTCCTCGCCGAAAAGGGCTCCTCCCTACGTCGTTCTGCAAGCAACTATGATCCGCTCTGTACAATATCTGTCGACCCACTGCCGTCCCCAACGAACATCCTACACCGTGCCTGGTGCACTGTCCGAGCCCAGGTATCCCACCGCGTTTTGTGACTTGGACGCGACATCTGCAAGCTGGTAGACGGAGCAGGTTGGCCTGCGTGCTGCTATCTTCTGCGGAACTTCACTGAGGGCGTTACTCCCCCACTGGACGCCTTACCTTCCCTACGACGCGGCGTGGTGTGCCTACATACGCTCACGTGTCTCGTACCCGGAGAGCCAATCCACGAAGTCGACTTATGCTTTCTATGTCCATAGTCGCTCAACCGCGAGGTGTTGCAGACGACGATCCGAATTATCTCTTCCTCAAAAAGCCCACCATATTCCAACGCACATTGTCTTATCCTCGCTGGATATCATCCTATCTCGCTCGCAGAGGCGTGCCATGCGCACTTCTCGTCACTCGTGAGCGTGACTCTTCCTGGCGGTTGGATCACACCGCGCGACCTCGCAAGGCTGTTTGAGATGCGCGAACAGCCGCCCCAGCCCCAGTCGTGAGACGGCCAGTTACTGCCGCTCCTGTCTGAGCAGTCAGGGACTGTCCGTCTCGTTCATCCGTTGTCTCACTCGGTCCCCGGAATTTGGTAGGTTTCATCCAGTGTCGCTGTCGCAACAGATAGCACCCAGTCGATCACAGTACCAATCTATGACAAGCGTCGGTTCCTTGGTGCAGTGAGTCCCTTGAATAGTGTGTAATTCTGACGTGAATAAATTGCGAACACGTTAGAGATATATTGATCGCACACTAATACATTTCGGCCACGTTTTCGTTCGCTGTTGCATTAGCTGATTTTTACTCTTCGAGAGTGAAGGCTGGCTGTTAATGCGTCAAGCCGCGATGAGCCAGGAAGGTAAACACGCCTAGCGACACCATTTCTACGTGTACACGTCAAAGAGGGCGCAAAGAACTCGTCGATGAAGGGTAGGACAAACACGTTTCCCCGCAGATGAGACTTGGACATGAACTGCTCATCAAGCAACAAGCCCACCCTTTTCGGTCATTCTACTTTCAACTGGCACAGCCTGCTCAAACGTCCTGCTGTGCCCTGCGACGAGCTTACATCGGTGGCACGTCATGGCATTATGTTTTTTGCACGTCAGAAGCAACTATTGAAGCGAGACAACGCTCCATATACCCGGGTCTGTGTAATAGGAACCTCCATTAAGGCAGTTGGCAACTCAAGTCGAATGACAGCTTCACTCTGAGCATGGAAAATGTGAACAGACCACGAAGAATGAGGTACTGTAAGGTATTGGAACACGCCTAGTCCTTCACATTACATAGTAATGGAAACAACATAGATAGATATGCAAAAAATGTGGCCTGGCTGCTATGTACTGAAAGATACGATATTTCACTTTTGGCGCTTCCTGAACATCACGTTTGCCTTCCCTGGGATCCGCACCGAATTAATGATAACGCTGGGTGGGGCCTGTTTTCCCTCCTCAAATTTGATATCATATGTTACAACGATATATGCAAGTAAGGCCTTGACCTCGTTGGCAGCGAAGAACCGACCAGGGCTGATAGAGGAATATGAGTGAGTGCGATGGGGCCAACACATCGACAGCTCGAGGTGAATACAAAAACAGAACAAAAAACTCACCAAACGTGTCGCCCATATCCGAAAGTGAGGTATTCTGCGGACACAGAAGTTGCTTGGTGCCCTGGAACAGCAACTCCATCACGCTCACGGAGCTTCGCGAAGCGGAAGCCGTCAAATTCCTCGGGGTTTGGATAGATTTCTCCATCTGTGTGGACAGCAGCAGTCGGGACGGCGATTAGAGTACCCGCAGGAACAGTGATCCCATTGGAAAATGTGAATGGACGTAATGCGATACGGCCCAGCGACACTGGAAACAGGAAGTAGTGCATCAGTAACTAAGGTTCAGTTAGGAGAATCCAACTGACAGATGACATCGATACGCTGAGACTCCCGTAAGAAACTGTCGACCTTGGGCATCTTGTCCATCCCGGCCTTGGTCCAGCCTTCCTCTGCTACTGCACTCTCGGCCTCATGGCGGAGGGGTTCAATATATTCTGGGTTGGATAGGAGACGGTATAATACATTCGTAAATGCCTGCATATACTCGCAATTAGTAGCTTATGAAGAGATCCGTGTGGCTCACACGAGAGGTTGTGTGAATAGCTGCGAAGTTGACCGTGAGCAATCGCCGTGCAAAGCCTCCAAGGGACCTTTCT
The DNA here is from genome assembly GCA_025769895.1 of Lactarius psammicola. NCBI lineage: Eukaryota > Fungi > Basidiomycota > Agaricomycetes > Russulales > Russulaceae > Lactarius > Lactarius psammicola. Next base: position 602,732 of record WTXK01000007.1, on the reverse strand, counting down.
ACTCCTTTGGCTTCGCTCATGAGCCACATGAGCATGTCGTTCTATTGATGATAACATTAGCATTGAGCGACTCGGAAGCGGATCGGCGAACCGGTTTGTCGTCCCAATCTTCCCCAAATTCCTCCATTCTAGCCAAACGTTCCTCAACCATAGGTCTGATGAACTCCATTTTCTGTCGGATTTGCGATGGAAGATTAGATAACACGCGTGCAACGATCCTGATTCCAGCTCAATGACATGGACTCATGGCAGGACATGGTAACGTACGGTTTGAGAGATTTCGGGAACATGCTGATGATTGTCGCGGATTTAAATAGATTGACCGCGAAGTTCAAATTCAGGTTTTGATAGTCTCGATCTCGGCCTATGAGACTGATTAGATATTGATCGAATGGTAGGATCAGAGAATTTTAACGCACACAGCGGAGACCCGACGAATACACGATTCGAGGTCGCGCAAACCACACGTTGTATTGTTTCTACAACGGGAACTTTGACCCATTCTGTGTTCCACGTAAGTTCAAGGAATCACCTTTTTGACTACGAATTTGCCACGCACCGTCACCATGCACGGGGATGGAAGCATCGAGAGACCTGGTGAGTTCATCACGGATCTCTTGGAAAGTGACCGCGATGTTCCGTGTCAATTTCGAACGTATTATACTCGTGTGATAGTTATTATCCTTCTCCAATAGGTCCAGTGTATATTCGAGTTGAAGGAACTGACATGGTCGTGATGAATATGAGTCAAGCATCTCAGGGAGCATACGTACCTCGGTTAGTGCCGCTTTGATAGACAAGACGTCATCTGGAGCCTTCCTGACATCTTCGACCAGTTCAGGACTCGAAGCTAGCACCATCCACCTCCGAAATGTGGCAATCTTGAATAAACCTCGATTTGTCTGAATGCCAGATCGTAGCGTCAGCTCGGCACAGGGAAAGACTACTATATTAGAGACAAAAGTGTTTACTTTCTTATACCCATGTTTAAGCATAGAGGGGCCAACAAGGTTGAAACGGAGAGCGGAGAAGTACGAGAGAAGCGGGTCAGAGAACCCGACAGTAGGAATAGCATCGAGCTGAGATCGACCAAAGTCAATCAGCAATGAAAGAGGTGAAGACGAAACGGTGTAGTGCTGACCAAAGGATCCCTCCTGTACCAGCTAGCGAATAGAGAGACTACGAAAAACGACGCAACGAGGAATGAGAGCCTGAGGGTGGACTCATCAACCATATTGTCACAAGTATCGGGTTCAACACGCTGGGTCAACTCGGTGGGTTGTGCAGAGACCAGAAGTAAGTGAGGACCGTGTATTTGTATCCCCCATGCGCCGGTTGGTCGCAAGTCGCAAGTAGGTTAGATCAAATTCGACTATTCGGTCCGAGCTCAGTTGAAACCTGGCCGGGGTCCTTCAAAGATGCTGACCAAACACAAAACCACATCACGACAGATGTTTGTGATGTTGCGGTTGCACTACCGTATTGGGAAACGCGGAGTCCACGAAGGAAGTGAATCACTTAAATATAAGGCATACTGAGCAGGGCAACTCGGAGGAGGGCGGTCAAGACAACAGATCCCTCTGGGGCCCTCCTCTGAACTTTCTGATGGGAGAGTTGGTAGCGCTGTTCACAGCCGTTTTCGTCCGCTCAGAGGACAAAGATAACCTTTTATCTGAGATCCGATCGGAACAAAGGCTCCTCTTTACTCACGACCCGTCCCGTCCCGCGACTGCGCTTCAGCTTCAGCATCCGCCCCTCGGCAACTTACCTTAATCTTACTCAGAATGACAATTTATTTCTAGGCAACATAGTTACCCAATACATCGCTTTTACTGAAAAAAACCAAAACCAAAATCGTTGTCTGACTCGAGAACATGCAAATTGGGAGCACGAACGAAGTCCTTTTCCTTTTCACAATCAAAAACCTTACAATTCAGATTGTTAGGCATGTCCCATCACTGAGCGTGCCTTGTACGGCTCCTCTAAGTACTGAATCTCTTCTTGCGTCAACGTGATCTCGGTACCATCTGCAGAGAAGCTAGGAATTGGTTTCATCTCCTAACATGATGTAGAGTTGCACGCACTTATAAGCTCCTCGAGGTTCTTGATGCTCGTAGAACCGATAACCGGCGCAGTGACACGCGTCAGTGACCACGCCAAGGAGACCTGGGCCATGCTTATCCCGCGCTTTTTGGAGATCTCTTCGACCCTATTGAAGCCCTCATGAGACCTGAATCACGCAGCTTCGCAGAACAGAACGAACCTGTTGACAATCTCCTGGGTACCCGTTCCTTCAAGGTACTCAGTAGTGTAGCTGTAAGCATCAGCAAAGTCAGGTAACTAAAGCGCAGAAGGTATCAACCTGAGACACGCACAGGTCTGTGTTACCTCGCGTCGTGACTCCGTCAGTTTTGAAGGGACGGGTAAGGAGGCCGCGTGCAAGCGGTGACCACGGGATGATACCCACACCAAAGTGGTTCAGTGTGGGGAACATCTCGCGCTCTTCCTCACGGTATACAAGCGAGTGGTGATTTTGCATCGAAATAAAAGGCGTGAGATCGTTTTTAATGGCGTAATCTATGGTTTTCCTCCTTAGCAGCATGTTCAGAGGTTGGGCATCGGCTACTCACTCTGCATGACATGAACTGAGCCAACGATCAGTGAGCTGATCGCGGATCGCGTGGACGAGTACTTACATTGCCAAGCGTAGCAACTACTCATGCCAATATATCGAACGTATCCTGCCTTGACGACGTCGTGCAAAGCCTGCATCGTCTCTTCGATCGGTGTACTCGGATCGAAGCGGTGGCATTGCAAGACGTCGATATAGTCGAGTTGCAGACGCTCAAGCGATTTCTTTACCGAATCGAAGATATGCTGCGACGAGAGATCACAATCAACGCATATAGGATGAGATGAGAATATGCACCTTGCGACTAAGGCCATGCTGATTCACAAATCCTATTTTGTCAAGCTCGGCAGGGGATGTCATCCACATTGCCTGGTCACCTATTTTACCGACAGCGAGGAAGACCTTCGAGAAGTTATTAGCATCGTCTGTACATCGACCGGAGTTGTCCACACACCTTTGTCATGACTACGATCTCTTCGCGTGGTAGATTGAGCACTTTGATGGCATTACCAAGATACACCTCAGAGAGGCCATTCGAATATAAGTTTGCAGTATCAAAGGTGTTAACACCGCGCTCGTATCTTAACAGCGCTCATGAGACAGTCGCACGTCTGGGGATGAAGAGGGTGTGCTCACGCGAATCTCACATGCTCGATAGCCTCTTTCTCGCCGAGGACCCACTGTTCCCAACGGGGATCGCCGTACGACATCGTGCCAAGAATGATCCTGGACACTTTCAACCCTGACTCTCCTAGGCGAACTTTGATTCCTCGCGTCAGGGAAAATCCGATGTTCCAAAGTGCAGAGCCATACCGTAGGGAATCCTTTTTGTTACAGTAGGGGTGGTCATAGCTGTGACTTGGTTCGAGGTGGTACAAGGAAATCTGGGGCAACACCAGACAACTACGAACTTTTATACATTCATGATGGTTCGGCACTTGTTAACGCTTCGTTAAAGCAAGGCAGACTCAATGTGTGGGTCACAAGGTGTAACAATGTCAAGCTGGCGCATCCAAATCAATTTCGCTTGACCCACGACGTGGGCCATGGGGCTTATGTGGATCAACAATCAGCTTCTGTCGGGCACATTTCTGCTTTCCGGATGGATTTAGAGGGCCAAGACGATCCACCACCGTTTTCCACGATCCACCGGAATCAGGAGCAGGAGATGGTCAACGTGATGAGTCACCGAAAGTAAGTGGATACCAACTCAAGTGGATACACATGTGTAGCCGGGCCGGAGACCGGTAAAAGCCACGTGCTCCTTTCGATGCTGCTATGTGGGGGGCCTTGAAACGCAACTACCATGATGGTCAGGCACACGCTCAGTGTGGGCAAGGACGGGCGCATGCGCCCACCAACCCCCGAGGAACGCCCTCAAAAGAGGGCACCTCCTCACGCACTTCCTTCGAGCCTTATCAACGCGTTAGATAGAGCTGTTGAGTAACATCTCCTGCGTTCTAATATATCGCTTGTGCAAAAAAAAGGAGAGATTCAAACTCAAGCCCGAGAGTTGCTGAGACCTAAGGCACAAAAAGTATACCGCATATCGGATGTCACAGTATGTCAACATGTCAATCGCCAGTAAGCTGCAGTAAGCTCCACCATCCGAATATTCAAGTTGCCTTTGACACCAAATGCAGTCCATTGTCAACACTCTACGGGACCCCATTAGAGACTTCAAATTAGGTTTTGATAGGTCCCAAAGCTTATCCCTCCCGTCTAGCGGGGGACGCCATAGGAGGGGAGTACTCCTATGGAGAAGGGGGAGCTTTGTGTTACGAGCTTGGTCCTACAAACTGAAGAGCGCCTAAGTCCTGTTGTGTCGGGCAGGAGATTCACCTGAATGACCAGTCATTGCTCGAAGTTCGTATTCATCTTGTGTGTCAGCTTCACAGGTGCGAACCGAACGACATCGTGGTATACCTGGCCAGGACCCGACCCAGCCTTTTGGTAAATTCTCAGGGGTGAACACAGCAACGTTGCTGGCTTTTTTGGCAGCTAAAGAGGTACTAATGCCCTGTCAATACTGTAGTCCTGCTAACGCTAACAATAACGATCCGTGCCTCGGGGTATCTTAGAGCGCACAAGTGGCGCAACACTCGTTAACGGTCCTGGCGATGTCGAAAAACACTCCATCAGATTCTCACACCTCTTCAATCATTAGGCCTTAGGTGTTACCATGTTGGGGATGGCCCGGTTTTGGCGGTAAGGCCCACTGGCACGGACGCATGATGTGGATAACCCCATCAGTCTTATCTATGCGTGGAGCGCGACAGATGCCTGTGCTTTCCTTTCTCGTCGAACCTGAGAAAATCTGTGGGGACGAGGCTGAATGCTTTGGGAGTCCAACCGGAACAGGGTTAACGTGAGTGCGATTAGCGCTGTGGCACCCAATCCCATGAAATGTATCTCGTCACACCTGAAATAAGGAAACCACAGGGGGCCCAGAAACATGCGCCACGCCAAAGCTGTCATTCAGCAAGCTCGACGCGGTCTAAGAGATATGGCGATTTCTCTCAAATCCATCGTGTAATGAAGCCCGTCACCCCACAAGTTTCTGAGTCAGTCCCGCTCTGATGTCATTGACACCCTCCGTCACCGCTGTCGCTCGCGTCGCTCATCTCTCCTCTGATGTTGTAATCGACACACTCTCCATCTTTTCGTCATACTGGAAATCCTTGTCCGAGGAGTCGACAAACGTCATCATCCTTCCCCATGGTTCTGACCCCACTCCAACCCTACTTCGACACGGCCCAACCTCTTTATTGTCCCACACAACCACCAGTACACCGTCTCTTATCCGTCTCTTACCTCACTTTGCTGAGCTCTCCAGTCGGCCCATCGTCTTCCATATAGCAGCACAGGGTGACCTCGCAGATGCGCTGGCCCTTCGTGAGGTTGTACCTTACTTTATACATTCGTCGAGCGCCCAACAAGCCCACGACAATGCATTGCTGGCTTCGCGACTAGCCCGCACCGAATGCAAGGCCGTTGTCCACGTTTTCCATGTAGGGAGAAAGGGCGATGAAGTAGAGGAAGTCGCAGAGGATAAGGTGAAGCCATTCATTTTCGCCGAGAAGCACACGCGTAGTTCCTCGAAAGCCGTGGGTCGTCCAAAGAGTCCGATTGTGCGATCCCGCAGTCCTTCCCCTACACGACCATATAGCCCCGTACCGGGGTATGCCAATGGTCATTCAAATAGTCATTCCAATGGAATTGCCAACGGGCACTCTCGAAAAGGAAGTGATCCAGATGGGCGTCACTCTTCCGGGACAGCGACACCAACCACCTCGACCTTCGTCGTTCCTGTCGACTCTGGTACCTCTGGCCTTCTCGAGGGATACGAAGCCGCGGCATTGGCTACACTTTCTCTCCTCCGTCGGTCCCAGCTCGCTCTCACACAACATGGTTCCAACGAGCCCCATACTGTCATCTTTGGCCTGGGCCAGACCACCCTGGACTTCAGTATTGACGGCGTCACCTACGTGGATGTATCTCTCTTATCTCCTCTACCCACCTCTCGCATCCTCGGAGCAATTCGTCCAACTGCGCGGCACGTCGTCGTTTTGGAGCAGATCGAAAAGTGGACAACGAAGTGGACGCCACTCTTCCTTGACATCGTCAGTGTTCTGCAACATCGCAACTCCGAAGATCGCCCCGTTGTTCGCAGCGCCTACCTGGGTGACACCAGCGGTTTACAGTCGGAAGATGTTGCAGCATTCCTTGGATCCATAACGACCTCGAAGCTGTCGGTCCGCGCTCAGCTCGGAGGATCGATATCGTCTCTGTCAACTGAATTTCCCCATGTACCGAAGCACGAGAGTTCGTATACCAGCATACTGGGCCACCTATTTGGCAAGCGCTTGGAAATATCAAATTCGCCTTCTCTAGTTCCGTCTCAGGGCCAGTTTGCTACCAGCCCGGAATTTGCTCTAGGACGCGTCCGTGGAGCACTAGAAGAGCGCAACGAACTTTTAAAGGCGGTTCAGGAGCTGTTGCAGGATCCAAAACTGCCACAGGAAACCCATTCATTGTTGAGTCGCTGGGTTCTCATCAAGGACGACATCGTAAAGAGTCAACAAACAGGAGATCATGTCGTCGCCGCTTTGCAGGATTACATCTCTCATCCGGCTGCAGCACGCATCCTGTCTCTCCGTGAACACTTCAGAGTCAAGTCTAGATGGATAATTGGGTCTGACGCTTGGTCTTACGATCTTGGAGCGTCAGGCGTCCACCACGCCATCGTGTCCGGCCTAAATGTAAACACCCTCATACTCGACACTTCGCCATACACCGCCCGCAACTCATCGGATCCTAGTCGCCGGAAGCACGACATCGGACTGTATGCGATGAACTACGGAGGCGTCTTTGTGGCCAGCGTCGCCGTCTACTCGTCGTATGCTCAAGTACTGCAAGCTTTAGTCGAAGCAGATAAGTTCGACGGACCCAGCGTTGTCCTCGCGTACCTTCCGTACACGACTGAAGACACGACGGCACTCGATCTACTGAAGGAGACCAAGTTGGCTGTCGATTCTGGATACTGGCCTTTGTATCGTTGGGACCCGAGCAAGGAGGCGGCCGGCAAAGAGCCATTCTCTCTAGACTCTGACGCCATAAAGAATGACCTGCAAGCGTTTCTAGACCGCCAGAACCACCTTTCTCAGCTGGTCCGGGCCAAGCCTTTACTTCCGGCCGAGCTTGTGACGAGTCTTGGAGAGACTGTGAAAGCGGAACGAAAGAGGCGTGCGCAACAAGCTTACGCCGATTTGTTATCAGGCATCGACGCGCCGCCTTTGTTGGTCCTGTATTCGTCGGATGGTGGTGGCGCAGAAAAGAAGGCCAAACGGCTAGCTGGTAGGGCGCAAGTACGAGGGCTGCAGACCACGATCGCGACTATGGACACCATGGATATCGATGCGTTGTCGCACGAGGAACACGTCTTATTCGTCACTTCGACGGCGGGTCAGGGAGAGCCTCCGCAGAATGGCCGAAAATTCTTCAAATTGCTCAGTGCCGCGGTTGCAACCGGAGCAAAGCCGTTGGAGAAGTTGAAATATTCGGTATTCGGGATGGGAGACAGCCATTACTGGCCAAGGCCCGAGGACGCTCACTATTACAGTAGGTCGGGAAAGGAGCTTGACGCAAGGCTGTCGGCGCTCGGCGGCGAGCGGATTGTTGGATTGGGCCTCGGAGACGACCAAGACGCGGATGGTGCTGAGACAGGCTACAAAGTTTGGGAGCCTTTGGTCTGGAAAGCATTGGGTGTGGACTCGATCGAGGTGCATGAAGCTGAGCCCGAGCCAATCACGGCGGAGCACATCAAAGCGGCGTCATCGTACCTCCGGGGCACCATAGTGGAAGGCCTCGAGGATACCAGCACCTGTGGCATAGCAAAGAGCGACGACCCTGTGACGAGGTTCCATGGTATCTACCAGCAAGACGACCGCGATATTCGCGACGAACGTGTGGCTCAAGGTATCGAGCCTGCGTATGCCTTCATGATCCGCGTACGACTCCCTGCTGGAGTTTGTACCCCCGCCCAATGGCTCGCATTAGACCGGATTGCGGACGAGCACGGCAGTGGAAATTTCAAACTCACAACCCGACAGACCTTCCAGTTTCACGGGGTCATCAAGAAGTACTTGAAGCCGTCGATTCAGGCCATTAATCGGGCGCTTCTTGATACGTTGGCAGCGTGCGGCGACGCTAATAGGTACGCACTTTGTTTGGAACTGGTGTAGGACGGCAGGATCGACTCTACTTGCCTCCAGGAATGTCCTTTGCTCGGTGATCCCATCATTCTCCAGACTGCATGCGCAGGTGTATGCGATCGCAAAGGGCATCAGCGACCACCTCCTTCCTAGTTCGACTGCGTATCACGAAATCTGGCTGGACAAGAAACTGGTCGCCGGCGAGGCGCTTAAAGATTTCGAGCCTCTCTATGGGCCGTCCTATCTTCCTCGGAAGGTTTGCCCATCCGTTTTCTTTTCGGGCGCTTGGTCACTTACCTTTTTCGTTAGTTCAAGGTTGCTATTGCAGTGCCACCGACTAACGACGTTGACGTCTTTGCCCATGATCTCGGCTATATCGCCATCGTTAACGAATGCGGCGAATTAGCTGGCTTCAACGCGACAGTCGGAGGTGGTATGGGTATCACACACGGAAACAAGAAGACATTCCCTAGCACTGCCAGTACTCTTGGCTTCATAACGCCTGAGAAGGTTAATGTAGTCGCCGAGACAATCATGGTATTGCAGAGGGACAACGGTAACCGGGCTGAGTGCGTGTTCTTATATCTCACTCGCACGTCCCACCGACGTCTCTGCGCAGCCGAAAAAACGGTCGCTTGAAGTATACGATTGACCGTATAGGCTTCGATGTTTTCAAGGCAGAAGTAGAGAAACGTCTTGGCTTCCAATTCCAGCCTGCAAGGCCATTTGCGTTCGACCGTAACATCGATGACTTTGGGTGGCACACTGGCGACGATGGTAAACACCATTTCACTTGCTTCATCGAGAATGGACGCGTGCAGGACGAGCCCAGTCGTGATTTCAAGACGGCGTTGCGAGAGATCGCGAAGGTACACAAGGGCGAGTTTCGTTTGACCGCCAACCAGCACGTCGTCATCTCGAACATTCCCACGTCGGATTTACCCGAAATCAAGAGATTGCTTGCGCACTACAAACTAGACAATCTCGACTTCACGGGACTGCGTTTATCCTCATCGGCATGTGTCGGCTTCCCGACATGCGGTTAGTGGCTCTTCATAAAATTTGCGCGTAGTGTCATTCATAATGCGATTTAGGTCTTGCTATGGCGGAATCTGAAAGGGTTGGCGAACTACGTAGTTTTCTTTCCTCACCAACTGCTGACGTCATTTCCAGTATCTCCCACTACTAATTGACAAGGTCGAGAAGATCTGTGAGGAGAACGGCCTACGGAATGACTCGATTGTCTTACGGCTGACTGGCTGTCCTAATGGCTGTACTCGGCCATATGTTGCTGGTCCGTCCCACGTTCGTAGCTTTAATGGCTATGGTGACTCACCCACATTCAGAGATTGGTTTCGTCGGTAAAGCGCCAGGAGCCTATATGATGCTACTCGGAGGTGGTTACTACGGCCAACGACTAAACAAAATATATAGAGGTCGGTCGAGGCACTACTACGCCTTCGTGCTGTCTGTTCTCTAATCGTTCGTTTCTGTGCAGAGAGCTTGACCGAGCCAGAAATACTGGCCATTCTGGGGCCCATGATCAAGCGATACGCTCTTGAGAGACTGGATGGAGAACGCTTTGGCGACTTTGTGATCCGTGCCGGCTATATCTCACCTGCGAGGGAAGGACAGTCATGGTACGAGGGTGCGGGCGGGGAGGGCCCATATCGTGAGATTGCTGCTTAGTTCTTTTCTTTTGAGCCATGCGTCCACTCTCTACGGAATTCACTGTACGAATACGATAGTAATGTTCACAGCGGTTAGGAGCGCTCTAAATGAAGACGTTGCACATCGGAATGACGAGGAAACCGTTGTTTTCTTGGAATCAACCGTAATCTGGAAGTGTCCGCTAAGACATGATGCGTGATGGATTCAGACCATGCGGTCCATTACTAAATTCGAGTGAGAGTGTTAAAGTTATTCCTGGTTGATTGAATTGGAATGCCGCCGTTTAAGCGGACTGGACGATGCAGCAGCAAGCAGCGAATATGGACGACGTCAAGAGAAACGGCCAAGGCATGCAGAACTCGCCTGACTAAGACCGCATACGCGAAGATCGTGAGCATGCTCGACAAACCTTCCCTTATTTGCCGTACGTGGTAGCAAAGAGCAAGAGAAAGGAGACTCGGAGTATCCTCTTCCCGCGCCGCGTGAACGTCCTGGATTGGCACGTCGCGGGCAAGACGTCACACTCCTGTTCAGATCCCGGATCCTCTTCGGATCCTCCCCGCGAGATGCGAACGCTTGGATTTTCTTCGCTGGGCTTGTCCGAAGAAAGATGATAACTGGAGTGGGGTACCATTCAGTTGCCTTCGAGTTCGTGATGGCCAAGCTTCCTTCCACTCTAACGAGTCCCCAACAAGAAGGGCCCTAGAGGGTTTCACCGAGGCAACCTTAACTCGAATAGAGTGTTACAAATGTTCAGATCTTTCAGAAGTAATGACATAATCATGTTCTGCTGAGTGAGGACGCGAGTTGTAACTTACTGGACGGGTTAACTTACTTCCGTGCTTCGTTGAGCGCCCGAGGCCGGACATGGCCGGATGTCTCGGAGTCTGTTCAAACGTGAGAGCAAATACAGTAGCAGGGGGATACATTGCGAGAAAATTGCGTGCCCCTTAGTCATGAGTCCAAAGGAATTCGGAATTCGCTCGACCAAGCGGCCCAGAAAGATGACCCACCGCTGTCGTTCAGCAAACTCTAAGAGGTTTACGAGCCTTCGAAAAGGTGTCACCATTTCTCTCAATTTCATCGTATAGTCTCACTCATATCCCACCAGTCCCAAGTCCTTAACGTGGCCTTAACCCACGATATGGTCACACTAACACCATCCATCACTGCTGTCGCTCGCGTCGCCCACCTCTCCTCGGATGCCATCGTCGACTCTCCCTCCGTCTTTTCGTCGTACTGGAAATCCTTGTCCAGGGAGTCGACAATCGTCACCATCCTTCCCCATGGTTCTGACCCTACTCGGACCCTACTTCGACACAACCCAACCTCTTTGTTGGCTTACACTACCACCAGTTCACCATCCCTTATCCGTCTCTTACCCCACTTCGCTGAGCTCTCCAGTCGGCCCATTGTCTTCCATATAGCGGCACAGGGTGACCTCGCAGATGCGCTAGTCCTTCGTGAGGTTGTGCCTTACTTTATACATTCGTCGAGCGCGCAACAAGCCCACGACAATGCATTGTTGGCCTCGCGACTAGCCCGCACCGAACGCAAGGCCGTTATCCACGTTTTCACATAGGGGATAAGGACGATAAAATAGAAGAAGTCGCGGAGGATAAGGTGAAGCCGTTCATTTTCGCCGAGAAGCACACTGCGTACTCCCTCGAGAGCTGCGATCCGCCCCCAGAGTCCGATTGCGCGATCCCATAGTCCATCTCCTGCGCGACCATACAGTCCATCTCCTGCACGACCATATAGCCCTGTACCGAGGTATGCCAATGGTCATCCAAATGGATTTGCCAACGGGCACTCTCGAAAAGGAAGTGATCCAGATGGGCGTCACTCTTCCCGGCCAGCGACACCGACCACACCCCCGATTGTCGTTGTTCCTGTCGACCCTGCTACCGCTGCGCTTCTCGGGGGTTATGAGGCCGCGGCATTGGCTACACTTTCTCTCCTCCGTCGGTCCCAGCTCGCTCTCGCACAACATGGTTCCAACGAGCCCCATACTGTCATCTTTGGCCTAGGCCAGACCACCTTAGACTTCAATATTGACGGCATCGCCTACGTGGATGTGTCTCTCTTATCTCCTCTACCCACCTCTCGCATTCTCGGAGCTATTCGTCCATCTGTACGGCACGTCATCGTTTTAGAGCAGATCGAAAAGTGGACAACGAAGTGGACGCCACTCTTCCTCGACGTCGTCAGTGTTCTGCAACACCGCGAACTCTGAAGATCGCCCCGTTGTTCGCGGCGCCTATCTGGGTGACACCAGCGGTCTACAGTCGGAAGATGTTGTGTCATTCCTTGAATCCACATCGACCTCAAAGCCGTCGACCCGCACGCGACTTGGAGGACTCATATCGTCTCTGTCAACTGAAGTTCCCCATATACCGAGGCATGAGAGTTCATATACCACCATGCTAAGCCACCTATTCGGCGAACGCTAGAAATATCGAACTCGCCCTTCTCTAGTGCCATCTCAAGGCGAGTTTGCCACCAGCCCGGAATTTGCTCTAGGACGCGTCCGTGGAGCACTAGAAGAGCGCAACGAACTCGTAAATGCGGTCTGGGAGCTGTTGCGGGATCCAAAGCTACCACCAGAAACTCATTCGTTGCTGAGTCGCTGGGTTCTCGTCAAGGACGACAGTCGTAAAGAGTCAACAAACAGGAGATCATGTCGTCGCAGCTTTGCAGGATTACATCTCTCACCCGGCTGCAGCACGCATCCTGTCTCTCCGTGAACACTTCAGAGTCAAGTCTAGATGGATAATTGGGTCTGACGCTTGGTCTTACGATCTTGGAGCGTCTGGCATCCACCACGCCACCGTGTCCGGCCTGAATGTAAACACCCTCATACTCGACACTTCGCCATACACTGCCCGCAACTCATCGGATCCCAGTCGCCAGAAGCACGACATCGGACTGTATGCGATGAACTACGGAGGCGTCTTTGTGGCCAGCGTCGCTGTCTACTCGTCGTATGCTCAAGTTCTGCAAGCTTTAGTCGAAGCAGATAAGTTCGACGGACCCAGCATTGTCCTCGCGTACCTTCCGTACACGACTGAAGACACGACGGCACTCGATCTGCTGAAGGAGACCAAGTTGGCTGTCGATTCTGGATACTGGCCTCTGTATCGTTGGGACCCGAGCAAGGAGGCGGCCGGCAAAGAGCCATTCTCTCTAGACTCTGACGCCATAAAGAATGACCTGCAAGCAGTTTCTAGACCGCCAGAACCACCTTTCTCAGCTGGTCCGGGCCAAGCCTTTACTTCCGGCCGAGCTTGTGACGAGTCTTGGGGAGACTGTGAAAGCGGAACGAAAGAGGCGTGCACAACAAGCCTACGCCGATTTGTTATCAGGCATCGACGCGCCGCCTTTGTTAGTCCTGTATTCGTCGGATGGTGGCGCCGCCGAAAAGAAGGCCAAACGGCTAGCTGGTAGAGCGCAAGCACGTGGGCTGTCGACCACGATCGCGACTATGGACACTATGGATATTGATGCGTTGTCGCATGAGGAACACGTCCTGTTCGTCACTTCGACGGCAGGGCCAGGGAGAACCTCCGCAGAATGGCCGAAAATTCTTCAAATTGCTCAATGCTGCGGTCGCGACTGGAGCAACGCCGTTGGAGAAGTTGAAATATTCGGTATTCGGGATGGGAGACAGCCATTATTGGCCAAGGCCCGAGGACGCTCATTATTACAACAGGCCGGGAAAGGAGCTCGACGCAAAGCTGTCGTCACTTGGCGGCGAATGCATTACCGGACTGGGCCTCGGAGACGACCAAGACGCGGATGGTGCTGAGACAGGCTACAAAGTTTGGGAGCCACTTGGTCTGGAAAGCGTTGGGTGTGGACTCGATCGAGGTGCATGAAGCAGAGCCCGAGCCAATCACGAATGAGCACATCAAAGCGGCGTCATCATACCTTAGAGGAACGATAGCGGAGGGCCTCGAGGATACCAGCACCTGGTGCCCTGGCGGCAAGCGACACTCAGCTGACCAAATTCCATGGTATCTACCAGCAAGATGATCGTGACATTCGCGACGAACGTGAGGTCCCAAGGTGTCGAACCTGCCTTTTCATTCATGATCCGCGTGCGGCTCCCTGGTGGAGTATGTACCCCCGCACAATGGCTCGCGATGGACCAGATTGCAGACGAACATGGCAGCGGGCACTTCAAACTCACGACCCGACAGACCTTCCAATTTCACGGAGTTATTAAGAAGCACTTGAAGCCGTCGATACAGGCCATTAATCGAGCGCTTCTCGATACGTTGGCAGCGTGTGGCGATGTTAATAGGTACGCACTTCGTTCAAACTGCCACGGGACGGCAGGGCCGACCCCTTGCCACCATCAGGAATGTTCTCTGCTCGTCGATCCCATCATTATCGAATCTGCATGCGCAGGTGTATGCGTTCGCCAAGGGTGTCAGTGAACACCTTCTGCCTAGGACGACTGCGTATCATGAAATTTGGTTGGACAAGAAGCTGGTAGCCGGTGAGGCGCTTAGAGATTTCGAGCCTCTTTATGGGGAGTTCTATCTTCCTCGGAAGGTATGCCCCTTCCTTTTTTTGTTTTCTTCTCTTTCGGTTACCTGATTACCCCTACCCTTTCACTAGTTCAAGATTGCTGTTGCAGTGCCACCGACCAATGACATTGACGTCTTTGCTAACGATGTCGGCTATATCGCCATCGTTAATGAACGCGGTGAACTGGCTGGCTTCAACGTGACGGCTGGGGGTGGCATGGGTGTTACACACGGAAGCAAAAAGACGTACCCCCGAACGGGTAGTATTTTCGGCTTCGTAACGCCAGAACAGGGTCGAATAGTCGCAGAGAAAATTATGCTTGTGCAGAGGGACAACGGTAACCGGGCTGAGTGCGTTCTTTTATCACTTAATTGCGCGTCCCATCGACAACTCTGCACAGCCGAAAGAACGCCCGGTTGAAATATACGATTGATCGCATGGGGCTCGATGTTTTCAAGGCAGAAGTAGAGAAACTTCTTGGTTTCAAGTTCCAGCCTGCACGGCCGTTTACGTTCGACCGCAATATCGATGACTTTGGCTGGCAAACCGGCGAGGATGGCAGACACCATTTCACTTGCTTCATCGAGAATGGACGCGTGCAGGATGAGCCCGGCCGTGATTTCAAGACGGCGTTGCGAGAGATCGCAAAGATACACAAGGGCGAGTTCCGTTTGACCGCGAACCAGCACCTCATCGTCTCGAATATCGCCACGTCGGATTTACCCGAAATCAAGAGATTACTTGCGCACTACAAACTAGACAATCTCGATTTTACTGGACTGCGTTTGTCCTCGTCGGCATGTGTCGCCTTCCCAACATGCGGTTAGTGCCCCTATCGTAACGTCTGCGCGTAGTTTTTGTTCATAATGCGGTTCAGGTCTTGCTATGGCGGAATCTGAAAGGGTTGGCGAACTACGTAGTTTTCTTTTCCTATCTCACGCTGACGTTATTTCCAGTATCTTCCCATTACTGATTGATAAGGTTGAGAAGATCTGTGAGGAGAACGGCCTACGGAACGACTCAATCGTCATGCGGATGACCGGTTGCCCTAATGGCTGTGCTCGACCATATGTTGCTGGTCAGTCTCGTCTGTAGCTTTCCTTAGTTATCTCTACTCACCCAACCCACATTCAGAGGTCGCTTTCGTCGGAAAAGCACCAGGAGCCTATATGATGCTACTCGGAGGTGGTTACTACGGTCAGCGACTAAACAAAATATATAGAGGTTTGTCGAGGATCCGGTATGCCTTCCGTCTGTTCTCTAATTGTTCGCTTCTGTGCAGAGAGCGTGACTGAGCCAGAAATACTGGCCATCCTGAAGCCTATGATTAAACACTACGCTCTCGAGCGACTAGATGGCGAACGCTTTGGCGACTTTGTGATCCGTGCCGGCTATATCTCACCTGTGACCGAAGGAAAGGCATGGTACGAGGGCATGGGTGGCGAGGGCCCTTATCGTGAGATTGTTGCATAGTTAATGTTAATTTCGTTTTACCCCTTGCGCCCACTGTCCTACGCAGGACCTACGGTACGAACGCGATGACTATGTCTATTGTGCTGCACAATGGTCTTGGGTTCGTCACATGAAGAAATTTGTACTGGTCACAGAAGCCCTCTTTTGAATTGAGGTTTGTATGCTCGATGAGTCCACTAAGATACGACGCATTCAGACCATCTAGCCCCGTTGCAAGATTCAAGTAGGAGTGGTGTGGTTACATTACACGCGCATGAGCAAATAATGTAATGATGTTATTGTTCATACCGAGCACTGAACGATGTACCAACGAGCGTAGCTGAAGTTAAAAGAAATGCGAGTATGCTTGAGGACAAATCTTCTATGGTGTCTTCCTGCCTTGAGACGACACACCCACGTGAGGTCGGGTTGGGCTCACGGGCCACGGTTTGGAGGTGATGGAGCCTCTTAACTCGCGCAATGACAATGCCGCCAATATATCACTATGATTCTTTGGTGGTAATACGCTCTTCGCTTGCAGACAATACACGGCTCTTTCGTAGCTCGTAGTTCCATGGTGATCTAGATCCTTCTACCATGCTATTTCCGACTCATGCGCATGACAGTGAGGACAACTAACAATGCTTTCGCAACTGTTTGGTCATCTTTTTGACGTAGCCTCAAGGATGACCTCCTTCAATACATCGATGACTTGGTCGACGTCGCCACGTTTAGAATCTATAGCTGTACTTCCCATATGACTGGGGGTGTGATTTTGTGAGACAAGGACGAGTGGTGGCGAGCAACATGGAAAAGCTTACCCTATACGGAAGTATTTATCTATAAGAATAATAACGGTGAGTACTGTGCCAAAGGAGGGTGATGAGGCGTTTACCTTTCCTGGTCCCTAGACCTCCTGCTATGACGACACCCCTCTGCAAGAATGCAGGCAGAAGCTCAGATGACTTAACGCCATCTGGACACCACAGCTAGAAAATGGCTTGTCAGCCCGTTCTGAGGCGACAGCAGGAAAAAGTCTTGTGACTCACCGCAGTCATCCCATTCGCAGCAATTTCCGGAACAATGGGAAGTTGTGAGAGCCCGAGCTCTGCAGCTGCGGCCTTGACACGACTGCTGGTCTCGCGATGGAGCTCGAGCCGTTCATCCAGGGAAGGGCTCGCTTTGATAATCTGGGATAAGGATTGGTGGTACGCATGGACGAGGTTGACGGGGGGAGTAGCGAAGTATGCGGGTGTGCCGCCTTCGTATCCTTTCATAATCGGAAGCCATCTGCGATAAGGTAAATATATGGCACCCAAGTGGAGATACGATTACACTTGCCTCTTCCAGCTCGCATAGAACGCGGGAATCGGCTTCGAGCGTGTCTCGAACACCTGGGGAATAACCTGTCAATTCCTAGCGCTATGTCCGACATAGGAAGTGCTCGACCTTCATGGCCTTTTCGCTGACGACGACGATACTGAGGCCGGGAGGTGCACCGAGGCCCTTCTGGCTGGCGGTGATTACGACGTCGATACCCCAATTGTCCATCTGAATCTCCTCACTCGCGACTGCACAGACGGCGTCGAGAACGACGAGTGTATCAGGTGAAACTCTTTTCACCGCTTCGGCCACCGGCTGCGGGTTCGAGAGCACGCCTGTGGAGACAATGAGACTCCGGTGCTGACGACATTAGGAAAACCAACACACCCGTCGAAGTGTCCACATGTGTGATTGTCACGATCTTGTATTTCTTGGACTGCAGCGCCTGCTCAACTTGGTCAACAGCAACAGTCGCACCGAAATCGGCACAAAGTTGAGTAACTTCTGCGCCGTACGTTTGAAGGCTAGGCCCGCCCGAATCCCGTTGGTCAGAATCAACGACTCGTATAAATCGACGAATATATGCGCACCAATCAGCGAAGCTCTCGCCGAAATACCCTGTATTGAGCACCAGAACGTTTTCTCCAGGTTCTACCAGGTTGGCTGAAACCTGGGATTAGTGACGCGTGAGCAGAAGATACGGCGGCAGTTGGCGGATATGCCGTGCTTACCTGGTCCCACCCGAGTGTTCCCGACCCGGAGATGAGAAACGGTTGAGCGGTTGTCGTCCGTACCACCTCTCTGCAAAGTGATAGAAATGCACACAACATATGAGGACGCTCAGTACCAGTCATAGGCTGAACGGACTTAAATTCGCACCTTGTCAAGCGAATGCTTTCTCCGAAGACTGCGGTGAAATCCGCAGACATGTGAGAGACAGAAGGATGTGCGTTGGCATAGAGGACCTATGGGGGAGGTGCTGTTAGTATAGGTCTGGAACGTGGGGGACCTGATGAACGCACTTCATCTGTGACTTCTATGGGTCCGGGGATGCTAAGATTTGAGGGACATTGTCAACCTCATCATCGGGGGTACGGTATGAAAGAGGCTTACACCAAGAGCCTTGCGCCAATAACAGACAGGAGAGATGTTCAGTGGCATTACCATTGAGCAAGGTAATCAGGGACCTACTTGTGGGGCGCCTGCAGTGCATACAAGTGAGTTATTGGCTACGTTGAGAATATCGCAGAAGCACTGCACCTGTTTGAAACCTGACGTTGACGACGACATGGACCTGTTATGTTTAAGACGAGCAAAAAAGATGGGAGGAGCAGTAGAGAAGTGAGGTGAGAAACCGACTCTTGCATGGGGGACAATGCCGCGGACACGGGACAACATGGAACGGACGACCGGGGTTCCGTGTATTTCCTCTCGCTCCACCACAGTTCACCGACGTGTTTTTCCTCTCGGCGACGGGCTGGCGTCGGAGGTAACTAGTCGTTTCCATTCCGTAACTGCTCCCGTAGATATTGGTCGAGAGCCCAGTCCAACCCCGAACCCAGATGTAGCTAGAACGAACGGGTATAAGATATCAAAGTCTATCCATACAAAGCTACTCGACGTGCGGCTCGTCTTACCCGGATGAGTTATCGCCCATTAGCCAACACCCGCGAGGAGTCCGCCTCTACCCCACTTGCTTGTCCCCCAAGGAAGCCCGCTACAGTCTTCTGCATATCATTCCATTCGGTCTCCCGTGGGATAGCCATATCTCCGATGTCGTATACGTACAGCCGACCTTCGCTGCCTCCCAAGATGGCGCGCCGACCGTCCTTGCGATCCCACTGCAGCTTGTTGAGCGCATGCTCCGCACTCACGGTGGTGGTAACAACAGGGACCTAAAAATAGTGTTAGTTCATGTACGAGATGTGCCTGTGGTGCGGGGCAACGGACCTCCGTATCCGCATTTAGGTTCCAAAGGTCAAACTTGCCAGAACCATCCACAGAAGCGAAGACTGCGGGGTGTGCGGGATGCCACCTGACATCGTAAACGTAGTCGTCCGCCTCATCAAAAGAATAGATCGGTGACACAGTCTGCGTTGTCGTGGATGGCTTCGCTAATGACCTCGAGCGCCATAATTTTACCGTCCAGTCGACAGAGCAGGTCAGGAACAAGTCAGAGAAGTCGACTGGCCCGATGAGGGGGTGGAAATTGAGTCCCATGACCGGACCCGAATGGCCCTTATAGACGTCATACTGGTTGAGACCGGCCTTCGCTCCCGCACGGTCATAACGATTAGCCTGGTAAATGTTTCCTTCTTCAGTACCGACCCAAAATGCTGTGGTTTCGTTGTCGGGGAAATCAAGGGTCGTGATCGCCACTTCACCGGTCTTGTTATGCCCCGCATGTACGAGCTCAAGTGTTTCCTGAGTTGTGTGAGTGTCCCTTTCTTCGTAACAAGCATGAAACGAAAGAACGCACCTGCGGTTGAGCAAGCATGTCCACGAGCCAACTGCACACCATACCATCCGTGCTACTGGTAATGAGGTTGTGGGCATTTTGGGTGCCTACCATCTGCATCGCGTAGACCGGATGTGTGTGTCCCGCCGCTGATAACGGCGTTTTGAGCACGGGTAGGTGCTTCGACCGCGTATCCCAGAGCAATATCTGTCCTGAATAAGTTCCACCAAACACGAGGTTTGCGTGAAAGGGTGAAAATGTAACTGAAAGTACGTCAGACTATGCCATCCTTGTCAACGACGCTCGAATACGAGGTCAGAATAGAACACACACCTGAGAGTGGAACACGAATTCAGGTCGCTCCAGTAAATGCAGGTTCCACACGGCCACAATCCCGTCGGGTTCATTAACTGCGGCAGCGTTTTTGTTGTATGATGCAACACTGAGTTCCGGAAACTGAAGCCACCAACGTTATGAGTATGCAAGGCAGCCATGGAACTAGGACAGACCTTGGGTGACCAGTCCACATCTGTGATGGATCGATTTTTACAATAACGTTCATCCCAGAACGAGCATACCCGTTTTACGCGTTTTCCCTCGGAATCATCGCTACGATGGTGAATGAATGAATTGGTTGGCGAAGCAGCACGCACGGGAGAAACTTACCCGCCAGTCTCTGCCCCAGAGGTGTAATCACGAATATGGTCGTAGTTATCGTTCAGTGCTCGCTGAACGATCTTCGATGACTGCTCGACGAAGTCCAAGAACTCGGGAGCGGCGAGAATGCTAGTCTTTTCCTCCTCCGTCAGATCTGTGCACGCATTCAATAGAAGGACGAAACAGAAATGAGAACGTGAACAGACCCCGGACCTCCTCTTCGATCTCGCGATCCAATATCGCGCTCTCTTCTTCTAGCTTTTCTAACGCCCGTTCGAGGTCCACGGTTGGTTCACGCTCGCGGGGGAAATGTTCTCTGATATCTTCGTTAGAAGTGATTCCAGGGTCTGGATCAAGGTCTGCGGTCTGGATCTCCTTGTTGTATGTGACACGCTCCTATAAATGTCCAACGGTTAGCTAGGTGTTGGCCGCTCAAGAAAGGAGACAACGCACTCTTTGTGGAAGCTCGAATAACTCCTGTTGGACGTCAATCAGGTCCGGTGTAAACCTTGGGGTCATGGGGCTGCATCATGGCGTTGGAGATCAATCTCGCAAGCTTCTCGAACACACACGCACCGATCGACTACATTCTCAGTTGCAGATTGCACAAGTGTCGCGCCGAAACTTGCTCTATCAGAACCTGCGCTGCTTATGCGACTCACCCGTCCGGAAACACGGAGCGAAGTCGGCCCCGGGAGATCAGGGTGACCAAGGGATGGTGTTCCGGGGACTGAGGACGCAGGCGTCAAATCAGGGCTACGAGGGCAGAGCGTATCATCAGGACCCAGAATCGAGCTCAATAGTGCGTTGACATCGGTTTGTGTTGGGGACCTGACGGGTGTCTGGGCAAGTTAGAGAGGGTGACACATTCACGCAAGAATGGACAACCTACAGCAGCGCGACGTTCGGTATCCTGTCTTTGCCTAGCCAGCCGAGCTTGACGCAGTTCTTGAAGTTTAGCACGCTTGGCCTCGATTTCATCCCTGAGCTTGGCAGACATTAGTCCTTTCCTTGATTGCCTGGCGAGCCTTGAATTGAATGCGGAGGGCGGGATCACGTGAAGACGCGAAATAATCGCGATGTTTGCACGAGTTTGGTCAATTATTGACCTCCATGGCCGCGACGGATGGATCAATCACAATCAAGACGAGATTCGTCACAAAAGAAAGCCGGTCGCAAGCGAAATGAAAACAATATTATCTACGCCAATCCTCTCCCAATTATCTTCTCTCAGGTTGAGAACAGATTCGCGGTCACAGCCTTGGGGATCTTCGGTATATCGCCAACGCGTGTGCTGAATCCTCGATGCAAAGGCATTTTCGATCCCATCACGCGTTCTATCTGGATCACTGACCCGAAGGACCGCATGGTTCTTTGGAGGCGCGGTTTCTTTGGGAAAGGTAACCTCTCGCGCAGCGAGCCGAGTTGGCTCGTGAGGCTTGCCAATAGTAGAAGCGCAGCTGGCAGGCGTAAGCCCTTTTGTCCATGTGGATAGCACCATGTGCTCAGTACTTTTTCTGTTAGAAATAACCTCTGAAGAGGTGACAGCGAAGCGCAGAGCCGAGCGAAAACAGTTCAAGTCTGACAGAGCCCAGGCTATCGCGGCCGCAGCTGCAGAAGCGGAGGCTGCCTTTGCAGAAGGTCGCGTGATCTCTATTGAGGAAACAGGGGTGTCGATTCCATCAGCCGCGACGTGGAAATCGTCCGTCTCTATTCAGAATACTGCTTTGCCTCGGCCAGAGCGTCCTTTGGAGGGAACGGTCCTCGATGCCGAACCACCGGAGGATATGGAACACATGCAGCTGACATTATCCGAAGCATTTTTCCTAACCTGGGCCCTTGATTGTCTGAGTATTTGTAACCCGAATACGGTACGAGCGCGCCGCATGTGAGTGATGCAGCCCTGAAATGTTCATGTAGCTCGAACCAATGACATTGCGCGAAATCTGGATAGCGTTCCATACGGTCCACCTACCGCTTCATCTTCAGACCTTTCCACCCCAAGAACACGCTCTACGTCCGGACAACCCCTTTTTGGTTAACTATGTCTTCCTTCACCATTACCGATCTCTTGGATGGGTCGTGAAGAATGGCGTGAAGTTCTGCGTGGACTACCTCCTATACAAGCGAGGACCTGTCTTTCACCATGCCGAGTGAGTTTTAGCTAATCCCTCGCATATATGTTGCGCCGAAGGCTGTGGGACTGACACATCGGATCAGATTTGCCATGGTTCTCATCCCTGTCTATGAGGACCCTGAGGACGCAATATCCTCACCTTTTAAGCTGTCAAACGCTGAGCCCTTCACATGGCAGTGGCTCAGCACGATCAATCGCGTCAACTCGCAGGTTCAAAAGGTACGTCTCGGTTGTCTCGTCCGGACGGTGTGAGTTGAGGCTCCAGTTGTGTGTGCAAGACACTCGTACTTTCGTATGTGAGCATACCCGCTTGCTCACGGGTTTCTCGCTCCGAACTGGCATCTCCGGCATGCTTGGAGCGATATTCTATCCGAGAGATAATCATTCGGAGGTTTGTGCCCGCGAGGATGCGTGACTGATTGGAGTGACGTGGGCGTGAGACGACTTCCGATAGTAGGTAGCGCAGTTAGCGATATCTGTACTCGTACTGGACGGAAACGGGAACGTGCCGAAATGAAAGGATCGACAATTAAGACGCCTACTACGCGCGATCACTTTCTGCATGCTACAATAATACTCATCTTACTCCCCGCGTTCACTCAGTGACCACCCTCGGTCCCCCTCCTCGTCTCCCCCTCATTTCATGTAAACTCATCCTTCCTTCCCCACTGCAATGGGCGACCTTTATCCTCATACAGATCCCTCCCACGCGCGGGATTTTCCTCTTTCTTCTGGCCTTCGCTTTTCCCACTCGTCTGAGCGACCTCCGACAATGTTGCAGTCGGGCAAAAATCGTGCCCATATGCGCATAGACTTTAATCGTGATCACCTGTCTTACCCAGAGGTTGCTTCTAGTTCTAGTTCACTGGGTCTGGTCGCGTCTACTGACGGCCGAGACGAGCCTTCGTCTTCACTCCCGCCCCTTCCTGGCGGCTCTCCGAACGCAGAGCAACCACCTGGCCAACCCCGCAGGTCACGCAAGGACAAAATGCATATTGAGCTCTCAGCAGACCAACCGCCTACCACTCAAGGTCGTCCACGGACCCGTGTATTCGTGGCTTGTATCCAATGGTAAGAACCGCCTCCACCTGGCAACAATCCTCTTTTTTGAACCTTCTTTAGCCGGGGGCGTAAGATCCGTTGTGATGGTGCAAAACCTATGTGCCACCATTGCTGTCAGCGTGGAGGGAATGAACAGTGCACCTACGATCTCCTACCAAAGCGTCGAGGACCCGATAGGGTCCAGGGGGCGCGGACTCGTGGCACAAGGCCGAGGGAAGGAGAGGGGGAGCCTCCTAAACGTAGGCGTCGCCGTCCCGCGACAGTCGACCGGGATACCACCCCCCCTCAGGGGGCCACAAGCTCTTATGGCATAAAGCGGCCATTGGTCACTGCTAGCCCCTCGGCGCTTGATATCCTTGGCGACCCGGTTCCTGACGTTAGTCAACAGAACGCTGGGGCACCAGATCATTCGCTAGAAGTCGATGTCTTCCGGTCCCTGGGAAGCGGCGTACGGCTCAGTTTGACTAGCTCCCATGATCAGACGGTCACACCGGGTTCTACACGCAACCGAAATCCTGTGAGTGGTTCCCGTTCTGTCGATGATAGTGTGTTCACGGATCTTTAGCCATATGGCACAAGAGACATAGGATACAACTCTGAAGTACCCAACTCTGGCACAATTGTTCCTTTTGGTGCAGGTGACGGATACCTATGTAGTTACCGCAGAGGGCCAACCAGGAAACGAGCAAGAGTCGAATGACATTACCCCTGATCCCTCAGTAGAATTCAGTCGTAAGACATGGTGGGATCATCTTCTCCGCCTGTATGCTGTGTCCATGCCGGCTTCGTATCGTTCACTACCTCTCGGGCAACTACAGCGCGACGCTAGTGTCAGCCAAATCATCGAGGACGTACGCTTCGTATTCAAATCTTCGTCCCATTGGTTCTCGTTTGTGAACCTGCCTCGCTTTTACAACACCTTCATGGACCCCGCTCGCCGGGATCGTATGCAGCCTAGTTTGCTCCTTTCCCTCCTAGCCGTGTCCACGCTTCTGCAAAGTTCAGAACGAGCATGTCCAGGAGAAAGTCGCCGCAAAGCAATGATGCTGCGGGATGAAGCCCAAGGTCAACTAGAAGCAAGTCTATATGCCCGTGCTATCGATGGAGAACTTGCCCAAGCTGCCTGGGTGCGTTCAGCGATCACCAGACGAACCAGGATGAGGCTGATAGTTGCTCCCTGATCTCAAAGGTCCTATCATTTTTTGAGGTCTGTGCACACCCTCAGAACCAAGCGACACGAACCCAATCGTCATTGGATATTCTCGACTCCATCATCCGTGCACTCACTATGACGAACCTGGATAGTGACAGCCCGGCTGCTTCGAGATTCGCCAGCAGCGGCATGCCTGTTGTGGACGCTCGCCCCGTGGGTTACTTCCCCACAACCGAACATAACCGCAATTCGGTACCTACCTCGTTATCCACACGACAATATATGCAACGGCCACACATGGCTGTAGATCCTACCATTCATACATCCCGCTGCTCTTGCGACGAGCTCTCGCTCGGGCGCCACTGGCCAGAGGTACAAAGGCAGGTGCCACTTTGGGTAGCTACACCTACGTGGAACCGTGAATGGTCCGAGGGTGAGATCAAAAAGGAAGAGTGCCGTCGTCTTTGCTGGAGCGCGTTGATGCTCATCTCTTCCCACACTTCCTATGCCGCGGCCGCAAACTGGAGGCACTCAGACTTTTTTGTGATGGATCCGTCGAATGTACGTGCCTTACTTACCTGACCAACAAAACGCTTCAAGGTTAAGATAGCTCACTCAACCTGTAGTATTCGATCTTATTTCCTGGGGAGTCGTTGCTACCTTTGCATTCACAAGCACATTTAGACAGCAGGGGCGGGAAGGATACGGTCTGGGCGCTGTATCTTCGTGCGATGCTACTCTGGAATGCATGTGTACGGATGCGGCACGACGCAACTGCCAGCGACCACGACAGGACAGAATTTGCGATGCGAACATGGATGGAGACGGAGGCGATAGAGAAGGCATTGCAACAGCACACGTGTGGCATCGAAAGGGCATTTATGTTCCATGGGCGGGAGTTTCTGTTCAAGTATGTGGACAGCGCAGCCTTATATACAACTGAAATGCATCCGCTGATCGGACCCGATAATAGCACCCGGATGTGCATTTCTTACGAATTTCAGAGATTCGTACCCCATGTGTGAGTTCACTTTTCGCCTTGCCCCTTTCCAATCACACCACGGCGGACTTACTGAGCCCTGCGTGCACTTAATATAGGTTGATCGGGCTAAATCGCAAAAAGTCCGAAGAGTGGTGTAAGTCTCGAGCAGTTTTTATTTTTATTGCATCCGAATCCCCGCTCCTGACGAAATGATGTCGCGATAAGTGAGGGCGCAGGGACAGCGAGCCAAAACGGTCATGCTTGGCATGCACGCCGTCACGGGCAACATCAAGCATAACCTTGCACAGCGACCATCGTTCGTGTGGTGGTTCATGGGCCAAACCTTCCGGTTAGATAAGCTTTTCCATCTCTTCCTCGCGTAAACTTATCTCACCGAGGCGTTTTTATTTTTATTTTTATCATTATCTAATAAGCGCCCTTACCCTGTGGGAACACGACAACTCGCTGACGATCGCACTCGACGTGTGCAAGGCGTTTCTCGAGCCTATCCAGTTTTTAACGTCCATTTATCCGGGCCCCAGTACGTATCACGTGTCCGTCCCGGGGCATATTTAGTCTGACCAATGTGTGCTTAGCGCAACAATTTCGGTTCGATGACCTCCGGGAGCGCCTTCGCATCGCATGTCTCACCGCGGAGGCCACGAGAGGGTACAACCCGAACCCTGTTGAAATGCTATGATGTGTACAGGTGTTTCGCTCTCTCGATCGTCTCACCTTCGTGAATTTGTAATGTAACACAAGACTCCTGGATTCGGTCGCTTCACCAACAACCTTACCGTAATTCAAATTATTCAATGGCTCTTTGTATATCGCGCGTCCCGGCGCCCGAAGGATCGTGATCATTTCAGTGAAAGCATGTAAATAAATACAACCCGAAGAATAGCGAAGAAGGAATGTGGTAGGAGGAACCCAAAAAAGATAGGAAGAGTGAGCCGGTGGGGAGGCTCATATCGCACCCTTGATCTGCACTCTACGATATTTCTCCTCTAGCACAGCCGGCAATTCCATGCTTACTGTCTTGCAATCCAAAATCTTCTCAGCGTCTGAATTGTTGGGATTGACAAAGTGCGCAGCTCGATGGGACATTAGGAACTCATGGACGTGATGGAGACTGTCGAATGCAAGCTCTTGGTGAATAAATGCTAGAGAGAGTCGCTGGTATCTATATAGCAAAAAAAGTTAATGACTGGCAAGAATAAGTAAGGGCTAGTGGACGCACGCCCTGGTCATGACAAGCAACGCGCGCAGGCGTTCACGATCGACAAAATGGTCCATGATATATGCGCCCATATTTGGCGCATTGAGATAGAGCTCAAAGAATGCATGATAGTTTCCAAGGGCGAGGGCTCGCTGCACGGCCAACGCGTGCTTCACCGCCGAAGACGCTTTCTGTTTGGGCGTTAGCTGACTCACGTACAAGTTTAATTCTGTGAAATGATGTCGGTCGATGCGCGGGATTCAGGGAAAGCTACGAACCACTTCTATTACGGCCATGCAGCAGCATCAAAATGCGGTAGGCGGTGAATTCTTCATCGTTTCCAGGAATTCCAAGTTCATATAAGCCCTTCAATGAGGATTGGCATTGATTATACTCTACCATGTCGGCCTGCAAATGGGGGTCTCATTCGAGTGTGGGACAATGCGGAAAAAAAGTCCCACTTGCCACCTCTAGGGCCATTCGAGCATGTATTTCATATACGGCAACCGTAAAATCATTCTTTATTCGTTGGACCTGTCGGGAGTTTAGACAGTGTATCATAGCGTCCGTCGTCCACAAAGCACAACGCGACGCACGGTCAAATCTTGTCTGAGACTCTTGAACTGACTGCATATCCAATTATAGGGTGTTTTTTCTCGCCATCGCTTCTTGAGTTCTGTTAGTGATTGCTGAAGGATATGGTACGGACGGATTTGTTCGGGGTTAGGATCCTAAAACACAAAAAGAAACGTCAGACAATCATGAAATACAGAAAAAAGCGCGCACTGATGTCAAGCGTAGGTAGTCCTTGAAGATCTCTTGACATGTTCCAACAATGGTATACTGGTCCCAATTGGGCACGTTCTGCGAAAGAGGTTGATGTAAGTCATCAACTAGCACAGAGTCTCAGGAACACCCACCGGGTCCGCCTCCGGATCATCCGCATTCACGAATGGCGATGCCGAACGCCAGGGATTGGCAAAAGGGTGAGCAGTGCGCTGATTAGCCCGGAGAGACGACGCCTGACCGCCACCGTTCTTCTGCTTCTCCAACTCGTGCTCTCGCCGGAAACGTTGTGCACGCTTGTCGAGCGCTGCGCGATCGCCTACATCCAGCGTAAGCGCAGCGGCAGCAGATTTGTTCGCTTGATGCTTTTTGGCCTTCTTGGGCTGTCCTGCTGGGGGATCACTGTCAACGTGTGATCGACGAGTGTTAGTTGGAAGTAGTGCGGGAGGAGACAGAAAGCATGTGGGGTAAAATGTAAAGGCATACAGTTTACGTTTCAAGTTGTGGGTACTGATGATGGGCATCGGCTTGGGCAGTAAGCTGGCGCGAAGCATCATCAGTGTTGGAGGTCACAGCCTGGGTGAGACCACCTTTTGAGCTGCACACCGGCCCAGTCTGTAGTCCATAATGTCTTGGAGCTGTAAGCGTCAGAAATTACCTGGCGGAGCTCAGCCTGGGCTTCCTCGCGGTTCAGGTCTGACATCTGGCCAAGGCACGACGCAACCCATTCTCTGAAGGACGTAAGATGCGACGACGACAGGGAGTGTATACAGATCGACGAACTTGAGCTGTGGCGGCCAGGACTCGGCGGACATGATGGAGATGAGTAGGCGTAAAGGCGGGAGAGTTTCGGGTGGGGTGGGGTGCTGGCAAGAGCTGGGGTTCGGAGCGGAGACTGTTCAAGTAGCCGTGGGAAATCCGACTTCATACAGACAGACGGAAAAGACAGCAGAGCGGTCCTTCTAATAACAAAAGAAAAATTACTAGACAGGAAAATGTGATCTAATCCATGTGTCCTGCTAAAACCACTTTTCCTCTCCTCAATGAGTCTTGTCCACAGGAGGATGATAGACTATATAGGGCATTAAACTAAATATCGACTTGGTCACAACCAGGACGGAATACAACTCACCAATCTTCCTGTTCTTGATCACTGCCCACTTGAAGCGCTTCACATATAAGCTCAGGGCCGTCAATGTTGAGAAGAGGATGACAGCCTTGATGCCTATCTTCTTGCGCTCATCAGTGCTCAGGCTCAGCCGCCCAGCTCAGGAAGGTTGTAACGTCCTTGGCCATTTGGGAAGTCGTCGCAGGAGTGCCTGGACAGCAACGCTAAGTAACAGTAGAGAGAGAGTCGATCACCAAAGCGCGTACCATCGTCATATTCAACCAGGCCATCGAAGAGCACCCGAGGCATAGAAATAGCACCGCCGGGGAAATATGGGTTGTAGTTCATCCCTTCACGTATTTCGACGCCAGCGGGAGGATCGACATAGCCGGTGAGGAGAGAGAATAGATAATCCTGCAATGCATTGGTTACTAACAGTGGTTTGTGAGAAATGACGGTCTCGTACGGCACCACCATGACGGGCCTTGATGATCAAGCTAAGGTCAGGAGGGAGGGCGCCCTGGTTGGAGGCACGTGCAGCCTCATCGTTGGGGTAAGCACGAGGCATGTAGTCCGAGAGCTTGCCCGGGCGTTGGAACATTTCGCCCTCGTCGTTGGGTCCGTCGGTGTATTCGACTTCCTCTGCCATCGCTTTGACCTCATCCACGCCGTGAGAGACACCGACGAGGTTACGCCAGGCAATGCGGTCAAGAGAATGACAGGCGGCGCAAACCTCCTTGTACACCAGGTAACCTCTCCGGATGCTGGGGACGGTGTCGGGGTTCCGTGAGGGTCCGGAACAATTCGGGAAATAAAGTTACACGTTACCTGGCATGGTCAAACGAGTCCAACCACCCTTTATGCGACCATGGGTATGCAGCTGGGTGAAGGCCAACTTCTGCGGGGGAGGACGCGTGTACTTCGCCAATAAATGGTAGTGTTCCGTAGAGGTGTGTGTACCAGGCAATCGAACCGGCGGCAACGAGCGTCGCAGACGCGAGGGTTGCTCGAGAGTAGACCAGCGACTGATGCATCGTTAAATAGACACATGCAATGCATTTTCGTGAATTTACGGACCTGGAATGCGTTGGAGGACGCGGCCGTGGAGGATGCGAACCTAGCTTGCTGGCCATGGACATGAGCAACCTAACTCCGAAACGTATGATCAAGTCCAACAAAAGTTCCTACCGAACCAAGACGCTGAGTAGTGCGAAGAGGAGCAGCACGAGCAGCTGCGAACGCGCCGGCCCTGTTCAGAGCGGCCGCTGGCAGCTTCTGGAGCATTTTAAAGACGAAGGGATATTTTCGCGGAGAGAAAGGAAACACAGTAGACTTGTCACGCGTCACACGCCACGTCTGGATTTGCACCAATCAAGGCAGCGACATTCTTAACACGCGCGGTTACAGTAACAACTCATCATTCTAACTCAACTTAAAATCGATCACACAAGCTCTCTTTCAACGAGCCAGTAATAAAATAGAAATTTGAAGGTTTCTTTAACTCCTATCGTCACAAAATATTCCGTACGGTAAAGGGCAAACGTCACTTGAACGTCGTTGAAGGAGATGGAATGTTTACACGAGCATCAATTATCGTAAGGCAGAGACAAGGACAACGTGCCGGCTCAGAAAAGGCATGCGCATATCTCTGCCGATGTGTTTGGGCAATTTCGTAAGCGCACAGTAATCTAAGGACGTAACCGAAACCCCACGCACCTTCCGCACAACAACACAGGCAGACACCTGTTAAACACGCTGCGCAGAAACCACTGTCCTTCTGGGGCGGGGGCTGCTGACTAGATGGTAAAGCGCCGCGTGAGTTAGAACCCGAACACTTCAAGACGGGTCCGAACGTACACATAAACTGCTTGGGGCTGAGCTTGCTGTTGATAGCCCGGCTGGCCACCATAGCCCTGGTACGCTTGCTGAGGTTGCTGAGGGTAGTAACCCTGACCAGGCGGTGGTCCTAAATATGAATACCTTTTTAAGACATACGCCGATATTGGTGCGTTCAGTTCGAACCTGAGGGGGGGTAGTATTGTTGCTGCGACTGCGGATACCCTGCTGTCTGCTGGCTACCGTAATAATCTTTGTTCGACATGAGGGTATAGGAGAGGAGCGAGAGGAGAGGGGTTGTACCCTTGATTCGGAACCAGAGAATGCGGACTTATAAGCAATTTCCCACCTTGCGCAAATAAAGCGCCTATGCACCCGAATTGGGCCGGAGGCTGTGCTGCCACCTTCCGGAGTCCTTCCGGCCCTCGTGAGGCCTTGAGGCAATCCTTGTGGCCACGCTGCACCTGTCCAAGACATTCCGACGGCTTCCAGCTTGTAGCTCTTCTGTCGTGCGGCTATTTTTTCAACCACCGGTTTGGCGCGCGACTCACTGCCACGACCCGTGTAACTTACATCTTCCAAGGACTGCGCAAGGCTGCGCCATAGCTGACGCCGACACCGGCACCCCAAATAAAGCACTATTTATAGTACTAGCTCTCCCCGCGGACGCCCATGGGACCAACTTTTTGTGCGGTGTGGTCTCGTCTCACGCCTAGACGAAATCCGCGTGCAGTAGTTCCCCGCCAAGAGATTTTGGCACGGGACCTCCGCAGCAATGACCAGTCCTCCCAATCTGAACAACCTCGACTCATCAACGCAATACAACTCTTGACCCCTCAGTTTGCGCGTAGCGCTATTCATATACTCTGCCAGCTGAGTGCCAGGGCGTCAAATTGGTGTGCTTGTCATGACAACAATCTGCGGGCTCTCAACTTCCACCAAGTCCGACTGTACTAGAGACTACGTTACTGTACTCCCATCGTTGCTTGGTCTCCGTTCCATCTCGAAGCTCGATGTCAACAGCTCTATTTCAGATATTATACTGTAGGTCCATGGGAGAATCCAGAGACTTATTCATACCCCGGAAATCGTGTAAGTAAATCAATTGGCTGTCATTCGGTCTATTCGGCGACAGCCCGAGCTAGCTGTGGTTACGGACACTGTAGCGCGCGCACGCCGAATTATCCAAATGGCACAGTAACCTATCTACTGCAGCATCACTCATTCGTTCTCAGCAGGACTGCCGGCACCGGATACTGCACCCGTTTCCTGTCCCTGGTTTCTAGGATGTCAAAGGTTGTGTCCCCACGTCGTTTACTCTTTCTAACTGGCACCACCCCTCTACACCCCCGCAAGCGTACCTCGTGCCATGCCAGACTCTGCCCCACAACCTACTGCCAAACCATAAATCCCATATCCCCTGTCGTCGGCGACCGTAACTTCAACTTAGGACAATCCCCTTTCGAGACCATTCTTGTTGCTCAGTGGTCGTCATCCGCTGGTTCTAGTATTCCAGTTATCGTCACTAGCTTTATCCAAGGCTCGCCATGGTGATATACTGAACGCTCGGCGTCTTCAGTTTCGAGAAGTATCTAGCGAACTCCGCCAAGGTAAGTAAACCCAAGGCGAAAAGATCGCGAACTAATACGTGTAGCCAACGTTCCGACGATCCCGGTACAAGCTGCTCTTCAAGCCTGTTGTAATATCCCGCGCGCGGTGGACACCCTAATGTCCTCCGACCCTCTTGAAAACAGACTCCAAACCCGCGAGACACGGCGTGTTAGCTCACCCTGTGAACCCTCTCGGATCTGATGCAAGGTGCGCCTTTAGGCGTAGAATCAGGAAGGGGGAACCACAAGGAGTTTGGATAGTTTGGATTCAAAAAAAAAAAACTGCAAAGAGTTGGTTTTATCTATCTATATCTACCCCCTTTTGAGGTCCATTCCCTATTGCGGGCACCGAACCGGCGCCGAACACGTCGAAGCTCCGATTTTTCCTATTTGGCTGTTCTGCAGCCACGACTCTCACGGTTGATACCTACTCTCATGGCAGGGACAGTTCGCTGCCCCTCCCTCTCTCGCTTTTCCGCCCTCGGATTGATTGAAGGGGAATCAAACAGTAGCTGGCTTCTCTTCGTGCCTTGAGATGCTCAAATTTTTGAATGGGAGAGGCGGGAGAAGGATGATCTAGGACCATTCACACGCGTTTGACAAGTAACTCCGTATGATGTGTTTGATACATTGCGTAGCGTCATTGGCCCACGTCGTTTCTCTGCCATATATTCTGGTAGATCGCAATTGAATCGGGCCAAGGAAGGTTTCTTTAGACTCGTTGAGGTCAACGGCCGCTGTCAAAGAAGCAATTTGCGACATGATCTCAGTGACTTGTTTGACGATCTTCAATCCCGGTGGTGTTTCAGGCCCACGCTAGAAGTTCAAGGGCACACACATCATACCCTAAACACGCGAACGCGTCCCTTCGTTCAAGACGCTTGGATAGCGTTGTATATTTTATAAAAATGTCTTTACATCCGTTCCGCTGCATGTAGTGGGACTATATGTACCCGCAAAGTGCGGGGTTCTGTGGCTCCTTTGTGAAATAGGAAACGGCGATTTAATTTCAATTAACGTTACTGTCGGCGAACGGTTCACAGGCATCCGGCAGGTATGTATACGCGCTCGGCCAGCGTTCATTTTTTCGGTGTTGTTCGAGAGATTCAGCGGGAATTGGGTGGGCCAAAACTTCTAAATTAAGTATGTGTCCCCGAAAGCAAGTTACTTTGCGTCTCTACAGTACGGTATGAAATACCTCTGGCGAAACTCCCCCGTCTATCATAGTTGTGAGGATCAACGTAGCAATATGAAAACATTCGAAAGCGAAAGGGAAGAATAAGACATATGAGAGGCGAAACGACGTCTTGGTAATTTCTACACTTATTGCTGGGGAGGACCTGCCACAATCCCTCCGAAACAAGATAGCCGTACGGTCATCGTCATCACCGACAAAGGTGAACCAAATCACGTTCTGCCCAAAAAAAAAAACAGACCAGATGTGAGCCGCGCGGTTTGGGGAGAACGAGTTAGACAATGGAACTTAGAAAGAGCCGTCGCTACGAAGGCGCGACGGCCGAGAGGCAAACGCATACATTCGAGCACCTTGCTGCAGGAAATACTCCGTCAATGCC
Organism: Lactarius psammicola; assembly: GCA_025769895.1. Classification (NCBI taxonomy): domain Eukaryota; kingdom Fungi; phylum Basidiomycota; class Agaricomycetes; order Russulales; family Russulaceae; genus Lactarius; species Lactarius psammicola. The sequence goes on along the minus strand of WTXK01000007.1, from coordinate 568,822 downwards.
GTTTGTACTGTGGGACTCCTGCCGTCAGCAGGGCAGGCGTGGGTGCAGGGCGTCGGCAGGGCTTACATGGGGCGACATAGGTGGGGCGGGGCCTCACGTCGAAAGGTCGGGTGCGTGTCTGCGCCAACACGGAGCCACTCTCGCCGACACGGACCATGCCCGTTGCGTCGACTCTATCAGAAGTTGGGCGTTGATAAATCAAAACGGCGGCCGGTACGCAGGCGAAGGCGTACCTGGACAAACGCATGAGCGTTAACTGCAGGACGTAGCGCCCCTGCACTCGCACACTGACGTCTGGGAAGAGAAAATACACTCCCGCACGACCCTCGAGGTTGCGCAGATGATGTGGGGAGGAAACCAGGTTGCCATAAAGAAGACGTTCGGGTGGGAAGTGCCTGTTCGAAGGGGGGACGGGATCCAAGGGGGTCAACCCGTCCTCCGAGTGCAAAGAGAGGTGGCAAATTAAATATGGGTGCTCTAGGTCACTACATGACGCCGCAATGAGCCACGACGGCGGGGACGCGGCAGCTCGCGGCTTACGATTCGATGACGTTACCCCTGTTGTCCCGAATGATGAGCTGAGCGACGAGCGGCGGCGCCAAAGGTAGACGAGACAGAGCCGCGGTTGTAAACTCGGCAGATACCTCAGGCTGCTGTACAACCTCCAGGTAATATGTCCTGCAAAGATAGGTCAGAAGAAACAAATAAAAACGAAGTGAGGGGAGGTCACTTTGTTTCGCGTCCTGTCGATATTAGCCCGGGGAAACCCGTCGGGGGATGTAATGAGATCATCGGAGCCTCCGGCAGGCAGGTCGGCTGGCGGGGAGGGCCCCAGTTTCCCGAGCCGGCGGAAGGTCGTGAGTAATAAGGGGATCCGCTCGATCGCGAAGACGACGGACGGTCGCTAGCGCTGCGCGTAGGGGTTCCAGCGGGTGTCTGGTGAGGTGTCGCAATATCTCGGGCATTCCGCGGAAGCGTCGGTGTCTGCCCCGCGTCACACAAGGTGCGAGCCTGCGGATCACATCTTAAACGGGCCGTAGAAACGTGCGGCATTACCGAGTAAAAGTGGACGCCGAGAACGATCTGGAACATGAGAGCGTACAATCGATGGGATTGAATGAGCGCCTGTACTCCGTGTCAGCAACCGTAGCCAGCTTCCGTCACTCCACGGGGTATTAGGGAGCGACTCAACGAGCAAAGAGAGCATGGCGGCAGAGCTGCCACTCCCGAGTCCGGGTCGGCACAGTTCGCCTTGTTGAATAGACATCCGATAGTGGTCGGCGTCGTTAGCACAATGCTTCGCGTCGAAGACGAGATAACCGCAGGGAGGGTGCGAGGTCGGGAGGGACTCGAGTGCGTGACGGTGGACAGACATCACTGGCACTAGCTTAGTCGCCGAGACGTAGTAGGACCCGGGAAACCTGAGAGTGCCAGCGGGAGGTGGCAGGACGTAGGACCTGGGTGATTTATTGAAAGACGAGGACAAACGGAGGAGTTCATATACACAAATCTATCCGAAGCAAGGGACAACCAACTAGGGGCCACCAGATGTCTGATGGCCAAGCTCCGGCGCATCCAATCTGGCCGACCTGGTGGGTTCAGGTGCCCAGTGGCTAGAGATTTCCAGTAGCGGTAGTCAACTTCATATTGACGCACTCTCGTTCTCCTTTCTCCCGACATAACCGGTGTGACGGGAACTCACGTTCAATCCCTGTCATTACTTAACTGCGACCGGTTCACCGGAAACTTCGCGCGGCAAGGACAAAGAGGACGGAAAAAAAAAAGACAATACGAGATGTGATCACAGATGAATGCATCTAAGCTATTACACAGCGTATAATATAACTCAGACGCGCGTCTTTACCCAGCTCCAAGCCCCGGCAAATGCAGAGACCATTGTTGCTGTCGCCAAGGCAGGTTTCACCCCGGCTGGGAACGGAAGAAACACGATGACTCAGGGTTCGTGAACGGGTCAGAGACAGGAAACTGCTTACCAGTGGATTTGAAGAGAGCGCCTGTGAGAGCACCAGCGGCCATACTTCCGAACGCGTCGTGCTTGCCCCGAACCGCGTCAATGGTCGAATTGATTCCGTTGTACCCCAGAGCTGCAGAGTGGGCGCTGAGTGGAGAACAAAAAGAATGCTTGTGGGGGGGAACATACCTAAGACACCGGCCGAATTACCCAAGAATGTCCCCCTTCGCGTGACGGAGTTAAGGATGCTGTTGATTCGTAGCCGCATATTCGACACTGCCAGCGGTCTACTCGCGCCCTCTCGGAAGCCCCACGCACCGCCGAGGGCCAGACCTATAGAGGTAGGACATGTGGTCAATACAAAGACAATAAGATGGCACGATAAGGTGAAATTTGGTCAAGTCCGGTTGGACGCGAAAAGAATCGCAGAAGGCGGGACTGATCGTGAGAAGCATGGATGACATACCACCAAGATACATAGTACCTGTGCCGTAGCAAAGGTCATCACTCCAGCCCCTTGAGGGTATAGCAGTCCCTGACCCGGGAAGATCGCTCGTCTTATCATCGTCAAGCACTAGGTAGTCGAGCTGCTCTCCCAGGCCGGCCATGGGATGAAGTTTGGAAGGGTCATAAGACCCTGAAAGTAAGTCCGAGGCTGTGAGTGTCTCGGGGAGAGGGTCCGAGTTGTGCGAAGAGAACTGGACATTTTTGAGGAGGTCGGAAGGGTCTTGGGATGTGGGGGGGCTTGAGGGGTATGATTCCGATGACATATTATAGGAGAGGAGACTTTAAGGAGGAGAAAGAGAATGTAAGTAGGACTAAGTTCGCCGTTGTCGTCGTCGTCGTCGCCGACAGTGACAGCTGTGCGAGGCGGAAAGTAAGAGACTGTCAGCAAAATTCAGGCGGCGTGACGATCCTCACCAATCACCTGGTTCGTGGCTCGGTTTGGTGCGCACGCGACGATTCCGATTGATTTTGGAGCCGAACGCGCCCTGTCCAAAGACAATAAGCCTCTGCCGCATGTCTTTTGCTCTTCAGAAAAAAGCATTTCTGCGAATCATCGCACTACGCTCGCCGAAAGTCGGCTTCACGTTCAACTCAAAATACGTACACCTCAGACAAGCGCCACGAACCCAGTCGACAGCACAACGCGACACGAAACGTAGGCGTCGTCTCCTATTCCATTCAACTCCCAATGCTACCGAACTCGCAATTTCACATTAACCTAGTCCTAATTGTTTTACCTCATAGGTTGGGCAACCTCCAAGACACCTCACTCGACAGCATCGGATCCCGCCGAAGAAGAAGCTCTCCTTTGCTTGGAACAAGGCACCCAGAAACTCGAGGAAGGCGACGTGGAAGGCGCAAAAAAATTGTATCAACGCAGCGTAGACATCAAACGTAACGCTAGCTCCCTCTTTAATCTAGGTGTCACCCACTACCATCTCAGTTCGTACTCTTTCCCAAACGGACTGGCGCTTTCCGAAACTCAAACTGAACGCACTCATATAGAGGAGTTCGACGAAGCTATCCATTCTTGGAAGTTAGCTATTGAGCTCCAGCCGTCCAGCGCAGATGCGCACACTAGTTCGTCCGTTCCTCCCCGTTACGGGGGTCTCCGCTTAGCCTTGTTATTGTGTACCGCGCAGACTTGGCGAGCGCATACTTGAATCACTCGCAATCCCGGCCCGATCTCGCCCTTCAACATCTACAGTAAACGCCCTTTCCCCCCGGCCCCCCGCGGCCATAATTTATCTCACCATCATTTTGTGTTCACAGGGTTGCGGCCAAGCTTGCGCCGGAGGATCCTGAAATTGCATTCAATCTGGCTTCAGTCTTGGAGGCTTGTTAGTACTAGTCCTTTTTTTGGGACAGCTGGCTCTGACGCCTCAAACAGTTGGGCGCCTCCCTGAGGCTTTGGAATATTACAAGCGCAGCAAGCGGTTGGGAGTCGACCGAGCTGCCGTCCATATCAAAGATGTGAGCACACTCACCACGGCCCCTTAACTTCCTCACGGTCGAATGGGATATGCTTACTCCGCATCTTCTCTTTCCAGGTTTCAGCAAAGCTAGAAAAACAACCCGAAGGGGAGAATGAAACCACAACAAAACCTTCGAGCACCTGAGAATCTCATACAACCTTTTTCAGAGGTTCCTCACGGGAAAACGTTTTAGAACTTCCTTAATCAATGATGAGGAGAGTCCCCTATTGTTTTACAGCACTTCCTGGGAGGGCGCGAGTTACGAGGGCGTTCGCGCGTCATGACGCCGACACCCCGTGAATATATTGGGCACTTCAGACAGTAAAGCGCTCAACATTCTCTCAGTTATAGACACATGAAATACCAAGAATTTCACGGAAGTGAACTCGTTCGCCCAATCAAGGGATGAGCGGATACTGTGCGGTTTCAATCCCGCGCCGAAGGACTGTCCTGACGTGCTGCCCCGCGCTGAATGTGTCTGAGTTCTCTGCGCGGCTTGCCATTTCATCCAACGTAGACCAGAAAGGCAGCGGGATTTTGGACAGACGCCCGCTCTCAATCATGCTTATCCGTGCCCATGTTTCCCCGCCGAAGAATGCTCCTCACGTCGTGGCTGGACTTCATTGTCCCACGTGCTACGACCGGCGCTGCGACTGCGCCCATGGTGAAACACTAAACCGTATCCGACCGTTTGATCCCGCGGACACTGAATTGTGCTTCGTTGCGTATCATCGGCATTGCCACGCATAGGTGGAGGATCTCGTAGACGCCGAAGAGTGGTGGATGACGTCTTGCCCGCCGGTGGGTGGCTGCGGATTGTCGTAACCTCATCGTCACCAGGTTGTGGCGGCTCCAGAGTGGACGCAAGGCGTAGGAGGGTAATGTACCTCGTGACGGACGTTCTCTATTGTTGGGTGGTGTCAGTCCGCCCTGGGGTGGATATGATCAGAATTTGTGGCGCGTTCTACGTCGCGAGGGAAGCCCACTGTTCCGCAGCCCCCATACGCTGCGTTTGGGGTGGGGTATAGTGCCAGGTCGTCGTCCTCAACATTTTGCGGCACAAGTACCTGCACTAACGTCGTATAGTGTATCCATCGTACCCATGCAACCACTAAGACATCAGCTGTGCCTGGAAATTCACGCGCGCGCATGTCATTCCAATCAGATACCTGTCTGTACTATCCCACCTAGACCTGTTGCAAATAGTTACATGCTTGCAAATTTGAAAGATCTTGCTAAATCAGTACATCGCGGGAAGCCTTTCTTCCCAAAAAAAATTGCACCATGTTCAGTAGGTTCTATAAATATAAGATCTATTGAAAAAGGGGAGGATTTGTACATTTTTATGACCACAGAAAAATCAAGTTCGCAAAGGGGTGGTCTGGAGTGTATCCATGCCCCCATAGCGATCTCGCTAGAATTAAATAAAATACATCACTAGTTCTACTGTGATTCAATGAATGACGGGTTTGGTGTCTTGAGCCGATCGGCACGCAATTCAAAATCCAAATCCAAATCCTAAATAAGGAGGCAAGCCCAGCAATGCCGCAGACCGTCACGCACATGTAAGCAAAAGTCGAGACACCGAAAACGTCCCCGCTTGCGGTTGGCGTGACGATGTGTGACAAATTTGCAAAGGCGGGTGAAAAACTTGGATGTCTTCGAGTTCTGCATTGAAGGGCTGTAAGAACAAATGAGAAAAGATATGCATACAAACGGGTGGATATAGACTTTTTCTATCACTATGTAGAAGTTGAAGTGTGTACGATGCTTTGTTGGGGCTACAGAAAATGTTTAGTGGCACTTTTTTTTTTTGCAATAGTCTGCCAGTGGGTGGGATAGATAGTATACTAATCCCACGATTGTGAACCTATCTGATATCTTTCATCCACACCCAAGTGTAATCAGGATTTGTTGCCGTCTACGCAGATGGACAAACGTTGCGACCCTGTGCCGGTTGCCAAGCTCGTCCTGGTTGCTTGCACATTTTGATCCGTGGGTTGTGTCCTGGAGAGTATTCTCGAACTCGTTCTCGAACGTCGGCGATGTCGTACAATGAAAATAATTTTTTGGGTGCTACAGGCATTATGCAGCCGTCATCACGGTATTTGCACAGAAAAGACACGCCAACAGCAAAAATGTAGCAAACACACCTTTCCCGAAGCAATAAGAGTGGCAAGTGCCCCTTCCGTGCCTTTCCCAGTCGGGTTGAGAGGTCGATGCGCATCATTGTCTTTGAACAAGCCCGACTCGGCTAAGCCGCTCCCGCAGCGTGCAAGTCTCAACCCGCCACCCGCACGGGCAGCCACGTGGCTCTGCCGATATAGTATGTTCAAACACTTCCGATTCTGCTGTCGGAGTCGAGCGGTTTCGCACTTTGGACCTCACTTCTATTGACACACACAAAAGACGTGTCCTTATCATCGCCTTGGAGCAGTGGGAGAGAAGCGGGCTGTTGGCACCGTTGATCGAAAAAAAAATAGAAGGAAAAGGCAATTGTGATCAATGATATTTCTCGCAAAGGATTTATGGCACCGACGGATCGATGTCTCCCCCTATGATGGCCGTTCGTTCAGACACACAAGCCATAACACGACTGCGACTCAGCTCGACTGCCTCACTCGTTCCCTTGGGTGTGAAGATCGGAACAGGCATTTGCGTTTCACCGAGTACGTGATATAGATAGTCCGTCCCCTGGCTCCGGCGAGAAATGCAAGCAGGAAGAAGCCTTCAAAAACCGGTAGACACAAAGGGTTTAGCTCGCAGCGTGTTTCTGCAGACTCATTCTGATTGGCACCTGCTTGTCAGGACGGGGTAAATTTGACGTGCTTTGGAGCGAGCACCTTGCGGCGCTCTGGAAAACAAAAAGCCCCTCCACACACGTGTTGCGCACCTCGGCGTGCAGTGGAGGGTTCGTTCAGGAGAACAATAATCAACTTTGTTATCCGTTAGGTCGGGTCAAGGGCAAGCGCCGTCTTCATTAGACGTTCGAGAGACTCTTGTCGCGGCCATCCGACAGGTGACCGCGGCCATTTGCCCACAGAAACAAAAAGACGTCCAAGAACTGCATGAAGGGGTCAATAAGCGACTTCTGGAGGTTCCGTGGGTATCCCCGCGGGTATATCCTGGTCCTGCCTACAAGGGTACATTTCCCGGATGACGGATGCACGACCGTCATAATAAAAATTCGTACACATGATCTATAGCTGTCGGCATGGGTGCTCATGAGCGTCCGATAAACCAATCCCTTGCATACTGACTCACCTGGGTAAAAAAAGACTCAAGCGAAAGAAAACAATGGTCGTCCACCCAGTGACTCGTCACGGCAATGCCCCCCACGCTTCTCTTTCGTGCAGTTTTGCTACTCGGTATCGCGGTCGGGGTTTAGTTCTGCCGCCACGGTCATGAACCTAGGAATTACGCGCAATGAGTTCGGGATGCAGGTTCTGGGGCGTGTTTGTTGTTCGGCTCACTGCGCGCCATGGATGCCGGCAAGGGTCCGCATCGCGTCTAAGTCGAGGTGCAACTGCTCAAAGAGGTCTGCGGTCTGACCCATGGCGCGCGAGAGGCGTGCCAAACTTTTCGATAAGTGGGCGTAGTTCTTGTCTTTAGTCTGGGACACGTTCTTCGCATGTGGATGGTTGTTCATTTCTTTGCGTAACTGGATCCGACAGCGCCAAGCTGTTGTGGCTCATTGGGGCCGCCGTTCACGTGATGTCTTCCTGAGAAACCCGCACTCTCCATCTCTTTCAGTCGAGCTCGTCCAGCAAGCCCCCCCGTGCTACCCAATTTTCTTCACGGCGCTGCAATAAAAATTGTCAAGACTGATGGAGAAAGTGGCGTGGTGATGACGTATCAAGGCAATAGCGCCTGGGAATGTGTGCATTACTGTATCACACAAACAAACTCAGCTTATCAATTTCCTCAATGAATGCCGCGGATTTATTACTCTTCAGACGACCTACGCGCAGACAACTGCCCCCTTTTACACTGCAACCAGTCATACAGGATAAGGATCAGGATAATAAGAAGTACGAAGCCGTGATAGAATGACAAAGTAGACGTGGATGGATACAATGATTGGTCATCGCCGTTAAAAGTACGTGCGGGAATTGATATGAAACGTTAAGAGACTCAGAGAGACATGGGTTGGAGGGATGGGAAGTGAGAGTTCTTGGAGAACCATGGATACTGGAGAGAAAACAGAACGAAAACGAAGAGCACGATATGAAGACGAATGAAGGATGGGGGTTGGGACGACGAAAGGGTGATGATGGTGGGAGGAAAACGTCGACTAGGATGGCAGAAACAACCAGTACTGGACCGACTGTGAGCATCGGGTTAATGGCGGCAGGACTAGAGGTTCAGAGGAGGAACCGAGCCACCACTGAAGACTCCGGTGCGCTGAATGCTACCCGACGCCCGCCCTTTTGAATTAGGATGGTGTCCGTGGGAATAATGATGTTGTTGGTGGCGCCGACCTATTGCGGTGCCCATCAGTGTTTTTCGCTTGTGCATTTTATCTCTGCGTGATTCCTTGTCTTTGCGTGGCTTGGAATGCAGAGGATTGTGACTGTTTTGACCAATTGTGGATCCATTTGGCGTGTGGTCACCATCACGGTCGCGAACAGGAAGGATGACAGGAGAGATGACCATATTTAGGGAGCCCTTCCTCTTCCCCTTTCCTTTCTTCGACGGTGGGCCAGAGGGCTTGTTATGGCCTCTATCTGATGGCCACACGCCGTTGAATGGGCTGCTGCGAATAATGTCGCCATATGCGAGATTAGTTGGGCCATCGCTCACGTGGCCGCTCTCCCGTGTGTGTCGGAAAGTACCCAGAGGGATTCGATCCCAACGGCTGAGATTTTGAAGATGGCGCTCACGATCGTCAGTTACGCTAGTCTCGGGCTCGCCTATGACGCTATAAGGCTTGCTAGAGGTTGCAGGGTCATCGACCGGATCGGAGTCGAGGATCGACGTGTCGAGAACGTCATCCAAACGTATGGGTTCAGCAAGAGGGAGGCAAGGTGTGGTGGGAATTGGGTCGTCGGAGAGATTTGGGAGTGCAAAGTGTGTGGGTGACATGGTGAAGGATGCGTAAGACAAGGAGAGAGACCTGTCGCGGGTCTGTGGGGAGACTTAGTACTGGCAGTCAAACGGAATGCAGAAGTAGAGACACACTCTGCTAGCGCTCTGGGCTGAAACAGATCCGGAGAAGCGGCGTCGACAACTCCTTTGGAAGGGGCTAGGGACAGTAATGCTGAGACCCATCGATAACTGCGCGGCGAAGCGAGTCAGTTCTCGAGGCCTCAAACGTGCCCATAAGCGGGAATCGTGGCGTTCCCTCGGTCAGATGAGGCGCTGAGGAGGGTACTACCAATTTCGCTCATAGGGGGCTCGGGTACGTCCTCATCCTCGTCTGCAAATCCGTGGCCAGCAAGGATGTCTGAAGGTTGAGGAGACTGGTTTGAGAGCGCGTCCTGTACGTGTGGCCCGGGACTCATAGTGGAGAGGGGGTTGATGGAGTAGAACTGAGCCACTGGCGGACGGAAGAGTCGCATCGCACGAGCGGTGGGCAAACCATGCTCATCAACGAGCTCTTCCTCTGTTGTATCTCCATCGTTGCTCTCCACTTCCCCCAGGCTATCGTTTTCGTTTTCGCCGTCTCCCATGTCAGCTTCACTCCCGGACATTCGCACGTCCGCATCCGAACCAGAATCGTGATCAGACGTTGCGGTAGCCTCGGTTAGGAGCTGAGCGGCGTTTGCTTCAAAATCCCAGTCGAGAAGCCCTTGGCCATCCTGTAACCCGTTGGTAAAGATAACAGAACCGTCCCAACCCTCGGTAATCTCGAAGACACCTTGCGCAAGGGATGGTTCAATATCCAGCGAGGAACTATCTTCGTCAGTGTCAACAACAGCGTTTTGCCCGTGGATAGGGGGTGGTTCCGGTCCCGAGTCGGAGTCGTTAAGACCAGCGAAGAACAGGTCAGCATCGAAGCTTGACTCTTCGTCTTCAGTCCAGCCAGTCGCAATGCCAACGTAGGATCGCCGCGCGGATCCCACGTCATCCTCATCCTCGTCCTCGCCTTCGTTGTCTTCGGCCTCTTCAGCGCCCTCCTCTGCTTCATCATCGGACTCGTCGCTATCAACATCCATGTCATTATCACTGGGGCTAACGCTCTTTGTTCGAGACCGAATCTCCCAGTCGGTTCGACGTTCTTTTCTCTTCGCCAAACCATCGCCAAGCAACTCGCGCTTGACGCGCGCCTTATCATGAGCTCGGGCACGCTGTTCCTCAGTTGTTCGAATAAAGCTTTCTTCCTCCTCTACTATTGATGAATCGGAAAAATCTGTGAGTTCCGATTCTTCAGAGCTAGAACTAGACTCGGCGGAACTTTCGTTTGCGGAGGAAAACTCATCAGCCGAGACGAATGTGGGGAAATCCTGGTTAGGGTTGGATTGGTTGTGAGATGTGATCGGACCGCCAGCGTCTGTGTCGTGACTCCTGCGTGAAAATGCGGGACCGCTACCGGGACCCCTTTGCGGATGACCATCGCTTTCGCTGCCTATCGTTCGGCACTTCGAGGACTTTCCGGTCGTGTCTTTGGCCGTAGATTTGGGCCTGGTGAACTTTTTGTCCTTCACATTCGAGATAGCAACAGCGTGCGGCCTTGTGCGGTTGGCTGTCTTTGAAGGACGACCAAGCCGCTTGGCTCGGTTGTGTGTATCTGTGTTTTTGTTTTGCCTTTTGGAGGGCGTGGGCGTTGTAGGGGCTTTTGAAGTAAGAAGACGAGTTCGAGTGAGAAGAGCGGCAGATATTGTGAGTTTTATTTTCAACGGCGCCACCGTAGCGGAGTGAGTGGGAACGGATGGCGAATGCATTAATTGAGATGTTGTTTGGTTTTGAGCCTGAGGGCTGCTGGATGGGCAAGGAATTGGAACGATAGTTTTGGTGTTGCAAGTGCAAGCACCCTCGCATATAGGACAAATGTCGTCGTCTTCTTCGTCTACCTGGTGTACAGATGAATCCATGCCAGAAGTGCGGGTGTGAGACGACATTGCGGGAGTCTGTCTGTTTTGACGAGCTAAGAGGTGGTATGAGCAGAGGCACGAAGATTGGGGGACAAGGTAAGCGATTATCGATTTGAGATGCGAACAGGGTGAGAAGTCGGGAGATGATGGCATAGATATTGGACAAAAAAATACAAATTGACTTTCGCCTCGAGGAGGTCACGAAGGCCCATTCGATTGCGTGAATCCAAAACGCCCGAATCCCGGTAGATTGAAACAAGGGAGTGGGAAGAAAAAGAAAACGCACTATATGCTGTACCTTTGGCCATAATTTTGAACGAATGTACATGGGGAAGTGTGAGTATGATCCAGATTGAAAGAGCGGGCAAAAAAAAGTCGGCGAAAGATCAAAGCCCCGAGGGCGTTGGAATGACCATCAATTTACTGGCACGTGGCCATAATTTATCCTAACCATAACCCTAACCACTTCAAATGTCAATCTCACGTCTCACCCTCGCCCAACAAATCGCCCTGTTAGATGAGCCTGCTCCACTAGGTAAAACACCCTCTATCCACCAGTCATTGTCTATATTCACCTCTGCTTTTCGTCAGATGTTGACCCCGAAGACGAACAACGCGGCTCACCAGTGCCACACTCCGCAGACGCCATAGAAGCGCGGGAGCACTACTTCCAAGTCGGGTGGGTTCACCCACACACACCTCTGTTCTGCTAGAGTTAATTGTATTCCTTCAGACCCTCAGATATCCGTCGTCAGCTGGACAGTATCGTAGATCCCAAGTATATTGGAGTCAAGACATCACGGCAGCAATTATTGGACGAGGATGCCGTTGGATCTGGCTTCCAAAGTTCAGCTGATCGAAGTAACTCCGAATCACAGAGTGTCGCAAGCGAGGCTAGCCCCGGTGAGGAGGACAACGAACTGCTGTCACCTAGCGAGGAAGACGGTAGCAATGCAGGGGATTGGTCACCCATCCCCCCTACCAAAGACGCACCAAAGGATGCAAATCACGAGAACGATATTTCTAACACAATACGACAACGACGCGACGAAGACAAGAGAAAAGGCAGAGCAGTATCCAAGCAGTTAGTGAGTCCGCTTCGTTGATAAGGCGCGACTTCCCTCCGGTTCTGATCCCTGTCATCAGAGTCTTTGGGATAGTTTACTCGACGCCCGAATACGTTTGCAGAAATCTGTCACAGCGTCTAACCGTCTCCCTCTGGTGAGCTACATATTGGCCTCCGAACACTTTGACACTCCGATCAGACTGCTTAACTCTTATTCCTTTCACAGCCCACACAAATATCCGACTTTACGTCCGACGGACGTTGCCTTGAGGCACGCCATGTGCTGCTTGGAGAAGCTCTCGCGCTAGTTCGTGAGCTATCGACCTTGCGTGACGTGCGTATTTCCCCTGTCATCTGCCACTTTAGGGTCAGCAGACGATTTATTCATTACGTCCACGGGCGATAGGAGCTCACAAAAGAGGACAGGGAAGTCCAATGGAAACGACGCCGTGTGGAAGATGGCATTGAAGGGGGGCGGCGTTACGCTGTCCCAGAGATCGATAATGTGGATCGAGATTGGGACGCCCTAATCAGGGAAGCAAGTGAAGATGCAGCTGGGCTGGAGCATGCGTAAGCTTTCTCTTTGAAATTTCTGGGCTCCGCGCCTGGTCCCCACGAGAGCTTCGTCGCGAACGGTTGGGGAGGCTAGCCCATTTTCACGTGCTCCTTGCCATATCCCAGTCTTGTCGGCCCTTGTCGCTTAGCTCACGCGATGCCTGATTAGATACCACCCTCACCTCACGCATACTCTGGCGAAATGGTCAGCAAAGGTGGCAGCGGTGGCACCATCCGCCTTACTCCCTGCGTCTCGGAAGAAATTCTCTCAGACAGGCAGTGCAATGGGCGGCGTAAAAGCGGTTGGTACACAAATCGAGGATGTGCTCCAGAGCGATTGGCCGGCGCTTGTTTCCCGCACACGGCTCAAGAGAAGTAAGGGACATCGTGTAACAAGCGAGCGTGGTTCGGTATTAAACGATGAAGACGAAGAAGCGGAGGATGCGGAGGTCTTTGATGACACTGATTTCTATCAGCAACTCTTGCGCGACGTGATCGATACGAAGGGTGGAAGTGCCGGACGGACGGACTGGATGGCAAGCCAAAGACAGAAAAAGTCGAAGAAGCACGTCGATACCAAGGCCAGCAAGGGTCGTAAGCTTCGGTTGGTGATTCTCATAATACTACGACGGGACATTTTCTTAACAGATACGCAGATACAAAGTCCACGAAAAGATACAAAATTTTATGGTCCCAGTTCCTGTTGCAGCGGGGGCGTGGCACGAGGCACAGATTGACGAACTGTTTGGGTCGCTGCTTGGAAAAGGATTTGAAGATTAGTTACATAGAGGACGAGTATTTGTCAGCGAATAAGACTTGAGCTTGCTTGGGCTTGTTCGCCCAGTATTGTACTGGCATCATCGGTACTCGCACAATGGAGCCCTTCGAGGATGAGAACCCTTTCTCGACAGTCGACCCACCGCTTTCCTCTGCCTCCTCCAACTCACACGTCGATGTTTCCGCTCCTCCGTCCCCCGCTAACCTTACACTCGCTTTACCTTCTTCCCCGCACACCAGCACCCAATCCCCATCCTTGAGAAGTGGCTTTCCTTCCCAAGGCTCTGGAAACACTCCTCGACCCCCGACTTCAAAGAGCGACTTCTGCTGCTTCAGAGATCAGTGGTTACATTCAGGAGAAGATGTAGAGATATTGGTGCGTATTTCTCTTTTCCCCGGGTAACTGATTCTACCACGCGCGTCCCGTGCCTATTCAGATCACAGACGCCCAAAAGACCAGTGAGAATTCAACTTCGCCCTACATCACATATATCATCCGGTCGGGCGTGAGTTTAATGGTCGACGTACTCTGAGCATATTTGACTTCTCAAAATATAGAATGCGGAATCCCGCCATCGCTACTCAGAATTTGAGTCTTTGCGTTTAAACTTGACGAAGCTTTACCCCACCTTGATCGTCCCCCCTATCCCGTCGAAGCAGACAATCAGTGACTATGCTATCAAGCAGGCCAAGGCTCGTGAGGACGCAGCTATGATAGCACGGCGTAAGCGCATGCTGCAGACCTTCCTCAACCGAATCGCGCGCCATCCAATTCTCTCAAACGAGCATGTGTTTCACCGCTTTCTCGACGGTGAAGTCTCATGGGTACGAATGCGTCCTTCTAGCGAGAGTGGTTGACTTACTCTTGTTGCCGAAGACGGAAGTTCTGCACTCGCCTCCGATTTCACTCGTTCCGAAAAATATCCTCAAGGCCCCCGCACACAACCCCACCGACCCCAATGCTTCGCCGGCATACGAGGCCCTTCCTAACCCATCCCCAGCGCACCCTCTCCGCCGTCCAGACCAACGTTTCTTGGACTCCGAAGTGTTCACCAACAAATTCGCTTCACATCTGAGTGGGCCGATGGAGAAAGTGACGAGAAGGACGATGAAGCGTTGGTCAGGTTGGTTTCTCACCTTGGTTTGAGCTGCATTTCTACTCCTGTCTTTCCCTCTTCACCTATGTCTGCCTTGGTGTCCCCACTCACTATTCACTCTCCCACATTCCCCTCATGATAGATCACGCCCAAGATCATATGGAGCTAGGCGCGATATGGAATGGGTTTAGCCTCAATGAGAGTGGCGAACTTGCCACAGCCATCGAGAAGACTGGCCAAGCCGTTGATGCCACTTACGTGACAACGACGCGTCTGGTAGGACCATAAACCACGTCATCCATTGAAGCAACACTCATTATCGTTGCGGCACTCCTCTAGCTGCAAGACCTTGAACAAAACTGGCAAGAGCCCTTGCACGAATATTCCCAGTTCGCATCGATCATCAAGAAACTGCTTGCGTATCGCCACCAGAAGCATGTCCAATTGGAGATGACACAGGACGCCCTCGAAGCCCGCCGCGAGTCTCTCACTGAACTCGAAAAGAGCGAAAGGGAAGCAAAGAGGCTCGAGGATGCCCTCCAACGCGGCGGTCGCGCGCGTTCTATCTCCGCACCCGATAGCGGAAGTCCCACTTCTCCTAACGTAGACAACATCAATGAAGGTGGTGCAGGTGTCGGAGAGGAAGGCAATGAGCAACATGATAACCCGTCTTCAGTGTTTCTCCCGCCGCATCCGGGTCCCAGCCCTGTCAAGCGGAGGGCCCCGGGCATGGGCTTGCTGAGCGCACTGAGCTACACTCTTCACGGGATGATGGACGCCGACCCCGAGTCAGCACGACGGAGCGGGATCAGCAAGACAAGGGAGACGATATCACAGGTAGCCTTTATTGTCCTTCGCATCGCCGTTGATATCTGAACGATATTCGCGACTTCAGCTAGAGGATGCGCTGCATCTTTCGGCTCAGGATCTCAAATACGCTAGCTCGACCATCCAAGCCGACCTGGATCGTTTCCAACGCCAGAAAGTTGCTGACCTACGTGAGATGGCGATCAGCATGGCGCGCAGCCACCGCGAGTGGTGCAAGAAGGTATGTATATTCCCTTCCGAAGCCAATCATTCCGTTTGCTGAGAGTCCTGAAAGAACTTGGAGGCCTGGGAAGAAGCAAAGAAAGAGATTGCGAAGATTCCAGAGCACCCTAATAGGATACCTTCTGAGCGGGCGAGTGCTCCAGGTGCGTCCAACGCTGGCCCGTCAGCTGTCAGGAGGGACTCGACGGCCACGATCAACGGACGATGACCGCCATGTGGTGGGTTCCTCGCCTTGGCAAGATACATGTACCTGCTGCCTTGTCTCTCCTGCCGTAGTAGGAGTATCTTCTACGCTGTTTCTTTTTTTCTTTTCTTTCTCGCTACTACGCTCTCTTTGCTTTATTTTATTACACAACGTACGCAAGGCCTGAAGATTTCTTGTGAGGTGATAAGTGTACACGTGTCTCTTCAAGTGAGGCAAGAGGGGTGAACGTTGTCAACCGACATACGCGATTCAAGCGTTGTAACTTAGGCGCCAGGACATTTTTTTTTAAATTCACTTTACTTTACCGTGTCATCTACCTGCCCGCTCGTGTCCGTCCTCCTTCCCTCGCACTCTCACCTCCCTTCGCGGTTTTCTTCGCAGTTCAAGCCTTTTTTCCACCTTCATTCTTTTGCCAGCTTGGCCCACTATCCTACTTGACCTAATTATATGGCCATGCCGAAAGACCGCGGGGGAGAATACAAGAACGTATCGCTAGAGGAGCAGGATGCCGTCGAGCTCAGAAAGGCGGTCGCAACGGGGAGTGTCAAGGAGCCTTTGCTTTCCTCTGCTAGTGCGTGATGCTTTTTGCGCGGAGACGCGAGCTCGAGAGTCTCTGCTTGTTTACACGCCACCGTTGCGATAGGCCTATCCATTGCCTGCTATTGCTTGGCATCGATCCTGATGACTGTGGTTAACAAAGTGTGTACCCCCCTTATCTTTATATCGGCGGGTGCTAAGTGCCTGGGTAGTATGTGGTGTCGGGGCGCGGCTTTTCCATGAATTTCCTGCTCTTGTGCATCCAATCGAGCGTTTGCGTCTTTTGCGTCATGGTGGTGAAGAAGCTCGGGATTATCTCGTTCCGCAATTTTGATTTGGCCGACGCCAAGGCATGGTTCCCGATCAGCTTTCTGTTGGTTAGCGTCATCTATACGGGCTCGAAGAGTTTGGTAGGTCGACCGTGTTGACTTCCCGGGCTGCGACTGATGAACTATCGTAGCAATTCCTGACTATCCCCGTCTACACTATCTTCAAAAACTTAACCATCATCCTCATCGTGCGTACACTCGTTTTCACTGATGCCCTGACGACCAACCGGGGAGCATAGGCTTATGGGGAGGTTTTATGGTTTGGTGGTCGCGTCACTGCGCTGACACTGGTCTCCTTTATCTTCATGGTATGTACTATCAGAATGGATGGGACCTCCTCACGCACTCAGAGAGTTTGTAGGTCGTTTCGTCGGTGATTGCGGCATGGAGTGACGTTTCGCACGCATCAACCTCCTCCACGGGCGGTTTGAGTTCCGTGACAAGTGCCGTAGCCACTCTTAATGTAGGCTATATCTGGATGTTTGGTAACTGCCTTACCAGTGCGGCCTATGTGAGTATTTTCGGCTGGAAGAAGGAACACGTTATCTATATCGTCATCTTTGGCAGGTTTTGGCTATGCGCAAGAGAATCAAAGCGACCGGCTTTTCTGACTGGGACTCGATGTTCTATAACAATCTATTGTCGATTCCCGTCTTGCTCCTGTTCTCTTTCGTCATCGAAGATTGGGGGTCAGATAGTCTTAATCGAAATTTGTGCGTGCCCTCCCTCTGGCGTTACGGCCGGCGAATTTGTTCACATGATACCCGTCTCCGATACAGCCCGCCCGAGACCCGTAATCTGCTTCTCTTTGCTATCGCCTTCTCGGGGGCAGCCGCGGTCGGGATTTCATACACTACAGCGTGGTGCATCCGCGTGACAAGTAGTACGACGTACAGGTGAGTGCGCTGGCTCCACTTGATGAAGAATTGACCATAGCGAGTTTTGTAGCATGACTGGGGCGCTTAACAAATTGCCGGTTGCTGCATCAGGCATGATCTTCTTTGGAGACCCAGTGACCTTCGGGTCCGTGTCAGCCGTATCTGTGGGCTTTTTTGCGGGGGTCCTGTATGCAATTGCGAAGAACAACCAGAAGAAATCAGAGAGCGTGGCGAAGCCGGAGACCATCATACCCATGACGACACGGAAGGAATAGCCCTACCATCACGGACTTTTATGTGGTCTCAGTTGAACACCGGCGTGACTTGGCGATGCATAGAGCCAATGAGATATAATTTATTCCATTTGCGTCCCAGGATGCTGCCGCTGGTTGCGATGCGAATTATGTTTGGGTGATATGAAACGGGAAAAAAAAGGTCGGGTTGGACCCGGAATGCCAAGGGAGAGTCGGTGAGCATGATAATTGCTGCTCGCTTGCTTCACGAGAGAGCCATTGGCAATGGAGTTGTTGAGTTGCTGATCGCACGTGGCATAGTTAATCAAGTGGGGAGATGCGATAACCGCACTAAACCCGGTAGGGAAGATGATAACCATTATCAAAGCTCACTCTCCCGTTCACGAATCCCCACTCGACCTCTTTCCCTCTCGTCCATCTCCCCGGCAGATCACATAAACTCCACCCTTTATCGTAATCATTATTTTTTCGAGAGCGAATAAAATAACTCCTTCCTATCGGGTTTACCCCCCCCAACAGAATATAAAGCACCCATCGCAGTTCTTGACCGGCTCCTCATCGGACCCCAACCATGTCCACCCTCCACCCCCCCAGGCTCGCACCCATCTTTGCTGCCACGCCCAGTGTACCGGGCACGCCGGTGCACTCCATCCAGACCATGCGACGTAAGTCTGCTGGTCACGGCGGGCCCTTGACGAAGATCCTTGTCGCAAACCGCGGGGTACGATTTCATCACGAGCTCGACGTATGACCGAATATCATTTCCTCCGTCTCTAGGAAATCGCCATCCGTGTCTTCCGTACCGCCCATGAGCTCGCGATGCACACCGTTGCGATCTACTCGTACGAAGATCGGCTGTCTGCTCATCGTCAAAAGGTACGCGGCGCAGCTAGTATATTCGAACAGCTGAAGTCAAACTAGCGAACATCTATTAGGCTGACGAAGCCTATCGTGTCGGCGCTGGCCTAACCCCTGTTGGCGCGTACCTTGCCCAGGACGATATCATCCGTACTGCCCTCGAACATGGCGTCGATATGATTCACCCAGGGTGAGATTATTCGGGATCAGTCCCTAATTATTATTGTTGTTCACATCATCTAATTCTACCCCCGTAGGTATGGCTTCTTATCCGAAAACGCCGAATTTGCTCGCAAGGTCGAGCAAGCTGGCATCGCCTTCGTCGGACCTACACCCGAGGTCATAGACGGTCTGGGCGACAAGACAAAGGCACGCACTCTTGGTAACTCGTCTTGATGCTAAGTCTTACCCGGGAAATCCCCTGACTAACTGCGCGCGTACTTAGCTATGAAAGTCGGCGTCCCTGTCGTCCCCGGAACGCCGGGAGCTGTTGACCAGTGGTCCGACGCCGATTCTTTCATCAAGGAATATGGCTTCCCAGGTAATCGCCGTTACTATGCGCATATAGTTGGTGGCACCAAATGCTTTCTCTCTAGTTATCATCAAGGCCGCAATGGGTGGTGGAGGCCGCGGCATGCGTGTCGTGCGCGAAGAGTCCGAGTTCAAAAGCGCGTTTGAGCGTGCAGTCTCCGAGGCCAAGGCCGCGTTCGGTGATGGCACGGTCTTCATCGAGCGTTTCCTAGAACGTCCCCGTCACATCGAAGTTCAGCTTCTGGGAGACTCGGAGGGCAACGTCGTTCACCTGTTTGAACGCGATTGCTCCGTTCAGCGTCGGCATCAAAAGGTCGTCGAGGTGGCCCCGGCGACGCATCTTCCCGAGGAGGTTCGCCAGGCTATCTGGGCGGACGCGATCAAGCTTGCACGGAGCGTCCATTACAGGAATGCCGGAACCGCCGAGTTCTTGGTAGACCAGCAAGGAAGACATTACTTTATCGAAATTAATCCTCGGATCCAAGTCGAGCATACCATCACAGGTAACTGCGTTCCCATAAATTGACTGTATGCATTCCCCGATTTGACCCGACGACAGAGGAGATTACCGGACTTGACATTGTCGCCGCCCAGATCCAAATCGCGGCTGGTGCCACCCTTCCACAGCTCGGTTTAACGCAGGATGCGATCACCAAGCGTGGCTTTGCGATTCAGTGTCGTGTCACTACCGAAGATGCAGCGACCGGTTTCCAGCCCGATACAGGGAAGATCGAAGTGTATCGTAGTGCTGGTGGTAACGGCGTCCGCCTTGATGCCAGCTCCGGCTTCGCGGGCGCACAGATCACTCCCCACTACGACAGTCTCCTGGTCAAGGTCAGTGTAAGCGGGACCACGTATGAAGTGGCTCGCAGAAAAATGCTACGTGCTCTTGTTGAGTTCCGCATCCGCGGTGTGAAGGTTAGCTAGACCCATGTTTTTCGGAGGGGAGGGTTTTTTTCTAACATACTTGTCCACAGACGAATATCCCCTTCTTATTCCGTCTTCTGACGCACGACGTCTTCATCGGCGGAAAGACCTGGACAACTGTGAGTATTGGATGCGAATGAGCAGTTGGTTTGTTGCTAAAACGCGTCGCAGTTCATCGACGATACACCCGAGCTGTTCAAGCTAGTCCAGACGCAGAACCGTGCCCAGAAACTCCTTGCATACCTTGGAGACATTGCCGTCAACGGCAGCTCCATCAAAGGCCAGACCGTAAATTTTTTGATCTACTGTTACGACCTATAATCTTATATCTACACAAAGGGAGAACCCGGTCTCAAGGATGACATCGTTATTCCTACGTTCCAGAACCGCGACGATCCCAATGGTCCCCCGCTCGACGCAATACTCCCCTGCGAAGTCGGCTGGCGGAACATTATTGTCGAGAAAGGACCAGAGGCTTTTGCAAAGGCCGTCCGCGAGTACCCCGGCACGCTCATCATGGATACGACGTGGCGTGATGCACACCAGTCGTTGCTCGCAACGCGCCTGCGCACAATTGACATAGCCAATATCGCAAAGGAGACAAGTTGGGCACTTTCGAACGCGTACTCACTTGAATGTTGGGGCGGTGCAACGTTTGACGTAGCGATGCGGTTCCTGTACGAGGATCCGTGGGAACGTCTGGTTCGTCGCACCCAGCAGCATAGTGTCGGCAGTGCCCTAACGCGAACTTGTTCAGCGCGCACTCCGTAGGCTGGTTCCAAATATCCCACTTCAAGCCCTTGTGCGTGGTGCGAATGGCGTTGGTTACACTAGCTACCCGTCCGTCAAACCATTTCTTGTGACCCTCGAAAAAACTGATTTTGCAATAGCGACAACGCGATCTACGACTTTTCAAAGAAGGCCGTCGAGAACGGTCTCGATATCTTCCGAGTCTTCGACTCGCTGAACTATATCGGTGCGTACACCCACTTCTAATGATTCCGATTCCCTGATGATGAGCCACGCTTCCACAGAGAATGTATGGCACACTTAACTGGTCATTACTGAGACGATGTTGAACCTTTCGCAGATGAAACTCGGTATTGACGCTGCCAAAAAGGCCGGTGGTGTGGTCGAAGCTGTCGTATGCTACAGTGGCGACGTCGCGAGCAAGACCGAAACCAAGTACACCCTCGACTATTACCTTAACTTCGTGGATCAAGTCGTTGCCGAAGGTGTTCACGTCCTAGGCATCAAGGACATGGCCGGTTTGCTCAAGCCCGAGGCTGCTAAGCTGTATGTCGCAACTCCCTTCCGCCCGGTTGACCTTCGGGTAACATTTTACTCGCGTATAGGCTCGTCAGCAGCATCCGTGCCAAGTACCCTGATATCCCGATCCACGTACACTCGCATGACACGGCCGGTATTTCTACCGCCAGCATGATTGCAGCGGCAGCAGCAGGTGCAGATGTTGTCGACGTCGCCATCGACAGTAGGCCCTTTAATACACCCCTACGTTCCATGCCCTTACATACCTACTCAGGCATGTCCGGCCTGACGTCGCAGCCACCCATGGGAGCTGTGTCCTTGGCCTTGGAGCAGACCGGCTTGGGCACTGGTATCCGCTACGCTGACATCCAAGCTCTCAACCTATACTGGACGCAAGTCCGCATGCTTTACAGCTGCTTCGAAGCCAACGTACGGGCATCAGACTCCAGCGTGTTTGACCACGAGATGCCTGGAGGTCAATATACGAATCTGATGGTATGCCATTCCATTTCCAGCCTTGTTCGGCCCCCTTTGACCGTACGTGCCGCATTAGTTCCAAGCATCTCAGCTTGGCCTGGGTACTCAATGGACAGGTGAGAACGGCGTTAAGATATTCGATGAGCACTGTGATGATCGTTCGAAACAGAGGTCAAGAAGAAGTATATCGAAGCGAATGACCTGGTGAGCATATCAATTCCCAAAGGCGCTCTACCATGAGCTGACATGCGCGGGCAGTGCGGCAATATCATTAAAGTCACGCCATCGTCCAAGGTCGTCGGAGACTTTGCTCAATATATGACACAAAACACGCTTTCCAAAGCTGATGTCCTCGAGCGGGCGGACCAGCTTGACTTCCCTTCGTCGGTAGTTGAATTCTTCCAAGGCTATCTGGGGCAGCCCGTCGGTGGCTTCCCTGAACCCCTGAGAAGCAAGATCATTCGAAACAAGCCCCGGATCGATGGTCGTCCTGGAGCTGGCTTGGAACCATTGGACTTCAAAAAGATCAAGGCCGAGTTGCGGAGCAAATTTGGCAAGCACATTACGGACGCCGATGTTACATCCTATGTGATGTATCCCAAGGTAGGTGGACCAAAGTACCGGGCGTGTCATCCGTGACACCCATGAACCAATTGGCGCTCGTCCACAGGTCTTTGAGGAGTACCAAGGGTTCCTCCAAAAATATGGTGACTTGAGGTAAACTTAGCAGCCACTCCGCGGACTTCTGACGCTAACCGTGTTCTGTTTCAATTAGTGTGATTCCTACCCGTTATTTCCTCGGCCGCCCAGATGTAGGCGAGGAAATGCACATTTCTATTGAGAAGGGCAAGACCCTTATTATTCGATTGATGGCCGTTGGACCGGTGGTCGAGGGACGTGCGCAACGTGATGTTTGGTTTGAGGTGAACGGTGAAGTGAGTCACAAAATAGAAAACGATTGCTGGACTAGACTAAAAATGCGGCATGGTAGGTGCGTGCCGTTTCCGTCGAGGACAAGAATTCTGCGGTGGAAACGATCTCGCGCGAAAAAGCGACGAACGACCCGGGCTCTGTTGGCGCACCGATGTCTGGCGTCGTGGTGGAGGTCCGCGTGAAAGAGGGTCAGGAAATCAAGAAGGGCGACCCTCTTTGCAGTACGTGTCGTTTCGTGCATTGAGTATATGGGCGCTTTCTCACAATCCGGGATTTCCCGAAACAGTCCTCAGCGCCATGAAGGTGAACTTAACTTTTTGCTAGAAAGTTGGGACCAGGACTGACCCCAATCTTAGATGGAATCTGCCGTGACTGCCCCCGTTTCAGGACACATCAAACGTGTTGCGGTGCACGAAGGTGCGCGGTTGTAACCGAACAAACTCCAAAGTCTTGAGCTAATGTGGACTACTTCAGGCGATTCGATAGGTCAGGGAGACCTGACCGTCGAAATTGTGCACTAGACCGTGGACTAGCCCTTGTTGGGAACGTCGTTATCGCAGTCCTCGCATGGCACTGAACATTCTTCGGTTTGGGCGTTAAACGCCAACCCTTTTCCGGTACCCTAGAAAGGGCCAAGTTATTTGTCTGTTCTGTTGTAGTGTCGAATGTGTAAGCAAGTCCTGTAAATAAATATCCAATGCAACCAAGTGTTCCCTGTCCTTCTCTGATCGCAGGTCGGGTGCTTTCTGTGAAGCATCACTGAAACCCTGACTTGGCGCATTCTGCACTGATGGCGGAGCAACCTACTAGTACACGAAGGCGTGTATAAGACACACTGGCACCGACCTCATGTGCCGGCTCATACGTGATGATGAGGGTTTCCGACTACGGCGCTGGCGCGAAGACGCAACGTTGCAATCGCTCGGATTGCGCCACTTCAACTTGTTCCCACTCAGTTGGTCTAACGTGTGATTTTACTAGGACAAATGAATGTATCCGTGCCTGTGCTTATCTCCCACCACTCTCCCCACTTGCTGCTTCGCGGGTTCAGGGCAATGACGAGGAGGTATCCACAACTCCGAAAAGCCTGGGCTGTTCGCCGTTGTCGTCATCGATAATTATATTAAAAGAAGCGCGTTTGAGCGAGGGGGGGACGTGCCGCGTGTACCCGCAAAAACGCCTTTTTGTTGCGTGAAGGGTCGAAAAACTTCTATCGCGAGACTTATGACGACGATGAACCGTCATCGTACGGTCCCTGTATACGTCGACCCTGCCCTACTGTCGTTCTCCCCCCGCCCGAAGGGGTATATATTGTAAATTCACGCTCTCCCGACACAAGCGGTGATTCGCGAAGGAAAGATGCTGGGCAGGACGACATTGATAAACTGAACCTTGATACTTCGAGTACTAGTACGGCAAACATGGACCGACCGAAAGTCCTACACCAAAGTCCGGGAAGGCCACTACAGGAGGAGGTCCCTCGAGGACAGGTGCGGCGTACACGGACACACGTAGTGGGGGTCTCAAGAGGACTCGTCTTCTGTTTCCCAGGACGCCGCATCACTCATCGCCAATTAGGGCGAATGACGCTTTTAGGCGTGCCACAGCATCTTCATGCAGCTCCCGCACAATATCCTATCGCAGCGGCACGTCAGCCTTTTTCAAAGTCAAGGACCCGCCGCCGGAGATAGTCCGTTGTTACCTTTGCAGGCTGAAGCCTATTCGGTCGTCCAACGCCCGTGCCCGCCCAGGCAATAACTGAGCTAGGGTCTCCCCTCTTCGCACCCTCCGCAACTTCTTCCTTTATCGCAGTAATATCCGCCCCGCTTTCGACGGCAGCTACTGCAGGCATGGCCAGCGCGCGGCCGTCCGTCCCCGCTGGCCACCCGGTCGTATTCGCGCAGTCTGTCGAACACGTAGGACCGTACAGGCGGACCCGGACTTGGCCGCGATGATGGCGCGCTTCTGGACGTCGCTGTACAGGCTCTCCTGTGCGCAAAGAGGAAGCGCGTGCCCACCACCGCACCCGCCGCTCCGAGAGTCAGGAATGCGGCGAGGTGTGCGCCGTCGGAGAGCCCGCCAGCGGCAAGCACGGGCGGCGCTCCAAAGGGCGGAAGGGCAGACACTATCTGAGGAACGAGATTCAGAACAGGGGGGGAGGAGGCCGAGCCGTGGCCCCCCGATTCGATCCCTTGTGCACATTGATGAGTAACTTTGCGCATCGGGTCATGGGATGTGCACTATATACCCTGTGCTACAAGGAACGTCTACCTTCCATGCTTGCGCGGCGTGGAGTGCTTCGTCGACCGAGTTCACCTGGACGAAGATGAGCGTCTTGGGGGTCTTGCCGTACTTCTCGTCGTGGCTGCGCACGAACTCGACCCACCGCCCCAGGTCTTCGCCAAAGGAGAGCCAGACCGCCCGCACCCCGTTCTCGAGTGCCAGTTCGAGGAGGGCGACGTGCTGAGACCTGCGCTTCCTTCCAACTTCCAGCCGAGAAAGCCAGCCCCGAGGGGAAGTGGCCCCGAGGGCTGATTCAGGGTCGACCGCGCGATTGCGAACTCGTTCCTGAAATTCTCGAGCCCTGCGTAGACTGAAAAAAAATCGGTTAGCTTAGATCCGTCCGGGTTGGCAGAGGCTATGACTTCACCCGGTGATGGTGCAAAGAAACCGAAGCCACCAGCGAGAGAAACTTCACTGGCAAGGGCACCCCCGCTCGCCCCTGCCATCGGAGCGAGCACAATGGGAGTCCGTATACCTAGATTGGATGCTTGAGCATCATAATATAGGATACTTTGTTGGAGATCATACCGAGTAAGCGAGTGAGAGGAGTTCGTAGAGTACTCATTTCGATGTCTATCAAGAGCCTGAGAGTCGCTCTTTGACTCGTTCACCAGCCTGAGAGCGCAGCTGACTACAGTCCCATCGTGACATGCCGGACCTTTTAGTACTAAGAGAATAATAGTTGTGCCGCCTACAGAGTTAGCAGGGCCAGCGGCTGGCCGGATCTACGGGCCGAGGTAACCGGCGAACGAGGATTCTATTTACATTTGTTTGGTCCGGTCGATTGCATTGTCGATTCTCGTGCTCGTGCTCGTCGTTTGGGACAGACCTCGCTATCATTCACCATGGTTCGTGCACTCGGTCTCAATAGTCATTCATGGGTACATTGACCACCCACCCCCCCTTTTTTTATAGCCTCCTCCGAAATCCAAAGGTGGGAAAATGCTCAGCCTCATTAATTGGAGGCTGAAGGTTACGATCAACGACGGACGTGCCTTCATTGGTCAAATGCTTGCCTTTGATAGGCACATGAACCTCGTCCTTGCCGATTGTGAAGAGTTTCGTCGTGTCAGGCCGAAGAAAAAGCCAGAAGAGACAGAGGCCGGCCCAGAGCAGGAGATGAAGCGTGCCCTAGGGCTCGTGATCCTCCGCGGAGAAACTGTTGTATCACTGTCCGTAGAAGGCCCTCCACCAGTCCAGGACGACGACAAGAAGAGTGCGGTGCGTGCAACTCCTTTCAAAATTAAAATTTTCAAAAAAATTCACCGTCTTACTTTCTCCTACCGTTCAGCTTCCTGCTGGCCCAGGCCGCGGTATGCCGGCTGGGCGTGGAATGGGAATGATGCCTCCCGGTGCGTATTCGTCCCTTAGGAATTTCGATCGGGAACGATCGTTGCTCACTTGCAACCTTTTTGACTGCGACAGCGGGGCCACCTGCCTTCGCAAGACCTCCGATGTCCTTCGCGCCACCAGGTATGCCAGGTGCACCTCCTGGCTTCCGTCCCCCTGGCTTCCCACCGGGTGTGCCTTTCCCCCCGCCTCCCGGGTTCGGCGGACCTCCTCCTCCAGGGTAAGGCAGACCCCAAACGCATGTCTGTGTGGAGCTGACTATTTGATTGTCCCGACAGATTTCAACCACCACCCCAGTAGTAGGCAAAGTACTGCTTGTTCTGGACGATGTAACACCGAACTTCAAGATGCAGAAAAAATACTTGTTCTGTTTCCTCTCCAAGAACGCCGCGAAAGCGGAACGCTTGCATATGTTTTGAAATTGTAGATGTATCGTTGTGACAAATGAGAAGGGTCGAAGTAGGGGGGCCTTGCACCTCGTTTCGTTTGTTACTACTTCCAGACGATGACCAGATTAGCCTTCGAATGATCGGACATACGAGTATGTCGCAGACTCAGCCTTTTTGGCGGGAGGCGAGTCCCACGCACAGCCAACCTGGCTGTCTCAAACCCGGTCCTCGTGGACCCTGGCTCTGGATGCCGTGGAGCTCCTGTCAGCTGGGCAGACATTTAAGGTCGAAATAGCTAATCAGCGGACAACATCCGTGTGAACCCAGTAAAAGGTAATAGCGTAACTTGGCTTTGGGTCAGGTGTGGAACTGTCTCACCCCGAATAAGTGCGAGCCCCCGAAATCCCTTTGCGCGCTCACGACATTATAGCCTAATTCCACAGACAGACATCGTATGGACAGAAATCCGAGAGGTCCAGCCAAGCCAATTTTAATGACAGCTCCCCTCGTGAGGGTCTAGCATTTTTCCCCGCCGATTTCATATTATTATTACAATTTTGGAAGGGCACCCAGGGTAGTGGAGCATCCGTAACGTGTCTGCGGTATGTCTGCGGTTCTATTGCGCATTGCGGCGTTCGATTGTGAGTGGCTCACGATAGCGGAACTACGATAGCGGAAGCAGACCTATAAGGAGCATGTCTACCTCGCCGAGGAGTCGCTAAAGGAAAATCGGGTGACGAGCGTCTGGGCTGCTCATTCAGTTAGAGAGGCGCCGGGCCACAACTTCCCAACGGATTCGTGTGTCTCTGTTTATAGCACCGTCAGAATACGTTCAGTTGCGTGCCACCGGCGGCGTGGGCACCCGGATTACAAGCCTAATGTACAGACACGCACTACAAGGTCTGACAGACAGGCATCTAACTGCAACAGGGTCGTGAGAGAGAGGGGACGAAAGACGTTTGCGTGACGGTTACCCTGTTTCTGTCATATCATAAATCGCAATCATAATCAAACCTTACCCGCCTGCCTCCCTGCCTGATGCATGCCTGAGAGACAGTTACTATCAGTGTCGCCCCGATGCCTTTGTAACGGTGGCGCCCACTGGGCGATGCCTGGTGCGCGGCCGACCCATGAAAATCCGAACCAGAATCAGAAACTGTTGGAGATATGAATGGAAGCCAAAAAGCCAGAGCGTTTCCGGGTCCATCTCGGCGTGCGAAAACTTAACGATAGATTCGTCCTGGTTGTGACCCGGGTTCTATCGACATCATTCGTGTGTGGTGTGTGTGGGCGCCACTTGATAGGTGTGCCAGATAAAGTATGTGCAGAGGCTGACGAGACAATCGGAAGGAACAGTATATGGAGCTAAGGCCCTAGTTGGCTGGCTGGTGGCGTTGGTGTTGTGTGCCGTCCTCAGTTCTCATTGTTTGACGAGAAGAACACCCAACTCCGCCGGCGGGGCCCGCAGGACAACACGCCCCCTGCACGCGCGGACTCGCGGACCCAAATCGAGTGGCAAACTGGTCGCAGATTACGATCGGTGGCTAATGAAGCTGTGCAAATCGGGACACGTCGCGGCGCTCATGTGACATGTGACAGTGACAGGACGATAAGCCTTTTCGAGTTCATATCCTGGATATACGTGACGTCGTCGATGCCAGCATTAACCCAGCAAGGGTATGGTATGAATTGACCATATGAGCGGGGGGAATGTTCAGCGAAAAGAAAGAAAGAACCCAAAAAAATTTAAACGGCCAGCGACAAGGTTTCATGTCGTTGTTTAAGCATGTATGTCCAACATCATCCACACACATCCACTTTCGGATCCCCAATTCTGAGTGACATCTACCGTGCCAAAGCTAAGGTAGCGAAACTCTGATGTATGGTGGTGCTTCGACGAAAATATGATATGCTTCTTCAGATCAGAAAATGCATATCCACACGCGACGCGCTGCGCGAGCAGTTTCACACACGAGTCACAACACACTACACACTCGAGGAAACGGAGTGAGACGCCATCTTCCCGAACCGAAGCAGCTACACTAAGCGCAATCAATGAGGCTCGCTTCGTTCGTACGTACTTTGCTGCGTAAGGTGCGGGAAGCCCGAGGGAAGCCCGGTGCTTTCATCTTCATTCAGCAGCCGTCGAGCATCCTACAGGTACTGAGACCGAAGCCCTTATCGGTGCTCTCCCTCCCGGCCCCCGGGAGAATAAGGGTTCCTGAACTAGGCGGGAAGATACCATGGCCACGAATTGTCCATGTCTGACTGTGTTAGAGCCGTCCGAAGGAACGCAGAAAATACATATCGCGCAATTACAGATTTGATAATTCGGTTTAGGGTCATAAGAGGAACGGACACAGGTTGCATTGTTGTTTAAATGTCCGCTACTTCGGTATGTGTATGTATGTATGTGCGAGGGGTGACAGTGACAGGCATCATCATGTTCGGCGTGGGTTTGTCGGGCAGGAGAACTCGAGAGTGAGAGGGACGTGCGCCATTTACGTCCTAATAAGGCATGACCGTCGAGCTCTCTGTGCCACTGGTTGGGAGGGACAAGGCGGTCGAGGGGGAGGGGTCGCAGGGAAGACCTGTCTTGCCCTTGCCCTGTTCCAAGACGGGAAAGGGTATTTCTTATCGGAACAGCTGAGAGGGTCACTTGATCAAAAAGAAGGAAGGGCGCATGCCCAGTCCGGGTCAACTTATCGCGAAGAACGTAGAACGTGTTGTGACAACGACGCCCATCTGAGCCATCAACTCGTCCCTTTCTGGGCCCCGTGTCACGGTGGGCGGGGGTCCACCTTCAACTTCTTTCCCTCAACGGGCAAAGCGCCCTCTTTCGTTCGGATCTCGTGGCAACTACGGCCCCACAGCTTTGAGCGCGGACAGGGTTGTGGAATGGAGTAGTACAGTACAGCATAGCAAAAAAAAAAAAAAGGTCCATCCGTACTGTACCTCTCGATTTGCTGGCGCGCACGTCCACCAGAGACCTCGGCGGGACGATTTCGATTTATTGGGTGGAGGGAGCCGGCGCGTTGGCGGATAAAAGATAATGCGCGCCTTTGCCTGCCATGGTCCGTCCTGCCGCTAGACGCACGCATCAGCGCTCACTGCAATGCAGCCCCCCTCTTTGCGTGCGCCTGGAAAAGGGCTAGTGTCGAAACTCTCGGCCTCGGAGTTTTGTTATAGGGACACTCTTTCATTCATCGTCGCAGGGTTCAGAAAGACCGTCCACTGCATGTAATTGCTGCGCCGAGCCGCCAAGGCAGAGGGGGTTACTCTGGCTTCTATGTAGAAGCACGCGTCGCATACTATACTGTAAAACTCGACGCCACCACCCGTTGTGGGGGGAGAAAGGTGCGTCGGTTGCCACGGCTTTAGTTTATTATTATCATATTTTGTCGTCTTATAAAGTGCAATCGCATCTCGCAAAAGCCAAAGATGTCCACGTATCTATCACGTATTTAATGAGAAAAAGTCGAATTTCTATTTGTGGGAAAATCGAAAAATCCGTTTCAGGAACGCGACAATACAGTAAGTTATAGACAATGAGAGGGGGAGGAACGGGGGAGATAAAGCGCAATTGGTATCAACAGACGGCGGGCGTACGCTTCACGACGACGACGTGTGGTGGTGTATTAGGTTTGACCGACCAAAGACATGAGTTGGGCGGATGGGGATCACACACAGGCTATGCAGGGGCGTTACTGTACTTGTTGTTTAAGATATGCCAAGGCACTAGATTTGATGGTCGTCGTTGTCGTCCCAGTTCCAGGACCGAGTCAAGAGCAATCAAAAAGATTTACATTTTAATTTGACAAATTCAATCTCATTGGTAAAAATGTCACTGGATACAGAGTGTAGGGTGCGCGGAACTACATTTCCGCTGTGCGGGGAGGGGGGCAAGGGCTAGAGGCGGACAAATACGTGGCCTCGGGGGCTCTTCGCGTATTGCATCGAGTTGGGGAAAAAGGGTGCTAAGAATAGGTTCGCAATAATGCGAGTGGGACAACGGGCATGTTTGCACCCCTGCCAGCTCTGGAGTGGGACATCAAAAACGCAAAGTTGCGAGGGCGATCAAGGCGCCACAGAGAAAGAAAGAAAGAGGAATAGGGGGGAACGGGAGAGCGGGGAGCGGTGGAAAAAAAAATGAAGGGGAGAAGCCGTGATCACCGATTTACTGCGGATGGCGACGGGACTAGAGAAACTGGCGACGAAAGGCCAAAGTTGGGAGGGGAGAGCTGGGCTGGGGCTGGGCTGGGGCTGGTTGTGTAAAGCAAGCACTTTACGGATGACTTGTTTTGACTCGCGCGGGAAAGAAGCAGTTTGGGTGAGATGGGCACTCATCGACGGATTGGGACTGTACCGCGCGCCAGAGTGTCGGTTATGGGAAAAAGCGTTTCAGGGCAAGGGAAAGAGAAAAGGAAAGGGGGGGTGGGAAGCAAAGGCGAAGGCAAGGTAGGGGTGGTCTTATCGGCACTCGTCTTCCTTCCCCTCCAACCCTCCAACCAAATGAACCTTGGCGGGCACACCCGTTCCTTGAAAGTCGGGTCCACATGAGCCATTATAGCACTCCCCCTTGCCGCGTGCTTCGGCACACCGAGTGGGGTCTTTCTCACGTATTGTGGATTCCTCTCCACTCTCACTCCATAACGGGAGCACTGAAAAAAAAAAAAGAAACTCTATATGTTGCCCGCTGGCGTGCGCAATAGATTAGTACAAATAACGTAATCGTACACACATGCGTGGGATGAGGAGGGAGGGTGAGAAGACAGAGTAGAATGGGGACGTGATGGTCAAAGAGCTATGGTGGATAGATCAAGAAAGGAGAGACGAGATGCTATGTATATACGCTGAGATGGACTGTGTAGAGAGGAGGGATGCGAGGCCGAAGTGATCATAGTACTTATGCAAAGTGAGTGAGGAAGCCGAACAAGACAAAGACACCAGGAGGTGTATACGCTTTTAGAACGGAAGAAGGCGAAGGAAGAAGTAAAGCTGAAAATTTGTGGGTTTGATTTTTTCTTTCTTTTCTTCCTTCCGCAAGAGGATGTCATCCATATTGCTGCGAAAAGATAGCTACGGAATCTGAGAATGAGGGGAGGGAATTTTCATGACAACTGCGAGAACACGATGCACAGGAGAGTGGGAGAAAGAAAGAAAAAAAAAGCAGACATCTATAACGAGAAAAGAGAGTATGCGGAGCGCTCAACAGTAAACACGCGCTGTCTTGCGGCCCCGTGTGCGGAATGCTGGATGATCGCGAGACGCCGGTAACTGGAGTGGTTTGGTCGGCTGTTTCGGTCGTCCCAGCCAGCCAGCTAGGACAGACTCATCCTGTGTCGTAGCTCCCTTTTCTGGAAGGACGACATCATCGACCATGTGAAGGGACAGGGCTTCGCGCGAACGTGGGAGAGGGAAGGGAGCAGTATCCACACCAGCAACAGCAGGATCTTGTGGAGTCCGTTTCGGGGGAGGTGTTTGGCGGGATGAGGTGTTTCCAACCCATGTGCGGACGTGCTTCGCAATCGCACCGATCACCGAGGACTGTGATGGGCGAAGACCATTGGCGTGCGAAACCACACGTTCGTCCTCGCCAGAGACGGGTGTAGCGACGGAATCCGTTGCCAACGACGTAGTGGTGGTGCTGAAGTCACCAGCTGATTGGCGATAAAGGGACGGACGTGGGCGCTCGGAGGAACGTGGGGTCTGGATGGGGTGAGAGGGTTGGGCAAGAACGGGTGATGATGCAACGGAAAGCGCGGGAGCTAATGGCCGGGAGGACATGCCGGTGTTTAAGAGGATGGGTTTGGATGCTGGGCGACGGGGGGATGGTGTACGCTCATTTGAGGGCAGACCGGGAGATACATTTCTTGCCCAAGCTAAGATGCCTTCATGATTGCTGGCGGGCCATAGACTCGATGAGGGGCCAGCCTGGGAAATAGCGGATGCATCGTGGTAATCCAAAATTGAGGAATGTGTCGTAGACGGGTTGTCCTCATTATAGCATTCTGAGGAGCAATAGACACCATCCGAGCTCTCCTAAATGACGAGTGGATCAGTGAGGGGTGTTGCAAGGGGAAATCTCCCGGGAAAGGCATACCAAGTGACGGTTGCAGGTCAAACACCACTGAGTATCCATTCGGAGAGAGTGAGATAGAGGAAGAGAAGGGAGGAGATGTCAATAAAGGGAGGGTGAGTTAGAGGGTGTCGAGGACGAGAGGCATGCGAGGTGGCCAGGTTGGCCTTATATTAAAAATACAAGTCGACTGAAAATGCAGTGGACGTGTGTCGGGGGTCCGACCCCCGAATAATAAATCTCAGATCAAACCTTGGGCATCGAGATCGGCCTCGTCCTTCTAACCTCGTTTAGGTCCAAGACCCTGCCCATCGAGATCCACGACAGATTGCTCTCACGCCAACTGCTACTACTGAAGCCTCTTCCCTTCCTCTCCCCAAATCCGAGGATATCCTCCTGCTCTCGCGCTCGACTTCATGAATAATATCATTTCTTCGTTCTCATCACTCGCATGGTCCAGCTAGTGCCTAGTTGCTTCCTCAGCCTCGAACGGCCTGGTTCCCGGCGGAACTCGATCTTTTTACCCGCCGCTTCATCACCCTTCCGCCTTGCTTCTTTTAAACATATCAGGTCCACGGGACCATGGACCATCCACCAAATCCCCGGGACCATTTCCCTATTTGCAGGTTCTAGGCTACGCAGCGCTTGTGCTAGCTAACTCCTCCTACTAGTAGTCACTGTCTCAATTGCCAAGAACGCACTTAATTATCTCGCGCCTGCGCCATTGCTGTCAACTCATTCCAGCTCGCCACACAGCTCTCGACTATGGATATTTCTCCCAAGGCTAACGTAACCGCCAACCGCGTCTTCTGTTGCGCCGTCCCGAGGCCCTGCCAAATACGGTTGAGAACAATGAGAGACAGTGCACCCCCCTTCACCGGTTCATCACCCTACCAGACCGGTTCCACGTGTGCCATACTATACCCGCTACAGCCGAACAATGCTGCCCTTCTCCTCTGGAAGCGTAACGGACAGCTCCCCATCCACCAACGCCGAACACTCGTCGCTACTACAACCGATTCGGGCAAACAAAAGGAAAACTCACATCAATATACTTGCCCACCGTGGCACTATGCACGCCAAGACCCCGACCGTGGTTGTCCTGCTGTTGTACGTCTACGTCCACACGGGAAATCCGATCCAACCTCCGCGTGCACAATTCCCCGATCGTGCGAATTAGCTTGTTCAACGCCTGCATACGTGTCCGCATCACCGGAGACAGGCGCAATAGGCGTTTCCCAGAAACAAAACAATTTGGGCGGTACAACCAACCCAGATGGCATTGCGAATGAATGTTGCATAATTTTAATTATTCCATTTTTTTTCAATGTCAGCCCAAATGGTGATGAGCAGGCAGACGCCATCAAGGTGCAACATAATCACGCACTTCGTATGCATCACTATCGTCATCATCACCACCCACGCCTCGCGCAGTCGCTTGCCCTTGCTCCAGCTGGATTTGCGCCCATGCCACGCTTTCTAAGAGCTGACGCGTCTGTATGACCTCTGCTTTCACGCCCCCCTGCCGTTGTAGAGAGGCAAGTGCAATCCCGACCCACAGTTTGTGCGAAAGAATCCCGTCAGCGGTCATGTACAAAGCGTTTCTGTTCTCTCCTTGCTCGTTGTCAACCACCAGCTCGGAGTCTGTCCATCCCGGTTCGTACAGCCAGTCGCGTAGGATTTCCATGCACACGCTATACCCGATTTCGTCTTCCCAGCGGCACAGATGGGGATCGCTTAGTGCGGCACCTGCCGCGTCCCATATCTCTTCAGTTGTCCACGTAAGAACGTCGTTGTCATTGGTGTCGAGCATAAATCCGTAGCGTACGAGTAGCTCCGCGTTGCTGAGTGATGCACCGTACGTATTGAATATTTCTTCACCCGGGGCGACAGGGGCATTTACGACCATCTCGCAAGTGTTATCGGGATCTGCCGCGTCGGCTCGGGGCGCTGGCACAGCCATGTCCTCGCGATTTTCCGTGTCGTGAGGGCACTCTGAAAGAGAACCGCAGAACGTACACACATCGTAATCACTCTGTGATTTACGAAAGTGAGCGAAGATAGCCCCTGACGCGCGTACGAGACCGAATGCCGAGCCGTCGGCAGATACGGACCTCCATATGGACAGTGTTGTCTAGTGAATGATTAAAGCTGTCAAGAGAAGGGGGGGAAAGCGGTTCCAGAATCAATCAGTATTGACACTGACGGGTGCCATTACTCACGCATCAGCAATGGGCACCATGGCGAGGCCATGATACGCATCAACCATGAATGCACGAGAGCTCACGAGCGCGTAGGCATGCCGAAAACCCCTCTCAGATGGAGAGAACCCTGCATTCTTGAGCAGCGGTGCTGCCACTGAGGAGTAGAAGCCCAAAATTTCGCTCTGTAGCAGGGTGGGTGTGTTAGTCATTGAGTCATATACGACTGTCCCTGTGGCGGGCGGGAGCAGTTGAAGGACGTACGAGAAGCGGCGTCCTGGGCTGGCCCGGAAGGAAAAAGTGCATCTGGGCTTCCGTGCCATTCAGCCACCGTTTTGCCTCGGCGGCGTCGCTATCAAAGTCTAGACCATCTGATTCAGTTCGGTGCCCGTCGCTTGCTTTGTGAGACGACAGCGCATCACGCGATGCGAGACCCCAAAAAAGTCCAATCCCCTCCCAATTTTGTTCAGTAGGGAGGGAGTGCTGTAGGTACCCGGCCCATCGAGACCGCGAGGCTAGTAGTCTATGAAGCCAGAAGAATGGACAACCTAGAACGCAATATGAAGAGATAGACGCACTGTTCGGAATACAATGCCAAAGCAAGCGCGAGGGTGGCATCGTGGCCACACGGTGAGTGAGGAATATGGGCGGCCAACGCACACGAGCGGGTGGAAAGAACGGCGGTCTTCGGGATTACGACAACTGACAGAAGAATGAGGCACGATGGTTGTTGTTAAAGAGAGCAGAGGAGTTATCACGCTTGGTAGTTGTGTGAAAGAGAACCCAAACGCTTACGAGATTGTTCGGGGGTAGTGGAATTTGCAGCGCGAACGTAGATACCGCTCTTCTTTTCGTGAAGGACACGAACGTTAGGGTGAATGTGAATGCCGTTGTCCGTACACCAGTTTAGCAATCTCACGAGAGGAGGGGCAGACATGGATAGGAGTAGTTCTAGATTATGTAAATCAATTTAGAGGTCTTTCTTCTCTTTCGCTTCCTCCGCCGCAATCCTTGCCAATTCTTTCGCTTCCAATCTCCGGGCCCATTCTTGTCCACCCTGCAGCGCGTGACCAAAAATCTGGTTTGAATCAACGTCTAATCAACATGCGGTGAACGTACCTGCAATACCAATATACCGCCAAGAAGCACCATGATCAACGTGTTTCCAGCGGAAAGTACACGCATGGCCTCGATCTGGTCATCACGCGTGTCCACCCCTTCCACCGGTGTCACAACGGTTTGAATAGCAGGTATTGTCACCGTGATGTACATTGCGATAGCAAAAACAAACGCCGCTGTTATCGCCATTCAATTCAGCCTGCACACCAAAAGCACCCAACCCCAAAAAATAGAGAAAGCCGGAGGTGAGGTGGGATGGGATGGAGAATCCACACTCACCTAGTGAACCTCCATCAAAGAACATTGCACTCTCATCCCAACGGTGGATTTTGGCGACGATCACAACAACTCCGATGCCCATGAGTCCATGAAGCAGCGCCTGTTCACGCACATAAGCGTCCCGAATTCAGCCTAGTGATTTCTAGCAGCACGGGAATGCCCCTAGGGTGCAACGTTGCGTACCTTTATTCCGGGAGGCGCATTGTAAAATGTCCTATAATATTGGAAAGCGTCCTCCACGGTCTCCTCCGTCAGCGTCGAAAAGAGCACGCGGTAGTCAATAGCAAAACACGCCAGCAACACGCCTGGATGTTGCGCAGTGATCAGTGGAGTCTGATAATCAGGACGTCGACCGTCGCTTACCGAATAGAAAGCATGTTGTGGCAAGCAGGACACCCTGTCGGAAACCCATGAGCCCCACGGGTGTTGATTTGCAAGGTGTCGCGTCCGCGGCTTACCGGCTTGGGGGGGTTGGAATAATTTTCTCACGCTCTCAAAGCGGACGGCCAGATATGTTATTTGTAAAATTGAACAAGTGCAGTTGGTATAAATGGGTAAAATAATAATTATTGAAACATCATGCGGGGGTAAATTTGTCTCCGGTGATTGATACACGCCGCCCTCAAAAATAGAAAGAAAGAAAAAAGGAATCGTTCGCCCCTCTGCATGCACACTCAACGAGGTGTAATCGAGTCTGCGCCGTAAACTCAGACGTCCGTTGGGTGTAGCGGGGCCATATACGTCATCACAGAAGACGCAGGGCATGCTCCGAATGAAGGTGTGTTGTGTGCGTTCATCGCTGCTGTTGTGTTGGAGCCAAGGAACTAGATGTCGCGACATCTTGCGGATGTACCGCGGTTTTGGGGGATCGTGGCAGGGGTCGCGGTGAAACTGGAAGCCCGGCGGTCAGGTTGTGCCGCGGTCCATCTGAACTTGCGACACGGATACCTAGTCCCCGAGCTGCGGCAACATTGGAAACGCGAGACCGAGACGATGGTGTGTGTTCCGCCGATGGTTGGGTTGGCTGAGAACTTGAACTCGATTGATTTCCTGCAGAAGACTCTGCCATCATGTCCTGGTCTGTCGTATCTGCGCCACTCTCCGTGTTCGTCGATAGTTCTTCCGCGTCATCGGACTGTCCCTCTTCATCCGGGTCTATCCGTAACAAAAAGCACCAGAAATGGTCGCATTAACGTGCCCGTCAAATCATGATGCTCAGGAAGGATTCGCACCTGTTAGCTTACGTCCTGAGAGCCCAAGTAACTCATCGGTAGTAGCGTCCAAGTAATGTTTACTGTTTCGATGACTGATGACTGCCCCGTCGCTCTCGTCGGGTCCAGGCACCGCGTCGCCCTTCTCGTCAACCGCGTGCTCGGCCTGACTTGCGTCATCGTCGACATTGAACACGCGGTTAAACTCTGCCAGCATAAGACTAAAAACTCCAGCAGGAATTCCAAGGGTTGGGCTAAACACGATCCCGACGTTGCGCATCGTCATCTTGTTGACGTTTGCGTTCTGGACAATAGAGATAAGGTGGGCCGTTAATGCGCGGAGAAGACTGTAGTTTGCAACTGGTAGGATCGCGATAAGATG
Organism: Lactarius psammicola; assembly: GCA_025769895.1. Taxonomy (NCBI): domain Eukaryota; kingdom Fungi; phylum Basidiomycota; class Agaricomycetes; order Russulales; family Russulaceae; genus Lactarius; species Lactarius psammicola. The sequence continues at coordinate 530,798 of WTXK01000007.1, read as the reverse complement.
CGATAGTTCGGTGATTCGCTCTTGGGGATCGACCAGGTCTGAAATGAACAATGACGATATTAGACTACAAAAAACTGGCACAGATTCGCAGATATGGTCTGTCCGGAACGTACCCATGACGGAGAGGAACCGCATATGGAGATCACGCGTCAAGATACTCGACGGCAGTTCCCGGAAAAAACTCTTGAGCAAGCCCGCTACAGCGTGGGGATCCCAGTATTCGTCCGTGCGAAGAAGGTCCACGTCCCCCTCTTATCACGGGATCAGTCAATGCCTTAGGAAGGGTGGCCATGAAATAGAACGTACCAGTATTAAACTTATCTTTCAGGCTCTTTATGACAGCAGAGCTCCCGCTGAGTCGATAGATGCCCTCCTCTTGGTCAGCCTCCATTTTCTCCAGATACTGGATACAGCGAAAGACGATTGCCGGAAGACCAGCAATTTCGGCAATCTCAAGGGACTCCTCCAGCGTTACACCAAACACCGCGCGGTGGACGTGTACAGGGGTAATTGGTTTCTCTGGGCGTATCGATCAAAGGGGTACGTTAAGAGCTACAATCGGTTAGTCCGGATGCAAAAATCACTCACCTCCCTGCTGCCTCCAACCCCATTGAAACATGCGCGACTTGACTTTGTCTCTGCGATCGCTTTGCGCCGTCTCCACAGCAGGTTCCTTGGCACCAAATTTATGTCCGGGGGGGATTGGGGTGCCATTCATCGGACCCGATATTTTCACCTTTGCAGGCATTTCTGCTCGAGGTGCACTTTGACTAATCCCCTCCGGCGAAGCTGAGCGGTCACCTGGAGAGGGGCTCTCAGATGGAAGTGCGGATTCCGATGTGGGGTGGAGAGAGGTACGGCGACCTTGGCGCTGGCGTGGGTGTTCTGGCGAGGGCTGAGGGTTACGGCCACCATGATTGCCTCGAGGATCGACCAGATCCGGATAGTGCCCCAATTCGGAATTGGCTCGCGGTCCGATTGACGGTGCGAAGTCACCGCCCACGGTATCCAAAGGGGATGATGTTGGAAGTGAGCTAGACAAAGGTGACTCAGCACTTGAAGTGCTCGATGATGACTGTCCTTTGTCCAATAGGCGCTTTGCAGTTTGCGCATCCGTGAACACAGGGGTCGGCTGTTCAGAACCGGGCGGAATGTTAACGCCTTTCGAGGAATTGCTCGGGGCATCTTCGTATTGGGGCGTAGCTTGGAAGAGCTTCGCGTTCAACGGATCGGGTGGAAGTTGCGATAAGGGGACAGCAGAACTAACATTGATGTCATCCTTTGACATAGCTCGTTGCCCTTGTCGACGATCGCGGTAAGGCGATGAGAGGTCGGCTGGCGCGGTGGAACTGGTGCTCGACCGAGGCTGATTAGAGGGCGTCGAAGTCGTGGTAGATGTGTTGACATAGAGGCCACTTTGCGGTGAAGCATGTTCGTCGTACGAGCCGGAAACATAGCGCACGAGGATTTTCGACCCAGCTGTCGCGTTCACCGTCGCTCTCAGCACACAAAACGTGTCGATGCGATCCCCCGGTGGTCTTCTTGGGCTCAATTATCAAAAAGGCATGCCGATATTCTCCTTCCTCATCAGATTCGCGTCTATCTGCAGGCCGGTGCTGGCGACCAATCTGCGCACCAGTGACGGCGATAGTTCCGAGGTGTTGACCCCCACGCTGAGGGAGAAGTCTGGTCAACGTCATTGCCCACCGTCTACGAACTCGATCACGTACACTTTCATAGTACTCTAGCTGCGGGCCCTGCAGAACAAAGAATCTTGTTTTCCAGCCACCGAAGTTCTTTCCGCGTTTCGTCAGGTATCCCTCCTTGTAACCCTCGCGAGCCACGGGCTTGTTTGTTTCCTTGATGACGTCCGAAGTCAGGAATGCGATAATCTCGTCGTTATTCTTGACGGGAAGGCCGATGAGCGCCCTGAACATATTGCTCAAGTATGGCCTACAAAAACTACATTCAGTGCTTCACACGCACACAGAATAGAGGTCATACTTTGCGCTGGTCGACTCTCGATGGTGCATGATCCCTCCACAGTTTGCCATCTGGTAGGTGAGGGATTTTCTTGTGAATACTCTTTCCGTAACGAGAACGGATGCGCTGATCGAGTCCGAGTACATCACTGTAGAGCTTTTCAATCAAGTAAGGTTCCTTTTGATTCCCCGGATCAACCATGACCACAAAGGAGAGCACATCCTTGCCGCGGTCGTTTGGCCGTATAGAGGAATTTGTCACGGTAACACGTGTGTAGGGAAGGTCGTGAGGAAGAAGGGGAAGGGCACGGAACTGCACTTGGGAGTCCTGCTCGGGGATGACGCTTTGATATACAGACATGACTGACGAGCGTGAACCAAAAGCAATAGGTGTCGGAGTGGTGGGGGAATCTGGTCCGTCGGCCTTGCGGGTTCGCTGAATCGCAGGAATGGCCTGAGGTGTCCCTAAGTTGGGGTCGCCGTTACTTGCATTTACCATGCCAGGTGGGAGGGGAAAGTCATCAGCGGCAGGGGGTAGCACCGCGAGGCGTGGTTGTTGGATGTCATCTGGGCTCCTACTATCTTGACTTGGTGACGTCAGGCTGTGGTCGGCTGCGGAATCATAAAGGCTGTCCGAATCGTCTAAATCCAGAAACTCTCCATCAGACAAATCTCTACGAGTTGATGACTTATCAGTGGCAGAATCCCGGGAATTGGGTACATTATGAGCACTAGAACGGGCTGGTGACTGTCCCCGACTATGACTTCGATCGCGCTCTAGAACCCGATGACTATTCGCTGGGGAATCCATTACCGAAGATATATACTGCTTTGCCTCGTCCGGGAGGGTAATCCTTGACTCGCGACTAGCTGCTTGCGGCCGTGTAAGAAATGGAATGCCGGACTGGCTAGATGACGCCATCGTCTCTAGCGGCGAAGCAGTCGACAAGCCAGATGCCAATACACTATTGGGAGGAAAATTGACAGACGGCGAGGTAGATTGACTGGTGGGAGAAGAAGAACCTCGGTCTGCGCCAGGGCGATCATCGACCTTGGATACGTTGAGTGGCCTCGTCGCCGGCTGCTGACGGGTGTGTGACAAAGATGGAACTGTCGGTGTGATCGAGACATCAAGAGCATCGAGCGAGGAATGTGATACCGTTACGATCGGAGGAGCTCGAGAGGTTGGCTGCCACTGGGGTGTAAGAGTGTGAGAGTCTGCACCCAAACCTAACCATTGAGAACTTAGCAAACAGAAGGACAAGTCAGCACGGATACATGGCCACGTACCTGTGTCAGCTGATTGATGACGGGCGGGTCGAGCAGAACCTGAACCTTGGGAAGAGAGCTTGTCGGAGCCCTGGCGCATGCCATTGCTAGAAGAGGACGGCTTCAATTGCTTCTCTCTCTCTTTGTAACCGCGTGCAACAGCGTCTGGACTCTCCCCAAGCGCTAGAAGCCTTGCTTTGTAGGCATCTCTCTCCATTCTGACCCTCTCCAAATTTTTTTGGGACTCAGAGTAAAGCCCGCGCGACTTCTCGATAAGTTTCCAGAGCTGAGTATTCTGGGATGAGAGGAGGTTACGTTCAGAGAGACTTTGCTCGAGTGCACTCAAAGCAGGGTTCTCCGCTCCTGCATGAGCAGAAAGCATGGCCTCAAGCGGAATTTGCTGGCTTGTCTGGGACGAGGCCATCGTGGAAGAGGACGCAAGGGGGCGAGTGGCAAAGGAAGTTGGTAAATCATTATGACGTCGCGGTGGGGTGGCCGATGCACCATTCATGATTGCAAAAAGTCCGTTAACACTGCGGAGTGGTCAGGAGAGCGGGAGTCAAAAATATGGGGGAGGCCTACCAGAAGTCAGGTGAACTATTTTAGTAGAGTCAGCCCGGCAAGCTTGGCTTGACTCACTGTTTCGATTGACCAGCACGCAATTAGTGTAGGCTATCAACAAGAGAAAAGGAGGCGCGGACAGGTGGTCGAAGGAAGGGGTAGGAGGGGACAGGAGGGGAGGGGAGTGAGCGAGCCAGTGAGCGAGCGAGGAACTGTGACCCCCGACGAGCGATCACGGCAACGGTCGCGATTGGCTCAGATGCGACCGCACCAGCTTGACCAGCTCCTCGTGCAAGCCACTCCCTTGCATTCGTTTTTTTGTTTGTGCATTTATTGTATATATTATCGAACCCACCTTGATTTAATTACAACGCCGCCCTATTTCCAAAGTTCCGCCCAGTGAAGACAGCCGAGGCTATGAACTGCTCGACGAGCATTTAATATTTAATCTTACTTGGTTCTCCCCCCATGTGGGATGCGACTTTGCCACAATCACGATTGGTTTCAGGGCCCCCAAGTGACCGGATATTGCCTACAGCGAAGAATAGAAGAAGATAATTAATATTTCTTGTGATACTCTTCCCCCAACAAACTTCTTTGAAACTACAGAGACTGTTATCAACGGCAGTAGCGGTCCGTCACTGTCCCCAGAACATCGAGCCACATCTCGCAAACTCGACTTGTACAAACTCCTGATGCTCCTTCCGAGGTCTTTCTGGATTTGTGTCCGCGACACTGCGCGTCCACTGTGCTCTCCACGGCCAGCCCTACATTTACCAAAGCTACCGCTGCTGAGGACTTTGCCTTCCAGAAATCTCAGTGTAGTGTCCCTTCGTGCCAACGAGGGCAATGACCATGAGTCGAGTCTGGAGACGGGCCAAGATAAACCCGAGCATGCTGTCATCTCCGCCTTTGATCTTTTCAGCATCGGGGGTCAGTGTCTCTCAGTGTCGTGCTGTCCCTTCTTGCTATTGAGGACCGCACCATTATTACCTCTTACTACTTCACAGTTGGTCCGAGCAGCTCGCATACAGTTGGGCCGATGCGTGCAGGCAAAATATTCGTCAATGACTTACTAGATTTGGGTTTACTGGATAAAGTAAGTGTTGTTCTCCGTACTGGACGGCACAGCAATTCAAAGTCCCCAGGTCAGAACTGTTAAAATCTCGCTGTATGCTATTCATCTCACCCGTTGCAAGAAATGCTAAAAACTCGTATCAGTTACGGGTCCCTTGCCGCGACAGGTGCGAATGACCCAACGCCGTGTTCGGTCCGTATCGCCAGGTGACTGACATTCGTTTGGTGACCAGGGAAAGGGTGGGCTCGGTATCATGTGCAAGAGTACCGGCTCGCTAACTGTCTCCGTTCAAAGCCACCATACTCCCCAAGCATTACTCTTGGGCTTAGAAGGTTGTTCCTCTTTAGTCCCATCTCGCACTTTAACATGTGCGTTTAGGTTCCGATCCGGAAACAATTGACACTGGCACTATCTCCTCGCGCTACGCGGCCATTCAGAGAAACAAAATTCTCTTACTAGGAGGGAAGCATCGTATCTCGTTCGACATGGATCGTGATATGCTGTGGCGGTGGGACCAAGTCCTCAAAACCCACCCTAACGGAATGCGCTTCTCCGTTTTCGACGAGAATGGCGATCTTTTAGCCACAAACGAGTATTTTAGGTGAGTTTTTGTGATGAGCTAACTCCCGGAAAAGTCCAGAAACCAATGTATCATAGCGTTGGCGGTGGCTTTGTAGTGAATGATAAGACAAAAGGTACGTTTGGAGGGGAAGTGCATATTGCAATATTAGCGTGATCCCGATACAGTGGGCGGCTAGTCGGCGAAAACCTCTTCTACAAAGGCGTCGACAAACGCTCTGTGCATGGCGCGCGGTTGCACCGGCGTGTACACGCCAATGAAAGCCCGGTTGCGGGCCAGATGCCTCCCGCAGATAAGGAAGAGCCTCCTTACCCGTTCAAATCTGGGGACAACTTGCTCAATCTAACCCGCGTGCACAATGTAAGGTCCATCGTTCCTATTCCTTCTCCCTAGCTTGTCGGGGGGGGGGGGGGGGGGGGTAAGTGTGGAGCGGGGGATGAATTTTGTCTGGCACCATAACTTGCCTGCGCCACATGATCTTCACACAACAGCTCTTTGGGCTGTTTGTGTCCGTGATAAGATAATTGAATTTACTAACTTGGTCTGTAGATGACTATCGCTCAGATAGTCTATGACAATGAACGCTCATTTGGCTACGACGATGAAGTTATTCACGACAAGGTCAGACTAATGTAACAGCACAGCACCACATGGACTTGAATGACATCCGCGCAGATAATGCGTATCTGGGCAGTCATGGATGATTGTATTCGATCTGGGGTCCACACACATGAGACAACGTTGCCGGGTCGACTTCGCCTACGGCGCCGAGCTCCCTTGCTTTACCGGCGCCTCATGCGAGGGTAAGCACCCCAGAACCCCACAGTCCATGAATTATCCCCTGAGATACGAGTCCGGCAAGTTTCTACCCCGGTTTGTCGACGCCACATATCCAGGCCATCGAGGGCGGAAACCGTCCCGTTGGCGCAATAGGTGCACCCGACAGCGACCTAGACCCTAGCGATCCTTCTTCGGCAACGCAACCCACCAGCAGCCTTGTTGGTTCAAGGCATTCCCATCCGGCAAGGGTGGTTGGGTCATTTGACCATCCTATCCTCCCAGAACCACCTGTCAGTATTTCTCGAAATAGCGGTATAGGTCAGCAATCGACATTTCGGCACTGACATCGCTCCCTTTGAACGGCTCAGAGAAAGACAATGATACCCGCTATGGATTTCTTATCTTGCTATGCTATTGCGGTGAATGAAGTGAACGCGAGTGGCGGGCGCATTGTCACATCGCCAACCAATGGAGCAGCAGGGGTGATACCTGCTGTATTGAAATATATCATCGAGGTTCTCGGGTCCATCCGCCTACCCGTGTCAATGCTCAATGCCTCCTTTTTTTTCACAGTTCATTAGCGATGACCCGGAAAAATCAATTAAGACGTTTTTGTTAACCGCGGCTGTACGGTATCGTCGTAGCGATCTTGCGAGATATGACTCAGTTTTCCATAGGCGATTGGTATGCTATTCAAACGTGGTAGTACTATTTCTGCCGCGGAAGGTGGATGCCAAGCGGAAGTCGGAGGTACACTAAACAAATTATACGCATGGGGCTCCTGATATCGATCTCAATAGTTGCGTGTTCGATGGCCAGCGCAGGATTTGCCGCATGCATGGGCGGTATACATCTCTCCCCTCCTCAACCTTCTTTTGTTGATCGCTGCCCTTCCAGCATCGCCCGAGACCGTCTTGCAGGCTGCCGAGATAGGAATAGGTCTTTCTAGTAGCTATATACGTATAACACAGGACTAAAGACCTACAGAACACAATCTCGGTTTGACATGTGACCCTATCGATGGACTTGTACAGGTACCGTGCATCGTGCGTATTCACGGCCTGTGAACCGGACTTAGTGACTAACCGGGTAATCCCCATACAGGAGCGTAATAGCCTTGGCGGTACGTAGCACCATTCTAGTAGCATGCACAATCCTTGAAAGTTTCCAGCTGTGAAAGCCGTGACCGCTGCTCAGCTTTCCATGGCTGCGGATGGTGTCTATTCTGTGACCCTGGATGAAGCAATCGAGGCCATGCGTCTGACCGCTGTTGACATGAGTGTCAAATACAAAGAAACCAGTCTGTCGGTACGCGTCCATTTCGCCTGTCTCTTTCACGGTCGCTGAAGTACGTCGATCAGGGTCTCGCGGTGAGCATCCTAGGTCTGTCGACGGTTCTTCCTGTTGACCCCTTGCAGACAACCGTTAAGATACCTCTTACTGTTCCTGCCTGGTAAGTTGTTATATACCTGGGGGTTGGCCGTCGCTTCACCTACCTCCTTATTTATCTTTTCTTTGCAGTTGAGGTCGTGTGGTCGTACTTTTATTTCGACCCCGTCTGGAACTAATAAACCTACTCTTGAATGTACAAACTATGTCGTGACGTTTGATTGCTGACTCGTTTGCATCTCAATGTCGTACGACAAATAACGTAGGAGCGGATCACTTGGTGAGTTATGGCCTGCCTTGTTCTACCCATCATTGGGTGGTTTTATCACTTGATTTCCTGTTCCATGTATTATTTGAGGGTTACGAGCAGGTGTCGAATCTGACCTTACGTTGAGTGCCCCGTCTTCTACAGAAGATTTTATGGCCCATTGTTACGCATATCACCGCGGTGCTATCTATGGTCATAGCGACCAATACGCCGTTGATACCATTGTCTGAAGTTTGACGGCTGGACCCGTGGCCTTGCTCTTATTAATGGAATCACTCCGTATGCCGTGTGTCCGGTCACTACAATGCACTGAAACACCTTTGAGATGAAGGAGCACATGTACACAGCCGTCAATTGCGTGTGAAGTTCATCAGTGCGTCTGGGCCAGGCATGGTAAAGATTCGAGCTAGGGCAGAGCCACCAACACAAGTCTCGGTGTATCGTGACACTACTGTATACGGTGCCCGAATCAGCCCAATGTCCGCGTTTCGCACCCCGAGTGCGAGCTAGAAGGGCCGTGCCCTTGGAGATGTCGCCAGCCGACTTACTTCTTGTAACAACGGAACCCACTCGGGGAAAGCTGGAGTCCTGTGGGATTTACCCAAGCGCGGGTGATTTCTAACCACAGAAAAAGAACGCACCCCAGGATCGGACGCCTTTGGTTCGCGAGTACCTGAGAGGAAACTGCGAGCAGACAGGTGTCTTTGACGTCCTGAGCCTCGTCAGTTCCAAGTGCAGCACGGCAACCTCGTGTAAGCCTGGAAGAGAAAATAAGTGCTGTGTTAGAAACCATCACTGAGCGAGCACCAAATCTCCCTAATGACCCGACAAAGAAATAGGCCCCTGATGGTCGTTAAACATGGATTCGCAGCGCGACTACTATATGCGGCCATAGTAAGCGCCGAGGCGAAGTCTTGTTGTAGTTCCAACTTGAAAGGGCCGCGGCCACACTGATCCCCTGACACGTACTTACTCACTGGCAACGCAACGACGTTGGCTCAGTGTGATGTACCCTAAATCCAGACTCGACAATGTTTATTGCAACCCTAAGCGAGGCCTAATCTCCCCTTTTTTTTTGGCCCGCGTCCCTGAGGAGAGTCCTCGGTAAGTGACACGTGACACTCAGTAAAAAAGAAAAGTCGGCCCGGGGTCAGTTGTAGTCAGAATTAGTCAAAATGACCTCTATCTGCATATTTGCAAGATTTCTGACCAGATTTCTGACCCTGGTAGTCAGAATTTAGTCAGACCCAGTTCCGTTCGTGCCGGGTTGTGAAGTCAACCGAAGTCAGAACAAGTCAGAATACGGGCGATCCGAGTCATTCTAAGTCATTTGGGGACAGTTCCGTGTATAATCTTGACATTTAGCTAGTCATCCTAGGTCCGATTCAGTCAGAATTTGCCATTTCGTTGGTCATCCCAAGTCCGATCTAGTCATTTCAAGTCATTTAGGGGCAGTTCCCTAGTCATATTTTACCATCTATTGTCGGATCATAGTCATCACGCGTCATTTTTGTGCAGTCCATAGTCAAATAAATTCATTGGCAGTCATGCCGGGTTCAGGGGGTCGTACACCAGTGATGTACGCTACGTTAAAAAGTTCGATATATAAAACCTCCTGAGAATCCCTACGCTGAACCAAAGCCAGTTGTTGCAACGAGGAAGCGTGTAGCGGATACGTTATGGTGCAGCGAGCTGCGTTTTTGGCGCTTTCTTTGACTTGCGCTGGCAACGTAGGTCAGAATTAGAAGGCACAAGCTATGAGGAGCTTACATTCTCTACGATTTCCTGGATGGTCGACCTGGTGACCTGCGCAAACTCCGAGGACTTGACGATGGCTGTAATGAGATCTGCGCAGTGGTCGGTGTTAACATTATTCTGGGGTACTAGAATGTATACAACTCACCATCCTTGCGCTTCGACTTCGGCATGGCGAGCTTGTTGTCGCTCATCCAAGCAAGGAGCTCCGAGACTTGAAGGAGCTTCAGCGATGCGGCGTCTGCGCGAATGCCCTGGAGGCTGTGGGTGGGCTGGGGTGTCACGGTCAAATGCCGACGCACCTGTACTAATGCCGCTGAAGGCTCGTGCGTGGGTTCTGTGCTGGCGGCGGGCTGCTCGGAGCTGGTAGAGGTGGGAGCCTCTGAGGTACTGGTTGCGGCGAAGACGTCTGTGATAGGCGTCGGCCGCTTGAATTTGAGTAAGAGCTTCTGGCGTGGGGGTGACATTGCAACGTCGCGATAGGAAGGGGGAGTAGTGGGAATGACTGGGGTGCGAGAATAAGAAGTAATTGTCTAGAAACAATGAAGTGAACGATAAACTGGGAGAAGGTGAAGACGTACCCCACCAGCACCGACCCAACAGTTCTGAAGACATTCGACAATTTTTTCGAGGTAAACGTCGCTAATGAAGCCCCCCGTCTTCGGCGTTCCGGCATTCGTGCACATCATCCGCGCTTCCTGACACGTCTTGAGGGCGGCTGCTACTAACTTGAAGGCGGTGGTAACGCTGCCAACATCCTCCCAGGTGGTTAGTGAGGACGACAGGCTGAGACCACCTGCCGTGAATTGGTAGTGTCCCCAGCTTTGACCCAAGTTGTCCTCGTCGATGTCCGGTGAATTGGGATCCGCAAATTGAATGCGCTCGAGGAGCGCCGAGACATTCTTGGATGTCTCGCCTCGCTTGAACGACATCTGCGCGTTCATGGAGTTGAGGAGGCTGGGGGCGTTTGTTAAGAAGGGGAAGTCCTTTGTGAGGATCGCTGTGATGATTCATTAGTGGAAGCGTGCCCGCAGAGAACGCTTCGACCCACCAATGAGGTTATCGACTGGATTCAGCCTCAGGTCAGAGGGTTGTAAGACGCCGGTGTAAGACGTGGACGCACCAGATGGGTCAATGTAGGCGGGAGAAGGGTTCGTTAGTGCAGGTTCTGCACTGACAACCTCAGTGCGGTTAAGGAACGATGGAGTGACCTTGCGTGCGGCAGGGCGTTTCTCTGTGCGAACGTACTAAATGAGAAATGGAATTCGTCAAGTATTGTACTCACGGGAATTTAGCGCTTGAGGGCCCATAGTCTTCTGTCCCAGGTGTATAGTGTTGTCTTTGCTGCGCTTTTGAGCGTGGGACGCCGAAGGGGACTTAGGACCAGGGCTCAACTCCAGGGCACGCTTCGCCGCATTCGCAGGTGCCACATCCCGGACTTGCGGGATGGGTGCCGTGGGTAATCGTTCCGGGGGTTGGGAACTCTTTGCACGGAACGGGTCGGGCACCAGGGAGGCAGCGTTCACGTGGTTCAATGCCGCCTTGCTTTCTGCGTCGTTTCGCCGCCTGAACGCCTGACCAATTAAGGTATCAGCTTTCCAATGACCCGAGCACAAGCGGAGCAGCCTTTGCTCTGCCTCGAGATCGAAGATGGCTTGACGATACTCGGGCTTGAACAACTTCTTGACGAACGACTTGGTCCGAGATTTGGAATTGCTAGCGCGCGTGGCCGTGCGGGGGTCCGATTCAACGAGGTTGATGAGGTTCTGAACCAATAAGTCCGCAGAGTGTCGCACGTTTGCGTATTCCTGGCTTGAGATTTTGGAGCCGTCCGGGCGGCGGATAGCGAGATTCATCTTTGGTCGACGCTGATTAGTATCCGTAATAATATCACCTTCCGACTTGTCAGTTTTGCAGTCCTCATAGTACCAGAGGACCGAGGCCGGAAGGTATCGCGGCCGCATGGATGGCGCCTCCACGCTTTCGAGGAGGCTTTCGATAGCCTCGTCGAGCGTGGAATCGGCTTTCATCTGTTGAGACACCGAATCGCTTGGCCCCAAAGATGCGGCGCGAGAGTCCGCACCGCGCAGTGGTAGTGCTGGGGAGCTGATCTAGCAGATACCTGGGCTCGAAAAAGAAGCACTACGCACCTTGGTAAATCGCCGGGACGAGGGTGTCGCTATTTGCGGCAGGGGGCTCTGCACCTCGGGCTACGTATGTGGCCAAAGCCTTGGTCACATACTCGAAATCTTCGCGTAATTTGACGTAGTGGGGGTTAGCACAAAGTTCAGAGACGGTTAGCGACGCAATAACATCAACAGTTGGCCTTGGAGGCGAAGGCGTCTTGCGCGGAAACGAGCGCGCTGCTGAGTGGCCGAGACCGGAGTGTAGTGTCGAGCCCGACACGTGGGAAGGTGGACAGGTAGGGTGAGTGAACGCAGGGAGGTCGACGTTGGTGTTAACGGTCGAGTGTCGTCCAGTAAAGTCGATTGCGGGCCTTGACCTCAGTTGAGGTCTCGACTCGCGCTGAGAGCCCACCATATAGTCGTCTTCATCTTCGTTGTCAGAGCTGTTCTGATTGAAGACATCACTGTCCCCAAAGTCGTTGTGCATGGTTTGAAGAGGCAGTGGTATAGGCGTGTTCGGAAAAAAAACACAAGTGCTAAGTTAGGCTCGTACACGTGCCGTTCGCACGCTCTTCACTAGAGTCTGCGCTCGTCCATCCTCACACTGATCAACCACGATCTACATCTCCCTCGTCGATCCTGTATAACTCATGCCTCCAGCAGCTCAAAGATTCACCTGCCCATGCTCTAAGTGCAATGGAGGGCCGAAAATGGTTACAAAACGCACCATTGAGGCTCATTTGCAGCAGGACCAGGGCTTTCTTCAGAGTGTCTCATCTGAAACAAATTCCGCCCGCTTTGTGCGATCGTGTATTGATAAAACAATCAAACTTCTTTCTGGGCTTCATGGAGACCCTATACTACCTGATACTGTCGACGGATCTCGCCCAGAGGGCCCAGGAGGTGCGCTTTAGAGTCATTATCTCGTCCTTACTGTGGACTTAACTATTATTATTATTATTATTATTATTATTTAACCTCAAAGCGGCACTTATTTATGCAGATCACCCAGTCCAGCTAGGTGACACCCGCTCTGAGGCTTCCAAGCAGCCTGATCACTTTCAAGGGGAAGCCATAGGGCCTGGTAAGTGTATTATTTTGATGTGAAGTGGCTCATCTATGCTTACTGCTGCATGGCATTAGATAATCTCTTTAGTCCTGCTAGCATCAATATGGATATTGACCTTGGCTTTACTGATACCACAGCTAGTGATGGTCTCACTTACCCAGGGATGGACCCCAATATTTCTGACTCTGAGTCAGATCAGCATGCTATGCTGCCTAACTCTGGATCTAGCCTCTTGGATCAAGGCTCTGACTCTGAGTCTGATGATGACTTTAACTCATCTGAGCTTCATCCAGCTGTTGTGCCCCTTTCCTTAAGGCACCTAGATATTTCTGGCCATGCCTCCTTGCCTGAGAGTGGGCCAGATAGTGTTGATCCTGATGAGGATGACACCTTTGCTGCTGGTGCCACTGACTTGCCAGAAGTCGTGAAAAGACTTCGGAAGCAGCTTTTATCTGACTATACACCTTCCAATCACCCATCCATTGATGATCCTAGAGGTCGTCCACTTACCCCAGATGAGAAGCTCTCTTTGAAGCACTACATAGCATGGGTTGACTCTCGCGGTACTGTTAAAGCTTATAAGCTCCATGCACAAGTTCTTCAAGAGGCCACAGGCACTGAGATCCTTAGCTTATATATGGTGCGAAAGCTTGCCATAGAGCTTACGGGGTTATCATCTCAGCTGGTTGACATGTGTCCCAATAGCTGTATGGCTTTTACTGGGGAGTACAAAGATCTGCGCTCATGCATCTATGTTCGTGACAAACGCCTTGGGCCTTGTGGCCAGCTGCGTTATGATCAGAAGGGTCATCCAAAAGCTCAAATGCTTTACACTCCCATTGCGCCTGTTATTCAGTCATTATATATGAATAAGGAGATGGCAGACGCTATGCGATATAGACATAGGCATTTACAAGAGGCTTTGAAAAAGCTGAAACCTGATTCTGACCCTACTGAATACTCTGACTTCTCTGACTCCATTAACCATATTAATCATTTTAATAATCATTTATTTCAAGAGGAAACTGACACTGCAATAACCATCTCTGGTGATGGTGCTCAGCTTACTATGAAGAAGCAGTCTGATGTATGGGTTCTTATTGTTACAATCTTGAACCTTCCTCCTAGCATGCGATCTAAAGCTGCCAATACCATCATTCCACTTGTTATTCCTGGGCCCTCTTCACCTGGAAATGTGGAGTCATTTATTTATATCCTTTATGAGGAGCTTGCAAAGCTTAGTGTTGGTGTATGGACCTTGGATGCACATTCAGGAAAATACTTCCTCTTAAAGGTCTTTCTTTGTGGTGTTCTTGGAGATATGCTTGGTTCTGCAAAACTCAGTAAAATGGCGGGACATATGGCTTTATATGGGTGCCGTTTTAGTATGGTGCGAGGTGCACGCCCTAGTAAAGAAAGAGGTATAAGCATTTAAAATTATGTTATTAAATCATTTTATCTTATTATTTTATCTTATAGGTGCTAAGGCCCAGTACTATCCCCTCTCCCCACCTCAAAAACAGGAGATTAATAGTGATCGCCCTGATTTTGACATTTTTAACTTGCCCATTCGAACTATAGAAGACTACTGGGAGGCAATTGAGAGGCTTGAAGCCATAAAAGGCAATAAAACACAGTATGCAGCAATTGTGCGGGAAACTGGTGTCTCTGGTTTTCCTATTTGTGCAGCTAGCCCTGCCTTCTCACATCCATTCTTTTTCCCTCTTGACCCCTTTCATCTCTTTTATGAGAACTGCATGCCCCATATCTGGGATATATGGATCTCATTTAGCTCTGAATCAGAAAGGGTCTATATGAGTCAAGATATTGCTTCAAAGCTTGGAGCGGAGATTGAAAGTGCTATAGCAACATTGCCTTCATCCTTTTGTGGACCTATTAGAGACCCATATAAAAAGCGGCAAAGTCAGTACAAGATATATGAGTGGATGGCCCTTCTCCACTGGTATATTATTCCTATTGCATGGGAGCTTGGGTTTAACCCAGTGGTGATTAAGAACTTTGCTATATTCTCCAATGTGGTGGAGTTTGCTATGACAACTGTCACTAGAACCAAAGGAGATTTAACCAAGCTCTATGATAAGATTGTTCTTTTTCTTAAAGGATTTGAAAGCCTCTATGTTGGCAATGATCCATCCAAAATTTCCCGCTGCAGACTTTGCATCTTTCAGCTCATTCACATTCCCTATCATATTTCATATAATGGCTCTATCAGATTTGGTTCTCAGGCCACATGTGAGCGGACTATTGGAGATATTGGTCATGGTATCAGGTCAAAAAAATCCCCCTTCAAAAATATTGCCTCATATAAGACAGATAAACAGTCTGTTAGAATGCTACATCTTTCTTATCCAACACTCTTTTTAGAACCTAAAGCAAAGGTTCAAAGGACTTCTCTATTTAAAGAAATTCCTATCAGTCAAAAGCAGAAAAAGGAAGATGATGATTTAAAGGCCCACCTACAGGCAATTCAGTCTTATCTTGGAGTAGAACCTGAATTAACACCTCAAATTAAGCGATGGGGAAAGTGCCCTCTTCCCAACAATATTACCCTTACAAGCCAGCTCTTTGAGCTTTCAAAAAAACATACTTCACGTTCCTCAAGGTACTTTGAAGCTCAGCTAGTGGGGCAGGTGTTACAGCCAAGAGATCAGTTTATAGATGAGACAGAATTAGAGGTGGAGAAGACCAAACCAATATTTGGAGAGGCCTTAGCCTTCTATACTGTTGCTGGGACAGGCCTCTCCCTTGTTGTCTATCATCCTCTGATAGAGCGCCACAAGCTATTTGGGAGGTGGTATGGAAAGTGGTCGTCATCAGTATATGTGCTTGAAACATCAGCCATAGCCAGCCTTATTGGAATCTGGACTTACAATGACAATGTTCATGTCTTGCGAAGACACCCAGGACTTACCCTACTAGCACTGGATGAATGTGGTATTGAGAGTGAGGATCCCTTAATGTATGTAGAGTAGGCTTACCTGTATGTACAAGGACCATGGTGCAAGTACCCGGGGTCTAAGTTTCAATACCACTGTTGCAGATAAATATTAATTATCATGTACATGTTATGCAGAAATTATAAGGAAGAACATACCTGTACCGGAGTATTGTTGTCCGCCAGCCAAGTCACATTTGATGAAAAACTGGCTGGGCCGATGAGGTGGTCCACAGCTCCCAGAATTGGGCTAGAAAAGATATCTGGATGGGATACATTAGCCATATCAACGGGAAGAAGCCATGCCATAACACACACACAACACCAGACTTGAGCTTGAGGACCTCAGCCGCGCAGCTTTGGTTGCCCGCGTCCGAATCGTCCACATTGTGCGCGCTGCACCGTTGTCGCCTGTGTCCGAGCCGTCGAGGTTGCCCGCGCCCGAGTCGTCCACGTCGCGCATTGCAACTCGTCGCCTGTGACCGAGTCGTTGTTGACGGAACGTCGCATGTACGCCGCACCGTCGCACCCGAATCGTTCACGTCGTGCTGCACCTCGTCGCCTGTGACCGAGTCGTCGTTGACGGCACGTCGCATGTACGCCGCACCGTCGTTTCTCGCACCCGCGCGCTGCACCGTCGTCGCCTGTGACCGAGTCGTCGTTGACGGCACGTCGCACGTACGCCGCACCGTCGTTTCCCGCACCCGAGTCGTTCACGTCGCGCGCTGCACCGTCGTCGCCTGTGACCGAGTCGTCGTCGTCGGCACGTCGCATGCACGCTACACCGTCGTTGCCCGCGTCCAAACCGTTCACGTCGTGCGCGCTGCACTGTTCGAGCCAGGCGAAGTTATTTCTTGCGATGGCGTCTTCGTTTCTGGGCACAGCGCGCGGTTCGATAAGCCCAGTGCGACGGGAGAGTGGGATGCGATCAAGACTCCTATGAGGAATGCATCATGCTCCAAGATGAGCGTCCCGTGGAACCTGGCCGTGATGGATCCGACGGTGACGGCGAGAGTGCCAGCGCCTCTCAAAGGGAGACCAGACCCTCTAGCCTGGAGTTGCTCGGACACAGAGACTGTTTATTGTTAGCGGAAGTAAGCTTATTGTCGATCGTTACCTCGGTCAACTCGAAAAAAAAAAAACTCGGAAGACGTTGACCGCGATCCAAAAGCGAAGGATTTGCCATCGAGTTGGCTAACCTGATACAGTTCTCTTGCACCCGCTGAAGGAACTCTTCAATGTAGTTATTGTAATAAATTCGACTATATTCGAAGACGTGGACCCCGAAAGCGGTGCGCCTGAGTCGTCGGAAGCAAGACCGAGACAGCGATGATAGTGATAAGACGTATATACCAAGGTGGATTAACACCATTCCTGTCCCCTTCTCTACGAGCCCTGTGAGGGGAATTAGCGATAGGTAGAGATGGCGTTGGAAATCGAAGACTCACCTTATGGAAATGGAGGCTTGGGGAACATCGCCTGACAGCTTCTCCGAAGGGTGTCCCAGTTTCTTCTTCTACGATCGACAGTTCTGGCTCTAGTGGGTCGATTAGTAGTTTCTAAAAGCCAGATCAAGGACGTCAAGAGTGGGAGAGGATAAAGGATCAAGTGCGCGTACCCACCGACGCATCCTCCTCCCTCTTCGAAGACTCATTCCAGTCTTCTCCTTCTCGTTCATGAACAGATCTTCGATGGTGCAAGTTGAGGCACGTACTGGAGTGTGCGTTCTGTTTGAGAGGGGTACGCATGGACTCAGCCACAGTGCCTCCGTGGGGAGTTGAGGCGTCGCTGTAGGCTTCCTGCGCTGCGGCCATCGTCGCGCGGTAAGCTGCGAGGAGAGCACCATGAAGATCCGCATAGGATAGAAAGATAAGAGCGCCACGAAGATCCGTATTAGAGAGAAAGATGAGAGCACCACGAAGATCCATAAAAAAGAGAGACGAGAGCACCACGAAGAGATGGGCAGCTCCATTATGTAAAACAGCATTGATCCATTTCAGTCAATCTCGACGGATTTTTGCCTTGGTCACATGCTCCGGAATACAAATGTTATCAAAACAAAAAAAGAAAATTCTGACTGGATCTGACCGCCAAATGACTCTCATCCGACTTGGGCGGACTAACTATGACTTATGCAAAATTTCTGACTCGGCTTGACCCGAATTTGACCCGCAGCTGATTCCCACCGGACCGCTGATGACTAAATTCTGACTTCTCTTTTTTACTGAGCGTGACACCGTGGCACCGGTGTGTCATCCGCAAAAGTTTTGCGGGTCAGTGATGCACACAAGGTCTTGCTTCCTCAGGAGGGTAACCAATGTAAGCCAAGACGGAGATCCTCGGGGATTGGGGGATACTCGATACTAGCTAATGGCTTAATGGCTTATGAGGTACTTGTTTCAGATGACTGGATGCTCCTATCGTCTGGTTGTAACCATTTGGGTTGGTGGCAATGCCGTACACAACTCAGGGCTCTTCTCGGGCACTTACCATAACTTACGAGTTAGTATAAGTGAAACACTTTCAAATCAGAAGCCTTGCTCGTGACGTCACGGCGTGCGATGCATGTGATGAAAGAAGCCCGGTCCTCGCAGGGTTTCTCGTTCTTCCGGTGTGGATGCTGTATATCTGCTGGATGTTGGTTGGGGCAATCGCAACTGGTCAAAACCTCGCACCAGTCGTGACCAAACCTCGGCCACTCTGCGGCTAGTGGCCAACACCTCCCTGCACTAGAGTCCTTTACTATCCAGAGCGGACGACAACTTGAACCCTGCTATAGGCGCAAATGACCTACCTGCTAATCCTCCTGCTTTCCGTTTTTCTTTATGGAAGAGCTCAGCGGCTACATGCAATCCCTCTCGGTCCGTTTACCTTACCTCGGTTGTTGGGGTGCAACGGTAAGTGATGGTGGGCCCGATGCGATTATTAAAGCACCACTTCCAATGGACTTCCATTGTGATTTCCGTTCTGACCTGGACCCCGATGCGATTCTGGATGCATGTTATTTCCTTGCTTTGCATAACACCAAAATTGACGGTACCTTAGATCGTTGGTCTGCGTGCTCTTGTCCGTGTCGACAATAGGACCTACCCCTTTGTAGGATATTCATTTACCACACCCCGACATGCGCTCCTCGCCAACACGGTGATTTCACTTACCCAGAGCACTGCTGGTCGCAGAAGCCGGACACATGTAAATTAACCTTACCTTCTTGAACCCGACCGAGGTTCGAACTAGAGTCACCCGTCGTTGCAATATTATCTACTCAGACTTTCGTTATAGCCCGAAGATTGGGTCAAGCAATCAATTCCATTCTCATACCTGTCATTAACTGCAAAGTCACTGGACGGTACGGCTCATGCTGCGCAAATGTATTCAGATATCAGCGGAAGTGAGTGAAGTTGTTGTTCATACTCCATTGTGTCTAAAATTGTTGCAGCATGGTCAGGCGTGGCAGGCGTGGTGGACATTTCAACGATCAATGACAGTGTCTTTTACCATACGGTCTATGTTCAGCTATCCGTGTTCACTCAACGGAAATTTGTACTATGCCATGAGTGTGAGTGGTAGTGGTGCAATCTTCATTTTGCCACTCATAGTAGGTGATCTAGGGTGAAAACTTTTCATTCAACATAGCTGATCATAGTTCAGCCTGCCTTGAGTCATTCCAGTGTAATGGGACGTTATTCAATCAAACGAAAGAGCTTCCACTTTCCAACCTTAACCTGACACAAGGCCTGACACTTGCCATACCGCGCGACCTCGGGCCAAGCTACGCAGGATCCCATCGTATGGGCTATCGGATAAGGTTGTTGACTTTTTCAGTGATTTCGCCAATGCACGTCGAGAGCCCAGAAACTGGACCGAGATACTCCAGGACACTGCCCCTATCTCTGGACTTCTCGGAGATTTGGTGTCCTTCGCGACCGCACAAGTATATGGCAGCACTCAGCTAACAATTGCAATTAACGAATACGATGACTTGAACAAGTCAGGATGCGATGGCGTTTCATGAGAAATATGGGTGGTTGAAAACAAAGGACACTCTGGCCCTGCCAAGCCGGGTCAAGTGCCGTTGAGACACTGTATTCTGCCTTCCAGGCGTTCATGTACATGGATCCTAAGCTAGGCGGACTCTTCCTTGAGCTCATGTTTCGGCTTCAAATGTCCCCCAAGTACACCAACCCGTACGGCTGCTTCCGATATAGGTGCGCCCTAGAATCGGAGAGACTAGATTTGAAGCACAGATGATAAGAACGCAAAGGGACGAGTTATCCCAATGTTATAATCAGCAGTTCTCTCCATAACTAAAGAGTAGAACGTTTGTATTTCTCTGGCAGGTCTTGTATATCACTGATCCATCCCTCATCTGCTGACTACCTGGGTTGCTTACTTGTCTGACACGACACTGTCGATCTACGATCAGTGTATTATCACTCTCAACGATCCTTTTTGCCGACAACTTGAATGACCGTCTATACAGCTACTCTGCGGATGGACTAGTGACCAACAATCAAATCAGCCTCGCAATCAAGGGTATCTATGCTACCAAAGCTATGTCTAAAATGAGCTCTCTCAATCGTCAAGCGGACTGGCCATGTTGATAAGTATCCCGTCTGTGCAGGTCTTTCAGATGATGCATAGCTAAATTGACTGGTCTATAGAGTACAGCCGCGAATCTTTATGCCCAACGGAAGAGACTTACACTGACAGGTGATCGACGCCCAGTTGCAGCATACGAGCTCGTGGACTTGTGGACATTAGGTTATAATTTATTTGCCGATATATGGCTAGACACCAACGTCGTCGAATCATTCGTCGGTATCTGCTCATTTTGCCTTATCTTGACACCCATCCGAGTCGGTTTCCAGGTCTACAATGGTTAAAGTAGTTTCCTCGATAACCTCTTATTAACTTCGAACCTCAGCAATTCTGGCACGCCAGTCGATAACCTCAGCTCGAACACAAGCAACCCTGTATCCAGTCAGTAGAGTTATGCTTTGAAGTCGTCTCAGCTGATGTGGTTTCAGGCTGGAAGCTATTTGTGGCCGCTATGACCCCGAATCAAGACCTAAGCACAAATCTTATTTCGAGCGTTAACAATCGAGGACTCAAAGACGGCAGCATGTATTTTCCAACGGTGCTAGAAGGACCGAGGTGAGCTCCTCACGATTTCCATTCCTCGAGCGCTAGTTAACATTACCACATCTCCTTCAAGCCCTGCACAAGGCGCAATGTATGCGTCATTAGTAGCTCTCAGGTTCGTCTATGGCAAACGCCTTTTTTTCGAGGCTTCGACTTACTTTTTTTTCAGAGCACCCATCCTAATAGTAGCTGAGACGTCATCAAAATCACACAAAGGCGTGGTTGCGGGGAGTGTCATAGGTAGCGTTGCGGCTTTACTCGGGATTGGGACCACTGCCTTAGTAGTATGGCGTCAACGGAGACAAAGTCATAGACGCACGTCTGTTGGGTCTTCATTTTTGAGAGAAGCCACAAACCAGGGCACGCAGGTCAAAGTGTCGCCATTCATAACATCGCTAGCACTTACCGAGGCAGCTTCGCTGGCCGCAGGGTTGGTCCACCGCCCGTCTTCCCCGGTGGACTCACCGCTCCCATTGCAACGTGTGGCGTCTTTCCCTGTTGGTTGGTCGAGCAAGGAGCTTGCGCAGCTCCGCTTAAATGGATCGCGTCCCCAACCTATGGACGAACGTCCATCCAATATCCCTTTAACTACCGCCACTGGCAGGGGTGCGGCGGCTGCGGCCACATCTTCATCCGAAGCTCGGGGACGTCGATCGGAAAACAACTTTTTGGACGAGATACAACAACTTCCCGCGGAGAGATCTGAATCGCCGCCTAGTTATACCACAAGTGGGGACAGGGCTGCATAGTCCAACTCTTTTCACGAGCCTCGAACATATTGGGGTTGTCTTAAAAATTAAATCACCACACACGGTCCCCTTCGTTTTTATCGAATATCTATTCATGCGGTCATGCAGGCCATGACGAGAAGAGTTTTTCAGCTGTCAATTTTTTTTTGACATTTTTCGCTTTTAGCCACTCCTCCATTTCTCGACTCTAGGTCACTTACTACCAAATTAGATAAAAGTTGTCTTGGCTCGAGTTTTTGTAAAAGAAACTTGTCGGGTCACAAATTGGATTTAACGATATGAGTTCACCAAAGCAGTACAGCTGGACGGCTTGGTATTGGTGATTGCAGTGGGGACATGTTCGACTTTACGCGAGCATTCCCAATGGTGTCGATAGACGGTCACGAGATTGAGGTACCTTATGTAAGGTCCATACCACGTACGCAGCACCGGATGGATTGGATTGGCGTCATTGCCGTGACCCGCGACCGTACTGTATTGTCTCTGCCATTAGTACCGGTGTACCGCGACGTACCACACACTCCCTCAAATGGCCCCTCCTTGGCTCTCGACTCTAGCCTCAATTGGCATGGCCGTTGGGCCGCCTCTTGTCTACGCTGACCAAACGGTGTCCATAATCAGGAAGAAGTGCATGTTTACTTGCTACATCATAATGTATCCCCCACTCACCCCAATCCTCTATTCTAGAGATTCTACCGGTTTTTCTCGGGATATCTGTGCAGTTCTGTGCGCATTTCACACTTATCTGGGGCTGCTTGCCTAACGGCATTACCAGGCTGGTGGCCAATATTACCCGGTGCTTCTTCTGGCTCGGAGAGCACTTTGAGTTCGCACTCTTAATCCAATCCCTTCTGATGATCCTCGCCCAAGTAAGCTTCCCCTACATGTCTTTAAAAGGGGTCTGATCTGTCTTAGCTAGCATTGTTGTATATCTGCGTTCTGTATCGCTCTCGGTTAAGCCCCGACAACCTTGGCGCATCCTCTCGACCACTGTCGTTCTGGCAATGGACGACCTACTCACAGCATATCGAGTTCCTTGCTGGCTATATGTAAAGGGTATTGCACTTTTCAATTGGCGCTGTCTGATTGTTCGAGCCAGTGTCTTCCTGACGATATTGGTGCTCATATTTGGCCGCTTGGAAGCTTTCGTGTGGTTACTCGGCTTCTTTGCCTTGGGGCTAGAGAGTACACTGCCACTTCCACAGTTCATCAGGCTGGTCACGCTTCTGTTTAATTATTCTGTCTCACCTGTCTCTGTTTAGTAATTACAAGCAAAAATCTCTGTACGGGTTCCGTGCGTCAACGCTCGTAGGTTGGGTTGGGGGAGATGCTTTCAAGTACGGCCATCTCTCATCTTGCGCTCGTCTTTCGAACCCTAAAATTTCATTGTAGGACCATCTATTTCTTCGCACAAGGGTCGCCTCTACAGTTCAAAATTTGTGCAATTTTCCAGCTGTCGGTGGACATTGGTGAGTGGGCCAGGCGTCTTGCGTCCGAGGCCAACTAACGTTTTTTCAGCGATCATTGGTCAGAGATTGGTTTATGGAAACGCCCCGCCTCCAGCCAGCTTGGCAGAAGAAGACGACTTAGAGCAGGCTCTAGCTTTAGCAGGGGAATAGAACGACGTAGTCGTAGTGTATTTTTCGGTAGTCACATCGTCCCAAACAAACCCAAATTAAGTTTCCTGCGCTTGTTCGCGTGAAATCCCTTTTCCTCCGACGCGTCTTCTCGGGCTATTTGACGGCATTATTTACGACTCTTCATTAGTCCCTCCTCCCTCCATCCCCCCCATTCCATGGATATCTCTAAACCCATTGCGTTTGCTGAGCATTTACAACTCTCAAGTCTCGGCATTCAGCCAGCATCAATTTCGTTCCAGGTTCCTAACAACAAGCGTTCTCGTTTCTTCTCGTTTGCTCACCTAGTCGTTCTGTAACGCAGACCTTGACACTCGAGTCTGACCACTTCATTTGTGTGCGCGAAAAGGTCAATGAGCAGAACCAAGTCGTCATCATCGACCTTTCGGATGCCAACAATGTCCTCCGGAGGCCAATTGGCGCCGACTCTGCCATCATGCACCCCAACCAGAAGATTCTCGCATTGAAGTGCAAGTGTTATGATCATTCTTGTGACCTTCCCAGAGCTAACACTCTCCATCAGCTGGTAGGACACTTCAAATCTTTAACATAGACACGAAGCAAAAAGTCAAATCACACGAGAACAACGAAAACGTCGTGTTTTGGAAGTGGATTTCCGACTCGTCAATCGGCATCGTCACGGATACGTCAGTCTGTCATTGGAGCATAACAGACGCAACGTCTCCTCCACAGAAGGTCTTCGACCGACACGCGGCCCTTGCTGGAAGCCAAATTATCAACTATCGTATTTCCGCAGACGAGAAATGGATGGTGTTAGTTGGTATATCAGGAAATACAGCAAATCCGTCAGCCTTCAAGGTCAAGGGGTCTATGCAACTTTACAGTCGCGAGCGGGGGGTCTCACAACTTATCGAGGGCCACGCTGCGGCATTCGCGGAAGTCAAGCTCGACGGAAATCAGCACGTAACAAAGCTTTTTACGTTCACGGTACGGTCAGGAAATGGTGCGAAGGTGCGTGGCGATGATTACTGTTTTATTCATTTCGATTAACCCCCTTACCCTTGTCAGCTCCACGTTGTGGAGATCGACCATCAGGCTCCCGACCCCCCATTCACGAAGAAAGCCGTCGATGTCTACTTCCCACCCGAAGCTACAAACGATTTCCCTGTCGCCATGCAGGTTTCCAAGAAGCACGGAATCGCCTACCTCGCAACGAAATACGGCTTCATTCACCTGTACGACCTCGAATCCGGTGCATGCATCTACATGAACCGTATCTCTGGTGAGACGATCTTCGTGACAACTGAGCAAGAGGCAACAAACGGGATCCTGTGCATCAACCGGAAGGGTCAAGTGCTCGGCGTTAGTGTGGACGAACAAACTATGATCCCGTATATTTTAACAACATTGAATAACACGGAACTTGCATTCAAGCTTGCCAGTCGCGGCAACCTACCAGGAGCCGATGATCTTTATATCAAGCAGTACCAAGCGTTGTTCCAGAGTGGCCAGTACAACGAGGCTGCCAAGATTGCCGCGAACTCGCCAAGGGTTGGTTCTTACTCCCAATCTAACACCTTAAGCAAGCATGCTGACCCTGGTATACAGGGTATCCTGCGCACTGCACAGGTCATTGAGTCATTCAAGCAGGCACCTGCCCCTCCTGGGGGTCTTTCTCCTATCCTTCAGTACTTCGGCATTCTTCTGGAGAAGGGGGAGCTCAATCATCTCGAGTCCGTGGAGCTCGCTCGCCCGGTATTGCAACAGGGCAGGAAACAGCTTTTAGAGAAATGGCTTAAAGAGAACAAGGTGGTGATTCCCTTCTGACTTTTCGCCTGTCGACCTTATTCATTGATGCGATGTGCATATAGCTCACTTGCAGCGAGGAACTTGGTGATATTGTCCGCCTACATGACATGACTTTGGCTCTGAGCGTGTATTTGCGTGCGAATGTGCCAAACAAGGTCATCGCGTGCTTCGCTGAGACGGGGCAGACGGAGAAAATTGTGCTATATGCAAAGAAGGTTGGATATCAACCAGACTATGTTGCCCTCTTGCAGCATATTATGCGCACGAACCCTGACAAAGGCGCCGAATTTGCAACGGCACTTGTCAATGATGAGACTGGAGCCCTTGTCGATATTGAGCGAGTCGGTGGATTTCTTGCATGCGATCAACGTAGTCGCCTGATGGAAGTCTTACAGGTTGTCGACATCTTCATGTCCCAGAACATGATTCAACCTGCCACGTCGTTCTTGTTGGATGCGCTCAAGGAAAACAAACCGGAGCAGGGACCGCTGCAGACACGCCTCCTGGAGATGAACCTCATTCACGCACCTCAAGTCGCGGACGCAATTCTCGGCAACGAAATGTTTAGCCATTACGATCGCCCTCGCATCGCAAACTTATGCGAGAAGGCCGGCCTTTTGCAAAGGGTAGTTGTTTTCCATTTGTCATTAGTGTAAGTGAGCCTCACCGATCGGCAAAGGCTCTAGAACATTATGAGGATCTCGCGGACATTAAAAGAGCTATCGTGCACACCAATGTTCTTGCTCCCGATGTACGTCCTGTATCTTATCTGGTTTTGCCTGTCTGACGTGCCTCTGCAGTGGCTTGGTCAACTATTTCAGTCGTCTCACTACAGAACAGTCGATGGCCTGCTTGCACGAGATGTTACGTGTGAATATTCGCCAGAACTTACAGGTCGTGGTTCAGATTGCTACCAAGTATTCGGACATCCTTGGAGCCGTCAAACTTATTGAGATGTTTGAATCATTCAAGAGCTTTGAGGGTAAGTCCGACAGAAATCTACGTGACTCGAACTTATGCACCTGCGCTAAGGTCTATATTACTATCTCGGTTCTGTTGTAAACCTTAGCGATGACTCGGAGGTCCACTTCAAGTACATCCAGGCCGCAACGAGGACTGGTCAAATTCGTGAGGTTGAGCGCATCTGCCGGGAGTCCAACCACTACAATCCCGAGAAGGTCAAGAATTTCTTGAAGGAAGCCAAGCTGGCTGATCAGCTCCCGCTCATCATTGTTTGCGATCGCTTCGATTTCGTGCACGACCTCGTTTTGTACCTCTATCAAAACGGTCTCACGAAGTTCATCGAGGTGTACGTGCAGCGTGTGAACTCTGTGCGCACTCCTCAAGTCATCGGCGGTTTATTGGATGTCGACTGTGACGAAGCGACAATCAAGAGTTTGCTTGCGTCGGTGACTGGCAACTTCCCTATTGATGAACTAGTGAACGAGGTCGAGCAACGCAACCGCCTGAAACTTATCTTGCCTTGGTTGGATACGCGTGTGCAGGCTGGTAGCCAAGACCCCGCCGTCTACAATGCGATTGCGAAAATCTCCATCGACAGTAACAACAACCCCGAACAGTTCCTAAAGGAAAACAACGTATGTGCACCAACTTTTTGATTCCCATGCACTAAATTCTTTCAAGTTGTATGAACCGCTGGTCGTCGGTAAATTTTGCGAGGCTCGCGATCCCTATCTTGCGTACATTGCGTATGCCAAGGGGTTCTGCGATGAGGAGCTGATTGCAATCACGAACGAGAACTCTATGTTCAAGCAACAGGCGCGGTACTTAGCCAGGCGTCGCGTTCCTGAATTGTGGGCACAAGTTCTGGTCCCAGACAACATTTACCGCCGTCAGTTAATCGATCAGGTCAGTATCGATCCCTTAGAAAGTCTTCATGGTGTGAAATAAATCGCCCCTAGGTTGTCGCAACTGCAGTTCCTGAGAGCACCGATCCCGATGACGTTTCCGTCACCGTCAAGGCATTCCTTTCCGCGGACCTCCCTATCGAGCTCATTGAATTACTCGAGAAGATTATCCTCGAACCCTCGCCATTCAGTGACAACCGAAACCTTCAGAACTTGATGTTGCTCACTGCCATACGCGCCGACAAGGGAAAGGTCGTTGGTTATATCAACAAGCTGCAGAATTATGACGAAGGGGAAATCGCCAGAATCGCTACGGAACACGGTCTCTACGAAGAGGCCCTCACGATCTATAAGAAATACGAACAGCACGTGAACGCCATCAACGTGCTTGTGGAGTACATCGTCTCGATTGACCGTGGTCTCGACTACGCGAACAAAGTCAACAAGCCAGAGGTTTGGAGTAGATTGGCTAAGGCCCAGCTCGACGGCCTCCGAATTCGTGACTCCATCGGTATATATTTCAGAGTTTCACTGTCGACTGATTTGACCCGACTTACGGTGGCGGTTACTAGATTCTTATATCAAAGCCGAAGATCCCTCGAACTTTGCAGAGGTTATTGAGATCGCCAATCATGCCGGCAAGTACGACGACCTGGTGCGGTTCCTCCAGATGGCCCGCAAGAGTCTCCGTGAACCTAAGATCGACACTGAACTCGCATACGCGTATGCCAAAACGGACCGCCTGCACGACATGGAGGATTTCCTCAATTTTACGAATGTTGCAGACATCCTCGAGGTCGGAGAAAAGTGCTTCGAGGACGAATTATACCAGGCAGCGAAACTTCTCTTCACCAGCATTTCAAACTGGGCTCGCCTTGCAACTACACTTATTTATCTCTCCGAGAACCAGGCCGCTGTCGAGAGTGCACGCAAGGCTGGAAACACTCAGTGAGAGTTCCCAACTCTTATGCGAGAATATGAGGTTCACTACTCCTCAGAGTTTGGAAGCAGGTCCACGCCGCATGCTTGGACAAGTCTGAGTTCCGCCTGGTAAGCCTCATCTACTCCGAATGACCCCCTCTCTCATTATGGGCATAATAGGCTCAAATCTGCGGTCTCAACATCATCGTCCACGCAGAGGAGCTCCCCGCCTTGATCCAAGGTTATGAACGTCGTGGTCACTTCGAAGAGATCATTTCTCTCCTCGAGGCCGGCCTTAGCTTAGAGAGAGCTCACGTCAGTACTCATTTTTTTGTCTATGACCTCAGTAGCTTACTCTTAAGGGCAGATGGGAATCTTCACCGAGCTTTCTAGTCTCTATAGCAAGTACCGTCCCGAGAAATGTGAGTTTGAGCATTCTCTCCTGGAATGCGGTGCTAAACACTGCTTGCTAGTGATGGAGCATTTGAAGCTCTTCGTCTCGCGTATCAACATCCCGAAAGTTATACGCGCTGCCGAGAAAGCGCACCTATGGCCTGAGCTCGTTTTCCTTTATGTGAAATACGACGAATTTGTGTGTACACCCGTTTAAGCTTAGCACCTATAGGCACTGACAACTCGCTGCAGGACAATGCGGCTCTTGCGATGATCGAACGCTCTGCCGACGCTTGGGACCATAATCAGTTCAAGGATGTCATAGTTCGTGTTGCTAACGTCGAGATGTGGGTACCAGATAGCCCACGCCGTATCACCGTCTTGACCCTCCCCTGGATTAGTTATTACAAGTCACTGTCGTTTTATCTCCAAGAACAACCGACTCTTCTGACAGACCTCCTAACGGTGCTCATCCCTCGCATAGATCACTCCCGCGTCGTGCGGATGTTCCGTCAAGTCGACCACATACCACTTATACGCTCGTATCTAATTGCCGTACAACATGTAAATTTCCCAGACATTTCTATGGCAACTACTTACCTGCTCTCTCTCCTCCTTACAGCTCAACATCGAGGCTGTGAATGACGCATACAACGACCTCCTCATCGAAGAAGAGGACTACAAAACACTTCGGGATTCTATTGACAGCTTTGATAATTTCGACAATACCAGTCTCGCCAGGAGGCTAGAGCAACACGAGTTACTTGAGTTCCGTAGACTTGCTGCGCACCTGTATAAGGTACGTTTTCAAAACCCTATTTTTGTGGCACGACTGGTATATCTCGACCTCAGAAAAATGGCCGCTGGGAAGAGTCAATCTCTCTTAGTAAACAGGACAAACTATACAAGGACGCAATGGTCACGGCCTCTGTTTCTGGTTCTACCGAAGTCGCTGAGGAGCTACTTTCCTATTTCGTGGATATCGGCAACAAGGAGTGCTTCGCGGCGCTGCTGTATATCTGTTTCGACCTACTGCGCTCCGACGTTGTCGAGGAGCTTTCATGGCAGCATGGTTTGAACGACTTCTATATGCCATACAAAATCCAGCACCAGCGATCCTTAGTCGACAAGTTAGCGACACTAGAGAAGGAAGTGCGAGAACGTTCAAAGAAAGAGAAGCAGAAAGAGGACCAAGAAGCCGATGCTCCTATAATCAATCCAGGGGGGTTCGGGAATCGTCTGCTGTTGACACAAGGAAACGGGTACAGATTTTGTTTCGTTCTTTTTTCTCACATTTCTGACTTGTCGTGCTGTATTATTAGTTTTGCTGGTCAGGCCCCACCACCTGCTGTCAATGGTACATCCGGCGTCGGCTTTGGGATCCCTCCGGTGAGTTGACTTTCTGGATGTGTCCTGACAAATATTTGATGCAAAATGCAACTGTCTTTAAGCAAATGACCGGCTTTGGTACTTTCTGATGAACACTACGTATTATCCATACATATGCGGAGTCGTAATGATGTCGTAGTTCTTTATGCCTTGATCTCGATTATTCATGCATCCTATTTTACCTTTGTCGGTGCCGGCGTAAACCTGCGTGATGGCCGCTTCAGAGTTGAGGACTCGCTTGAACTTATCCCCGGGAGATTGCGCCCACGATTTCTGTCAGCTGGATCGAAATCGTGAAGGACGTTGTCGTTGTGTTGGTAATTTCAAAAACTTTGGCCACTCAATATGGCAACGATCTGCATCCATCGGTATTTGAAATATCTCCAACTGACGTTATTTCGTTATTTCATAACGATTCTTGTTGCAGTGCAAGACACACACCTCAGGAAAGTGACTTATTTGCTTCCTACTATAACATCTCCCTCCCTCCAATCGCCGGGTGGCACGTTCTGTGCTCACTGCGACCGTTGTATCAGATCTTGTCGTTCCATGTTCTTGTCAATGAAAAGCGGCCTCTATTCGCCGCAGCGCTGGGGCGCCTTTCTCACGAAACTTCGAACCCAAACCGGGAACAATCAGAAGCCGCGCCCCTCGTGTTGTATGGTATCATGCGCGCAGAGAGGGGGACACCAGCGGTATGAAAGCACGGACCCGTAGCTCTGGAGACCCGTCGTCCCCGCGCCACGGACCCACGACGTGACATGCGGCCCGATGGCAGGCCTATCTATTGCTGTGTCCACCGGTGGTTGTAGGTGACGATGATGGTGGCACGTCAAAGACAAAGCATGATACACGTAGCGTAGTAGAGTTACCATAAGGGAATGAATAATAATACAGTACGACAAGGAACGTAAATGGGCTTACGGTTTGCAGGCGGCCGAGAGGCTCAGGGCGAGTCACAGGTTTAAAATTGACATTGCCGCCGGGATTTGGCTGACGGAGAAAAGGCGCAAAGAAGAAGGGTGTGCGCGCCGACTGATAGGGAGCCGAGAGCATTGCCGTGATCAAACACCCGCTCGCTCGCAGCGCAGGCCCGCCTGCCCCGCGGGCCGGGTATGGAGTATACCCCACTTGCACCGACCCCCATTAGACGGATCGCATGGAAGCCAGAGAGATGGAGGTCTGATGACCAGCTGGCGCGCGCACACGGTCTACTCCACTGCTCCTGGCATAGCGCCAGATCTCACAGGTTGCCAGTGCCAAGCTTACGTCACTGTTTTGTTTTTTTTCCTTCGTCGCGGCGGCCTTCAAGGCTGAATAAATTATGCCCTGACACCGAGATCACGGATCGCTACGAGCACTGGTCCGAGGGGGACAGATGGGGACAGTAAAATGAAAGAGCAACACCATATGGTTGATGGCAGTGTAAGGACAAGAGTAAATGAGTTTCATCCCTGTGAACGCTTTGTAAGTGAACTCCTGAAGGTGATTGGGCGATTACGATCCTGTCTTGGCTCTGATTAATCTCAGTACTCAATAAGATTGCTTTTGTGGGTGGTCATCAGTAAATGTAACTAGTCCACAGTAGGCTGGATCTCAGAAATCTTCATCTCCTTGGGACTGTGTTCGTTCAGAAGTTTATCTATTCCCAAATTAAGCCGTCCGGTTTTTTTTTGACTTCATCCCTTATCTGTGCTCCAGTCATCCACCATGATGACATTTACGGGTAGCACCTACTACTCGTTTCTGGGGTTCTTCTATTCCATGCTGCAAGTAAGGTTATCAGGGAAAAGACGAAACCGGCCCAACCTCCGGGCGTCTGACCTGTTATCTGTAATCTACGCTGAAGCTTTGCCTCGTTGTCACGGAACACTAACGGTACACCCACCCCACTCCGCAGCAATACAGGGTGCGAGAAGTCATGCCGATATGCTTCCTTAATTTCATCGAGTTAATTAATTACCATAGAATGTAAGATGCGTTTGAGATGACGATAGTAACACCTACTACAAGGATCAGTACAGAATTGCGAAGTCCGAAAGTGTATGCGTAAGTATATACTGGGGTCGGGGCACCAGGAACGAATAGGAGACGGTGGCGACAAGAGGAAAAGGAAAGAGAATGGAGGAGCGTAAACATCACATCACGATGCAGCCTCTACCTCCACCACTTTGACCCTTTGCCCGCGTGGTGAGGGAAACACGGGCAACCTCATAGAATACCTCGGAGACCCCGCGATTGTGCTTTGAGCTGCACTCTGCCGGCAGATTTGCGATGTAGATCAGGACAGACGTACGCAAGGTAAAGATATTACGTACCGAGGTATCGTGATGCACGTATTCGTCGCGCCGTCGCAAGACCCTCCTCATACTGGATCGTCTGCATACCATACCGTGCAAGCCGCTCCTTGGTTGAAGCATCATCACGAAGATCGCATTTGAGGGCTTTTGAATGTTTGTGTTAGATTGAGATATGAAATACATCGTGGTACTCACCAACAAGCACAAGCTAAATTTTTCGTCAGCCATGGAGTATCTAAGTGATCTCGAATGAAGGGCACACCTTTACACCCGGACAATATTCTAGAATCTCATCAAGCCACTAGGGGAGCATAGCGTTGAAAATGGAGGGTAGATGATCGCATTTACTGGAATGTAGAGGCGCACCTTTGTTTCGATGTTCTCTAGTGAAGTAGGATTGTCGACCTGGCAGTGTTAAGTGGACAGCCTCGAAGACAGTAGCACGGCAGGTCAAGACTTACTGAAAAACACATCATCACAACGTGCGTCTCTGCATAGCTGAGCGAGCGTAGCCGGTCGAATTCTTCTTGGCCTTTGAAGAAATGGAGGTTAGGGTGTTAGAGGGACTTTCACGGACATCACAGAGGGTCACGTACCGGCAGTATCCCATAAACTCAATTCCACCACTTGATCATCAACGTAGAGGTCGTGCACATAGTTCTCAAAGACTGTGGGCTCACTAAGCATCGAGTCAAAGCTGTTAAGCCACGAGTAGATCGGAAAGCAAAAAAGGACGCACTAGACTTGTGTGAAGAAGCCACGCGTGAATACATTTAGAAGTGAGGTCTTGCCTGTGTTACGTATAGGTTAGCGAACTGGAAGAAGGGATGATGGTGATGAAAGCTGCGGACCGCATGCGCCATCTCCACATACGACTACTTTGCGCTGTATCTGTCACCATTGGATTTTATTCATGTGCTGAAGACACCGAATCGATGGAAGGCGTACCGGTCTTCCTCTTCCGAATGATGGCTTAGATGAAGATGAGCCGCACATAGACATTTGTTCGTTGCGTTGTAGAGAGAGAATCAGTGAAAGTAGAGGAGTCAATGTGGCAGGGCCCACGCCGCTCGGGCACAGGTATCCGGATTCCTTTTTTGGCTGTCAGCCGTGACGCGTGACACACAAGCAACGCGCCGAGAACACGTGCCAGTCACAGCAAAATGACATTAGAAAATGTCCTATTAGGGTACACTCTGGTCGTGGTCTACTAAGTAATGTACAGTACGTATGTCAGGTTGGTCGGGCTGGATTACCCGGTTACATGTATCCATAATTATACTCTAAGTCATCTAATGTGTACAATAGTAAAGTGGTGAAAGTCCATGAGAGATCGTGACTTGAGCTTGTGTGTTAATTTAAGCCGAATTGCGCAATCAAATCTTGCCAAGAATTTTGCATGGACGCCTCAGGCGTAGTGTTCCGGACACTTTGTTCTTCCGGCATCTGGATGTCGAGCTGTATCGGAGAACACAATCCCCCAACACCGGATCCGCCGTAATCGAAGACCGGAAAGTATGTCGGGAATACCGACATATCAAGCGCGCTTTCGCTCAATCCAAGCGTCTGCGGCGTTTGTGGGGCGGATGAGTGTACTGAAACAGGTGGACTTGGATAAGAGGTGGAAATATCGAAGAAGGCGGCGGCCGGATCTGGTAGAGGCGAAGAAGTGAAAAGCATGCTGTTGCCGGCACGGTTGGCCGCCGAACCGGCGACACGCGATGGTTGTGGTGTTCGAGTCGGCTCGAATGAACGCAAGTAGTCCAATACAGTTGGGTGCATATTTTCGTCCGCGCCCTGTTTCAATGTGAATGGAATGACGGGGTTGTGCGATCTCGGTGACTCCTGGATGATTTGGGGTGTTACGGGGCGCGACAACGCTGACCCTTTACCAACGAGGCGGGTCCTCCCCCCAAGCATAGTTAGCTCGTCTTCCTCTTCCATCGGCACATCCCCATCAGAAAGTGCACCGTTACGGATAAGGGGCGAGCCTTTTCCCTCCTTGAAGGCTTGTAGACTGGCGTGCGCCTTCTCACGTAATTTGACCATGACTTCCTGCTCCGCAACGGCGATTGTCAATAACATTTCACATGAGAAAGTCAAGTGGTAAAACGCACCAAAACCTTCTCAGCCCTGAACCCCTTGGCGGCCTTAGAGAAGAGCGCGCAAGCAGAATCAAGTTGTGCCAGCGCTGACGGTGCCAAACTGAGGGAAGGGGAACGAGTCACGATCGATCCCAGTATGATCTAGGCAGAGGGAACACATCAGAAACCAGTGACAGATGCGGTTCTAGCGAGGGACATACTGCGCAGGAGAACATGTGTGTCCAAAGGAACCACATTCTCTCTAACGGTTCCCTAAGTTGGGAGTGTAGGTTCCGCATTAGTGCTATCAATGACCCCGCGCTTCTGTATGCGGCGATAACGGATGTTCCGTAGGGACTGCCGAGAGGATCCTTGGGGTGGTCGCTTAGTGCACGCGCAAAGAAGCCGCGGTGCATGTACAGCAAATCTGTGAGGCCGATCAACGGATGTGAATTGAGGTACAGGTGAATACGTACTTATTTCTCTAACGGCCAAAACTAGATGGCGTTGGAGAATTAAGGGGGTTGACTCGGGATATGGGCCAAGGTTTGGCTCTGAGGACGTGCTCCCGAAGCCCGGAATCTGCAAAACTGGAGGAACCTGATACGCCCGAAGCTTCCTGTCGAGTTGCAAAATGGTGGCATAAGTCGGTGTCTTTGCACCGAAGACTTGATCATGGACGGCTGCTATACACTCCGAAGAAAACCTGTGTTTCCATGCACTAACTAAACTCAAAGTCAGTATCCCGCAGGTCATTCGTGGGCGCGTGAAATACTAACAAGCGTCATCTACCGATGGATCATGTGGGAATGGCATTTTGCAATCCACTTGCGCCGTTGCGAAGGCAGGAGGGCGCCCAAAAGAAAGGCACTGCACATGAAACATGTAAGAAGAGATTCAAGCACGAAATGGTTTACTTGCCTGCCAAGAGTCCTGAACATAAAGCTCCCAAAATACCTCCCGTCGTCGTTGAGTCTCTGAAGCATCTAGCTTCCAACGCCCTGTATCGCGATCTGTGGACACATAACAAATGATGTTAGGACCTGTCTCCAGGCACGAGATCTACAATTTTGCTCACGAAGTCCAATCTATAACGATGAACATCAGTATCACAAATAGGTACAACCGTTACGCGTCAATTTACTCACGCTTTGTGCAAGTTTCGCCGCCATTCCCATAATGGCCCAGCGTGAGCCTCCTGACAACCCATGCCTATCGGAGAAGAGCAGATAGAATGACATCAAGTGCTAAATGAGATGTATCAATAGTCTGGATAGGGTATATAGTGGGACGGCACTTACCAATGCCTGGACAGCCCCAAGTGTCGGCTCGTCGAAGATATTATTCTGAAAGAGTGCAGCACGAGCGAGTTGGTGGTACTTCTCTGCTTCGACGTTGTACGAGGGGAGGCGAGTATCCATGAGGCTCCCGATAGCGAGAACCATGAACATCACAGAAAGCCGGTGAGACAGTACGACATTGGGCTCGTCGTTGATCGCCAATGACACCTGAGAACTGAACAGGACTGAATGGACGGTTGCATTAAATTCAGGAAGTGATATGGGGTTGTTCCTGATCCGAGATACTGTCAAAAACGGATCCAATAGAGAGGAATAGGAAACTA
The DNA here is from genome assembly GCA_025769895.1 of Lactarius psammicola. Lineage (NCBI taxonomy): Eukaryota > Fungi > Basidiomycota > Agaricomycetes > Russulales > Russulaceae > Lactarius > Lactarius psammicola. The sequence continues at coordinate 495,105 of WTXK01000007.1, read as the reverse complement.
ACATCCAGGCGGCGTAGGTGTAATACAGATCACGGAGTTCTGCAGCTTTCTCCGCCGTGGGAAGGTACCAGTGGAGATTTCGGAGGCGCTCCTTGACAGTGTCAAGAGACGGCCGGACCACCGGCGATAGAGGGAACGAGCCACTATACTGCAGTATTTCGGCAGGGAGGATGTTACGAAGGTCGTGAGCTCGAGGGTCGTCCTTCGGCTCGTCTTCCATCTCGTTCTGAAAGAAACGGAGAGTCAGTTGGTGCGAGATAAAAACGAATCCCGTTGCCGAACCTGTAGGAAGTACTATCGGGTCGAAAGCGAAGAACGTCAGAATCTCAGTGCGAGGTATGATGTATTTGCCTACTCACCCATGAATTGGCAAATTGGCCATAGTAGTTGGTGTGGCCCGAGCGATTAATTGCTAGCGTACCGAAAGAATCTATGACGTCCGGGTTATTTTCTTCCTCTTGCTGGTTTATGGTCGTCTGATTTCTGGGGGGGCTTTCGCGTTGTAGAGGAGCCTTGACGCGCAGCAACTCGTCGGATAGGAGGGGGTGAGGTTCGCTCGAGTTCTGGCTATGCGAAGTTCGAAGCGCATCTTCGAGGTCTCGGACACGAGAACACAACTCTGTGATCTTCTCATGCAGTTCTTGGGTGGACGCAAGTACGAATCTATGGGTAATGGTGTGAGGGACTAGGCTAATCGGAGACCCAGGTGTTGTCTGGAACGTACCGATTGCCCTGTCCTGTGGTAAGCGAACCTGAAGAGAAGGTGAGCTGAGAATGTGCCTTGATTGAGTGAGTACATACCATCCGGACATATTGCACCGCAGCCGCGTTTGAGACATGAACCACAAGGAATGCCTCGATCACAGCGAAGCTTTAGTCTAACAGTGAAGAGGTTAGAGATGAAGAGACAGAAGATGGTAGCAGGATCGGAGAGACCTTCTGCACTCTGCACAAGAAAGTCGGGTAGCACCACGTCTACGCTTCTTGGCGGGTTCTGGCCCGGGTGAGGGGTCGCGCCTCTTGGGAGAAGATGGGGTGGACATTGGGGTGGGAACGGAAGATGGAGAATATGAAGAAGCACGAATTGAAGCATGGCGTTATAAAGGTCGCGAATAAGTTATGATGTGCCAGTCTGCGATGGTCAGATCTTGGGACGTATCTCCAAGTCAGGCCGATTGTACCATGACTAGACCCTGACCCGACTGGTCGGCCCATTCCATCACCGCCCTATAGTCACGGTGTTTGTATATCTGTGACCCCTGCACCGCCTGCCTTCCCACAGGAAAAGCGCCGTACCTTTTTTCGGTGATCTGTAGTTCCAATCCGGTGAGTATGAGGCGCAGCGTCTCATTTCTCATGGCTCCGGCGAGAATAAAACCCGCTTAGCGCAATTTTCAAATGCCGAACTTGATGTTGCGAGTACCCACTCATTGGCTAGGTGGGTGGTGAATAGGTGGTGGATGTTCCTCCGCGGGGTGCATAGAGCTATTCCTGTGGACCGAGGGTTGAAACGAGCAAGGCGTCGATCGACCTGGCTGTGAACGATTGTGGACCGCCAAGGAGCGCTCATGGTAGGGTCAGTGGCGGGGGGATACCTCCCAGAAACGTATCTAGATTGGTCCCCCTGCGATGGTGATCCCACTAAGATAGTACGACGATGCGCGCCCGAGAGCCAAGCCCGTGTTCACCGGCCGGGCGAAGCGCCAGCTACTGAATAAAGTTGTCTTGATCTGCTCTAAACAGGAACGGCCCATTTTGCCGTTTACCGAAAGCGGTCGTTGTGGCATTCAATTTATCATGCTTACCCACGCGGTTGCCTGTGCACTCCACCACCCTACGCAGTGCGCACATCATTCTACGCGCTCCTGAAACACCAACCGCCACCAGAACCCCTTTCCATCTGGTCTCGCCTACCCAGCGTCTATCAGTCAAACAGGTCAGCTTTCTTTTCCCGTACACAGTCAATCCAGGTGATGAACCAAGATGACGAGTCCGAGCTGGCCGCCAGTCGTCCATGCTTAGAAGATTCCTATTCAATACCATTCATGCTTTCCTGATACCTTTTCTATTTATTTTTTCTGTTCACTTCCTTATGACTTGCCTCGGCTAATCGCTACCATCTTGATTCCTAGTGTACACGCGGAGCATGGCGTCGTCAGAACAACAAGACTGGTCAGATTCAGATGAAGACGATCTCTCAAAAGTCGAAACATCTGTCCTATTAGGGATACCTGACGGTGCGATAGAATCTCCATCAGATCTCAAGGACGCAGCTGTGTCTAGGATTGGAGGTCTTCCTGTACGACTCGTTCCAATGCAAACATGTATCGCACTTTTGTTAAATATATGTGACCTCCACTCGCAGGCTCTACTTTCACCCCGAGCTCTGCCCGACTCGAGCCATTGTCGGCACTGTGAGAACCCGATGGAGCTCTTGGTGCAATTGTGGGCACCGCTCCAAGACAGCCCATACGACAGGGCTGTTTACGTGTGGGGGTGCGCAAACAGTGGTTGCCAAAGGATGCCCGGGAGGTATGTTGCTCGTACATAATAAGCTAACTGTGATGAAACGCCCGTGTTTCGGCACAGCGTTCGGGCGTGGCGCGGTCTGCGTTACAACGAAGATTATGCTTTCAAGCTTGAGCGCAAGTTCGCAAGGAAACGGCTGCATGGAGCAGCGCAATCAGAACTAGACGCGCATACTACGTATCAAACTGTCAACCCGTTTGCTGTGCGTCCGTCGCAACTTGCGATAGGGAACGCATGGTGTTGATACTATACACCGTCCAGATGTCTGGCGATATTAATAACAAGTCCAATTTTGGTATAGGGTCCGACGTCTTCGATTCCGTGGCACAGCCCGGCCCTCCAGGCGCAATCACGTCGCAAGTTTCGGGGTCCGAAGAAGAAAATGCGGACAGTGATGGTGAAACCGCGTCGACATCGTCTTCGAAGTCGCTAGTCGTGGCGCTTGCATCCGCAACACTTACTGACTCGTCGTGGACCTCTTCTCCGCTCTACGCCCCGCAGTACCTTTCCACCATCAGCGAATACATACCTTGCCCGAAAAAAATACCGGATCAGCATACGGCCGGCGCTGTGGCAGATGTTAGAGCCGACCAACAAGAGAGTCACACATGGTCGTCCGAAAAATACGAAAACTCAATGCGCACGGATCACGTCTTTGACAGATTTAATGAGCGCGCAACTCATGAACCTCAACAATGCGTGCGGTGAGTGAGCGCCTTCGCGTACACACGGAAATTGGTTATTTGTCTGATTGTCCTCGCTTGAAGGTATGACCTCGGCGGGACACCTATGCCGTTTGCAGACGACGACCTATACAAACAGCTATTCCCTTTGTCACCAGGGATATCAGGTTTGGCAACTGTCACAAAGTCTGTATTCAATGCTCGACACCCGTCACCGAGGCGTGGGTACGACGTGGCATCTATTCCTTCGTGTTCACATTGCGGTTCACGCCGCGTGTTCGAGTGTCCAAATTATGCCAAATTTGATAAACATACTTCGGCGCAGGATCCAGCGTTGATCGTGATCGTGGCCGCGACGACAGACGAAGAACGAAAGGAGGTGGTGCGGAAGTTGCTGAAAGGTGAAGCACATGGACGCGGTATGGAATGGGGCACGATCCTTGTATTCTCCTGCGAGAAAGATTGTTGTTTGGGTCCAGGTAACAAGGACAAGCAAGATGTATGGAGCGAGGAGCTAGTTCTTGTACAGTGGGATACTTGAACATCACGCTCACCAACCAATTGGTTGGCCGAGTGGGGACGGGATTTTCCCCTGTTTCATGAATGTCATGGCCAGAATTATGCTCCCGTCGTTGTGACGCCGGATAGATATTCGCTGTAGCACATTCCGCAAACGTGATAATGGGAGGGTATTTGTGCTACATAATATAATTTGTCCTCAGGTGTACTAAAATAGATTCAAAAAAAATGGGAGAGGTAATCCGCATCTTCGCTTAGTATCCACCATCTGGGCGCTATGAGCGCAGGGTTGAAGGCAGCGGGTGCAAGGATGGGATGATTAGGGAACCCCTTGACGAGTAAAAAAAAAATGCACAGCACAAAATACAGAGGGGGGGGAGATTGCCTTATTCGAGGTTCTCCGTAGCTGCTTTCCCTCTCCCTGCGCGAGGAGGAATCGGCGAGTTCACGACCCAGTATAGTCAGGATAGTATGACTGGGCTCATCAAATGACTTGGCCAAAAAAAAATTAAAGAAAAAAAAAAAGTCGAGCAGAAAAAAGCAAGGAATCCGTAGTGATTGAGCAAGGAAACAAGCGATTAACCAAGGCCAAAGGAAGCAAGCCAGACACAGGTGCAAGGTAGAGAAAGGTGCCAAGCATAATTGGAAGGTCGTGTATGCCAAGAGGGCAGAGAAGTCCGATGCTGAACCACGAGGTCCGGAGGGGAACTGAGATAAACCCAGGGCACATCACGTCCAAGGAGTCATAGATACATGCCGGAGTGTGCCAGGGTGAGGTCGGGTCCAGCATCAGAAGTATTGTATTACTGGAGGACCCACATTCACATTCAAGTTGTTCACACATGTTTGGTTTCGCTATCGATGTCATAATTATTATGTCACTTTGCACGTGAGTAAGCGCGTCCGTTTATTTCAACCAGAATTGGATTTACGAATTGTGCCTGAGGGCGAGGCTAAGTTACGCAAAGTACTGTAAGTAATGAATGTAGTGGTCTCACCCTAATCCCCTATTGCCGACTCCAAATCCCTTCGGAGTTATAGAGGACAACTCTGGATCTCAGTTCTATTAAGGAGGGGAGGGCGTCACAGTCGCCCTATCACCACTACGTTGTACCAGACCTGGAGGGCGTTGCGCCATTGTATTAACAGGGACATAGCAACCTGGTAGGCATATCCTAGCAGCCAGTACACTCCGAGGGAACTACATTTGGTACCGGCTCAACCGCGTAACTGGCGTCACAGTCCTTCCCTTTAGGACCCCTTCTTTTGCCACTGCTCCACAGCCACAACAATCTGATCTTGGAACTCGGGTGCTCGCATTACCACTGGTATAGCATCTATTCGGCTCTCTCTGGAGATCTTAATAATCTCCTTTGTAGGAGAGTGTCTGTCTTCCGCTACCGGTAAATCGTCGGTAATGGAGACCAGGCTCTCCGGCCTCGGACCAAAATCAACACCGAGTTCTACAAGAGACATGTCCGGACCTACAATCACACAAGTGAAAATTGCTCTGTGTGTCCACCTTATGTCTGACACAGTCCATCCTAGGCAAAAGAAGTTTGAGTCTGACTCCTGCACGTCCGTAACATTTTATCCGTCATCCATGTCGTCATCTTCAGACCCCCATTTGTCATAACTCCCCGTCCTGGAATATCAGAACGAATGGCCAGGCGCTGTATGTATGGAACCTCTCCCCAGACATGGCCGTGATGTAGTGATGGCACACCGTGTCTTTCTGATCATTAGACTCAGGGGCGAGCACATATTGTAGGGACAACGTGGAGTAGGATCTCCGTCTTTGAGATTAGGCCGTTATGGACAAAAAAGAAAAAAGGACCTGACTCGATAGAAGTCCCAAGTAGACATCCTGGGAGCCCGCTCAAGCTGATAAGCGACGCAATTCCTGATGGTCGCTATGCAATATAGAGGTTCTCCCTATCCCCAGGCAAGGTTAGGCTTGCGCCTATACTCAGCGCAGGCCAAAGCTGTCTAATGCTCGCGGTAAAATAGTAATTGCGTGAATTATGTAGCTTACTCGCCTCATTCTGATGACGGTGACGTTTGCTTACGATAAGTTGAGGGCAGAAACATAATATTCATCAGGCGCAGTACGAGTAAGCGGCCTATATAAAAATTCTATTGATTTGTGCGGGAACTCGCATACAGCCACACGTACTTGAGATGCTCACCTCAACATACCGCTCAAGAAATTGTCTGCACGTGATTGTATCGTGAAGAGCAGGAGCGAAATCTTGTTAGCCACCAAGCAGGGATAGTTCCGCAGCGCGCATCACACCGTCTCAACGGACACACCACTAGCGGACACACCACCGTTTGACGATCATGTTGATCAGGGTAGGGCGCTGAGGTGTGTCGTTCTTTTCGCGTAAGTATAAGCATGGGCTGCCATCAAAGCGCCAGGTCTTTGTCATCCAGGGGCGCCTTTCCGGGTCGATCAGGTCATGTTCTGCAGATACAGTATTGGGGTGCGTAGCTTGGCAGGTCTCGACCGAACCCTTCCAGAGGCCCAATAACTCGAAAACTTCAGTGTGGGTTGAGAACCGTAAGTCATTTTGATGCAGTGCCACGGCAGCTGTTGCCTGGGACCATCAATACCTTATTCCAAATTCCAAGGAATGGCCATTGAACCCGAGGGGTCACCGGTCACCTGATAAGGCGGTTCAAGTACCCTATACCTCCAGTTCGCTGACATTAGACGTGAGAATTGACGATCACTCCTGAACCTTGTTCATATATCTTCTGAGGTCCTGGGTAGCCAACAGAAGAAGCATGGGGCAATTAAATGACGCCGCAAACGCATCCCATCGTGCGCGTTCTTACAAGAGAACCCTCTCTGGGTGCTGCCGTGATGTTGACCATCCAATCACCATGAAGCGCCTTGCCTCGTGGACTCTTCACTGCTTACGGTGCAATTGGGACGATCATTCCTCCAGACTGGTTGAATAAGCTCGCAGTTGGACCGTGGGTACAACACCTGTACCTAGGCACACGCCGCGCCAATATCCCATAGGGGAGGGTACTGGGAGGGTTCCTTCGGGCCAAAACGCAAGTAGCGCCGGTACCCTTACCAGGGTGTTATCCTTGTTGGCTACCCACCTCACCAGGTGTCAAAAAGAGTCGGCCCTAATAACACACTCAGCAGATCAGCTGAATCTTGCAGATAATCAAGAGATCAGAGAAATTACCATCCGAAAAGCCTAGGCAGGACGAAGCCCGTCTGCTCGGCGTTCCCTATCGGTTCGTTTACCAACTGGCAAGCGACTAACCTCATTGGTCGTTTGGGACGACTGCAACCTCTGAAACACGCAATCAGGTGCTTCAGAATGACAACGGGCGCAAGGCGGAGAAGGGCTCATGTTCCCCTATTGCAAATGCGCATTGCCATGAAGATTGTGAGGAATACATAGCCATACATGGCCCACTAGTATTGGGTATCGTAGTGGTCCAGAAGCCGCTGTGACTTCTGTTTTCAACCCGAGGCCAACCAACTTAATGGAAGTCAGAGCCGAGCAGGTTGTTTAATTTTCCGTGCCACAGAACACACCGGAACAGACGGCGTAAACATCAGTATCGTGTCGGTATCTAGGACTTCCTGTCATTTAGGGGTGGGGAGAAGGGGGCATTGCCAATTGCCGTTGTTGTGGCGATAAGCCCCACGAGCCAAGGCTGAGGACGATTAATGATGGTGCAGCCACCATAAATCAGCGAACCTGTTCACGGAGGTACAACAGGACCTACGACGGAAGAAGATGGCTCCCCCACAGTCTCCACACCCCACATTTGCCTCCGTGTAGACTAAAAATATTCGAATTGATTACATAATTACAATCGAACCATGGTCCCTGGTGGTTCTTGTTTACCCTTTTCCCTTGCAAGAAACGGCTCCGTCGGTCGCGACAAGGACAGCGCTCTGCTTGTTACATGCTTCATGCGGCTTTGAACGAGAGCCATCCTCTCAATTCTAGTTATAACAACATTATAAATGTTATCGTCTCTCCTCGCCGTTCCCCGTCCGATACCAGAACCTGGTAACATCTCAGATTCTGCTTCCGCTCACGATTCTTTGCCCATCTCTACACCTACGCGTTTCCCTCACACGAGAGCACAACTCTCTGCTATATCGCGCCTTTATAAACCCGCAGATAGTTGTGACAATGACACGGAGCCTGATGATTCACGCGTCAGCTCTGCTTTGGTCGCTAAAAGTCGCGAGCCTCCTCGATCACGAGCACGAGGAAGAGCTCAAGGCACTTCTAAAAGCCAGTTTTTCTGGTATCGATGACGATATGGTGAGTTTTCCCGACCTTTTGCCATTCTCAGTTGCTTATCGTGTTCCCTAGCTAGAGCAAGCACGTACTGGACTTGATGCATAAGCACAAGGACGACGTTGCTGGCGTCCCATTCATTTTCTTGACTGCTTCCCGCCGCCCAATTTCTCGCCCGTCATCTCGCGCTTCCTCCCATTCTACCCGACTCGTTCCTAACCGTCCTGACACCCCTAACTCCGCCCCAAGCTCGCCGCTTGCCTATGTTTTCCGCAGACCACACACCCCTTTAGCCTCCCCCCTCGCAGCCGCGCAAGGCTCTGGCTCTTATATGACGGCCAGTAGTGACTCGCCTGCTGCTTCACCTACGCTACCCCATGCTATGCCCCGTACCTATACTCAATTTGCGAACAGCTTGCCGTCGTCCCCGATTGGCTCTCATAGGATACTGAGCGCCAAAGCAACGGATTCCCGCCCATTTCCCCGACCCCTCTCTGCCGCCTCCTCAAATCCTAGCACCCTGACGGGGCTTCGTGCAGATACACCATCCCCCGACCTTTGGGCGCATGGCAACTCGAAAGTGACCTCAAATCTTGCTATCGCAGCCCCTTTAATCCCTGACACTAGTCTCTTGTCGCGTTCTGGGACACCTAACTCCTCACTACGCGTATCAGTTCATCCAGACGCAGAAGACGAAGATGACGACCCTTTTGATCCGTTCTCTCAAAGAGCACTTCCTAGATCTTTCCATCCACCGTCCCTTCCTGATTTCGACCCTCAATGGATGCACTCTCCCGCATCAAATTCCTCTCTGTCCGATGGCTACCACCAATCAGGAATGACGGATCCAGTATCGCCGCCTAGCGGTTCTCAACTCTCACCGGATACCTATCTGAGCAAAGAGCCGGAGGGGGCGGACATGCTTACGGACGGCATGACCCCCTTTGATGTGCTCGCCTCCGTCTTTGGCGCTTCTCTTGCCCCCTCAGAACTAGAAGAAGCTCTTGCGGCGAATGGATACGATTTTGAGCGTTCCATGGCCTGGCTGATCGAGCGTGCATCCCCGCAGCACGGACACGGAGCCCAGCATACGAGGTCGCAAAATTTGGGAAACCGAATTTCGTTAGTATCTCGCGATGCCACGAGCACACCAGGATATGTGCGTGGTGGAAGGGCGGGATTTGGGGCTCCTAATGCAGGAGGTATGAGGAGCCCGGCGAAATTCATCAATGGGCGACCGGTGCAGACTGGGACCCGAGTTTGCCGATACTTTTTGGCGGGTGAATGTTTGCGAGCTGACTGCCGCTTTAGGTGAGTCTCTTTCAGGTCCCTGCTAGTCATTTGAAGTGAATTGTCTAGCCATGAGATTGAACGCGCCCTCTGTCGCTTCTGGCTGCGGGGGACATGCGCAAAAGGGGAGGTTTGTGAATTTCTGCATCACATCCCTGCAGACGTGGACGTCGCGGGTATTACCGCTGCAATGGGACGTGCGGACCTCAGCGAGAATTCTGCTCCTGGCGCTCCCACATTGGACGATTTTCCGGCTCTCGATTATTCCTCCAGGGATTCCAGGGGTCGTCGTGGAAGTTACTACGGACGGAATGAACGTGCACCCTACGATACAGGCAAAGGAAAGTTCGGTCAAGCGGTGAACAAAAACGCGCAGCCTCCTGCCCCGATCGTGCCCAGAGATCCTGTGTCACAGGCTGCGCGCCGGGAAGCCATGGGTAGTGCTGCCGATTCCCTTCACAATCGTAGCGCCATTGTCGCACCAAAACCGTCTCCCCGTCTTAAGTTGCGCCCCCCAACGTTGCTACCCTCGCTACCAATAGGCGAGTCTGCGAACAGTCTATACGTGGCTTATCGTTCTCGTGCGCTCCAGCTGGGTGCCGCGCGCAATGCATGCTTATCACGCGCGGCTGACGCATGGCGGCGTGGTGATGGTTCAGCTGCGAAGCGCTTCAGTCGCGAAGGCCACGACCTCAATGCGAAGATGGCGGCTGAGTTGACATTATCGGCCGGTAGTATTGTGCGTGAGCGCGCAACGCTTATTGGACAAGTTGTCAAGGCGCGCGACGGTGCTTGGTCGGATGATCCTGGTGACCACGGCGCACGTGGTCGTATGTGCGGCAACGGGCTGGGTGTTTTTCTGGGGATCGCTCGACGGGATGTGTCTGGGGAGCAAAGAGATTTACAGCCAGACGAAAGGACGGAGTCCATATTGGATATTCATGGCATACACGCCCCCGAAGCTACACAGCTTCTCGAGGAGTTTCTACTCGCCGTATGTGTGACCCAACCCCTTATACTATCTCTACTAACCGTCATCTTCGTTAGTTGGAACGAGAGCATTTCTATGGTTTATGTGAGTCTTTTGTGTCAAAAAAAAAAGACAAAATTGATCCGTGATTGCTTTTTCGCCGCAGCATATGTTGTTATTGGGGACGAAAAACATGCAGGAGTGCACGACCCTGCTCGGGCTGCATCTCGAGAGCGCTTGGCCACGGGTATACGCGAGTGGTTACATCGTTGGGGATACCCGTGGAGCGAGCGCGAAGGACTCATTTGTGTTGACTCTGCTACTCATTTGTGAACGTGACTATAGACCCAGAGAGAGGGGGACAGAAGAAGCGGTCCGAGGTTTTATGTTGTGATGCGTCTATTTTACGATTGTTTGTCGGGCTACTCGCGGTGTCGTCGGTGCGAACAATGTCAGAATCGGTGTGCGAGTATAGATTCCTTTTTGTATACTGGTGCATGGCTATATCCTCATGTGACCAATTTAACCGCGTGGTTACACCGCGGGCCACGTGAGACCACGACGACCTCAAATCTCTGGCAACTGCGCTCTCTGCACACGCTACTCTTTCGAACTTCTTCCACCACCACCCTTGGAACTTCTACCATGTCATCTCATGAAGCAGATGCTGTCGTCGGTGACTTGCGCGAGTACGACACCACACGACCACATTCTTTCGACCTTACACTCGAGCTCGAGCGCCAATTGGAAGCCGAGTCTCTTCCAACATCACCTGCTAGACCCGTTGGGCGTCCACAATCTCTCGACACTCACGTCCTCGCGTCTCTCGTCACGTCATTGCGACAGAATGTTGCAGAACTCACCAAAGAACGAGACGAACTGTCAGCCACCTTAGAAGTCGCACATGCGCGAGAGGCAGACCTCGCCTCAGAAGTACGCCAGCTGAGGGACACCCAAGTAGAAAAGGACTTGGAGCTGGCCGCTATGCGCCAGAAGACACATGATGACGAAGAATCTATCGTGCTTCTGAGGAGTAAGGTTGAAGAAAGCCGGTCGGTCATCTCTCTGAATTGGTTGGGCTACATTCACATTTCATCGTACACAGTCGGGGCCTTATGCGGCTGCAGACAGAAAACCGCCGCGTGAGTCGGAATGGGGACATGACCGTTGACCTATCGCGCGCGAGTTCGTTTTCGTTTGGAGGTCCCTCGTCCGCCAAGCGGATGTCCTTCACACCGCTCACTGGATCGTCGGCTGGGCGCATGCAGAATCACAGACGAATATCCTCCGTATCCGACACAACCATGAACTGGTCGGATGTCACAAGCGGGCAGCCAACGAACACTTCACCAAATTCACAGATTATCACGCTTCCAGAAACGTCCCCTCAGCCGGGCTTTCCACCCACGAGCAACCGCCGTGTTTCAGGTCTATTTGGTCGTTCTGTAGCCTCGGAATCGGAGCCTGTTCCGGGCCTCAATCCGATGGAAAGGGACAAACTGCAGCGGGAGATCCAGGCGCTCAAGACGGCCCTGGACGAGACACGACACGACCTGATGGAGGCGACCGAAGCACGTGAAGCGTCAGAAACTTGCGTGAAAACCCTTCGCGACTTCATTGCGGAGAACAACGTGGGTGTGCCATCTGTGCGCGTCGATGTTGGTTCTGTAGGGAACACCGCGAGCCGCGGCGACGAGGCGGACAAGAAGTGCGCCAGTGGAAACGGGGGCTCACGATGGGGCTTTGGTGGCCTGTTCCGCGCCGGGGAGGCAAATTCACCAGTTCTTCCAAGTCGGGGTACATCCGCGACTGCTTCTCCGCCAGCTGCCAACGAACCGCTCTCGCGCAAACTGGGCGGACTTTTCAGTGGTAGGGGTAGCTTCTCGTCATCTACATCGGCACCAGCTCGTGGTGTACCGGTTGTTCAGGAGGCGATGTACAACGGCTCAGATACTTCTTCGACCGCGGAGTCGGCGGAGCCAGCTAGTCCAAGCATTGAAACGTCTCACGTACCGATGGCGAGGGTGTTGAGTGGGACGTCGTCTACTTCTTCCGAGCTGGTTTCTCTGCGAAATGCTTCCGAGGAAACGGAAATCCCAGGGAAAAATGCCGCGGACGTTTTGGTGGTACGACGAGCGTAATGAAGGGGTTTTATGGGGTTTCTTTCTCTCTTTTGTTATTTTCTTATGACATGATCGTACGAGCGGGACGACTGGGATATGGATTATAAAATAGTTGGTATTCTCTAAAGATGAACGAGGGTGATTTAATGAAATAGATGTGCATGTACAGTAATTCGGGTTCATCATAGTGAAACGTACGTGCCTTGTTTCGGGTATGGTTCTTCCCAGCTTGATCAAGGCGGGTTAATGCGCCTCTTATTCTTCATCCCCCATGGCTTCTCCCTTCATACCCCCTCTAGATCCTGTCCCAAACTCGCCATCCTCAAAACAACGCCGTCGAAATAATGCATTGTCCTGTGCTGAATGCAGAAGGTATTTTGAGTTTCCTCGCCACTCGTCAGACCTAACTGATCGTATCATTTGCACAAGGCTCAAATTGAGGTTTGCACTCCGACCTCAATTTATCTCTTACCACAACTAAGTCTCGTTCTACACAGATGCAGCCGTGTATTTCCTTGCGCTAGCTGCGTGAAGAAAGGCTGTGCCGCAATCTGCCCTAAAGGTGAGTGCTAGGTGGGATGCGCGTCTCGTCACACTTACAACAAGCGTAGGATCCCTGACCACTGGCAAGGGAAACCGGTACGTTCCTTCTCCTTGAAAAATTTCGTTTGTCACGTAAACGACCCTGGCGCAGTTTCATCCTCGCCAACACTGAGGTCCTTCATGACAAGATTGGTGTCCTGTCCAACCGCGTCAGACAGCTCGAGGATGCTTTGGCCGAAGCTTATGCTGTTTATAACGGCGAAAGGCATCCTCTTTTGTCTGACGAGCTATTGCAAATCAAACGTCCCCTGGAACGGGAATCTCGGAACGAGATGCCATCGCCACCGGAAGCCGAGACCGCGGAGGCCATCGACGCTGTTGGATCTCTGTGAGCGTGTAAAGAACGTTAAGCTCGACCTTTTATTTCTCATTCTCCTCCATAGGTCGATCTCCGACAACGGTCGCACGAATTTTTATGGCCAGACCGCGAACTCATACGTAGGTTCTTTTCTGCGGTCTGTCCGCGCTTGGTGATTTGACACATTCTTCGAAGTACCTACTACAGGTCAGATGCCGTCCTCATCGGGAAACCACGCGAGCTTAACACATAGCTTCCAGAACGAGGTAGGCAGCGAAGAGGAAGACGACGTCATGTCGCCAACCTCCGTTGAGCTCCCGATGCCGAGTTCCCTGCCTTGGAGGAGTCATGCGTTTCCCTTCGCTTCGAATGTAGCCGGTAATATCGAAGACGTCCGCGCCATGCTTATAAACAGCCTGCCCGACACGAACACCATCCGTAGGCAGCTTGACATATATTGGCGCCACGCTGCCTGGATGTAAGGACGTTGCTAATTGGTGATTGCCGTACCCCTTAACCGTCGCACAGGTACACACCAATTGAGCAGAATGACTTCTACGGCTCCATATATAGCCGCGTTTTTGACCCCGAAGCCGGACCCGATCACGACCGAATCCAATCACATCGGATCGCCGTGGTTTATATGATGCTTGCCATAGGAGCTTTGCTTGACTTGGACGCGCCACCCCATTCTTATGATGCGAGCCATTATTACCAGCTCGGACGTGCCGCTTTGTCTGTAGACCCGATATTTGAGGAGCAATCGATCCCTGCCATCCAAGCTTTGGCATGTGATCTTGTTTGCCCCGTTGATTAAGCCCTGACCCCGCGTACAGTTGCTTATGTCCCATTATATGTTCCTCTCCGATATCGATGGCCCCCGATGGGCGCTTATGGGCCTAGTTGTGAAGTTGGCGCACAGCGTAAGCACCCGTCCTTGCCGCACTACCTGTACCTTTGTGGCTAATGACCTCTGGATTAGTGCGGTCTCCGTGCGTCGCCACCCAACTCTTCTCACACCACAACGGTGGCTGACTGCGTCTCACAGACCGGGATAGTGGTAGATGGAACTTAGGCCTGGAGGAAACCTACCGGCGTCGATCACTCTTCTGGGAGATATACACCTATGACTCTTGGCAGGTACTGTCGTTTAGGTGTTTGCTCTGCTATCATTCCATACTTATCCCATTGGCACGGTAGAGTCTAACATACGGGCGTCCTCCGTCGTTCTCGGTACTTCATATTGATACCCAAATGCCTCAAGAATCCACCAGAGACGAGAGCGGTGAAGAGGACATGACCTGTGAGACTTCCTTGTGCCTATAAGTCAATTACACGCTGACTTCTCGGTTGAGTCCAATTGTGGAAGTACCGGTTTTCTTCTCAGTGTATGAGTGTAATCCACGACCAGGTGTTTGGCGCTCGTACTCCAAATTACAAAGTTCTGCAGCAGTTGGACCGGAAAGTGCGGGATTTTTATACGCCACCCTCTCTCCAAGTTCCAGGCTTTGGCGGGCCCATGGCAGATCCTGAGGGTGTCCCTGTTTATCTCACCCTTCAGCGGTACATTGGTTTTGCCATCAGAGAGATGAGTAAGTCAGTGCCAACTTGGAGAGTATAGCGCATACTTACACTAGGAAGCTTTGTTTTACATGCATCGCGGATTTTTCGCGCGTGCAATCGAGGATAGCCCTGACGACCCTCTTGGTAGCAAGTATGCCCCCTCTGTGTTGGCGGTGTATAACAGTGCATGCTCTTTCGTTGGGTTGATCAAAAGCTTGTTTTCTCAACAACCTGTCTTGACTGAACGAATGTGGTTCTTGTTCACTCATGTGTTCTCTTGCGCGGTGAGAGAACCCCCGTAAATGCGTTTTTCGGTCTCTGATATATCGACTCAGATCGTACTGGGCTCTATACCAATTAAGTGCCCGAAGATGGCATTGGCTCGTTCTGCCCTATTACATCTGGATTCTGCGCTCCGGCTCTTTGAGGATGTGTCGCAGAATTCTAGGGCTATCAAAGTCTTAGTACGTCTCGAGGGGCTCTTGAACATTCCCAACTTAATGCTCGCATTCTCTATAGCCCGTGCTCCGGAAGCAAAGGGAGCGCGCCATTGCGACCATGTCTGAGCTACAGACTAGGAAGGATCCCCAGTCCCCAAGGATGACGCCAGAATACGAAGAGGACGTGAAGCGAGAGGATGAAGAACTGGCTACTCTTGGAGGGAAAACCCGCCTCGTTCCACGAAAGGCCTCGTCTTCAACCGCATCATCTCCAACGACGGCTTCTGCTAGCCCACGCAGCTCTCCAGCAGTTTCAAATATTCTTCCCTCGCTATATTCCTCGCAACTCTCCACCCCACCTCAAGCGAATGCGTTGCCACTCTCCACACCTACTGTCCAGGCCAACCAACCAGTTGCGTGGCAACCATATGAATATCACCAGAATCACCACCACCATCATCAATACCAACAACATCCGACACCCCAACCAATAGCGCAGGCGCATCACGCACATACGCACAGCCAACCCCAAGCTTCCCAGGCTCATAACCATATACCTATTGAACACCAAGCTCACCCAGGTCCTCGAATGGGCTATAACCATACCCAGTACTGGCAGCATCAACAGACAGCGGAATATCCGTACAATGGGATGCAAGGAGGACCATCGGCTACTTATATGCCAACGTCCCCTGGTGCTATGGGCTTTGACTACGCAGCTTCGTTGAGGGCGGAATCGTATCTGGCTGCAGTGCAACCACCGTCTATGCCTCCCCAACAACCTTCCAGGATGCAGGTCAACTCAGATTACAGCCCCGGAACAGACCCCAACATGGCATGGAATGATCTTGTCGCTCAGTTCAATCACGTTTGAAGGTAGGTGGTAGTTAGCATGGCTTTTCATATTCAACTTGTGTCTGGACACTTTCCCCCCCTCTTTTGTGATGTCCGGTGTCGAAGGTTGTCGAAGTTCATTGTCCGCATTATGTTGTAGCCCATTGTCAATTGTTAAGTAAAATATGACCGTGTTCCGACTCGGGAGTGTTAGTGGGTGGATGACATAAGCAATTTTAGCCCCGTGAGATCGACGTTGTTGGTGAGAGTCGGCTCTCAGAATTCAAGGTCTGGTACCTTGTCATGGATTTAACAGACGCAAGAACACGCAAGAAGGTCACTCTTAATCCAAGGACGGTGCTCTCAAATTCGTGAGTATGCGTCCAACTGGGACCCAGCAATGACTTTATCTGTCATGATGATAGGGTGTCTGGGCGTGTTGTCACCGACATCGTCTTTTCAAATGCACTTCTTGTCGCTTCGCTTTGGACAGTCAGGGAATGGCTTCTATCCCAGAACGTAGGCGCATTCTGGGTTGTGATGCGTGTCCTCGCGTGCGGTGCCCTCGGTCTGATTCTGAGAGAGACGGCATCGGGAAACGTACAGAAGGCTTTGGCAGCTGCGTCATCAGCAAAGGTGCGCACCTTATTTTCCATTCCCACACAGAACGCCGTGGTAACGTAGTCAAGCCATCCCTCCTTTTCATAGCTTCTGTAGCGCATTTTCTCCAGCAAGGCAGTCTCCTCTTTGCGTTGACGCAGCTATCGGCTACTCAGTGCGTCCACACTCATTGCACGTGATTCTCCCTGATTCCCCCCGTCTATAGAGTCGTCGTTTTTTCGCATTTATCATTGGTATGGGCAAAGACTCTGTCAAGTGCCACCTTGGTGAGCATCCTATTGATTCATTTTATATTTCCTTTCACCTGACAACGATCATACGCTCAGACAGTGCGTTTTGCGCCAATAGCTCTCGGCCTTGTCATCTCCTTCGTATCCGATACCAGCTATACCATTAATGATGTCCGGGAAACACTCCCAGGATATCTAGCCCTCCTTTTGCACATTCTTTCGACAGGCGCCTTCGAGCATTTCAGGTCTTCGTTAGTACCCATTGTTGGCTCCAAGTATTTATCGGTGTGCTGCACAGTTGGCGCGGCTGCCATCAGTCTGATTGCCTATGCCACTAGAGAACTATTGGTGGGTAGATCGCATTTATAATTTGCACGGAGCTAGTTTAATGCGTGGTTCCTCTAGACGAACGTACCGCCATCGCCAGTCGTTTCGTTTTTTTCTCTTTTGGCCATCCCCCTGGTAGCATATTCTTCTCACTACGGGCGAAGCTCCTTCGACGCGCCTGTCGCCGCCTCTCCACAGTACTACATGGTGTCTTCGGCCTCTGCATTCCTTGCAACAATCACTTTTGGGTTCATGTGGTTCTCCCGTTTACCAACCACGACGGAGATTTTAATGGGGATATTCCTATCATACGGTCAGTCACAGTCATTTCTATGGATATATTCCAAACTCAGAATCTCTGCAGGCGGATATCCAAAGAGGTTACAGGTTCCCGAAGGCCTCACACATGTTCCGGCAACACAGGTTGCTCGCGCTCATCTCAATACCATAATGTCAAACCCAGAGTCGCGAAGAATCTTCTATTTCCTTATGCTCAATCTGTCTTACATGATGATACAAATGTTATATGGTATTTGGACGAATAGTCTGGGTCTAATATCCGATGGTATGTGGGTCAGAGTTGCTCTTTCGTCACTGGTTAACATTTAAGCCATGTAGCCATACATATGGGCTTTGATTGCATGGCTATTGGTGTGGGTCTCTTCGCATCTATCATGGCGACTTGGCCACCCAATGAGAGGTTCACATACGGGTCAGTTGCTTCCCATTGTTCCTTGCACTGATCCGAAAGTTTATCACATAATTATCAGGTATGGGAGAATTGAGACGCTTTCCGGTTTTGCAAACGGCATATTTCTTATTCTTATCTCAATATTCATCATATTCGAGGGCATCCAGCGCCTGTGAGCCTCGTGTCCAATGTCATTACGAAGAACATCTCTAACCCTTATCTTAGTTTGGATCCACCAGAAATGAACACTAATCAACTTCTTTTGGTTAGCGCTGTAGGATTGGGCATCAATCTTTTTGGCATGCTGGCAATGGGTGGTCACGCGCATCATGGCCATTCTCACAGCCACGGACATCAACATGGGCATGATCATGGACACAGTCATGACCACGATCATGTTCATGACGCCCACGATCACACGCACAGCCATTCATCCGTACATTGTCATGACTATGGTGAGGACGCTCGGCACGAGCATGATCACCCGCACTGTCATGTATGGGCCATTATCCTCTGTAGGCTTGACAGTTGATTGATTTTTACCGTTGCAGGCCCCACTCTCTCCGACGATCGTGGAGCATCCTGCTGACTCGGATCACGAGGATGAGTGCGAAGGCCATGAACACGAGCACACTCACTCCTCGTCACATTCACATTCGAACTCGCACTCACATTCACCCCACCCGCCACTCTTGTCGCCCCATCCCGACGTAAATTCACAAACACACTCACAAACACTACGGCCAGAGGTCGCGCTAAGCCTGCATCCGCACACCCGGTCTCGTCCAAATGGTCTTTCCAGTGGCGATACTCCCGGCGTGCCATCATCTCGCGTGCATACTCGCTCTGCCTCTGTGGCCACTATCCCTCCACTCGCACCCCCTCCTTCCACTCCCTCCATACCCCACTCACAGACTGCACCCTCTTTAACTCCGAAAGTGAGTGGACATCGGACACATAATCGCCGTGCACCGTCATTACAGATACACGATGCCTCACGTCGTGGCGCATTACGCCTGGAAGGAGTTGAACCGTCGCCTATGACACCTAGCTACCGATTCGGTGTGGACGAACACTTTGCGTCCCACCAACATGCGCACCACCATGGTCATACACCAAACTTACACGACCACTCACACGTGCATGGACACTCTCGAGAGGGGCATAGTCATAACATGCGCGGCCTGTTTCTGCACGTCATGGCGGTATGTGTCCCCCTCTCACTTATGTCCCCCCATGTGGCTGAAGGAGATTGTGGGGGTAGGACACGCTAGGCTCTGTGGGAGTCATCGTATCGACGTTGCTCATCCAGTTCTACGGCTGGACGGGTTTCGACCCAATCGCCTCGATCTTCATCGCGCTGCTTATCGCAGCTAGCGTGATCCCGCTCGTCATCGACACCGGAAAGGTGCTTGCGTTAGACGTTGCGCAGCGCGGGGACGCCATCGCAGATGCTCTGGGCGAGGTACGTCATCGCCTACTATTCTCCTCTCCTCCGTTCTCACTGGCCTTTGGACGGAACAGCTTGCTTCGGTCGAGGGACTAGCTTCGTACAGGAACCCGCAATTTTGGCCCAAGGACTCGAGCAGCCTGATTGGCTCACTGCATGTGCAGCTTGCGCCACCGACGCCACAGAAAGATTACGATCTGAATGGGGTCGTTGAGCGTGTCGACACGCTTCTGCGGGCGCGCATACCTGGGCTCGAGGAGCTCACTATTCAGGTAGAGGAGGCCCCAAGCGGAGGCGCTGCGGGTCGAAACCTATTCGGGCGATAGTATCGTCGTTGTCGTTAAGCACTGTGTTCAATTGGATGGAACCAGAGTACTCTCATAACGTAGACAAACTCTATTCTCTTTTGATTTACTCCGTTCGTTCGTTACATAGGAAAGTGTAGTTTAATACATCGTCCCCGTGATGGCAAATATTGGATTCCAAAGCAAAAAAAAAACGAAGGCGGCGCGGGTATGGTAGTGAGTACAGTTGCGAATACGCGTGGGCTACGTGTATGAGGAGATACGAAGGGAGCACGACAACGGAGATGGTTGATACAGTACTACCAGAAAGACAATCGAAGGGGGGAATTATTGATCATTGAGATTGTTCAGGAGCGTCGTGAGACAACGCTTTGTCACCATGTCACCCTGGGTGCGTGCGCCGCGTTTGTGTAAGCCAAAAACAAGGTGTTTAGGGGACCAAACGGAGGAAGAGAGCTCACCTGAAGAAGAGCGGCGAAGGTGTTGTCACGAAGAGGCTCTGGGAGGCACGCCCGCAACGCCTCGCGCGCCCGCGGGTTATCACTCAACCGGAGGTAACAACGGACGACGTGCTTGAGCAGCCGAACCGCCTGCGTCTCGACGAGCTGGTTAACCATATTACTGAGGACGGTGCCGACGGCGAAGAAGCGCTCGTAAGTGTGGCAGATATAGGTGAGCCCCGTTTCGTCGAGCAGGATCTTCTGGACGATGAAGATAGCAACCGTCTTGGAGAGTTCGGAGCCGGTCTCCATGATGCGGAGGCAGAGTGGGATGATCTCTGTCGAAAGGAGGAAGTGTATGACCGTGTTGTTGTCGTTTTGCTTGATTTGGGGGAGGTCAAGTTAGAAATGGATCGGAGAAGCACGAAAACGCAAATAATTTTTAAAAAAATGCCCACCTTGACGAGGGCCCCAATGACGCCAAGGGAGGTGAGACGAAGGTATTCAAACGGACGCGTTTTGGATGTCGTATTCAAGAAAGGATAAAGAAAGAGAGGTATGTGCGCTATTATATGGCGTTCAGTCGACGGCCGGGTAAGAGAGGGCGAAGGGTAAGTACCGTTCAAGAAGAGTTGTCTTGTCTCGGGATGAGATGCGACGCATTGAAGGAGAGCGAGAGCATTGCAGACGCGGTTAGATACATGTGCGGTGAGGTTCGGCGGAGAGAGCATGGGATAGACCGATACGATCTCCTGGAGGAGAGCTGGCATGATACCTAGCACAGAGTAAAACGAAGGGGTTATGGCGGGGACGACGGTGGTAAACGGTGATGCGGTGACGGACCAAAAGCGTGCCATAGGACGAGAGCGAGGTCATCGTATTGCTCGCGCTTTTTGGAGAGCTCCAGAAGGGCGGCCTCTCGAGTTTCAGGGTCCATGAGATCTATGACGAGCGCGTAAATGTTGTTCTCGTCGTTGGTGACGGGCAAGCCAGGGCTCATTCCGTGAGGAAGGGCATGAGCATCGCTGATGAATTGAGGAATGGGTGGATGGGGAGTTGGGTGTGCGATAGTGGATGGTGTTTCTGTGTATAGTGAACGTTGATAGGCGTTGTAGTCCATCGCTGGCACCGGGCTCTGACTGGCCCTGGCACCACAAGACACTCAGCATCACGTGATGCTAGTCACTCCAAGCCTCTGATCTGATTTCAAATCAAGCCTGACCTCTTTGAAGAGCGAGAGCTACATGCTATACCCGTATCTGCGGAGTTGTGCGCTTTCGGACTTGCCTTGTTATCAAAGGCGTTAGCCCTGACCAGCCCTTGATATGCTATTCCCTCAAAGGTGGCGAAAATTGATCTACAGATACTTCTGCGACTACTTCCGTATCCACGATTCACGATCTGGTTTTCTTTTCCCGGGGGCAATGTAACGGCTCTGCACATCAGGTCGTTGGAAGGAGTCGGTGGATATGAACAGCAGGTCATTTCGATCTCCCTCTCCCCATCTTTTCTTGCACTTCCGGCGATGAAATCCGGAGTCGTTACTCCATATCTCTTTCTGACGAGCCCGCACACAACAAGCAGCTGCAAGGACAGGTCACTAAAATTCCATCTTGGAGAATTCGACAATGCACTGGTGTGAACGACAGGAGACCCCAGAACAAGACCATCTTTCTTGTGAAGAACTTCGCACGTTTGGTCGTCCATGCATTCCATGTAGGATTCCACCATCACCGTTCTTAGTGTTCAGTTCATGTGTACATGGTTTACAGAACCGGTTTCGTACGACACCCTTCTCCTTAGACGACGTACTGTCGCCAGTTGCTTTATTAAAATCGAGCTGTGGCTCGTTTGCCGATGTTTGACGACGGCTTGCTCCGCATTGATAATCGGCACTGTAGATTTCGGTTAAAACCATGATGTATACTCACTACCACTGCTCACCAAAGTGCGGTAAGATTTTAGGGGCCGGCGCAGAAGGGACGGGGCTAATGCCGCCGACAGCTGTGACTTGACCTTGTTCAACGAAACAATTGCCTGAGGGAGCATTTCCGCTAGTTTCAGTTTGTTGGATGCCAGGTGCGCTTCTGCGAAGTAATTGCCAAACCACTCCACAAAAGCGCACGAAGCTTTTACCGAGAGTTAGTGAGTACTATTTCGCAAGGACGACATGAAGTGCGAAGAAGACTAAACATTCAATCGCATATATTATCTCCTTCCGGCATCATTTTCGACTTCGTCGTCTTCTCTGCCAAGTTCAAATAGCTCGCCTAACTGCGCAGACGACACTCTTTCCTGGACGGTGGTGTGAGTTGCACTTCGTGAAAGCATTCTTGTGTCGACGCGTACCTTTGCATAAGTCCGTCCTCAGAAACCTTGGCACATGACGTATTATGGGTGCAAGGGATGATGCGCTCAACCTTGCGATAGACGGCCCAGTCATCATCGTCTACGCCGAACATGTCCTTCCGTTCCGCGTGGTGTGGGCAACAGGGTTCAACAAAGATCGCCGATGACGAGGAGTGTGGGCTGCGATGTGGCTCATATGATAAAGGTGATGGGATCGACAGTTGAGAAGGAACCTGGAGAATGAAAATGGAAAGAGGCGAGTTCTGGTGGTTTCTCCTGCCAATGACCTCAAATTGACGAGATCTCGAGAGGCTCCGAGTCGTTCAACCCTTCCTGATGTCAACGGACTTTGAAGTGTGGTTTTGACCCCTATTCCTTGACTGTCTGGTTCTCTGTTACCTCCACCTTGTCTAATGCCATGGAACACGACCTTGTTCACTATTCAGTTCCTTCAGTCGACGTTATACAGCGCGAGTCTTGTTTTTCTTCAAAGCATGAGTTGGCGTTACGACGATTCAGGACATGTTTTAGTCAACAAATTTACCGGCGGCAACGCCGTTGTGTCCGTCGTGGGCCAGGTTGTGGTCCACCGTCAGAATTGTGGTCCAAATGGGAATTTCAAACGTAAACACAAGTCACTCGCGACAGCGAATTTTCCATTTGCAACTCACGGAGCCCTTCGGAACCTTTTGCTTCCCATTATGATAAAGTCGTAGACCATCTGGGGAACATTCAAGCGCAGGTTAATGTCGCTTGAGCCTGGATCTTGGTAATGTGGTCCAAGACTTTGTTGTGATCAGGAGCGAATGGAGAGCCCTCCGGCTTTGTAGTTGCAATTGGTAGTTTGCTGTGGAAAGAGTCCCAAAATTACGGTTCATAAAGTTGCCATTCAGACCGCAGGTTGAACGATGGTTCAGTATGCAGCCTACGACGGAAGTTTTTTGTTTGTTGTTTTCGACCAAAACATGCCTGGAACTGTCGAATCGCCAGCCTATAAAGACAGGGTATGTAATTCAGACAAGCAGTTGGAAACGGTAATGATGTTCGATGTTGCTTGATGGTATATCAGACGTTAGGGGCACCCCGCTATCAGCAAGGCGATTAATTTATTGAAATTATACAGTGTAAATACAATCGGAATTATACAAGTATCTGTGATATTATTTTAGTTTATTTTGTACATGCTTACTCAATAAACGACTTATCAAAAACACATATTTTAGATGTTTAGAGCATTTCCAGCAGACGTCGCGCTTCAAACAGTTGCTAGTGGCAAACAAGATGAATGCCCTGCTAAGACGTTGCTACTCTACCCTAGATGCAACTGCTGCCGCTGCGAGAACAGCATCGACTCCACGCGCTGTCCGCCTTCGCCGCCCCAACATTGCGCCAGGTGAATCCGACGCACTCCCCAGCGGTTTGACTCCCACGGAATTCACGCGCTACCAGCGTGCTCTCGCAAAAGGCGAACTTCTTCGGCCGGATGGTACGGAACCTACCGAAGGCGAGTGGCTTGCAAAACTCAACTCACGGCGGTCTCGATTACGCGGCACGCGCGAGGTCGTAACACCGTCTGGTGCAACGGAGACGCAGGTCGTGGGCGAGAAGGTCTACCTACCCAACATCATCTTCCGCCTCGTTCCAAATTTTACGCCCCCGGGAAAGCCGTACAATCCATACGAAGCAACATTCCGCATCCCCCAGTCGGTCACCAAGACAGACGTTCGCGCCTACCTCGCCGCCGTGTACGGCGTGCAGACGACGTACATCCGCACAGATAATTACGTGGCTCCTCTACGTCGCGCGTGGAACACTGCCTGGGTGCGCGGCAAGTCGTACCGCACGTACAAGCGTGCCGTCGTGGGGCTCGTCGAGCCCTTTTATTACCCGATGATGCTTGAGGATATGTCCAAGGAGGAGCGCCAGGCGCGCGAGGAGTTTTTAGAGCAAGAGTATCAAGCCAAGCTCGGGAAGGACATGGTGAAGGGCCAGTTACTGCGCCTGACGAAGAAGAGCTCGCCTCGATGGGCCTGGCGCGGAGACTTCACGACACGTCGGGGAACGATTTTGAAGAAGATCGCGGAGCAGCGTGCATTGAGAGAAGAATTCATCCAGGTTACGAAGGAGCGTATACAGGAGGCACGCGAGCAGTAATTCTGTTCATTTTATTACCTCCCTCCCTTTTGTCCGCGTTGTCGATGTTCTTCATCTATATACGTGTCCACGGTATCTACACGCGTTCGCCCTCGGCAAAAGTACCCAATCAATGCGCAGTAAATTAATGCCGTACATTGTCGAGCGCCCAAACGTCGAGCGCCCAAACCGAATGACTCACGTGTCTCAGACGGCTTCTACCCGTCTCAGCACCAACTATCCCTTTCACCTCCACGTTGTTGCCTGTTGGGTGGCAGCTGCAATGCTCCCAGATGCCACATGTCACCATAGCGAGGGTTGGGGACCCGTCTCTCGGCTCCGCCCTTTCGATTTCACCCCTTGCTTCGAAGAGGGCGTCTTGTTTTCGGTTCCACTCGGATCCTTGATTGTTCTTAGCCTTTTCCGTGTGTGCCAGTTGTGGCAACTCGTCGCGCTCCAGCGTACTCAGAAAGTAAACGTGCGACTGCTTTGGGGAAAGGTGGTACGTGGGCATCCCAACTCCGGCGATTTTCGGGTTTGTGGTTCTGACAGACCGAACGAAACATAGGTTATCCTTGCGCTAATATCGTTGATCAGCATCGCGAATATAGTCGTTACCAGCATTGACTCTCGATGGGTGACCTTTTTCCCGTTGCTGGTCTTGGAGGCGATTGGATTTCTAGCTCTCCTGCTGCTCACCTATATGAGTCATACTCGCACCAGGCGCTCATCCACCATCGCGCTATTATTCTGGCTGGCTTACTTTGCCGTGCTTCTGATTTGGTCTCGCACGATTCTCGGTGTAGCACGGTCTCAACTCCCGCTCGTCTTTGCACTGCGATGGGGCATCGGCGCGCTCGGCCTTGTGGCCTTCGTTCTCGAGTACTTGGGGCCGGAGTACTGCTCTGAACCCGACAGTACCCCACGTCTGAATCCAGAGAGCCCGCTCTTGACCGCGAACATATTCAGCGTATGGACATTTGGTTGGCTTACACCTCTCATAAAGAAAGGCGCAAGACAATTTGTCACCGAAGATGACCTTCCTGAATTGGTACCCGAGGACGAGGCTTCCAAGCTTGGCCAATCCCTACAGCGCTCTATGAAGGATCAGTGAGTGTCGCCATATTTGAGTGTGTTATCGATTTTGAAGCCTCTTTTCAGTAAATCTTTGTGGATGGCCCTGTTTGTCTCATATGGTGGGCCCTTCGCTGTCGCAGCTTGTCTCAAGATCCTTCAAGACTGCCTGTCATTCCTTCAGCCTCAACTTTTGCGTCTCTTCCTCTCGTTCATTTCTGCGTATCAGAGTGCAAGACTGAGCGACACAAGCAACCTGGGCCCGAGTCCGTTGGAAGGCTTTTCGATCGCAACTGTTATGTTCGTTGCCTGCTATTATACAGTCAATCATTCTTCACCAAGTCAGAGTCCTCCCTAATCTCCTTTCTCTCTTGTTGACATCATCGGCAGTATTTCCAACGTTGCTACGAGACTGGCATGCGCGTTCGTACGGGTCTTGTTACAGGCCATTTATCAAAAGGCTCTCGTGTTGTCGAACGACGAGCGTGGCAAAGCATCAGGGGACATTGTCAATCTTATGTCGGTTGATGCTTCCAGGCTGCAGGACTTGTGCACGTATGGTCTCATGGCCATCTCAGCGCCGTTCCAGGTAAAGGACAACTCACTGATCCCGTGGAGTAAATGATATGTTAACTCTGTTGCTGCCGGCGCTTTAAAGGTCACTCTCGCGTTCGTTTCTCTGTACAACCTTCTCGGGTGGTCCGCGTTCGTGGGGGTTGCCATTATGATCTTCTCCGTCCCGTTGAACACTTTCATCGCAAATCTCATGAAGAACCTCCAGATACAACAGATGAAGAACAAAGACAAACGTTCGCGTTTGATGAGCGAATTGTTAGCGAACATCAGGAGGTATCTCTAACTGACTGAGGATGACACTCTTTGATACTGACCAAACTGTCCTTCCGCTTAGCATTAAACTATACGCTTGGGAGCACGCATTCCTCCGCCGCATTCTATTCGTGCGAAATGAACAGGAGCTCAAGATGCTGAAGAAAATCGGGATTTATTCTGTACGTAGTTGTCCAACGGCTACGAGATACTGAGTGAATTATGAGTTCTTCGAATGCAGGCAATGAACACGACCCTTTGGGGCGGTATTCCGTGTATGTGGTGACTGGACCCGTCGAAAATATCCATCTAATGATATTTAATGCCACAGTATTGGTCGCATTCAGTTCCTTTGCTACTGCTGCAACTATCTCCTCGAAACCATTGACCAGCGACGTAATATTCCCCGCAATATCTTTATTCATGTTGCTACAATTTCCTCTTGCGATGGTAAGCGAAAGCTCGGTGATCCCAACGTCATGAATTAATCTTGTCTCTCAGGCCGCTATGGTTATTAACCAAGTTATTGAAGGAGTTGTCTCCGCCAGGCGCCTCAGAACCTATTTAAGCGGTGACGAGCTCCAACTAGACGCGCGTGAGGTAACGCTAAATCCAGACCTTTGCGCTGGAGATGTGGTACGTTTTGAAAACCCAGTGTGGTGGACCGTATCTGGTAATAGGGTTTTAGGTGTTAGATATCAAGGATGGCGAATTTACTTGGTCTAAGGACCCCTCCACCTCGCCGACTCTTGAAGGAATCAATCTAGCCGCACGAAAAGGAGAGTTGGTAGGGATTATTGGACGAGTTGGCGCCGGCAAGGTGAGTCTCCTTGAGAATTTTATTTACCTGATAGCTTCTCATTGGTACAGTCGAGCCTTCTTTCGGCAATTATTGGAGATATGTGCCGGAATGAGGGCAAGGTCTCCTTTATACGGCACGGTTGCATACGCCCCGCAGAACCCTTGGTAGGGCACTTCTAATTCGATCCCAACATGCCCCTGAAATCGATGACAGGCTAATGGGGGCCTCTATACGTGACAACATTTTGTTTTCGCACGAGTACGACGAGACGTTCTATAATTTAGTGCTTGATGGTGCGTATATCAAGGTCATAGTGTTTTTGTATTCACCTTCCTTTCGATAGCGTGTGCGCTTCGTCCAGACTTGGAGCTCATGCCCAACGGCGATTCGACTGAAGTCGGAGAGAAAGGTAAGGTCATCGTTTGGAATCTCAATGAACCACTCTTATATTTAATGTTTGATAGGGATTACTGTATGTCGTTCTGGAACAACAACCTGACGTAGTTCTGACATGAAGATATAGTTGAGTGGGGGTCAGCGAGCTCGCGTCTCTTTAGCTCGTGCTGTGTATGCGCGTGCGGACCTGTGAGGTTTTCAGTCGTGGCCTACAAACGGATATAACGAACTGATTTCTCGAAGCGTGCTGCTTGACGACGTGCTGGCTGCTGTGGATTCACAGGTCGCTCGGCAGGTGTTTGGTAGATCCACTCGTTTTATCTTCTGCCATAATTTGATTCTAATTCGCGCTTTTCCAGACCAAGTTATAGGGCCGCGTGGGTTGCTTGCGACGAAAGCCAGGATTTTTGTTACGCATAGCATATCCTTCCTCTCCAGGTTTGACCAACTCTTCTATTTACGCCGCGGTATTATAATCGAGTCGGGATCATATGCTAAGCTTGCGGGAGACAAGGAGAGCCATGTCTACAAGTTAATGTCAGTGCAGTCCGCTGTAATACTTAGTGCAAAGATCACTGATCTAATCATAGCCACGGACACGGACATACAAGCGGGTCAACTTCATCTGGAACCACGACACCTTTCTGGAATGGTGAAGGGTCCACACCCTCTGGCAGCTCTACCCACGCAGAGGAAGGTACTTTGACCGAGGAGAAAATGAACGCCCTTCAGGAAAAACTCACCCATAAGAAAAGTTTCAGTCGTGCAACTCTCGCGCCAGTCACATCCCAGACAACAAAAGCGTCTTCTGGTGGTCTCAGCGAAGAGCAGAGTGCTCAGGGACGAGTGAAATCTCATGTGTACTGGCGTTACATCGGGGCTGCGTCGAAGGTTGGGTTTGCATTGTTTGTGGTTGTTATGGCTATGCAGCAAACTCTGTTGGTTCTTGGGACCTTCGCTTTGAAGTACTGGAGCGAAGGCAACCGAGAGAGTGGCGAGAACAAGAGCGCCGTCAAGTACCTCTGGGCATATGGCCTCTTGTCGTTGTCCTCCTCGATACTCAACTGCACCGCATCCATTCTGATCTTGGTGTTTTGCTCGTTAAAGAGTTCGAAGCATTTGCATGACGCTGTACGATGTTTACACCTTTCTCTCTAGTCATTGCTGACCAACATTCATTTACAGATGCTCAATTCGGTAATACGCGCACCACTGACCTTTTTTGAGCTTACGCCTTCTGGACGGTACGTATTTTCAACCCGGATTCTGTGTGTCACTTAACCAGGGGATCACCATTGTCAGGATTCTTAACTTATTTACAAAAGATACAAATGTCGTGGATCAGATATTGGCAAGGGTGAGCGCGTCCTCCGATTTGGTCATGACCCAGCTCAGTGAACGCCGCTCTCAGGTCATCCAATTTGTCGTCCGCACACTATGTTCATCTATCGGCATCGTCGTCGTTATCGGGTCGAGCTTCCCACCCTTCCTAATCGCGATAATTCCTCTCGGCTGGCTATACAATCGCTTCATGACGTGGGTGTCCCTCTCGTAATACCCATGTGGTATCTTATCTTTGTCCAACAGATATTATCTTGCTACCTCGCGCGAGCTTCAGCGCTTGAACGCCGTTTCTCGGTCCCCTATCATATCCTGGTTTTCTGAGTCACTCAGCGGTTTGTCCACGATCCGTGCATTCGGTCAACAGGCAGTTTTCGCCGAAATCAACGAACGCCGTGTCGACCGTAACCAGATGTGCTACCTGCCGAGCACCTCCGTTAACCGTTGGTTGGCTGTGCGCCTCGAATTCATTGGCGCAATGATCATTTTTATCTCATCCCTGCTGGCTGTCGGCACGTTGATGACGAGCGGGGTCGACGCGGGACTTGTGGGCCTTGTCATTTCTTATGCGCTGAACACGACGAGCTCTCTGGTGAGTCAATGAGCGTACCAGCTTGTGGGGAAGTATTAAATCATTGCGCAGAATTGGCTTGTGCGCTCCGCGAGCGAAGTGGAGCAGAATATCGTCAGCGTGGAACGGATGCTGCAATACATTGAACTCAAACCCGAAGCACCATATGAGGTCCCAGAAGCGCAGCCGGAAGGCGGGTGGCCAAGTGAGGGGCGTGTCGAATTTAGGTGTGTTTTCCTCAGTAGTTGGTGCAATATCGTGCTACAGCCTCCTCCAGGAACTACTCGTTGAGATACCGTCCCGAGCTAGACTTGGTGCTAAAGAATATCTCGTTGATGATGGTATTGTCTTTGTGCTTATGCATGAAAGTTGTACTGACCAAGCTGTGACAGAACCCAGGAGAGAAAATAGGAATTTGTGGCCGAACCGGTGCCGGAAAGTCGTCTGTGAGTCCCACGGCCCCACTAGTATCTGCTCTGTAGAAGTTCCCCATTACTAATTGGTCTTCACAGCTGCTACTCGCGCTGTTCCGTATACTCGAGCCTGCAGAGGGAACCATCCTCATTGACGGTGTCGACATCACCAAGATAGGACTTTACGACCTCCGCTCGGCGATGACGATTGTCCCGCAATCGCCAGACTTGTTCGAGGGAACCGTGCGCGAGAACATAGACCCAGGTTGGTGAGCATCAAGACGCCGATATCTGGGAGGCACTCAAGCAGGCAAGTCACTTTCAACAATCTATGATGGCAGCCACTTATGGCGCATTGTTGCCTCACAGTCCCACTTGAAGGAGTATGTAGAAAGTCTTCCAGAGGGACTGGATGCACCAGGTTAGAGAAGGCGGCTCGTCGCTCTCCGCAGGGCAGAGGCAACTCGTTTGCTTTGCTCGGGCGTTGTTACGTAAAACCAAAATTTTGGTTCTAGACGAAGGTGGGATGACGTTCTTGCTAACATTAGCTACGATGCTAACTTTAATATCCACAGCGACATCTGCTGTGGACCTCGAGACGGATAAGGCCATTCAAGATATCATTCGCGGTCCGCAGTTTAAAAATACCACTATTCTTACCATAGCGTGCGTAAAGCGAGGACAGCTCTCGTTTCCTATTATCTGACACGCACTGCAGGCACCGTCTCAATACCATCATGGATTCGTATCGTATCTTAGTTCTAGACGAGGGCAAGGTAGGCAGATCATCGTTTGCTCGCTAAGACACTGTATTGATCCACTCATAGGTCGCAGAGTTTGACACACCGAGCACTTTGTTGACGAAACCGGAATCCGCGTTCCGTTCGCTGGCAGTCGAGGCAGGGTTGACGTAACGCAACAACGTAGACAAGGTCGTTGCGAGGGACTGACTGCAATTTCCTGCACCTATCCACACCTAGCCATGTATATAGGTTTAGTTGACCACACTCTAACCCTTTGGTATATAAATCACGTGCTTCGAATCGTTAACATTGACGATGTTCCGAAAGTACTGTCTATCAACGCTTGACCGTGTCCACGCTCGTCTCCTGTCGACATCAGCACGCCTCCAGGCGAATCGTGCTATTGTCTATTCCCAGAATGGTCGGCCTGCGGAGGTCGTGCGCGCGTTCACTATCCCAACTCTTCCTGCACCCCCTCCACAAACTGTGAACGTGCGCTTCATTTTGTCGCCAATAAACCCGGCGGACGTGAACGTGATTGAAGGGGTTTACCCTTCCAAGCCCTGGGCATCTTCTTTTCCTGGGGTCCAAGGTGACTTATTTGTGGCTGGAAATGAAGGACTCGCGGAAGTCACGAGCGTCGGTAACGGCGTGAAGGGCCTGGAGAGAGGCGACTGGGTTGTGATGAAGGCAAGCCAAGTTGGGACCTGGAGGAGCGCTGCGAACTTGCTCGAGGGGCAAGCTTTGGAAGGTACCGAGGCTCGAGGGCCTCTCCGAAGTGAACGCAGCGACGATGATGGTGCGCCTGGTTTTTGTTCACATTCGAGGATACTCAGCCGATTTGGGTTCGCCTCAGGTCAACCCGGCGACCGCACACTGCCTCCTGTCTCACTTCGTTCACTCTGGGGGCAGGGCCAATGGATCATCCAGAATGGCGCAAATAGCGCGGTGCGTCGGCGCGTTGCAGGTGGAAAGGAGTAATCTATGTACCAGGGACTCACTCAATTCTGTTCTCGTCATAGGTCGGCCAAGCGGTCATACAGCTCGCGAAAAATGCCGGTCTGAAAACTATAAACCTCGTCCGGAATCGGTGCGTAACGTGCAGGATACGGTGAATATCCGGTCGGTTTAGGCTCACTATTAGTATGTAATGTGCAGAGACGACATGGACACGCTGAGGAAAGACCTGGAAGATCTGGGTGCCACCCATGTAGTAACTTACGACGAGCTGGAGGACAAGAAGGCAATAAAGGCAAAAGTCAAAGAATGGACGAACGGCCAGGTTTTTCCACCCCACCGTATCAGTTTGGTAACCGCTTACTGACTCGTGCACAAAGGATATCCGTCTCGGATTAAATTGTGTCGGCGGCGAATCGACAACGTCTATGGCTGGCCTCTTAGGCAGCGACGCTCACCTGGTGACCTATGGTGCAATGGCAAAGCGCCCTCTCACCCTCCCTGCGTCGTTCCATATATTCAAGAACCTTACGAGCCACGGGTTCTGGCTCACTCGGTGGTACAAAGACAATGGGGAAAGACAAAGTAGGCTCGTTGAGGAACTTGCACGGACCATGGCTTCAGGAAAGGTGTGTGGGCTCTTTACCCGATAAGAATAGCGCTTCACGTGTTGGAACAGTTCAAAGAACCGAGGCACGAGATAATTGAGATTGGGAGAGAAGCTGGCGACGAGACGGCGACGAGCGCAATCAGGGAGGTATTTCAAAGAATGACATTAGGCGAAGTCAAGAAAAAAGTGATCCTCAAGGTTGAGGGTACTAGAGCCTGAACGTCTGAACAAGCATACTTTTCCACGTGAAACCATATAATGTATTTGGAACATATAGATAGTATGCAACGGTATACTAGCGCATCTTCCGATCCTCAAAGAATCGCTGAGAAGTTGGTTAGTATTATCGACGGCAACGAAAAGTGGGTAAGATACGCACTCTCAAATGTCGCAGCTGCCATGCGCACGTCAAGAGGAGCGTGACGATTTGTGCTATGCTGTACCACACAGCGCGAGAATTCGTAACCTCGGAAAGGTCGCGGAAATCAGCCTCGCGCTCGCGCTGATACTGTTGCTCGCGACGAATGTCCTCAATTTTGATGTTCAAGTCGCGGATCTTGCTCGCGAGCGCAGAGACGTGCCCGCGGTCATGATCCGCGTTGGCCTTGGTTGAACCGACGGCGATGTCGAGGTGCAGGCGGATATGAGCCGTGGGACCGAACCATGAAGAGGAATAGTTAGACGACAGGCAGATGGTGTGGTCGCCTGCCTCGTGAGAGGTGAAGGTGAAGCGGCCCTCGGACGGACCACGCGTGCTGACTACAGAGTGACCACTTTCCAGTTCCTGTGAAAGGGTATGGTACCAGGTCGGGAGGCGTAGGAAGGATAACTAACCGTGACCTCCACAAGGATTCCCAGCTGTTCGTTGGTTAAATACACCTGCCTCTCGTCATTCCATTCTAACGCGCTATAGTGACCTGGGAGGTGGAAGACGACCGATTGAGGAAGGAATGTAGGGCGAGTGTGTCAATGATGGTGCTTACCCTCGACTACGGTGTCTGTGGGTAATTCCTCGATGAAGCATCGTTTCTCATTATCGTCGAGATAAAAATGGAGAGAATTCACGACGGAGACGAAAAGAAAAAGGCAGAGCAGTAGGAGGCACGGACGAGTGTTAAACATGACGCACACTACCCGCACACCTGGTGGATGACAATTCGGAGGAGACACGAGCGTGGGAAATAAAATTAATGATACTTGAGAGACGCCTCGATGCCGCCGTCACTGCCCGTGATAAAAAACAAACAAAAGCGCGAACAAGTATTTCTCAAAGCCAAGAAAGAGAAAAACCAGGCGAAACTTCAGCGCAGACTCGCGACCGCCAAGCGCGAAGCAGATGATCCCAAAGCAAAACAAGTGTGTGCATTCTCGTTACCTCCCCGACTCGAGTGATTATCTCAGACCCACCGAAGAAACGACTGGCGGAGAATGTCCCGCGCACGCTCGAAAACACACGCGAATTCGACCCGTCCTTTCTAACCGCAGACCCTTCCTTAGCCCCCGCTACTGCCCAACAAAAGCCCTCCAGCGAGGCCGCAGCTGACATCGCGTCGGACTCTTTTGCTTCCTACTTCTCCTCTACCGACGATCCGACGATCCCACCAAAAGTCCTCATTACGACATCGCCCAAGGCGACGCGTGTGACTTATGAGTTTTGCGATGAGCTCGTCGGGGTCTTTCCAGGGGCGGAATTCCACAGACGTCCCAAAACTCGTGGATTCGAAATGGGAAAAATAGCGGGGTGGGCGGCCGGGAGAGGATTCAGCAACTTGATTATCGTGAACGAGAATACGAAGAAACCGAGTGCGTTAATCTCGCAATTCTCTTCTGTCTGTTTGCTGATGTCTCAATAACCGAGCAGATGCGATAACGCTTGTACACTTGCCTGACGGACCCACAGCCTACTTTAGATTATCCTCGATTGAACTCACCCAAAAAATATTTGTAAGCTGTCTCGCAGCGATGGTCGCCGTAGGGCATTCTGCTTCAACTGCAAATATTTTGAACAGGGCCATGCACGAGCAACGCCGCATCACCCCGAGCTCGTGCTCAACAACTTCGTCACGCGTCTCGGACACACTGTCGGACGCATGTTCCAGACTTTCTTCCCACCATTACCGGAATTTCAAGGACGACAAGTTGTGACCCTCCATAACCAGCGCGACTTTTTATTCTTCAGACGACATCGGTGAGTGTCGTCACACAAATCCCGCTTAGATCAATTTGATGGTGTGTGTATCTATCTCAAGATACGCATTTCGCTCGACGGAAAAGGTCGCCTTGCAGGAGATCGGCCCGCGGTTCACGCTCAAGCTACGGTCTTTGAAGAAAGGACTACCAGCTGTCAGCTATTTGGGAGACGTCGCGAAACCTTTGGAATTTGACAGTTTCAGCGAGTCAGAGGAGAAGAAGGAAGCGAAACCAGTTGGTGATCAAGGCGAGCTCGACGCTGAAGGCGAATCGGCCAAGGAGGCGGTCCCCCCGAAAAAGGTACCGCCCAAAGCAGACGAGTACGAGTGGGTTTGGAAGGTGAGTTCAGCTGTGGTCTACATTGCAGTGTCCGCTGTTGACACCAGTCCCCTATAGCCGGAGCTCGAAACATCGAGACGTACATTCTTCCTTTGACATACGTTTAGATAGATATACGCGCATTCATAGTTGGCGTGTCCTGAGGGCTTTTGTTGTACGCTGTGCTCTAATCGATGGCGATTCGAAGCTTTGCGAATGACGCGATGTTTTCGTGCCAGCTTACGGTGGGCGTGAGTGCCTCGAGAGAATTGCAGTCGCGCCACCCGTTGTCGAGCGAAACACTGCCGCTGTGACATATTTTGCTAATCGTGCAAACACCATCGAAGCGACCTCATCTGATGATCAAAGCAAGAACCAAAGTATACCAGTGCGTCGTTGCTGCAACGTGAGTCTGAGTCGGCACTACTGTCATTGGATCCTATGAACAACTTTGGCGCACATTTTCTTGGTCAGGTGATACACGACTCATCTCATTTCGAATCGCACTGTAGGGGCTTGCTCTTCGACCAAACGGGAAAAGCCTGGCAACAAATGGCCGGAAAAGTCTCAGACGACGTGTCACGCTATTACTTAAACCTCGCTTTGCAGGCACAGACGAGAGAGCTACGCTGGAGATGCCTCGATTTCTTTGAGAGCCACCTAGGATGCCGCCACGGCCTACTAGTACTGTTTGTTTGTACAGCAACGTCTGACGGTCGTTGGGCCTTGCAAGCGCCGTTACTGTTCACGGGTGAGAACAGCGCAGGTGGAAGGAGTATCTGTCAGTGGCCGCCGTACGCACGGCCAAGCTGGCAGGGTTGGAACATAGGGGATCCGACCCATTCAGAGCCAACCTATTGTGTTCTATGTACGTTTGGCATTTGACTATCGATACCGCTGCCAATGCGATATGAGAGAGTTCACCTATGACAAGTCCCACTCATGCCAGCACCGACACGGACACCAAGTCATCCAACCGTAATGCATCATGCCACGACGAGCACTTACCGTTATCAGACAAGTAAAAGCGACGTCGTTGCACCAATTCTATCTAAGTGTTAATACAAGTACTCCAATTATGACCATGCACGAAAGTAGAAAGACCCAGGCGTGTCGCGTGTCCGCCTAAAACCCAGATATTACTTGGGCGATGAAGACCTGTCCTATGCAACGGCGGGACCCACAGTAGAAGTTCATCGTTGCTACCACATATCCATCCCTCGTCGTTTATCTTGGATTGGTCAGTGAAATCGACCTGTCCAGTAGTTTGTGTCTCCCCTGTCATAGCGTTCCACAAACGAATTGTTCCATCGTCCGAGCCTGAGACGATGCGCTGGCCATCTGGAGAGAATCCCACAGACGTGACCCAATCCGTGTGTCCGGTAAATGGGCCGGCCTCTGTCTCTCCCGTAGTGGCGTTCCACACACGAATTGTTCGATCGAAAGAGCCTGAGACGATGCGCTGACCATCTGGAGAGAATCCCACAGACGTGACCCGATCCGTGTGTCCAGTAAATGGGCCTGCCTCTGTCTCTCCCGTAGTGGCGTTCCACACACGAATTGTTCCATCGTCCGAGCCTGAGACGATGCGCTGGCCATCTGGAGAGAATCCCACAGACGTGACCGAGTACGTGTGTCCAGTAAATGGGCCTGCCTCCGTCTCTCCCGTAGTGGCGTTCCACACACGAATTGTTCGATCGAAAGAGCCTGAGACGATGCGCTGGCCATCTGGAGAGAATCCCACAGACGTGACCCAATTCATGTGTCCAGTAAATGGGCCTGCCTCTGTCTCTCCCGTAGTGGCGTTCCACACACGAATTGTTCGATCGAAAGAGCCTGAGACGATGCGCTGACCATCTGGAGAGAATCCCACAGACGTGACCGAGGACGTGTGTCCAGTAAATGGGCCTGCCTCCGTCTCTCCCGTAGTGGCGTTCCACACACGAATTGTTCGATCGAAAGAGCCTGAGACGATGCGCTGACCATCTGGAGAGAATCCCACAGACGTGACCCGATCCGTGTGTTCAGTAAATGGGCCTGCCTCTGTCTCTCCCGTAGTGGCGTTCCACACACGAATTGTTCGATCGAAAGAGCCTGAGACGATGCGCTGGCCATCTGGAGAGAATCCCACAGACGTGACCCGATCCGTGTGTCCAGTAAATGGGCCTGCCTCTGTCTCTCCCATAGTGGCGTTCCACACACGAATTGTTCCATCGTTCGAGCCTGAGACGATGCGCTGGCCATCTGGAGAGAATCCCACAGACGTGACCCAATCCGTGTGTCCAGTAAATGGGCCTGCCTCCGTCTCTCCCGTAGTGGCGTTCCACACACGAATTGTTCCATCGTTCGAGCCTGAGACGATGCGCTGGCCGTCTGGAGAGAATCCCACAGACGTGACCGAGTACGTGTGTCCAGTAAATGGGCCTGCCTCCGTCTCTCCCGTAGTGGCGTTCCACACACGAATTGTTCCATCGTCCGAGCCTGAGACGATGCGCTGGCCATCTGGAGAGAATCCCACAGATGTGACCGAGGACGTGTGTCCAGTAAATGGGCCTGCCTCTGTCTCTCCCGTAGTGGCGTTCCACACACGAATTGTTCGATCGGAAGAGCCTGAGACGATGCGCTGGCCATCTGGAGAGAATCCCACAGACGTGACCCGATCCGTGTGTTCAGTAAATGGGCCTGCCTCTGTCTCTCCCGTAGTGGCGTTCCACACACGAATTGTTCGATCGGAAGAGCCTGAGACAATGCGCAGGCCATCTGGAGAGAATCCCACAGACGTGACCCGATCCGTGTGTCCAGTAAATGGGCCTGCCTCTGTCTCTCCCGTAGTGGCGTTCCACACACGAATTGTTCCATCGTCCGAGCCTGAGACGATGCGCTGGCCATCTGGAGAGAATCCCACAGACGTGACCGAGTACGTGTGTCCAGTAAATGGGCCTGCCTCCGTCTCTCCCGTAGTGGCGTTCCACACACGAATTGTTCCATCGTCTGAGCCTGAGACGATGCGCTGGCCATCTGGAGAGAATCCCACAGACGTGACCGAGGACGTGTGTCCAGTAAATGGGCCTGCCTCTGTCTCTCCCGTAGTGGCGTTCCACACACGAATTGTTCCATCGTCCGAGCCTGAGACGATGCGCTGGCCATCCGGTGAGAGTGCAATGGAAAAGTCCCAACCACCAACGTTTGAAATCACCATCTCCGATGATGGCCAATGAGACAATCGCCCACGTTCCACGCGTAATATTCGATGAAATGAGCCGGAATAATGTGCAGAGACAAGAGAACCAGTCGGCGCAAATGGTAGAGTAGAAAGATAGACATGGGGAGCACTCTTTGCCATGGCTATCCCGAAATACCGTATAAATGCGGAGGCATCGTTAGTGAATGCCCTAAATTTCTCTAGCTCCATTTTAGACACCTGTTGCGAACATAGCTATCAGTTGTCTGCCTGTTTCGTCGAATCAACAGTTATACTCACGCCTTGACTAGAAGCTAGCCATACATCCAGAGACCGCAATGCTGGTAAAGCAAGTCGGACGTTGCTTGTCAAGCTAAGGACCTCCAGCCAAAAGAGAAATTTCGTCTCGAAGAAGGCCAGAAGTTTGCCAAACAGATCGGTTTCGAAAGCAACGTGTTCTAAATGATCGGCCCAGAAACGACATGCATACAACAGAGTAGGTGGGACGTATTTATCCACACGGGAGTCGAGATCTTCAATGTCTTTGTTGGGAAGATATGATGATTCGAGATTACAGATGTTAAATTTGAGGCTATCGAGCAGTAGACCGAGACAGGAACGGGTCAATTGGCGGTGTGCATCACGAAGGTCGACACAAAAATCACCGCTCTTCTCTTTATTCGTGAGGAAATCGCGGAACGATGTATGAAGAAGAACGATGGGAAGATTTTGACTAGCTGAGTTGACATTACTCAGCAATGAGCCAAGGCGACGGAGCATTGTGACAACAGAATCAGTATCGTCACTGTCATTGGAGGCGTGTCCTCGCAAAGTGGTCAGGGAACGGATGGAAAGGGGTTCGAATGCAGTGATAAGCTGTCCCACCACAGAGCGGAATAGAAGCCGTGCTTTTCGGTGTGTGATGTATCCTTCAAGGACTTCCTTGTATAGTTCGTCCAACGGGTCTTGTCCATCGCGATCTGTCGTGAGTTGCACAAGATGGTTTATGCAATCTTTCTTGCTATACGCGAAGCATTCAGGGGGGTCTAGGATGAATCCACCGGCAACCGCGGCCCACTGAAACAATCCCTCCGCCTTTCTTACCAACGCAACGCCATGCGTTTCGAACTCATCTGAAGGAAGTAACCCTTGAAGGTAGGTGAGTATATCGTCGTCCGTTCGAGCCGCCAGCTCAGAATCGTTCATATATTTGATCTTGGCTGACGGCGCTTTATCGAACGCAGATTGGATGCCATCCTCCGGCCTCGATGTGATAAGCACACGAAAGTTCGACGGCAGTTTGGACAGGTTTTTGGCGAGAAATGTGTGTAACCCATTTCGACCCGTGGTGTCTCCACTCTCGTCCAAGGCGTCGATTACGACAAGAATAGGACCGACGATGTGCAGATCCTTCAGCGGTTCCAGGATAAGGGATTGAAAAAGCGTGGGATAGTCACGAGTACCGACTCGAAGAGAGGAGTTATCCTCAATGACCTTTCCGAGTGCGGCTTTGAATGATGGATAGCGGTCGGAGAGATCGCGAGCAAGAGTCGTAAATAGATGGTAAGCCTCGCGTTTAGTTTGCTCCTTCCGCACATAAATGAAGGACGATGTAAGACGGTGCATTTTATCGAAGCGATGGGCGATCTCGTGTGCGATGGATGACTTTCCGGTGCCCGCCTGTCCGAACAGAATAAGACTACGCTCGGAGCTGGGGCTGTTCACCCAATTGTCGATGAAGTCCAGGAATGCTGTGCGGGTTCCCGGAAGGCAGCCTTTCTCAGGCATGAAGCGCGAGCCTGTCCCATACGGTATCTCTCTGATTTTTGCGTCTAGCTCTGTGACAATTAGTAGATTGGTCACCCTCAAGTTATCAGGACAACGTACCAGCGTCTGAAGCTTGACTCGATACCCACTTCAGCTGAGTAGCTACCCCATCAAGTTGACTAGAGATCCGACCAACGTTGGCCG
Source organism: Lactarius psammicola (assembly GCA_025769895.1). Classification (NCBI taxonomy): domain Eukaryota; kingdom Fungi; phylum Basidiomycota; class Agaricomycetes; order Russulales; family Russulaceae; genus Lactarius; species Lactarius psammicola. Next base: position 455,026 of record WTXK01000007.1, on the reverse strand, counting down.
AAATTATTCCCACGTCGTCCAGAATTTGGAGCGCAGTTATCTCTGCAGTGATGGCCGCCTGATCTAAGAAAGCCTTTCGAAGTTCGATAAGAGTAGTGTGGAAGTCCTCAATTTGTCTGTCGACTCGGCTACCGAGATTGTCCAACGTGCGTTTCCCTACAAATTCCGTGTTTACGCTGGTCAATGAAAGTAGTCGAAGACGACTTACAGATTCGCGGTTCCTTTGCATAAGATTTGATAAAGTCAGTGCAATTACAGACATGCTGCAACATGAGCGTAAGGATTCGGGCCTGCTTCGACTCGCGCCCGATAGATTTCAGAATGTCTTTCTGGTTTGCGAAATCAAACGCATCGTGCATAGCTACAAGTAGGGTTCGGATGTTGTCGTCACTTTGAAACTGTTCTAGGAGTGTCTAGTATCCAGATCGACATGCCATCAGCGTTTCCTTTCGACAATAACGCCAATCAACGCACCTTGGGAATTGCTAATAGCAGGCCACATGCCATCTTTGCGTACGGGTGAAGCTGAGACCGAAAGTCGGCTCGGTCAAGCAAAAGGTAAAAGGACATTGCGCTGAAACGTACTTCTGCAACTGGGCCTACAGTATCCACCACCCACTTGATTCTCGCAACTGCACCTTCCCATGCACTTGTGAGGTTAATCGCCTCGGTAGCTTTATCGGCGTCGTGGAGGGCAGTCTCGGCAGGTAACACCGCTTCCCGGACATCGGGCACTGGTAATATGGGAGTACCAGTCTCGACGGGAACGTGATCCGTCGGAGGTGAAAGAGGCCCGGGGGCAGTGGTGACTACAAATGGAACGGTTTCGATGGTGTCCTGGGCCGTCGTGGGCTTCACAGCTTGTTCCATGGACGGGGCCCCTACTTCAGTTGCTATAGATTTGGTGGTACCGATGGGCAAGATCGGATGGGAAGTCGCGTTCGCTGACACAATGATCGTCAAGTAGAGCATGACCGGCTGGACCGACTGTCCAGCTTGTCCGTCGCCATTGCTAAGGGTAAAAGGAACGTCTACAAAGCGAGATATTCAGCTACTAGTCAAATGAGCGATAATTCTCGTAAAAAAAAACAAACCAGTTTGGGATTCGACAGGTATCGATGTCTCATGTCTTCCAATAAGTGTATCGGGGTGTGCTAATCGCTTCGCATAAAGACATAATATAAGACGTGAAGACGGCTGTACAGAACTGAACAGAATTCTCAGCCGAAAAACGGGATTAAAACACATGTCCTACAAGGCATCAAATTTCTGGTCCCATTGCACCGTTTGTCCCTTAATCGAAACGCTTGCTGTCTTCCTCGTTGTTACCTGATCGGTCACAGTGACGAAGTATTGGTTCTTTAAGCGAAACCGTTTCGCGATCTTAGGAACATTATGTGCTCGGAGGACTAACAAAGATATTAAATGCTTATCGTGGCATCAACCAGCCAAGATTTAAGTACGTACCCGTCACCTCAACACGAAACTGAGGAGGAATGCCCTGCGATTGGGCAATCTGAGTGCTGCCCAAAGACGTTTCTGGATCCAGCTTCACTACAAGGAATAGAGATCGACGGACCTTATTCTAGGATTTTCCGATCCAGAGGGATCGCTGGAATGATGAACCATCGGTGGGAGAGTCATGGATCAGCAGGCCATTTACGCACGAATTCAATATCATGTGTTGATGCTCCATATCCTTTTCAAAGGTCACACAACCTATACGAGAGTCTTCTGTATATTGTAATATCTTGGTGATTGGAGTGTGTGTATGTGTCGAGCGTTAGGGCAAACACGCGCTGTCCGCATGCCATACCTGTACAGCCGGCACGTGGGCATCACCGATTCCCACCATAGTACAGTGAAGACGTTTCCGATACAGATTAGTATGTCGCGGCTATCCCCAATTTTGCTTGCCCACCAGGCCTCTCATCCAAGACTAAGACAACCACCGACGATCCTGGTCAGCGCTAGTGCCCGTGATGCCTCATGGCCGCACAATACTGCGTCGTCCACGGCATCACAAACACTTCTCACGAAGTTGCCTGCTCATCCGGATTCTAGGCTGTCAACCTCGCTAGAGGTGGTTGAGGTGTTGAGAATTGGATGTAACATGTGGGCCCACCTCAAAGTTATCATAATGTGTGTCGACTCTGCTATCAAACCTCCAACTTGTCTTGATAGCGTCCCTAAGACCGACTCGTCACCCCCACCTTCCTCACGCTCTCCTTACCGCAGCCCCGATCACGCCGGCCTCCACGCGCTCTCAGAGCTCGGGTTAGTCCGCGAGTCGCTGTACACAATACCGCGCCTCTGTCCCCATACTCGGACGCGCCGACCGACTACCAGCACTTCACGGAGCACCGCATCATGCAGGCCTCTGGACATAGGACACCGACCACGCGGCGGACAGCGTGGTTTGTGAGGGTGACCCCGATGCTGGAGAGCGGGAGGCCGAGGTTTCGCGTGGTCTGGCAGCCGACGTGACGATTCACACTGTCTCTCCCTTTCCCCCTACTTTCGATGTGACATAGTCAAGGCTACGACAAGGCCCTGTCACACTCTTTTACCTATGTGAGCGCGGGAAATGTCGAAGTCGCGATCAAACTTTGTCGCGATCCGTATCAGCATTAGCTCGCAGTGAGAATACCTGGCCTTCTTCCCTTCTTGGCCCAGATCTGTGAGGCCTCGCATTTTTCCATTAATTGAAGTTGACTTTTTGCTCCACAGACCGCAGAGCGACAGTTGTGCGCGCACTTCACTCGACGCCACTTGTTCCGCGGAGCGAACACTCTATACGGCGCTCTCGACTTCGGGCGCGCTGAAATCTGCACGCCACACGCACTATTGGTAGACGATCTCCATTTTGTGCGAGGCTCCTGTGGGGCTCAGCGGTAGACTCTGGGGCCCTCTGGGAGAGAAGAAGAGGGCAAAATGTGCAAGGATGAGAAGGAAACTTGGATGTCAAGCAAGAGCCATTCGCACTTTTGGCAATACAAGCGCAAGGGGGCTTGGGTATTGACGACCCCCTCAACGAATCTCAGCTGCACATTGTCTTCGACTTCACAAATGCACTGATAGACGATTTTGCGTTCGGGCTCCTAGAGGGTGCGTACGATTACGAAACCGCTTAGTCCATATTCATACCGGATTGTCCCTGCTCACACAAATGTAAACCCCTATACCAGATACTTGGCAATCTAATAAATGATCTACTAGCCAAATAGATCATCCTTGATCCCTACTCCAAGTTCTCGAGGCGCACCTTTCCCACATGTCTCACTTCCTCCTGCTTGCCTCACTGACAGGACGATAGAATGTGAGGCAGCGTTCCCCGATCGCGACGTACAACGGCGCACTTACGCTCTCTTCTTGACCTCTTTTGCGCTCTCCGCACACCTCTCAGAGCGACGTATGGCCTAGGAGCCCGTGCAAAATCATGGACTAGATGTCCCGCGCGTAGCCATTATCGCCACAGCGGCGCACAATCGAGCGGGTACCTGATATCTTCCCGTTATCAGTGAAGGGTCAGCCGCTGTATCTGGCCAAGGCGGCGCAGAAACCCGCGGAAGATGCTGCTCGAGCGGTAGACAGAGTTGGATGGTTGTTGAGACCGAGACGTACACCGTGACGCCGGAACAGGCAAACGTGGCATTAAGGTACCTTCTCGGTGCGCGGACTTCCGTTAGTCCTTCACACGTACGTGGTGGCGCACTTACTCGAGTTGTAAACAGCCCAGGTGATGAGCCGACGTGGTGCGCTTGTTCTTGGACGTGCTAGTACCCGTAAACTGGCGGCGATCAGCATGCCCGAGGACCGCGCAACAGAGTATGCGGCTCATCGTCAGTCCTTCACCGCGTGATAGACGCTCGAGGAGCTGGGACACGTGCGAACGACAGGGGATCTGGCACGTCAGTGCCATGGTCAGTGCCAAGGGCAGGGCAATGCGGGAGGACACCCTCCTTGGTCTACTAGGGAAGACGGAGCGTATGTGATTGATTGATCGTGGTACGTTCTGAAGCCCACGCTTTCGCTTTAGTGTGTCCTTGCCATTGGTCAAGTCAGCTCGGACGTGGAAGGAGGCGTGCCGGCGTGAGATGGGCGAAAAGAAAAGAAAAAACATAGATCCTCTTGGGTCCGAATTGGGAGTATATGGAGGTGAGAATCTTTGTCACGTTGACTCTCTGTGACGCACTAGCGGTGAGTACACGCTGATAGGACGGTTGGCCATTCTCAATCGTCCGTCTGCAGCCCAACATGCGATGTATATTCTCAACCATTGGCGGGAAGAATGTTGAACATCTCAAGCATGTCCGGGCGCTAGACACCTCTCTTTACCCCGAACAAGGTCTAGTGTATCAATGGCGCAAGGCCTTTTTCTTACCAACACCACGTGTGGAACACCCTACAGGCGAACAGGGGTACGGTCTGGTGACCTGGTAGATGCAACGCGATTTCAGCCTGGGTGACGTGGCACCGTCGAAAGAGTGAGAGAGTGATGGATCTTTGATTGAAGCGCCTTGTTGGGAGCGATTTCATGTACAATGTTACAGTAAATGGGTTGTGGTGTAGCTCCAGGACTCTTCCTCTCATCAGTATCGACACGATTATAGGTCATGCAGACATTTGCAGGGGTGCCTTGATACATAGAGGCATTAGGTGCACTGGTGAGCTTGAAAGATAAAGATACACTACCTCGTTGGAGTTTTGAGTGAAGTCTAAATTCTCAAGCACGGACGACAAGGCCGGGATTATATCTTTGAGGTCACCCGCAACTGTGGGTAAAGGAACCTGCCGCGCGGTACGAACAGGTATTGTTTAGTAATACCAACAAGAATTTGCCAAGTGACCACCCACCTGCTCGATGACCTCTCTGATCTCGTTCGCAAAGGCGCGGCTACATTCAAGCATCTCTCGTCGTTTGTTGGTCGTACAACAAAGACAATCCACATCTCTCAGTACGAAGGCCTCTGCGGTGACCGCATCCGGATTGGGGTGGTGTGCGAGAACAAGGGCCGAACGGTGTAAGTAACTCCAGAGATATCGGGGACCGTATCTTGTGACCTTGGTAAACGGGGAGGGCGAGAGCTGGTCTTGTACGATATCTGGCATGATGCATACCGAGCAGCCAAAGTCGTTTTTTCGGGGTGAGGTCGTGATCAGTTTACTCTCTGTAGGGATCCACTTTCGCCGCATCGTGACGGCACTGGCAACCTTGCCGCACAAAATGTGATAATTGACGAAGGCTTGGTACTGCTCCGTCGTGGAGTACTGCAGCTCTGGGGAATGAAGGAGGTATACCGGGAGCGTCAGGGACGACCGGAGTGCCTTCCCCGCGATATCCCGGCACTCGTACGCCGCCGCGAGGGCATAAACCCCAACCGGGTCGCGCTCGATGGTATCAGTGAGAAAGCGCGTTAGTGAGGGCTCGAGTAGGTCCACCTGGTATTTGCGAGCAAATTCCAGAAGGATACGAGCGTCACGCAGCTTGGCCACCTCGGGCGATCGAATCGGGTAGCAATGGCGCAGGGCCAGGTCGAGGGTCTCAGCATCTTCGGGGAGTGGGACCACCGGGGGCTCGTCGCTAGAATTCTGAGATGCGGGCGGCGAGGGGAGGGTGAACATGTCCGCGAAAACGGTGGAAGCCAAGGAAAGGATGACTTTGAAGACGTGGAAGTTCACGCCGTCACTGGAGCGCAGGATGAGGTCTGCCCGAGGATCATCGAAAGGAGCCTTCGCAAGCTTTGGTGAAAGGAACTCGGGGGATGGGGGCATGATGCGCTTGGATGACCAGCCGAACGGGCTTGTTTATGTGCGAGTGAAAGAGAACAAGGAGTTGAAGGCCAGTAACACCAACCGAGTACCAGTGTTGTTAGATCCATGGCTGTCCCGGACCGTGCCTGACGTTCTTGTGACCAATTCATCGGATGCTTGTCACTGGTCAGTACCCCAACTGTTTATCTCTATCGAGGCGGTGCTCGGGTAGATCTGCCCAGTGGATCACCAAGCCCTAAATTCACGAATATGAACATGAGCAATCCGCATGGGTGATGTTGTACCGAAAAATGATCGACACACTCTAAAACGAGATCACATTCTTATCTCGCGGGGAGAACGTCCCCTACGTCGAGTATTGAGAACATATTGACCAATGGGGGTTACGGTTGTCGTGGGGTGGGTCGTTCCCATTTGGAATCGCTCGAATAAGTATTGGTCAAGTAAATAACTCTAGATAAGTGTTTTTAAGCGAGATTAAGTAACACTGCCGGATCGGCTCAAATTCACAATATTCAGGCAACCACCAACCGCTAGCTGACCACTCATCCTATGTGCCCAGTAATTCGTCAATGCAAAAAAAGCGTTGGGGTCTGCCTTGACTACCAACGGTAGAGTGCAACACTCTCACCGTATCAACTTAGCCTGAGGTTGACGACAAACTGTGGGCGAAAAGTAACGGCAAGAGCAAGGGCGAGAGGCTGTTGTTACGGGCCCTGGCCACAAATTTTTGGTAAGGGGAACTTGCCAAGCAAGAATATGCGTTACTCCGATTCGGGGGATCCCATCCGAGTCAGAGAAGGTGTAATCCTTAGATGCATCGCCAGTCATTCCAGAACTACAGTTTACTAGGGTGCTCGCATCATCCCGTCGGGTGTGCTATGAGCGGGCCAAGTCGCCGGCAGCAGTTGAAATATTAAAAAAAAAGTAACCCTCCCTATCCGATCCTGAAGAAATAAATAACTATCGTTCTGATGTGACAGTACTACAGCGCCATACGCAAATTTGAGGCCCCCAATGTAGCTCTGCTGTCGACGACTGCAGTTCTGTGCGGTGAGACGAGAAATAGGGAGTTGCAAGGAGAAGTGGGTTGCCGCGGCACTCTCGTACCCATATGTGGCAGGAAGGCCATAAACACTGGCGGGATCATGGCTCGAAAGGCCGCGTGTGAACACAGGCTTTCGACACATCTACTTGGTGCAAACTCAAGTAGGGTGTGAGTTTGGCAAAGGTCGACTGCTTCAAAGATGGCATCGGGTAACAAAAACGCAGTTCGGATACCTTGACCGCCGGAATTTTATCATTAGACAGAGACTAGGGGATGCTGGGCGTGTCAGTGAAAATCGGAGAGGTCAAGGAGTGGGGACACATGAATCCATGCCGTTTCTAGAGCGTGTCTGCCCGTTGAGATGTCGAAAGGAGCCATTGTGGGCACCTCTGGGACTTCGAAGATGTGGATATGACAGTGGACCAAGGTCAAAAGGATGCCCCGGCCATAATAGTATTACCTGGAAGTGCAGACAATATACAATACTTACGCGAGAGATAGACGTCCTGCCAGTGTGCGTGTGCCCTCAATTCCATGTGAAAAAGGACCCGCGTTGGTATTCCGTAACATGTAGCTAAGACAGAGACTCGCTCCTGTAGTCTAAGAGCGCCAAAGCCGTAGGTTGCCCGAGTGGTTTGTGGGGTTTAGAGTGTAGGTGTGGTCGTTGCAGACGACGAGGGAGTCGTACCACCGTTACGCATATGGTACTAGTTTGACTCTTCGCTTAGTGTTAGCGTTTTGTGATGAGACGCCGAACGATCCTTCACGGGCGTGGATCATCTCATCGATGACCTCCCTCATGCGCTTCTGTCTGTCGTGGCGGTAGTCGTCGAGGTCACTGACTTCAGCAACCCATGTGTGCAGTTCCTTGATTTGATTAGCCTTTGCCCCCCGAACTAGCGACCGCAGCTCTTCATCGATGTTTGCCCCAAGTTGGAGGCGCATGCTGTGTTCATCAAGATGCGACGGGGTACCGCGTAGATCGGCATTGAGTGATTGTATCTGATAGGCCCATGCCCCGAAGCGGATCTTCTTGGGGTCGAAGCGGGCGCCTAGAATCTGTATGCTCAACTCTCTTTCCCAGTTGAGCGGGAGCCATCTAGTCCGAAATTCGGTCATGAACTGTTCGAATGTTAGGGTAATTAGGCGATCTCGGTCCACTGCTATCCAATCGTTCACAAGAGAATTTTCGAAACATGAGAGAATTCGGGCGACCATTTCGTTGTCAGCGACACCTTCCTCTGCGTTGACAAAATAGTTTAGACAATGATTTTCGAAATTTCTGATCGTTTTGGGCAGTATTTCTCCATCGGACAGCCGCGGGGGGACGTGTAACCACGGGATGGCTACAGGTAGCCACTTTCTGTTCATACATGTTCGGCCGGTTAGCTATGTAGAAAACAGTCGGAGGAGGAATCGTCGGAAGGGAGTAGGTGATAAAGGGAGGCAGGAGCTCTGTTGCAGGGTATCTTTTTTCAATGCTTCGACGAAGGGAGAAGGACCACGTCTACTGGAGAGAAGGGGTTCCGCTTTGGGGCCAGCGTATAGGTCCTGAATATGCTTAGAGTATTGAGAGACCACAATTCGTGGGAGGCTAGGAGGGTTGGTTATGACGGAGTGGCACAAATACTAAGCCGACAACAAGAATAGCGATAGGGTCAAGAAGGTTATGGGACAGCGATAACGTCAAGAAGAAAAAAGCGGGTGATAGTACAAAAACGTGGTGAGAGGGCAATGTTTATCTGGACGCTCGTTCAAAAGAGTGGAAGTTGTCTCCATATTAGTCAAGGCTAGAACCCAGGACTGAAAGATCGGCGGTCGCGATTGGTATGTAACACATAGTGGCCCCACTCGGAATGACGGATCGTTCATCGGACCGGTCGAGAGCATCACCTCAGTGCCAACAGAAAGCTCTAGCTTGTGATTGAAAGCCATCAAAGGGGTCTCGAACTACGTCAGGACTCACCCTCTCTGAGCGAACAAGTGGTCATCATACATCATATCATATCATATCATATCAATCATACAATATAATAAAACGGAATGTTGTTCACGGGGCGATCCCGCACTCGGCGGACTTATCTGCCTTTGAACTCTTCTTGCGCTGTCCGTTGTCCGCTTTCTCATGCATGATTTCCACCTTTCCTGTGCTCGCACGCATGTTTCTGTCATTCTCTTTCCATCCCTTTTTTCTTTTGTCATCGGACACCTGCATCTACAGCGCATGCATTTTTCTTTTTTGCATTTCAGCCACTCGGTCTGGCGGGGAGTCAAAAAGGGTCACGTGACTTATGTTTTCCGTTTGTTTTCCGTCGGCGGGTGCAACGTCATCGACACATCATTCTCATTCCACCTACAACGTTCCAGCCACAACAGGCCGTCTGTGTATGGCACTGTCAATATCAAGGTTTTCTTTTACAGCCTTCCTTCACAACGTGCGCCTCTTCTCTTCCTGTCAGCCATTGTTTCTTTGTTTATGTGGCGATGGTAATTGCCAAAGAGAACCACACAGGTAATTTGTGTTCCCCCGTATTCTACAGACCGCTCGGAAGATAAGGTAGTCCATCTTTCCTACTGACGACAACTAAAAAGTGTGAATCGTCTGCCTTCTTATCTATTAATTATCTTTTTCTGGATAAAGTAGCCTCGCTCTCGCTATCATTCCTCTCAATAACATAACATACTATGAAATACTATCATGAACAATGCGTTCCCTCTTACTGTGATCAAGGCCCCGGAGGGGCCCCAAACCGCTAGTACATTACATGGTACACAACGGTACAACCCCTTTGTAATACCCCTCACGTGGTCAAACCGCAGCCAAACCGCCGGTACCGCAATGCTCCCAGCCAGCAGAAAGTTCGATTTGGTAGGAGCTGGAAGGGGTGCCAACGAAGTGCCCCGACAACCCTTCGCCCAGTATAGGCTCTTGGTCCTTACATCCACCCCATGGAAAAGATCAAAGAGGTAAGTACTGTATCAATAGCCCATTCACTCGGTAGCCACGAGTATTTACCGAACCAGAAACTCTCCAATCTCCGCGTCGAAGCAGATACTGCACTTCATCGAGCAGAGGAGGCAGAGAAAAAGAATAAGAAACTCGAGCAAGCTCTCCTTGAGAGGGATCAAGAAATAAAGTCAAAGGATCACAGGCTGGACGATCTCGAAAAGAGACTCGAAGATGTTTCGGGAAAGCTCAAGGAAACTAGTGATAGGTGCGTTGCACAATCAGGCGACACCTGACACTCGATTGAGATGATCTACGCAGATTACGATCCACAGACGTCGCAGCGGAGCATACAGACCGACAGCTCAAGCGAAGCGAGCAGGAACGTGATCTTTGGGAGCATAAATACGAGGTACTATCGATCATCCTCGGTGGTGAGAAGTAACCAGCTGATCACGGGTCGAATACATCCAACAGGAAGCGGAAAAGAAGTATCGGAAAGCACAAGCGGAGCTCGATGACCTGGTTGCTAACATGGACAACCTCTGACGCGATCTGATGGCTTGTCATTTTTGCGGACTTGTTGAATCTCATATTCTCTTAGCCAATATCAAGAGCGTTCAGGCTAAAGTTGTATCCACCGGATCATGCATTACTAAATTCCCTATGAGGGGATATGTTTTGCTTGGGGGTTCTCTGCTCACATTGACCGGGTTACTCCCTGACATGCTTACTCGATAATATCATCTCCTATTAATATTAAATCAAATTGACGACGATCCTGTCAAGGCTCTGGGAGGATGGAAATTACGTCAATTGCCAGGTCGAAGGACGCATTAACGTTCTTTTGGACTTGCAAAAGGATAAGATAAGATCGAAAGCAATCGCGTTGTACTCATTTGGGGGAGCGCTGTTGGGCTTGGTTAAGAAACTGGAGCTCCAAGCTCAGACAGAACGTTAAAAGGCCACGTGCCCATAAGATTATCACCTCCACCTCCTGCCGGTTGCTTTGTCTTTTTCAAAGAAACGCAGACGGCACAGCTGCCGCGACGACATTGTATACATTTTTGCAGGTGGATTGGCTTCCATTCAATTGGAAAAGCCTCACTAGCAAGTGTCGTAGTCTGATGTCAAACGTGATATCAATGGGCTGGTCACGATGACGCTAAGAAGCTCTCCCGTTATAGGGTGGCGCCTTGGCTGAAGCCGCAATGAGAGGCATGAATCCTCGCATGAGAAATGCACCACTCGTCGCCACTACCAACTGGTAGCAATCCGCGCTCTCTGCGCTACCTCCGTCTCATTTTCATACTCCACCTCTATACGAGGTCCACCTGAGGACCGCGACCATTGTCAGTCGTCGCTAGTAACAATCGGAGGGGGGTTAACTCACGTTTTGGTTTGCGGGAGCCGAAATCCGCCTTGCGCTTACCCAGCGCCGATTTTTGTTTTGGTGGGGGTTTCGCGTCCGCGTCTTCCTCATCTCCCGACTCTTCGCTGTCATCGCTGTCGTCAACTCCGCCCTACAAAGGCCGTGAGTATGCGTTACACGAGTGGTGTGGCACGAGTCATGATGACGCACCGTCACCTGCTCCAGGTCGCTCAACCCATCCTCGCTTTCGCTCACATCGCTCACGAACTCCCTCTCTTCCTCCATCCTCGCCCTCAAGCTCCTCATCCTCGAGTTCCTCCTCTGTCTCCTCATCCTCGAGCTCCTCGCCGCGCTCGCGGGCCTTTTCTTTATCCAAGATCGCCGCCCACACGCTCTCGTTCACATTAAGCGGTGCATCGCCATACGCCTTGCTTTTCAGGCGCTCCAGCAACTCTTTCTCGATTGAACGCTCGAGGTGTGCAGCTGCCAATGCTTTGCGCTCGCGTACGGCCTCGCGCCTATCGAGCTTTTTCTTTATCCCAACGAGTTTTGGTCTGCACGAGCGCATGGGCACGGTGGGCGGATACGAGACTAAGAGAGTACACGTACTGAGCATGGAGCTTGGCACGCCGCATCCTGATAAGGATACTGCGTGATCTTGGTCACCCGCTGTTTGCACTTGTGAATGGTAAAATTGGGCCAATAAATTAGCTCTTTGTCGATCTGCGGTGGTCACTCAAACGTATTCTCGTATATGCGAACAGGTCTACCTGCTCTAGAGCTTTTGTGTAGTTATTCGAGAGTTTGATCTTTTCCCACATGTGTGCCGGAGAGTGTGCGCGTTCTATCGTCTTGACGTATAGATAAAGAACACCTGGGGGGGAGTTGATTGGAACGCGCGCCCATCAAAAGATAAGAGGGGGAGCACACCTTCGTGTTCACGCACGGTCGCATATCGAGAGTTGGCGAGAGGACACGATTGCCGACTGCAGAAGCCAGTTACATTATATTCGTTTCGACAGAAATTCTGCGTCACAGTCCTGGGACGGGCTGCCTAAGTTTTGTTCTCATTGACGAGGAAATAGGGTATCGTACTTGACTTTATAAGAGCAGAACTGGTTTCCGATGGCAGGACCATATCACGTCGTCGCTCTGCATGACAGTCTTACAGATTTCACGCAAAGCAAAATAAATCCGGCACACGACGACGCTCATCCGGATCACGTGAACGGCTGGCTGCCTTTATGCGGCCGAGTCATGCCAGTGGTTCCTTCCTTCCGTTCTTGAACGTATTCATGCTGCTCCGCGCTCTTCCCCGTCTGCGTATACCGTCCTATACCCACTTCTCCCGGACCTTTCGGACCACATCTACGCGGAATGACTTTCATTTCGATACTCATCACTTTGTACAACGCTTAGAGCGTGAGGGATTGAATCGCGCACAGGCTGAAGGCATCATGTCTGCCATGGCGGAGGTCATAGACGAGAGCATACGAAATATGACAAGTAATATGGTTACTAAAGCTGATCACGAGAAGGTGCAGGTTTCACGACATCATCACGCGGGTTTACCAATGAAAGACACTTGGGCGATAGCAACAATACACACAGCAGGTTGACTTTGCCCAACTCAAATCCGAGCTCCAGCTGAATGAGAAGAATGACCTGGCGATGGTCAAAGCGGAGAACGACCGTCTACTAACGGACATCGAGAAATTAAAGCAACGGCTACGCGAGGAGATATCGCGCACGCAGGCGGGTGTGCGTCTGGATTTGAATCTGGAGAAGGGGCGTATTCGAGAAGAGGCCAGCAAGCAAGAGCTCAAGATGAAGGAGGTAGACACACGGATTGAGCAGGAGATCGCAGGGTTGCGTGCCGCCATCCAGTCTTCTAAGGTGAGTGATTGGAGGTTGCGCTCTACCTATGAATTGACGTGGTGAGCGGTGGCTAGGCAACGACCCTGCAGTACCTAGTTGGTTTCGGTAAGTTGCAGATTATTATAACCTTGGGTCACGACCAACTGAGACGTTCTGTCGACAGTGACTGGTTGTACGGCTCTTCTCATGGCGTACTTACGGTTCCGTCTGTAATCGGATGGTCCGCTTGAATCTTTCACGCGCGACCCGATTCAACCAACTCATCCCCTTGACATTCATCTCAACGAGGAAATGTATTTATGGCTTTTCTTGGGTTGACACAGTACAATAGATCCCTGCATATAATATTGTACCCATGTGTACACACAAGCTACAACTCAATCTAAAGTCAAACAAACAAAGTTACTCATTGGGTATGGTGAAAACTGTCGATCTGGAGTCGTCTATTTTATTGGATTCTGTCAGCTGACTGGTCGAGTGGGGGCAATGGATCGCTAGGGATCGGATTTCCGAATGCGACCGTCTCGAAAAGTCCATAGGCGCGGTCCAAATCGTCATTCACGATGATATGATCATGCGCTCCAGGAAGTTGGGCATAGTCGATCTCAACAAGTGCGGTTTTTAGGCGTTTCTCAACGGCGGCGTCTGTCTCCGTTCCGCGGCCGATAAGACGGTTTCGTAAGGCGGACAAAGACGGTGGTGAAATGAAACAATAAACGGGGTTCAAGTCGGTGCTTTTGATCTGGCGGACCCCCTAGTGAAAATATGAAGGGAAAAAGCGCTTAGGAGAAAGGGGATGAAGGTACCTGAACTTCGATGTCAAGGATACAACGCTTGCCTGATTCAACGATCGAGGCGATGGCTTGCTTGCTGGTCCCGTAGAGATTACCAGAAAATTCTGCATGTTCGACAAAACCACCGCGGTCGAGAAGAGAAGAGAAGTCTTCACGGGAGACAAAGTGGTATTGGACGCCGTTAACTTCTCCTGGCCGTGGGGGGCGGGTTGTGTCTAGGGGAGTGGTTACGGAAACGCGTGGAGAAAAAGAAGCAGGACTGACGCGATACACTAAAAGCGAACTGTCCAGGGTGTTCTGCAAAAAGACGCTTCAACAAGGTGCTTTTCCCAGAGCCTGAAGGCCCAGAGAGGACCAAGGGACGAAACCAATGTGGACCTGACATCATATGAGGTGTAGAAGCTGAGACGAGGCTAAAACCTAAGAAACGCACAGATGATCTACGAACTGAACTGAACTGGACTGAATCGAATCAGCGCATATGGTTACATAATCAGAACGATTTCCCGGTCTGTTTCATCCCGCGCAACGCAAACCTCTCCCTTCTACTCTCCTCGTATCTTCTCTCCTTCAGTCCTCCCGTCCCCTTCCCCTCTTTCTTTATTCCCCACCCTTCTCCCCACCAAGCTCCTGTATTTTTTCTCTCTTGCCATTTACTCTGGCACATCCAACTTGTAGCCCAATTTCGACAATCTTCAATGGGCGCCGTCTGCTGCCGTCCTCAAGTCTGCCATCCTTTCTCCTTTCATGTGACCCACCTATTGATTATTCCTCCCCAGGTCATCGACTTCGATGCTGACGTTAATCTCTTCCACTTTATTCTCCTCCGATGCGTCGGAAAGGGTGCCTTCGGCAAGGTACCTTCTGCCTGCCACCATCTAGGTTGCCAATCCAACGACTCCCCTAGGTCCGCGTCGTTCAGCACAAGCAGACTCGCGATTTATACGCTCTCAAGTACATTAACAAGGCTAAATGTGTCAGAATGAAAGCCGTTGCCAATGTCATTCAAGAACGGCGCTTACTCGAAGAGGTGTGCGCTATTCTACCCTTACTCCGTTTCAGCGCCGACTTTTTCTTCAGATCGACCATCCTTTTGTCGTCAATCTACGATACGCCTTTCAAGATGATGAGAATTGTTTCTTTGTCTTAGATCTGATGCTTGGGGGTGATTTACGGTGTTCGTCTCTTCATCGGATTTTCCTTTTTTTTTTTTTTGCGGACTCACGTTTGTATAGTCCACTTAGATCGATTAACCAATTTACCCGAGGAGACCGTCAGGTTTCACATGGCCGAGCTCTCTTCTGCGCTTTGTTTCTTGCATGAAAAGCACATCATGCATCGGTTCGCTCTCCCTATCTTACTCCGTTCCCTTCGTTCGCTTATTCATCCTTGTCCCGCCGCTCTAACAGAGACATCAAGCCAGACAATATCCTGCTTGATGAGCGTGGCCATGCTCACCTCACTGACTTTAATATCGCCGTCCATTATTCCGAGCGTCGGCTGCTCACAGGTGTAGCCGGATCCATGGCCTATATGGCACCCGAAATTCTTCACAAGCGCGGATACACTTACCCCATTGACTGGTGGTCGCTTGGTGTCTGTGCCTACGAACTTATCTTCGGGCGCAGGCCGTTCCGGGGCCGCACGAATACGGCGCTTACGCACAGCATTTCCAAAGACGCGTTGCGTTTCCCCGAGAACGCTGACGAGAAATGCAGCAAGGCGGGGCTTCACTTCATTAAAGGAGTACGTCCTCTTCTTTTATCTGCACTGCATCCATAAGAGTTCATTTCCGTCCAGCTTCTCGACAGGGATCCTTACAAACGCATTGCCTGTAGTCCTCAGGGTGACAGCTTGGACGAAATTCAGCGGCATCCATGGTTCAATCAAATTGACTGGGCTGCTCTTGATCGAAAAGAGCTCCCATCTCCGTTTATACCTGACGTGGGTTACTCTAATAATTTATTTATTTATTCACGACTCACTACCTTGTGTCATATACAGTCGAAGAAGGCGAATTTTGACGCGTCCCATGAACTAGAGGAGCTTTTACTCGAAGATAACCCATTGAAGGCCAAGGCCCGTAAACAAAATCGCGACATCAATAGTCTAAGTAACGAGATGCGACAGATGGAGGAACAGTACGTAGTGATTCACCCGAATTGCACCCGTGTGGCTTGCTGATAATTCGTATAGATTTACGATTTACGACTTCCGTGCGATGCGCCGCCGTTCATATTACCCACAAAATCAGCAAATTGTCTCAACAGTGACGGCAACGTCGTCATCTGGCATGGTTGCATCTCGGCCAGTAACACCTGGGGAGATAATGAGTGGCCGCGGCGATTCGATTGGCTTGGACACCCATATGCTACCTGACGAGTACAAGGGTCATAGTTCTGAGGGTCATCATCACTTGGAGGTGCATGATATAAGTGAAAAGGACCACATGTAGCCTAAGGGAATGCACGGTCAACACTGACGTCTTGCCTGTGCATTCTATCCCCTCTTCTCGACCTTGGCACTGGCCATACCCACATATACATCTCACGCTGTCATTTGACTGTTCCATGGGATATCACGAACGTTTTCTCGTGCTCTCTACAATGCAGCATAGCCGTAACGACTTATCAAGTGCCATTACCACTCTTCATTTTCACTCTTATCTTGCACAACTTTGGGTCACGCCAAGTTGTCATCCATTCCCTTCATGCGCATTTATATAGTATTAACTTTTCTTCACTTTCCACTTAATTATTTCGGTTACCCTTTCTTTTATCTCCTTTGGGGGCTATTCATGATGTATGATCATAGTAGTACCAGACCAGTAGCTACTTCGTGTTTGTCGTGAGGGTGTAGACAATGAGACTGGTTGGCTGGTTTGTCACATGTTCGCCGCAAGTGACCGCTTACCGCCCATCTAAGCAACATTCTGATTGACATGTTTGCGGCGGTAAGGAGCATTGATCCCGGGTCCGATGATGCATGGCGGATAAAACGATATGACGGTCGTGATGGGCTGCAGAGATCAGCTGAACACACGTCGGGAAGGGGGAAGCGCAACGATGTCTGTCTCACATCAAAAATACCCGCCACCCGAACCAAGATCAAGTTAGCTTTTTCCGGTTAGCTGGGGTAGTCGATTGCGCCAGCGCCGGAAGGATCGAATACCAGAACGACCCTACAAAGACCATGAAGGCACCACAGGCGAACTGGACGTTCCAGCCACCGCCGAACCACCACACGCTAAAACACAAGCTGATCGCCTTGCGTGCTGTGAGCACAACCTGTGTTGACACGGCAGATACTCTCTAACCAAAGGGGGAGGGGGGGGGAACAAACCAAACGAAAAAGGACAAAGTCAGCAAAGGGCGTTACGCGATCTGAGACAGGAACCGGTGTGGCGGTGGGTGCGGTGGAGTGGCGGTGGGAAAAGGAGGTATAGTAGCGGGCACGGGGTATATGTAAGTTATGTTACTGTACTCACAGAAGATAGTTGATTGACGCCGGAGACGCACACGAGTTGCGAGAGCAAGTTTAGGGCGAGCATCGTGTACGGACGGCCCGTTTTGCGACTGCTGAGGCCGACGAAACCCTGTCGCACATGACCAGGCATGAACACGAACAATGGCAGCGAAAGCATGTGCTAGAGATTTTATTATTATTATTACCTCCGTGTAAATATATGATTGCCATTTTTGTTATGGGCGGTTACACTACATACCATGTAGAAGACGCCCTCGCGCCAATGCGGGCCGTACGTGCTGTATGTGCGCTCTTGCAACGCGCCGTGTACGCCGGTGCACACGAGCGACGTGAGTAGCATCGCGACGCCGATGGCGTATCGCGAGGCATCCGCGGCGGGTGTCGACGCCGACGACGATGGTTGGGCAGACGAGTCGGAACGAGGCCGCGAGAGGGTTGCGATGACGACTCCAAACGAGACGACGGCTACGGCGGTCTTTGTAAAAAAAGAGTAAAGAGGCTGCCGTCAGCAGGAGTGATAGAACCGCCAAAAAGGAAAGGGGAAGCGCGGTACTATTTGTTGGAGCGTGTATCGCTTCCCCATGAAGACGCAGCCGAGGAGCATGGATACGGCTAGTCCTACATACAAGCCAGGCCGGCCTCGTGAAAACTTTTATCTATCGAGGATAGGAGGGGGCACACACCTGCGGAACGAAATATAATTTGTACTGTGAGGGGAACGTTAAATGCAAACACGAGATTGTTTAGCAGTGTGCCAGACGCAAACGTGGTGACGAGGATGAGCCATTGCGAGATGGGGACTTGACGCGGCTTGAGCCGCGGAAGCCACGACGATCGCGATGTATTGTCCCATATCACGAAAGAGGGCAGCTGCTGCGCAGTGATAAAGAGCATCTGCGAAAAGGTGAGTGCAGGTCCTGTGGGGCGAATGAGAATTTGCGGGTCAACAATGCCATTGGCTATACGGGGAAGTAACTGAAATAGCCAGAGCGACCCGATACACACCAAGGCTGGACTCTGCACGGAGGAGTTCTTCATAGGCCCAGACGTTGCTGTGTCATAGTAAGAGCTAAGCCGGGTGGAGCGAGGGACGCCAACACATACGAGCAACACCCTCCAAAGACGAGAAGGAGCAGCAGGGAGTAATCTAGTAGGGCTCCCGCGACAGACGTGGACACGGCAACATTGCCTCGACCTGCACTCGCAACCCCGTTCAGATGGACGGGTTTGGTTGGAGAAACCTCGCGCGGTTTCTTGTTGGCGGTGCGTTGGCGAGGCCGTGACATGGCAGTTGGCACAATGGCAGTAATTGGGAGACGGCTACGGCTCGAACGCAAACCAGCTCAAGCCCGAAATGCGGCAACGGTTCGCACAGACATGCCGTGTCTCACCGGAGGCGTGGATACATGTTGGCGCGTGAGAAACGCTTTCACGGCTGTGTTATATATGAAAAGCTCTGGCAGTGCTCTGGTGGCACGCACATGGGTGTAATATGGCACCGTACTAGTAGAAGTACTGTACTGAATTACACAACTACCACCCAAAAACGAGATCTGAAAACTGCCCGATCATACTTTTCGACGGTGTACCTGGCGTTCCCACCGCCGCCGGCGTTGCGGGTTGTTGCCCACCTGTTGCCGGTTTAGGTCCTTGCCCCGGCTTACGAAACGCGGACGTGGATGGTGCGAGTCGAATCGGGGTACCCACTGCCGGAGTGCCGTTATGTGGGGAACGGGAACCGGAATGCTGGTGGGACAAGCGGGAAGACCCCAATGGGTCCGCCGGTGCAGGATCAAGTGGCGGACTAACATCAGGCGTAGGCAGGTACGCAGTTGTGCGAGAGATCGATTGGCCAAGGACACGTTCTGCCTGGGCGGGATCCTAGGAAGAAGTAAGTCCCCTTCAAACAAAGGAGGGCTGTGTTAGAGTGATGCACCGCCCACTTGACCCCGACCATCCAGCTCCCGCCGACAATCTCGCCATTTTTACGGACAGCCCACATCGCCTCGCCGGGATGTTTAAAGCCGATCTTAAGCAGTTGGAGATCTCCGTGTTTGGATCGGGGTCCGTTGTCTCGCCAAGTTGCTTGAAGTACTCAACGGCAATGCTGTATTTATCTGGGGGGTAGCCGAAGACGATAACATAGAGGGGCTCTAAAGTCTGATGAGACGAAAGTTGGGGGGTTCGTGAGACTGAAGACTCGAAGTTAGTAGTCTGCACAGGTAGTTAATTACGAAGTCACAGCAACGGAGCAAAGCACTGACTGAGCGCTGGTGGTATGAGGGGCTATCTGTATATGTAGTGTTTAGGATATCATTGACGGACGCGGTTGGAGGGGCATCCTCATCGGGTGTCTGGCGTTGTCTTGTAACAAACAAAAGTTAGTGAATTAAAGGAATTGAAGAGGAAAAAAATGTGCCCACCTCGAGCTCTCAAACATTGGGTCCTTTCCAAACTCACGGGTAGGCGCACGAGACAATGTCGAGTTTAGCTTGGCTTTGGTCTGTACAATCGGCATGTCATCAAGTCGTTGATTAGTTGATGGGGAGCCCTATGCGTTATGTAGAGTTAAATTAGCCGAAGGAATGAGTTGGGACTTTGCACACATTATTCTGGGACATTGACTGTAGAAGTACGAAAGGTAAATAACACAAGCCAAACTACGGGATAAAAGCAACAGACCATGAGGTATCCCGATTGATAGTTAGAACGGGACTGAAGAAATGGATCATTTAGAGAACCGGAAAGGGGAGCGCTCTGGCTATTTGAAGCCCATGAAGTTGTGCCGTGTGGGTGGTGGGTATTTGTCGATCCAGACATTCCTCCGACGGAAAAGGAGGGGCCATGAAGGGGGGGCTGGGAGGCCGAGGACGACTGAGAAAACATCACAGGTCAAGGATGGGTTCAAAGGACGCGCGATGCGCGATTCTAAGCGCGACTTGTTGTGTTACGTAAGTTCGTGACATGCGAGAATCACGTGATTTATATCATCATATCATCGGAAACGTAAAATAATGGAAAGGAATACGCTCGAGGGGAAAGGAAACATAATGAGTAGGGTAGTGAAACAGGAGGATCGTGATGCAGAGTACGACCGTGGACATCAGAGTCCCTCCATGTTCGAAACCAGCTCGTCAAGCTCCTCCTTCGACTTGCGGTACTTCTCTAGCATTTCCTCGTACTTCTTCTCCCACTGATCGCGCTCTTGCTCAACACGCTGTACTTGACGCTCAAAGTGCTCTGCCTTGACATCCACCTGCCGGAGTCTGCCAAAAGCGTATGAGGAAAGACAGCGACGGTAAGTAGACAAGACCCACTTCTCTACGGTCTCCTTCACATTCTTCTCTGCTGCATCAAGCTCTTCCTCGAGGAGCTGGATCTTACGAATAAGACCGTCGTTTGTCGATTTGCTGTGTTCACCATCCGCGGCAGCAACCTTTGTTTCTGCCAGCCTGGTCTCCGTCTTTTCGAGTTCTGATTCGAGAACGCCTATCCTGTGTTGGAGAGAGGTGATTTCCTGATCCTTCCCAAGGAGATCTTGTTCGTATTTCTTGTTCTTTGCTTCTGCAGCCTCGGCACGCTCAACAGCGGCGTCTGCCTCAGCACGAAGGTTGGCGAGTTTCTGGAGACAAGGTACATGAATATTGTTCCTGTCGGAAGAAAGGAGATCGAACCTCTTTGATCTTGTCCATTGGTAGTGATGAAGGGATGATAGAGTCGTGGGAAAAGGAGATTAACGTGTTGAGTAGTGAGAGCACGTGTCGAGGGAGGCCATAATAACTCAGGTTCACTTACTTCTTCTCATCTCATCACATCTCATGAGCCATGACCACGCCCGTGTCCCAGGAAGGCACGTGTGCTCGCTTTTCGCTACTGGCTTGAACGGCCATCATGACTACCGCTTGATTCTAGAACTCCCCATCCTCGAGGCTGTCATCAGGTAACTTCTCCTTCGAGTCCACTGTACCCCCTCCTCACCAAAAATAGCATCAGGAATAGGCTCACCGCTTTGAAGAAAGATCGCGGTGATTTCATAAAGCCTACCGACGTAAACAGTCTCTATCAGGCCGTCATCAAGCAGGGTTGGTCACCACCACCTCTAGACCGTCATATCTTAATCGTTAATATTCGCGTGCTCAGTGACAAGACTAAACGATGTTCGCGATGACGCCTCTGTTTACAACAATCGCTTGGATACACTGCTCGCTGATGTTTTCAATCTCTTATCTCTGTTTTTCTTGACAATCGGAAAGACCAAGGAAGCTCCTGCCACCTACTCACAGCTGGCCAGTATGCGCGTGAGTATTGCCCCACGTGAAACAAGCGCTTTATATTTGGTCCAAAATCGGGCGAATGCAAACGCTCTGATTGCCTTTCAGAGGCCCTCCTCTAAAATTTCCAATCGTCACAGAGCACCCTTTCATCAACAGTGTGATGCAATTGCAACCGCTGACCCCTTTGACCCCTTCATTTAGCAAATTCTCGACCATATGGATGAATCGTCCGTTTACAACGAAAGTGACCTTGCGCCCTTCCGACGGCGATTGAACGACCTACATACCATTATAAAGAGCGACTCTGAGAGCGGCAAGCACCCAATGACTAAACTTCTGGAGCGACAACTTGGTGAATGCGGTTCGTCTTTTTGTCTTATGTCCTATGCACGAATGCACCCCCTCACTACTTGTCCTATCTTCATAGAGTCTGTACTTAACAGGCTACAAGACAACCTTGCCGTGCTCTCCGCCGAGCTCGTCCCGCTTCACGAGCGGCTCGTCACTATACGACGGAAGCTTGTTGCGCTGGCGGCCAAAGGAGATTCATCCAAAGCGGAGCTTAAACCCTTGCAAGAAGAGTTGCGCAAAATCGACTCGTTGAGTTATATGCTCTTATTTCCTCAAGGGACCCAAATACTCACGCTCCATTTTTGTTTCTGTGTTTGCTTGGCTGCGCCGGTCATCCCGGAATGCGTAGTAAACGTGTAGATGGAAAGTTCCTTGGTCCTGGTGGCAATATTCCCGCATCACAAGCCATTTGTTCCTCGCTTCTCGAAGAGTGCTTTGACATCGTCCAAGAAATTCGCGCCCAGGAGGAGTCAAAGAACGTCGCCCCACCTCTGAAGCCTATCCACGATCGCCTAACAGAAATTCGTGCGGAACTTGAGGGACTTGCGCTGACGCACCGGTGGACGCTACGAGAAACAGACCTGTGGAATTACTCGTTAAGTCTTCAGGAGGTGGACAAGATGCGTATCGATGGGAAATTCGTAGACTCGGAGGGGAATCAACCTGCCGGGCAATATGTCCGTCTTGCGTCCATCAGTCAGGTCACTTGGATATTGACAAATTCTGTGTAAAAGGTCCTGCTGTATCTCCTTCGACGGTGCTATGGTGTCATTTATCGGCTACTGTCCTCCAGCGAGCCGGTGTCCGAGGAGCTCATGCCAATCGTAAGAGCGTTTCTGCCCGCACGTCACTACTCCCCCCTTCAACTAACTCGAATGAGCTAGGCCAACAAACTCTCGACAGTAAAAAAATGTTTGAACGAGGTGCTAAAGTACGGCGGACCGTTCAACCCACGCGACTTATACCCAGTGCGTTTCTTCCCCTCCGTATGTGGGGGCTGATCGGTTTGTCCGACGTCGTTCGGCATAGGACATCCCCAGGATGTCCTATGACCCTGTCCCCTAAGACTTCGACGAGCGGCTCTGACTGGATTGAAACTTCCCCACAGTACCAGCTAGCTCTGTACCAAATTGACTCGTTACGCAAAGACGGCAAATTTATAGGTATCGACGGCTCTATCCCCGAGGGCCAGGGGATTGTCATGGCACACCTAAACGAATGCCACGAACTCTTAGAAATGGTACGTTTCCTCCCATCCTGAGAGATCTCTCGATTTTTTTTTTTGTCTTTTTTTGCGGGGCATATTCCGAACCACTCTTATTACAGCTGAAGCAATCTATGGATAATAACGATGACGATGAAGAAGAGGAATTCACCGAGGACGATGACGGGCAGGGCCAAGGATCGGGTGCGACAACCGAGAGCGAAGACTAGTCGAGTTTGTATCTGTTCCTACCAAGTTACCCTGCTCGCTTTTTGCCTCTGACAGAGACAGTCTATCTACCCGGGGTGACACAAAATAAATTCACTGTAGCGCGTACTTACCACATACTACTCTGTATCGGTGTATCGCTACCCTGTAGAATCGCGCAGATATGATTAAAATGTATCGAGAAATTGCCTCCAACCACTCTGATTATGTAGGAAGATTACATTGGGCTGTCTGCCTAGTCCCTACCAGCAGATAGATGGTGAGGCCGTAGGGCCAATCACACCAGATTAGCCACCAGTCCTTCAAGCTTCAAGCTACTTTACTGTTGTTATACTCTACCTCACCCACAAAGGGAGCCAAAACTCCAGAAAACAATGACGTTCTGTCCCTATCACTCAACTTAGAGTCCAGATATAGTCTAGTTATAAACCAAATGCACTGGTGAAGATAACAAGAAATGTATTTTTAAGTTTTCATCCCATCGTCTACAAACGGGCTCTATGAGAACTGTGAGACGTGATCTTCAACGACCTTCTTGATCTCTGCCTCCACTTCTGGTGTGACGTTACCGGTCGCAATCTTTTCGAGCAATGGGCCTTGGGTCGACGACAGGTGCTCACGGAATTCAGCTTCCCACTTCGTGATCTTATCGACTGGGATGGAGTCCAACTACAATACAGGTCAGCTGTAGGGTTTGCAGAACACGAGCACTGTACGCACAAGACCGTTCACACCAGCATAGATGATCGGGACCTGGATCTCCATAGCGAGTGGTTGGTACTGACCCTGCTTGAGAAGCTCGGTCAAGCGGGCACCACGTGCAAGAAGGAAGCGCGTGGAAGCATCGAGATCGGAACCGAACTGAGCGAATGCTGCGACTTCACGATACTGAGCAAGGTAAAGCTTCAGTGAACCAGCAAACTTCTTCATGATCTTACTGTAACAAAGTCAACGAGGTGGCAGAGACTATTGGCGAGACACATACGTTTGCGCAGCAGAACCGACACGGGACACGGAGAGACCGACGTTAATTGCGGGGCGGACACCACGGAAGAAGAGTTCGGCCTCCAAGAAAATCTGGCCGTCTGTGATGGAGATAACCTATACCAGACTTGTAAGTACGTATTCCGATGAATTCTGGCTTGAAGGTATACATTGGTAGGGATATAGGCAGACACATCACCACCCTGAGTCTCAATGATGGGGAGCGCCGTGAGTGAGCCTCCACCGAACTTGTCGTTCATCTTTGCTGCACGCTCGAGGAGACGAGAGTGCAAGTAGAAAACGTCACCGGGGTAAGCCTCACGACCTGGAGGGCGACGGAGAAGGAGAGACATTTGGCGGTAGGCCACAGCTTGCTTGGACAAATCGTCGTAGATGATGAGGGCTGTACGAGTCAAGGTTGAACACGAAGCAGTCACGCAGGATGCTGATTTACTCACCGTGCTTGCCATTGTCACGGAACCACTCGCCCATTGCGCATCCCGAGAATGGCGCAAGGTATTGGAGAGGAGCGGCCTCCGAAGCAGTAGCGGCAACGATGATAGAATATTTCATCGCGTCGTTCTCCTCCAGGGTCTTGACAAGCTGTGCGATAGTCGAGCGCTTCTGTCCAACGGCGACATAGACGCAGTACAGCTTCTTTTCCTCGTCCTTACCCTCGTTCCAACGCTTCTGATTGAGAATGGTGTCGATAGCAACGGCGGTCTTGCCAGTCTGACGGTCACCGATGATGAGCTCACGCTGACCACGACCGATGGGTACCATCGCATCGATGGGCTTAATGCCAGTCATCATGGGCTGGTTCACGGAACGACGGGGGAAGAATGCCAGGAGCCTTCAGGGAGGCACGACGACGCTCAGCAGCCTCAATGGGACCCTTGCCGTCAATAGGATTGCCGAGGGCGTCGACGACACGGCCAAGAAGGGCAGGGCCGACTGGAACGTCGACAATCTGGCCGGTACGCTTGACGGTGTCGCCCTCCTTGATGAGACGGTCATTACCGAAGATAGAGACACCGACATTGTCGGCCTCCAAGTTCAAGCACATTCCTCGGACACCGGACGAAAACTCCACCATTTCCTCCGCTGGTTACGTAAATTGATGAGACCATCAGTAATAGGGCCTGGGTCGGCGTTTGAGGAAATTACGCTGACCTTGCACGTTCTTGAGACCCCAGACGCGTCCAATACCGTCACCGACGCCTATACAAAGTAATAGTCAACCTCTGATTGTGTTGTTTTGACAAAGGTAGATACGTACTGAGAACGCGACCGGTTTCCTCGACATTGCTGCCAACGGAAGAACCAGCTATCCGAGACTCCAGGATGGAGGACACCTCCGACGCAGCTAATATGACGTGTCAAGGTTGGGACAATGGGGAGAGCACGAGGATAGCGGGTGAGTTGGGTGAAGACATAGCAACATGAGAAGAAAACGAACCAGCTTTCGCAGTTGCATACGAACGTGTGACAGCAGGTGCGACGCGGGAAGCATTCTAAGGAAGATGGTGTCAACAAGAAGTGGTATAAGGAGAAAAAAATAGGAAAAAAAATACAACCTTCCCAGCGGCGGCGAGCGTAGCCGCACGAGTAGCGTTAAGCAGGGCGAATTTCTGCATGGAGGGAAGGGGGGAGAGAGAGAAAAGAGGACGGTAAATGCGACGGGTTGGAGATGAGAAGTCGAGTTGTTGCCAGCGCCGCGAGCTTTTCCGAAATTTCGAAGGTTCTATCGGAGTTTAAACACCGTCGGACAAAGCCGGGTCAAGCAGGTTCGCCCCAACGCAGCGGGCATAGCGGGACAACGGAACGAAGAGGACATGATGGCTGGCTGGACGTGGTCTTGTCGTGCGTTCCTCTTTTTTCTCATGATAGACTTGTCTTAATTCTTTCTTCAGTGCCACATATACGCCAGCAACTCATCAGGGCACTTCCACACCGACACGAGGGCACCTTCATCCACCTCTCGCGCCCTCGATCTTATTCGCTCTCAACCAAACAAATATGTGATAGCCTCCATTGCTGGCAAAAAATATCTTCTTGCTCCCAAGGATCTTTTGACTGTACCCCGCCTCGTCGACGTCCGTGTTGGAGATATCCTGTCTCTCTCCCAGATACATGAGGTTGGCTCCCGCGAGTACACTCTCCGAGGGTCCCCGGATATCCCCACTAGTCATATCACTGTTGAGGCTACGGTCGTCGAGCATACGAAAGGGAAGATGGAGCATATTTTCAAAAAGAAGAGGCGAAAAGGGTACGAAAGGACTATCCCACACAAGCAGACATATACCCGTCTTCGCATAGGTCCTATTCACGTTCGTTCACAAGAGCAGGCATCATCATCGTAGCGTTATGTCACTTTATAATAGCTCCAAATCGAAAAGAATTACAGAGCTTGGTAAACTATCATATCTCTCCCTCCTCTGGCGTTTCGGCGCGACGACTTCGGTCCTTGGAAGGAGCTTCTGTGTCGTACTTCACTCTCTGCGAGTGGGTTTAGAAAATTTGACGGAATCTCACTCAGAAAACTTCACGCACTTTCTCGCTTCGCTCCTCATTTTCTGCCTCCCGCTTCTCTCGTGGTTCGTCATGGCTGCCACTGCCACGATCTTCCTCCTCCTTCCCGGCACGTCGTTTCCTGTCGTCCCGTCGGGAACTTGGTCCCCGTGCCGCGTATCTATCCCGATCTCGGTCACGACGGTCTCGTGGTGAGTCACCATCCCAGTCCCGTTCGCGGTCACGTCCATAGTCGCGCGATGGGCGACCATCTTCGTATCCCTCGGTGGTACCGGGAACCACGGTCTCTGTCCTTGTCGCGATCACGGTCGCGATCACGGTCACGGTCACGATCACGGTCGCGTTCGCGGTCTCTATCCCGGTCTCTGTCTCTGTCGCGGTCCCTGTCGCGCTCTCGGTCATGATCCCGATCTCTGTCCTTTTCCCTGTCTCTGTCCTTGTCTCTTTCCCGGTCTCGATCGCGATCCCTTTCCTTATCTCGTTCTCGTTCTCGTTCTCGCGGGTCCCTGTCGCGCTCTTTCTCAACCTCGCGGTGGCTAGGCTCCTTGCGCTTGCGACTAGTCGTCGATGCTCCGTCGTCCGAAATCTCGCGCAGACGTTCCTGTAGACCGACTATGAACAAATGTCAAGGGCAAAAAAACGATAAGATACTCGCCTTCTGCCTCTTGACAAATTTACTGAACGCTGCACGTCTGCCCTCATCGTCGAGTACCTTGAACTCGGGAAGGTGTTCGAGTAATGGTACAGCCTACATCGCCGTTATTTTGAGATGTGTCGGAGAACGGAAGACATACCTCTTCGTAACCGATACTGATGTCGAGGGGCTCGGGCAGCTTTTTGATTGCGTAGCGCAAGTCGTCTTGCATATGTCTCGCTCTTCGTTCGGCCCTCCGCTTCTCATCGGCCTGCTGCCTCACAGCTTGGTCGTGCGACTGCGTCAGAGGGTAAATATAAAACGTGGTTTTACGGGGTGGAGAGAAAGTACCGTTGTGAAAATCTGGTTCAAATCATCCGGAGAGAGAGCGGCCGACTCTTCGTCACCGTTCTCTTGCACAACCTTTAAAAAGTCT
Organism: Lactarius psammicola; assembly: GCA_025769895.1. Lineage (NCBI taxonomy): Eukaryota > Fungi > Basidiomycota > Agaricomycetes > Russulales > Russulaceae > Lactarius > Lactarius psammicola. The sequence continues at coordinate 427,083 of WTXK01000007.1, read as the reverse complement.
GCTTCTGTTGTCTCTGGTTGAATCGACCACTGCTGGGAGCTACCTTCGACACTGGAACTGAGTTTAGTATTGTGACGCTTGATAGCCTGCTTCAACAACGGCAATCTTCGCGTCCAATTTCTGGTCGAGATCGTCCACTACATCCCAGAACAACTCGATTGGGTTAGATCCAGGCTTGCCAAGCATGTCGAGGTACCGATTGTCAGTCGAGAATTTCGGGTAGACGTGCTTCCACTTGGAACGCGCTTTGATTTCGCCAGAGGCAACAAACTCTTGCAGGAGGGCCTGTATGCGCCCATGAGGATAGGAAAGAAAGTAGAGGTGAAGACTAAGGAGGTACCTTGAAAGCTTCACGAGCCTTGCGCTCTGATCGTGATTTGTGAACTTGCTTGCGTCGCATCTCATCCTCAAACTCGCGCTCACGAACCCGGCTATAGTCCTCGAATGCGAGCAAGATATCAAGCCCAGGGAGCTGCCTCAGCTCTTCGTCACTTTGCCACTCCTCCGACTCCAGCACGAGTGAATGCGCGCTGCGCCAGCGCGTGAGGACATCGACTCCGAGCTGTTTAAAAAGCGACATGAGTTTCGTGATGGAACGGTTCCGCGCTGCCCTGTTTTCTTGCTAAAATGGCACATCAGGGAAAGATTTCAGGGGCGAGTAACATGAAACGTACCACTTCACGCTGCTTAAGCTCGGTGACATATTCATCAAAGATCAGTTTACGCTCTGATTCTACCCGCGCCTGCTGCCAGATTGGGTGCTGCGCAAAAAGCTTGTCTGCAGTGGAGAATGTCGTATAGTGGAACACGTTAGGATTCCCCTTTAACATGTTACGGACGGCCGGGCGTATCTTTGCGAGACGGGCTTCTCGCTCCTCTTGCTCCTTGGCTTTCAATCCCTCGGTATACTGTCACGAATACATGTTAGAGAACTTCGGGGAGAGATGGGGGGATGGGGAGAACCCACCTTTTGCCAGGAAGCTTTTTTCTCCGCAAGCGAATTCAATGCTTTGTATAACGGGTCCGTTATGATGGCACGCATTGTCTGGTCCCACGTCCAAGTTGCATCGACGCCCGCCTTACGCAAAAGATACACGAACGCTTTTTCGCCTTCCTCGAAGGTCGCAAAGCCATTATGTGGGATAGTCGGCTCGTCGGGAGGATTGGGGCGTGCGGGAAGAGCAGAGGGGGCAGGCTGGTGAGCGGGTTGGGCAAGAGGCTGCTCGGGAAGGGAGTCTGCGCCTAAAGGAATTAAAGCGCCAGGTTGCGGAACTCCAGCTGCAGCTGGGAGAATGGCTTGAGGGGCAGCACTAGCGTAGCTTCATCGTTGGATTAATAACAACGAAGAGATCAAAAGGGGCATACGAGGGTGCTGGTGTCAGAGCCTCTTTAGTCTCCGTCTCAACCTTTTCCATTAACAACAAAAGCTCCTCCGGCATGTCCCACTTGGACTCCTTTGTTGTTGTCTGTGGGGATGGTAAGTCAATACCGACGTGATAGGGCATGGGTATAGCGTACATTGTAGTAGTACTTCTTGCCACCTGAAAAGTACTCTTTCCATGGTGTTTGTTTGAGCGCTCGCTGGAAGGGGTCTCAATCAACCCAGTCGAACAAAGTATATCACAGTAACCATACCTCAAACGGAGATTTCAGCTCTGCGAATAAAGTCAACGGTAGGAAACAAATATAAGAACAACCCAGGTACGAACCGTCTGGCTTCTCCCATACACTTTCTTTGGTAGTGGTATTGAACCAATATGTTCTACCTTCGGGATTGCGATGTTCCGTCTATATGACGTACGCATGAGAATTAATCACGGCGATGGCAAAGCGTACTGACCCAGACGCTCATCGTAATGGAGCGGTCGAGCACTCAAGCTCAGGAAGAAATAGGACCCGCTGACTCAGCGAGAACACTGACTTGTACAACACAACATCGCCGTACCGGGCCGCGGGTGAGAGAGCCATATCATCTATTTCCATGCCCGTAGATAATCTCTTTCCATCAATCGGCTCTCTTGCAGAACGGACAGACAACCCAGAAGACTTGGGTGAAGATGAAGACGCAACTGGCGCGTCTGCTAATGGTGGTGACGAAGAAAGGGTAGTCCAGGAGATCGAGTCATTATGCGTCAATTGCGAAGAGCAGGTAACCAAATCCCTCCCTCCGTGCTATATATTGACATGGGAAGAACAAAGTGGATGTAGGGAACTACACGACTTCTCTTGACATCGATCCCTTATTTCCACGAGGTCATCGTGATGTCCTTCCGCTGCGAGCATTGTGGCCTTTCCAATAATGAGATCCAGTCTGCGGGTGTCATCCGACGTAAGCGACCATTCGTATATGAAGAATTCCGTCTGTCTAAAATGCGTTTGTCTCTTAGCCGAAGGAACGGTTTACGCTGCCCGTATACTCTCGAGGCAGGATCTCAACCGTCAAATCGTCAAGTCCGAAACATGTACTGTCACAATCCCAGAGTATGACCTGACTATCCCGGCCTCTAAGGGCCAGCTCACGACGGTAGAGGGCGTAATCGGAGACGTGATTCGCGATTTGAGCTACGATCAACCTTTGCGCCGCATCCAGGATGAAGATACCTTCACAAAGATACAGGCACTGGTAGATAAGTTAAAAGTCATCGTCCCTGACGAAGACGAGTACAATGAAGGAGGTATCACACCAAAGAGGGCTGTCAACTTGGAAGCACCAATGCCACCTTTCACGCTTAAACTCGATGATCCAGCCGGCAATTCGTTCATCGAGTTTGTGGACTCCATGGCAGATCCCAAATGGAATCTCAGGACGTATCACAGGACAAAGGAGCAGAATGTAGCTCTTGGGCTCGTCGCTGCTGACGATTCTGTCGTCGACGAGAAAGAAAACCCGACAGAAGATGCCCCCGCGGATGACAGTGGAAACGAAGAAATATACATCTTCCCGGGAATATGCTCCAGCTGTGGCCACCCTCTCGACACTATGATGAAGAAAGTTGTCATCCCTTACTTCAAGGTGCGACATTCTACGCCTCACGCAATGGCCACGTCTCAATCGACCAACAGGATATCCTCATTATGTCTACCAATTGCGACCGCTGCGGCTACAGGGACAACGAGGTGAAATCTGGCGCAGCAATATCAGAGAAGGGAAAGCGTATCACACTCCGTGTTGAAGACCGTGAAGACCTAAGTAGAGATATTCTCAAAGTACACCTTCAATTTTAGTAGTTGGCACGACCCCCTGACAGTATCGTCCTATAGAGCGAAACCTGCGGTCTCACGATTCCGGAGATCGACCTCGTCCTTCAAGCCGGAACTCTGGGGGGCAGGTTCACTACGCTGGAAGGGATCCTTGAACAAGTTTTCGAGGAGCTCTCTGAGAAAGTGTTTGCTGCCGGAGATTCCGTCGGCAGCGCCGATCCGGTCGGCCCCGACCTAAAAGAACGCAACAAGTTCGAAGTCTTTCTGGAGAATCTGAAAGCGGTACGAGGGTCGTCGCTCTAGGATTTTCGCCGCTGACACCTTTGCTCTTAGGTGAAAAGTGCCGAGCGTCCTTTCACCATCATTCTCGACGATCCCGCTCGCAAACTCGTACGTGCAAAATCTGTACGCCCCAGATCCAGACCCAAATATGGAAATCGAGTCGTACGAACGTACATGGGAGCAGAATGAGGACCTTGGCTTGAATGACATGAAAGTCGAGGGTTACGAACAGGAAGACAAGGACACGGGAAGCTAGATTAATGCGCGCCTATGCGCGCCGGTGGGCTTGTTGGTGAAGCAGTTGTACTACTGTTTCGACTGCGATGCCCAAAGAGCAATTCTCACCCGTGCTCCTTACCCAATATCAAGGGTGGAAAGGGTAAGTTGGTGAGAAGACAAGAGGGGTCCTGTAATGTCATAGTGAAAGTATTTGTCGTCAGCATAAGCTGAAGTTTGTTTTCAATGGTTTTTCGGCCTGAAAAGACATCAAAAACAGCTTGAAACCACTGAAACCACTTGAACATTAAAATGTATATATGTTCCCTGAAACCTTGCCAATATGGTCCTTCAGATCTAACAAGGATCTATAGTCTAGACACCTCTTGCATCCCTGAGTATTTCCATCCCGACGATCAGAACTGCCCGTCGAGGTAAAAGTAAAGAGCTTCGTTGTGACGGCGAATATGTGAACGAAACTCCTTAGTGTCGTGCTCATCACTTTCACACAATCGAGAAAGATCAAGCGACGAATCAATTTGTACTTTTCCCTGAAGGCAGCAGGATCCGTATTGTGCATTGTAACGACCCTACCGCTCTTTCTGCAAGCGGCACGTGGAACGGGAGGCATACACGTCGTCTTGAACGGCGGAAAAGTGTGTGAGGGCGGTATTAGCAATAGGAGGACCTATCTGCAAAGGTCTGCCAAGAGGCGTAAACCGTACTTGTGCGCTTGCTTGCTCCAAACCGTCACGTGAATAAGGGTCACTCCCACCACGGAGTAACGAATTATGCTGAAGCGAAGGACGTGGGAGAATCCGACGAAAGAGAAAAAAAAAACAAGCAGCGTCCTGCCGTTCACGAAGATATGACCGGTTTCCTGGCACTTGGAATAAGGCGAAAAGGGGTTGAGATAAGGATAACGGATGGGAAGAGGGGGAAGCAGAGCCGATGCACGTGAGCCGATCGAGAAGCTAGCGCAAGAGCAGATAGAGCGTACGATCCACGACGCATCTCAGGAGTAACTGTACAAGAGCGAGCATGTTGAGAGCATACTCACGAAGGGAACCGGTCCGCCAACTCCGGAGACAAATAGGTATTTTTACAGACTATAGAGTAGATAGGATAATTGATCCGAGTCATCCACTGGCATTGGCACTTTCGACACCTCCACTCTCTGTCTCTGGAAAAAAAATATGCTTGGCCACGAAAAAATGAGGAAGGATCATGAACAATCAGACTCGGACACGGACGATGAGCCCGAGATTATCCAAAAAGTCGACATCGATGTCTCAAGTTTGACACCACTATCACCTGAAGTGATTTCGAAACAAGTGAGTGCAGCGATTTCGAATCCAATTTTCTCTCTAATCCAATATTACCCTCAGGCCACTATCAACCTTGGTGCGTACACTCGCAATAACAACCAGACAGATCTAACACATCTCTCGCGGACGCAGGCACCATAGGGCATGTCGCGCACGGTAAATCGACGGTCGTAAAGGCTATCTCTGGCGTCATGACGGTCCGCTTCAAGAATGAACTCGTTCGGAATATTACTATTAAGCTGGGGTACGCAAACGCGAAGGTGTGTAGAGTGCTGGCGTTCGCGCCTATCCGGGTAACAGCTGTATCACGTCTCCTAGATCTATCAATGCGAAAACCAAGCTTGCCCGCGCCCGGGAAACTACCGTTCGTATCGCTCCGACAAGGAGGACAACCCGCCGTGCGAGCGGCCGGGTTGTGGACATCGTATGAGGCTCGTTCGTCACGTCTCGTTCGTCGACTGCCCAGGGCACGATATCCTGATGGCAACGATGCTCAACGGCGCGGCGGTCATGGACGCTGCCCTTCTTCTCATCGCCGCGAACGAGACTTGCCCACAACCGCAAACGTCGGAGCACTTGGCGGCCGTAGAAATTATGAAGCTACAACATCTCATCATCCTCCAGAACAAAGTGGACCTGATCAAGGAGGCTCAGGCGTTCGAGCATCAAAAGAGTATCGCGGCGTTCGTCAAAGGTAAGTCTACTCGACCTCGCGTTCCCTCCATTCATGTCTCTCCTCCTTCCAGGCACTGTGGCGGAGTCATCGCCCATCGTTCCGATTTCCGCGCAGCTCAAATACAACATCGACGCGGTCAATGAATACATCGTCAAGTGTATCCCGATCCCTGTTCGGGACTTCACCTCGGATCCGCGACTAATCGTGATTCGGTCATTCGACGTGAACAAGCCCGGCGCGGAAGTCGACGAACTCAAGGGTGGCGTCGCGGGCGGGTCCATTCTGACGGGCGTCCTGCACCTAGGGATGGAGGTCGAAATCCGGCCTGGCATCGTTACGAAGGACAGCACAGGTCGGAACCGTTGCCAGCCAATTTACTCGCGGATCGTCTCGCTGCACGCCGAGACAAACCAGTTGCAATTCGCGGTGCCGGGAGGGCTGATCGGCGTTGGCACGAAGATTGACCCGACGCTGTGCCGCGCAGACCGGCTTGTCGGACAGGTGCTCGGAGCCGTGGGCAAGCTCCCGCAAATATTCACCGGTGCGCGCGCGTCCCTCCTCACGCGCGATCATGGCTAATAAATAGCACGACGTCAAGAACTGGAGATCAGCTTATTCTTGCTGCGCCGTCTGCTGGGCGTCAAGACGGAGGACAAGAAGCAGACCAAAGTAGCTAAGTTAGTCAAGGGCGAGCTGCTCTTGATCAACATCGGCTCGACGTCGACCGGCGGGCGCGTGCTGAGCGTCCGGGCGGACTTGGCGAAGATCCAGCTGACGTCGCCCGCGTGCACGGAGATCGGGGAGAAGGTCGCACTTTCGCGGCGTATCGAGAAGCACTGGCGGCTAGTCGGTGAGTATCACCGCCTCCTCTTACTTTTTCTCCTTCGTTCACGCTGAGACGTGCCGTGTCCGTAGGTTGGGGAAGTGTGCAACGTGGGACTGTATTAGAAGTCGACTAGCAAGTGTTATAATAATGCCAGAGTGCTTTCTTTTTGTTTGTTTTATGTCCGCGAGTATCGAACCCGCTACACCCCCTACCAAACAATTGCGACCTCTGCAAGGTGTTCCAGAGCCCGAGAAGGCTTACGGCGGCAGGGCCATCTGCTCGCACGGGGCGATGATGGTGCAGACAAGGCGCAGGACATGGGGGAGGCGCAGGAGTGCCGCGCCCATCACGCGTGCGATCGTCGGCATCGCGAGCGCGCCGCCAACGAGTCACCCGGAGCTCGCACCCGTCTACAGCGCACGGAAGGAGGGGACGAGCACGCAGACGAACGCGAGGGGGTGCGCCAGAGCTGTGGGCGCGCGGGCACCGTGAGGTGCAAGGCAGTCGCCACGGCTGCTGCGGTGGTGGCATTGGTGGCGGTGGTGGCGGGGGAGGTGGAGAACCAGGAGAAGAGGTGGTCCAGAGGACGAAGGGGGTGCGGGAGGCGATGAGGGTGAGGAGGACGAGGGGCAAGTTGATCCATGCGTGCCAAGGCCAGTGTATCGGATTTTCGGTAAGCAGGACATCGAAGAGGTCTGGGCCAATGAACTCGCGCACGGCGAAGGCGCCGTAGGTCGTGAAGGTGAAATACAGTAAACGCTTGTCAGAACCCTATGTAGCACTTTACTACATGTGACCCGCGTGTCTCGTCCGTAATCCATTCTCGTCCCTTAGACGCATATGTCGTATTGATATGACGATAAGCTAGAAACCTCTTAATTAAGTGCCATGCCTTGACCGGGAGGTAATTATTCGGATTGGCGGGAATCGGAAGACCAGAACCACAAATCTGTAAGATTTTACCAGTCGGACACAACAAGAGACTTGGGGTAAAAATGAAATTATATCATTATGCGCCATAAAAACAAACAGGTGACACGGTAAGAGCATTTGACAAGTTAGTTGCGATGCTCGACAGCGTGGGTCCTTTTTTATTTATTGACAATATCACAACCAACAAATCAGGTTTATCCTTCAACTGTGCTTGGCCTTAGCCGCCATCTGGAAAAGTGGCTGTCACCAACTTTGATCACTCGGAACGGATCGGAAGGTGGCTCACCAAGTTAAGCGCTGAACCAGCCTTAAACCATTCAATTTGACCTTCGTTAAAGGAGTGAGCCAGGGGGATCTCATCGGCTGACCCGTCAGTGTGCTTAGCGAGCAATGTCAGGTTCTTTCCAGGGGCGAAGCTCTCAAGTCCGAGAATTGACACCTTATCCGATGGTTGGACCTTGTCGTAGTCCGCGGGATCGGCAAAGGTGAGAGCAAGCATGCCTTGTTTTTTCAAGTTTGTTTCGTGAATGCGCGCAAAAGAGCGAACGATGATAGCGAGGCCTCCCAGGAATCGTGGTTCAAGCGCGGCATGTTCACGGGAGGAACCTTCACCATAGTTATGGTCACCGATAACAACCCACTTAATTCCCTTCTCCCGATAGTAGGCACCAGTCTGTGGCACACCACCCCATTCGCCCGTAATCTGGTTCTTGACCTTGTTTGCCTCCCCGTTCTCGATGTTGATGGCACCAATGAGGCAGTTCTCTGTCCTGTCGTTAGTAGGAGTGAGAAGCTGAGAAAAATAAAAACCTCACGAGAGATGTTCTCAAGATGACCGCGATACTTAAGCCAGGGGCCACCAGCCGAAATATGGTCGGTAGTGCACTTGCCCTTGACCTTGATCAGTACGGGAAGATCCTCGGGGGTCTTGCCGTCCCAGGGTAGGAAGGGCTTGAGCAACTGCAGGCGGTCGCTCTGGGGACTAACGGCAACATTAACAGAGACCCTATCCACTGGCGGAGCCTGATAAGTGTCTTGACCGGGGTCATAACCGCGGGGAGGGAGCTCTTTGCCAGAGGGGTCGGAGAACTTGAAGGGCTTGCCGTCTGAGCCAGTGAGCGAGTCGGTCAATGGGTTGAAGCGGAGATCCCCAGCGAAGGCAAAAGCTGTGACAATATCGGGAGAAGCTACGAAGGCGTGGGTGGCGGGATTAGCATCATTACGACCCGTGAAGTTGCGGTTGTACGACGTGATGACTGCAAGAAAATTAGCAAATGTCGATTTCTACAGTGAATAGCACGTACTCGAGTTGGCCTCGCCTTTCTTAACGTCTTGACGGTCCCACTGTCCGATGCAAGGGCCGCATGCGTTTGCGAGTACAACACCACCAACATCCTCGAAAGTGCCGATCAAGCCGTCGCGTTCTATGGTGGCACGAACCTGTTCTGAACCAGGAGTAATCGTGAATTTGCTTTTGGTTTCCAGCCCGTGTTCAGCAGCCTCTTGAGCAATGGAGGCAGAGCGAGTCATATCTTCATATGAAGAATTGGTGCATGAACCGATGAGGGAAACTTTCAGGTCGGTAGGCCAACCATTCTTCACAACTTCGTCCTTGAACTTCGAGATAGGCGTCGCCAGATCTGGTGTGAAAGGTCCATTGATATGTGGTTCCAAATCCGAAAGATTCTAGGACGAAAGAGGATTAGCTAGTGGCGGAACGCCCATCACGCCAAACTTACAATATCGATGACTTGATCGTATTCGGCATCCTTGTCCGCCCGCAGGTTGTGCGCAAACCGTTGTGCGTATTTGGCAATATCAGGACGTTTGGTGGCATTCAGGTAATCCCCCATGCGCTGATTGAACGGGAATAGAGAAGTAGTAGCACCGATCTCCGCACCCATGTTGCAAATAGTTGCCATCCCGGTTGCGGAGAGGCTTTCCACTCCCGGACCCTTGTATTCAACAATGGCACCAGTACCACCTTTGACCGTAAGAATGCCCGCAACTTTGAGGATAACATCTGCAACCAATGATAAGGTCCAGAGAGCACGAGAAAAAGGGAACCGCACCTTTCGCCGTGGTCCAACCACCGATCTTTCCCGTGAGATTTACGCCGATAACCTTAGGTGTTTTAAGTTCCCAAGGAATGCCTGCCATAACGTCAACGGCATCTGCACCGCCCACGCCACAGGCAATCATCCCCAGACCGCCAGCGTTAGGAGTATGCGAGTCAGGTGCCAATCATGAGACCACCAGGAAACGCGTAGTTCTCAAGAATAATTTGGTGAATGATACCAGAGCCAGGGCGCCAAAAACCGAGGCCGTACTGGCGGGGAGCATTAACAAACAAGACGGGGGAGATTGGAGGGTAACAAACCTTCGCCGTCGCAGTAGCCAAAAAGTCATACACTTCCTTGTTGATTTGCTTAGCACGCTCAAGATCCTTGACACCACCCACTTGCGCCTCAATTAAGTGGTCACAGTGAACAGTGGTTGGCACCGCTGCAGTGTCCATGCCGGCAGACATAAATTGTAACAATGCCATCTAGAATTTTTGTCAGTTCCAGTCGGGTCCAACAGAAAGCGTGTGGTTGTTTGACAAGCCAAACGGTAGATGAGTACATAGACTCAGAGAGGCGACGAAACCGGTGCATTCAACTGACCTGCGCTGTTGCATCCTGACAAGCTACTCTCTATAAAACGCAGAAACATTGTCATCAAACCAGTTCAGAACATAGGAGACAACCCTCTTACGTCGGGGCGGAGCTTGAGGTAGCTCACACCGCGGACAATATCCTGGTTATGAGGGTCATCAAGATGGCCATATAGAACTTTCTCAGATAGTGTGAGAGGACGCTGGAGCCTAAAATTCAATGAGAAAAGAGATAAGGAAACGAACGCCATTGATAAATGTGTACCTGTCGCGGACAATGGCAAGGTTATCCTCAATTCGCTGGTAGTTGATATATGCGCCAGTCTCGAGGAGGGACATCGACACCTTGGTGTCACCAATTCTTTCGGCAACAGTGGCCATTCCCTTCGCAAGACGCCGAACAGAGCGCCATGCCTGGGTAGAGCGAGAAGAGAGGTTAAGCATCGTTGAAGATGCGGAGGTAGGTGAGGGTTTGCGGCGAAGATATTTGTGTTACCCGCACCCTTTTATTTGATCCACGGTCCCGAGCTGCTCCGGCCCGGAAACCGACACCCAATCACAAGGCTACGGTTTCTCAATTGGTGGCGAAGAACCCCCTCTTTTGTCCGAAATTTGCCCTGGTTTGTACGGCAAAAGCATGATGACTTACCCCTTTGGTTATAATTGATGCGTCTGATTCTGCGAACTAATGACAACAGCTATATTTTTGCTTTAGGTACTTTCTCGCAACAGCAGATTATAATATCCCTGTGACGGCACTAGTACTGGAATGTTACTACGGCCGAGAGTCGGCTTTTTTTTAATAAAGGACCAAGAAATTATCCCGACCAGATATTTGTTAGGAATTTTATCACGAAACAACCAATTTCACAGGTGCAATACGGAATCCGTCATGATTTGGTCACGTGATAGCTGATTTAAGGACGCGTCTGTCAGTCGCGAGTCGGCGATCACCTCCGCTCACAACTTCACGTGCATTGACGCCGCGTGGATCAAGCTGTGGCACTTGACGCATAGACCCTTTTCCCGCGACCTACTTGAAGTGTTCACTTTGGATACGACGATATTGAGTGCGCCGTAACTTCATCTTTCGACGATATGTGTTTATTTTGACTTCTCTATCTCTCCTGGTGTCGAAGAAAGTAGTTGAGGCGAATGGTTCTTTGTCCCGCAGCCCGTCTTCGTTCTACATAAACCAGACGGTCGAAGCGACACTTCGTTAGTCCCCCTTGCACGAAAACTACCATCGAGAAGGGTCCTTCGTTGCGCATGTCGCGCGCTACCTGTCCTGACCCAAGGGTGGGTTCGGGGAAACTCTGGGACGACTTGGGGAGCACGCAGTTTGTCACCTCCAAAAGTGGGGCTATCGAGACTAGGCCCCCCACTCATGCAAAACGAAATGCGTCGCGCGGGAGGATTATCGAATCTTCGGATGATGATGATGATGATGAATTGGACTTTCTTTCTTCTGGTTCTAGGTCCGAAGAGGTTGAAGAGACGTCTCCGTACAAGGGTAAACGCAGAACAATTAAGGGGCGTCCTAGGAAGGCCGTTGTTCAGGGACAAGAGCTCAATTACCATCCCGGATACCCTCCGAAAAGGAAGCTGCCAGATTTCAAGAAGTTAACAACCCCAAAGGAAGTGGGCGTGTCGACTTCCCGAAATAAGCTATCCAACATTTCACAAGTAGTACCAAAGCAAACAAAGTCGGATGGAATTCTTCCCACTCTCTCTAGACTTTCCGGGACATCGTCCGATGAGGGTGTATTTGTTGGTGATGCACACTCGTTGAACCCACGACGGGAAATCCAATCATCCGACTCGAGCGACTGCAGCCAGGCCACACCTCGTGCGAAGCATTCAAAGGGCCGTAGACCCGAGAGATTTCCTACCTTGGATCCTCTATCCATATCAGATTCGACAACGCACAAGGGGGCTTCTCGCAAGGCGGTAGAAAAAGGCAAAGTCCGGGTCAAGGGTTCTTCAGACCGTGTCACTTCCCTTGCTCACAGCGGGATGGTTTCTGATAGGACAACACCTCGAAAACACTCCGAGTCTTCTCGTTTTCCAATTCCTTCTCCACTGTCATCGCCTGGTCTTCAATATCCGCAGAGCCCTCTGTCCACTGTTCGAGGAACGAAGAGTCTGTGCTCATCCGATGCCGAGACCGATGAGGACGCCAACAACCGGACGCCGAAACAACGGCCTCCGCTCCGGCCATTCCCAATGATGGCTGCAAGTCTTCTGAAGAACTCTATCCGTTCTCCTCGTCTAAGAATCACTTCGACTCAACAGGCGCACCTAGGCGAGGGAGGCAACACAATTGCAGGTGATTTGGAAGAGTTTGGGGATGACTCTCGTTAGCACTTCCGACTAATATGTTGGTCTAATACTAACCATCTTTTCAAGTTTTTATATGCGAACCAGCGGATCCATCGATGCTGTGCCCTTTCTGCGATGAGAGGCTTCCCCCTAACCCTTCCCCCTTGTATCGCTCCCTTCTCGAATCCGCCAAGCGCAAGGCCTATCCGGATCCGCGCCCGAGTAACCCTCGAGGGCTCAAAGCTTCGATGGGCATATATGTTGCATCGTGCAAGCGTCATAGATTTGAGGCGCATCAGATACCTGAGGCCATAGCTAAAGGTTGGCCCATGGACATTGACTTTGGGAGGGTCAGGGATCGCGTCGAGCAACTACGTGATGGCCTCGGAAAACTGGTCAAAGGCGAAGGCAATGCAAGGGACGAGAACATATACTGGACAACAGTGATAAAGGAGGTACAGAAGATGGGCTCACGGGCTGCCTCGAGTGTTAAAGGCCAATTCGAGAGCTTCCAAAGGACACAGCCTGGGTAGTGAGTGCCCACTAGTCTTGCTAACTAGCACAGTCTAATGGTGGGTTCAAGTTATGGTGAACTTGGTTCAATGATCCTGCATCAAACGCTCTACAACATGTTTCCTCCGTCTTCGTTCGATGCACGATCCATTGCTCCTCTTACACCCCAGGATTTCATACAGCGCATCCTCGTTCCCGAAGCCGCTCTGGCTCTCATCATGGAAGACACTGGGCAGGGCAGGATTCAAGCTGTGCAGACGATGCGCGAGAGCGCCGGATATGGTGTGGCCATGTTTCCGGACACTGGTGAAGGCCCTGGGGTCGGAGCGGGTGAGGACATAGTGCTTGAGCGTGCGCGAGCACGGCGTCGTCAACTCGACGACGAGGAGCTAATGGAGGCTATGCTTCATTCTACGGGTTCTGGGGACGAGAAATCGAGCATGAACAAGGGGACGAAGCGTCCGAAGAAGCTCAACAGTGCAACCACAACGGATATTGAAGGGACCAGCGCTGCACAACACAAGATGAAGCGGAAGAAGGCGGGTTCGCGCACTGACGCGGAAAGCGAAGCAGGTGATCACAGACGCGAGGTCATGGCCACACGTGAGGACACCAGGGGTACTTCAAATTTCGCGACAGGGTACTCCACCCTTCAATCTCCCCCTCGGGCCTCACCAACCTCTCCGTCTCCTGGACCGAGCACTCTAGAATCCAACCTCGCACAATTAACACAAACCACCAACATGGGCCCACAAGTGTACAAGTCAGAGCCAAGGTCTTTCCCAAATGACGCATATAGCAACCCGAGGCATGTTTCCACAAATACGGGCGTCGCGCCCCATGTCTCACTGGCAATACCGAACTCTCTGGGAAGGCGAGACGGTCGTAGCACGAGTACCCCAATCGACGTAGATGCTCAGATCATCTATGTTGCCGATACGTCGTCGCAATCGGAAGATGAACCACGACACATCCCAGTAAAAGCGCCACGCCATGGGTTGCGCTCAAGTCGGACTACGGTGGGTGTGTCAGGATCAAGCGACGCAGAGGTGCAAGAAGTGGGCCATGATCGTCCTACACCAAGACCAAAGCCGCGCAGGCAGCTGCCCGAGCGTGGTGCTTCAGCTGGCCGACGCCTAGGACCGAATAGCCCCATCTCCCTACCTTCAGCTCGAGATTCAGGTCGCGATTCTAGCGTTGAGTGAGCGCTCGATGTGTGGACCGCTGACACCGGTTCTAATCTCGTACAGGATTATCGAGCCACCGCGAAACAACAATCGGCTCGCCTGGCACGAGGCTATGACGAGTGACAACACCGGCGGAGATTTCACCAACACGCGACGTCCTCAAGTTGGACAGTCGCACCCTAATCACGAAACCCACGACTGGCTGATAAACGACTCGGACTAGGATAGGATACTCATAAGCACTTTATACTAATCCCACAAACTACTCATGCACAGGTGGAGAGTCGTAGATAAGTAAAGCGTAATACATTTCGGTTGCTGTAGAGCTATCGACCTAATTTATAATATCCGTTGCTTCGGATGGTTTTCGTGTTGACGATAGAGGCCAACCTGGGATTGGGCCACTTTGACGGTCCTCCACTCGAAGGAAATACTCAGGAGAAAGAAAACCACGCTCGTCACCTTCAGTGAGGACAACCCCATTCTCTGAGAGAGAAAATGTGATCCCTGCATCCAAGGCTTTCTGCACATCAATATAGATCAACACCTGCGCAGAGTTGCGCATGCCTGTACCAAAATTGAGAACTATAATTGATGTAGAGGGGGTAGGACCGACCGCTTATGACCCCGTCTCCAGGGATGCCCTGGGCTAAATGTATATGATTCCGCCCCATCCGTGAGAGACCCTGGGCAGCTAATTGTGGCAGTCAGCAGTTTCCCCAACCGTTGGTAAGTCGAGACTGACATATTGACCCCCATGCCTTCCTACTCGTTCCATGCACTCCCATGGGGATATCTGTGGCGGATAAAATTGGCTTAAGGTCGAGTTTGACGGCCTAGGTTAGCGGTCAGTGGTCAATTCTTAGGATGGTGAGTGTATCTCGACCTTCAGTGAATGACCTTGGTTAGCGCAAATCCACCAGATATCATCTGCCGTGGGTGCGGCCTCATCTGGGCATTTGCGTAACATGTAACGATTCTTGGAATCGTTCTCTACCAAGCGCTGTAGGGTGGCAAGGTCGAGCTGGGTGGACGAAGATAGCCTGGGCAAGGCTAGCTTCATATGTCATGTTATCGAAGCTCCAATCTACTCGCCCCGGGATGTGAACATACGAGATCATTGACACGAACGTATCCATCAGGGCGCATGAATAGACCTTCTGATTTTGCACCATGACGTAGAATCCAAGATAGTGTCTTTGATAAGCGTACTTCCGGCGAGTCTTTTGAGAAACCACGGAGCGGCTTCCCTCCGCTTCCACTGGGCGGGGGTCGCGAGGCTTTCTGCTTCGGGGGATTGCTCATGCGGGAGTTTCTTGTATGGATGATGCGACAAAACGAAAAGAATGATTGTTTTGGCGTGTGAGTCATTGACCGCGCGGACGCACTACGGACGCATCACCGGCAGTACACCGGCTCTGTCAATCTCTTCCGTTTCCGTGACTTGCCCGAGGCTGATGCTGGCGCTGGCAATTCCTTCTCGGGTCCCCGGCTTCGCATCGAGTCTTGTTTAGTACCCCAATTGTGATTATTTCAAGGGCTATGCGTCTTCTAAGTTGATATTAACGAAGTCACTGTTCGCCACCCTGATATCTTGCAGCGAAGTCTCTAACTTGAACGATGGTCATAGCTACATCCAGCGAAGGACCCCCTAACTTGATGGCTTATACCACGTCTCGGCCACCAGGGGCCCAGGCCTTCTTTGATACGCTCTGTGGACATATCATTCACGATACGGGCCTTTCTTGGTAACCTGCCCGAGTTCTCCCTGTTCACGTGTCAATGTCATGATGGGACGCCTTGCGTTAACCATGAGGCGCCAGGCAAACATATATCACCCCGCAAGGCGGGCGTCTTCTCTCACCTACAACCCCTGTACCTTCGTTATCACCCTCCTAACTTCCTTCAAAACTCCGGGTACGGACTTTGGTATGTTTCCCCATATCAAGCCGAACATTTCCGAACACTAACGTTAACCCAGCTCCCTCCCCTCCCACTACACGCCAAACCACTCTCATATTTCAGTACGCAATTGCATTTGGACTCGTCGGGCTCTTTCGGAGTAATTCCGACCATGTCCTTTCGCCCCCGTCGCACCACTATGCGGCCTGTTCGCGAATTTGATTGTGTTCTCCGTGCTCGCGACCAGCAAGTATCCACTCTTCACGAGCAGACCACGGTCCTCAAAGCACAGCTCGAAACAACAGAGCGTCGCTTAACCAATGCCCGCACCAATGCACATGCAGACGCACGTGCCTATCAACTGCAGGAACGCAAGATCGAGCAGCTGCGCATGAAGCTACGTGACATACGTGGGGGATCAGCTGCCCAACGCCGGGAGCTAGAGGAAGTGAAGCGCGAGTCGGAAGTGCTGAAGACACAGCTAGCAGAAGCACGCGAGGAGAGCGTCAAACACCTAGCCCGCATAGCTGAACTCGAGGAAGCATCGCAAGAGGACTCGCAGCCAGCTTCCACGAGTAGTTTGCAGTCTCTCGACTTCGATGGTGTTTCTCACGATGACATCCTGGACGCACTAGTACAGGCCACCATCGGCCTGGAGGCATTAGCGAAGGTCTCAGAAGACATGTCGCTAGGACATTCCCCAGACTCCACTTCTTGGCCTACTACCCCGATCGACAAGGTCGAAATTGGTATTCAGACATTCTTCGACGAGAATACGAAGGCAAATCACTGTTGGGGTTGTCACCGGGAGTTGCAAGACGCGGAAGACATGGAACATCTTGTCTCTCAATTACGGGCCGCTTCCGAGCGGGACCAGTGCCGCATTCGGGATCTGGAGGTTGACATCGAGCGGGAGCATCGCCTCATCGAGGAATCACGAATAGCCATGGAGGAAGAGCGGCGTCTCGTACGGAATTTCAAGGCCTCTTCGGTTCAGGCACAGTCCCGAGTGGCGTCTCTCGAGGACGCTGCAAGGCAAGATCAAAGAGTTATCGAGGCATTAGACGCAACTGTGGAAACGTACCGGTCAGAGGTCGATAGCCTCGAGGCACAAGTACTTCTTCTCCACGCACTTCTAGACGAATCGCGCGCCTTTAACGACGACCTCGAGGAGAATTACGACTGCATCATACAGTGCAAGGACGCCTTCATTCAGGACCTTCGGGAAAAGATCGACGACCTCGCAGTCTCTGAGGCTTGGGACCAGCAACGTGAGGCCGCATTCAATGACATCCAGGACAAGCTCGAGGCCTCGGAGGTCGAGATTTTGGAGTTGCGCGTCGAGCTCGAAGGCGCCCAGCAAAACGCCGTCGTATCCACTAATCGGATCATCCACCTTGAAGCAGAGGCCTCAGCATTACGCCACCGACTCAGGACCACAGATGCAGAGAATGGGGATTTACGGGACGAATTAGGCATGACTATTGACAGAGGCTACACATTGGAGGAGGAACTTCTCGAAGCACAAGAACGGATGGACAATGCAGAGAGCACAATCCACCATCTTCGCCGAGAACTTGATCAATATTGCGACGCCTTGACGAAGTCACCTCCCGCTCGGGACGACATTCAGGACGCCATTGACGCCGATTCCGCGTCGGACGGGGGGTCTATCGACACACTCGTCATGGATTATGATGAACATTGGAAATTGCAATCTTCCGGCGACAAGGACATAGATTCCCGCGCAGCTTTCGATCACAGCCAACAATTTGTACACAACTTCGCGCCGGTTTCGGTGCGTGCGCTGGAACACCGCCTGGAGGCAATGACACTCAAGTACAAGGCGGCGGAAGCAGCGCGCATCTGTGGTGATGATGTAGAGGATCAACTCCGCACAGAGCTTCAAACACGTAATTTATGTCGGAGGGCGCAGATATCCGCGGCTCCGGTCCCTACGGACGTGGATCCGAACAGCCCAGTAGAGGAGCTGCACGGTTTATCCCCAATTCCAGAAGAAGAAGAAACAGATGCCCCGCTTGCGTTGCAGCGAGTCGCGCTACCTCGGATCCAAACGTGCCCTGCTACAGCGGCAATGAATGTAGTGGTACAGGCGGTCGCCAGAGGTGGCAGTGTGCGTGGCTCGGCGTTTGCGTTTACTAATTCGCCTTTGTTACCATCGCCGACGCTGTCTGATATTTGGTTCTCTGATGTCATTGCCTCCCTCGCGTTGACAGAGGGGACAGGACGTTCGGTCTTAGAGTGGGATCTTCCATCGCCCGGAAGCGACTCGGACAGTTCATAACATGTAGCATTATTTCTTCCAGCTTTGTACTCTAATTGTGTTTGCATATCATTATACAAGTTCCCGTTTCGCCTGGACGATTACCTAGAGCTGAAATTGGGGACCCGCCTGCAGGCGCTGCCAGCGGCACAAGTATCGAGGCACGGCACGGACGAGACGCCCACGCCTCCGTCCCAACAGTCCGGGTGATGGTTGTAGTAGTTGTGAGTCGTGGTGAGATCATCAACAACGCCTCATCCATCCAACGATCGATCTAGACTTTTATTTCACACCCCCTCGTCTCCGTGGTTTCCAACCCGTTTCCTCCCCCGACCGACGAAAAGCGATAATCCACCGTGAAATCGAACAAATTCTCCGAGAACCGAGAACCTTTCTTATGGCCCAAGACATGCGTGGGCGCTCATGGAGGTCACTCGCCGGAGTCGCCGCTGCACGCCTCGCTCCAATTAAAGACTATCTCGTCCAACGTGACCCCCGACCAACGCGCGGTGACCCCCTGCCCAACCAAAATGGATTTCCCGATGGCGCTACGAAGAGACCGAGCTGGACTCAGAGATTGGCGAGGAGGTCCAACAGTGATTCGGATGATGTAGCGACCACGGAGAAAGTCGTGCTGCTTCCAGGTTGGGCGTCGAGGAGATACCACCCTCAGGTCGGGCCATCAAATAATTTTGCAGGTGCGCACGACTGCCTGGTGTTCGAGACGAACTCGCTCATAGTCCGCAGGTGCACCATATGACATCGAAATCTTCGTTTCTGGGTACGTAGTCAAACACAAGACATCCGGCGTACTGTCACGTTCCCAGCGGACACTCCTGAGGCTGGCCAAAAGTTGGTTCACTCCTCTCTTCCCTTGATCGTACGGAGCTAACCGCTCGCTCAATCAGGGTTTGCGTACTTGCCGAAGCTACCGGGCCCATCCGATTCCGATGAGGACGATCTCCCCGGTGGGAGCCAGGCTTTGTCTAAGTCCACCGAGAGCCTGCTTGAGAGGATAGAACTCCCTCCAAGGCCTGACGAGATCACTCCGGAGTTGGAGAAGCTGGCCCTGCGCCATCCACAACACGGTTTTACCTTAGGCACTGTTCCAACCCCAACACCAAGTCGGCCCTCATCGCCATCCTTGACATCTGTCCACTCCACCCCTGAAATGCCTTCAGCTCGGTCCCTTAAAGCCCTGTCTAACGCCGCCAATGGAGTAGATGTTCTGCGTTGGCACTCAAATCTTGAGACACGTCTACGTCCTTTCTGGGTTGGCGTGCTCTCAAACCGCACGTTGGTGGTCTCCGTACGTCCCTACTTTGATTTGACTGAGGCCGAAGCCAAGTTCTCGAGCCCAAGTGAGCTGGCGCGCCTTGAGAAACCCCTTAATGAGCAATCGGCCACCACCGATGTAAATGGGGCATTCAAAATGCGCATTTTTATCCCTTGGAATACCCTCTGTTCTCACCCACGAGGCGCACCAATAGCGTCTGCCGATACGAATCATGAACATGATTTCTCTGTTACTGCAGAACTTCTGCCACCCCCTCCTCCAAGCCGCCAGCAGACGCCGAACGAGTACTGTCAGCTTGGGATACCCTCTCCACCGTTATGTATACCAACTGCAATAGCTGAGGAACGTGTCCCCCTCACACATTGTCCGATACGCGTCATTTCGGACATCGATGATACGGTGAAGTTGTCCGGTGTGACCCACGGCGCGCGGGCCGCATTTCGCAACGTTTTCGTCAAGGAGCTAGAAGAAAACGTGATTCCCGGGATGGGAGAGTGGTATAGTGAGATGTGGCGTCGAGGCGTGCGATTTCACTATGTGGTGAGCTTCTAGTCAGCTCTACCTGTCTCCTGTTCGAAAGTTGAATTTGTCATAGTCAAACGGTCCTTTCGAGCTTCTTCCCGTCATCAACGACTTCTTCCGGCTCGCTCAGTTACCTACTGGCTCGGTTCGCTTGCGATCATACGGTACACGTTCACTGTTCAGCGGCCTACTCTCTGCGCCTGCGGAACGGAAGCGGGATGGCGTTGTTGAAGTTCTCAAGTCGTTTCCTGAGTCGTCCTTTATTCTTATTGGGGATTCTGGCGAACAGGACCTTGAACTCTATGCTAACGTTGCAAAAGAGTACCCGCACCAGATCCTTTGCATCTTTATCCGTGACGTGAACATATACGAGGACGGCCAAGGTGGTATTGAGGACCCCACCGGTAATTATGTTCGAGATGGCACGATAACCGTGCAGGATCTACAAGCTAAGAGGAAGGGTTCATCGAGTGTCCCGGCGCCGCGGGGAGGGCGATTGTCGCCTAAGTCCACGAGCTCTCAGTTACCCCCTCCACCACCTGTATCTCGGGCATCATCTGGGACAGCGGATGGCCCCATTCCTGCCCTGTTGTACGGAGCCGGTCCCAAACTCTACACGGATCCTCAGTCCTCAGAGCCAGGGAGCGACGGGACGCCACAGCCCCTTGCAGCCTCTATGCTGATAGCTCGCACGCCTAATTCCGAGTCGGACAAGCAGCGCTTGAACTTACAGATACGTCTTTGGAAGGCGTGCACAGAGGCACCGGCAAACACTGTGATCCGTGTCTTCCGTGAGCCCCAGGAGTGTGTTGAGGCGTTTCAGGTCATACTAGGGTAGAACACCTACGAAAGTTTCGCGGTACACTTCATCTATTGACTAAGATAGATTCAGTTGGGTTACTCCAATGCTCGGGCTTTTTCGTTCACTATGTTGTCTGTATTATGTCCAAGTACTGGCGGTCAGATGTATGGATTATACTATTACTTCCGAATCACTGGATCACGCCGCTCCCCTTTTGTGTTCCTACACGCGAATTGGCTTAAAGACCCCATAATATCCATTCAGTTCAACCAGGGGAATGCAAAGGGATGGGCGGATGATCAAGAGCGAGGGACTCAGTACAGTGGACGCGCAGCGATACGCCAACAGGTCGACCAAGGCCGTTGACGCGCAGCCGATGCGGTATGATGTGATAAATTAAGGAATATGCAGGGTATGAAAGAATATACATCATGCAGCATTTCCCGTTGCGCTGGGCGCATTGTCTGGACGAGGTTGGTCTGCATAGCTACGCAAGACGAGTTCTATGTCCTGAAGTACGCCCATCATTTCCTGCGGGTAGCAACATCAGAACCTGAATAATCCTCGCAGAAGTACACGCCTACCACGTTAGTGGGGTCGAACTGCAGTCCGTATTGGACAGCTTCCCTCGCCTGGGGTAAATACCCAAGTGCGATGAGTGCCTTGGCCTTGCGGAAGTGACCCTTTGACCAGGGCTTTTTGAGCTGGATCACGGCCTCAGCGTCTGTGAGCGCGGAAACAAGCTCGCCGTGCTCGAAATAGGCCGCAGAGCGGTTGGAGAGGACGGTCGAAAGCTCCTCGCGCATAAATTGCTGGGCCTCCCAAGGCGCGCGTTGGGTCGCGAAACCCGCTGCTTGAGTATAGCGACCAATGGCTTTCTCCCATTGGTGTGTTCGGAAAAGGGCCTGACGCGTATTTAGACGGAAGCTGATGTGGCACAAAGGCACGTACATTCCCTTCTTCCTTTGTCTGATTAATAATCTGGGACAGCTTCTGATTGACAACGTTCGGCGGGGGTGGGCAGAGCAGTGTGGGATTGGCAGCGAGGACTTTAGATAGGCGGTTCAGCTGGGTATAGTCTACGTCGCATTCATCACACTTTTCGCGAGAGTGCGCTGCACAGAGTGCAGCCACGTTGGTGGAGTCCAAGGTGACGTCGACGGGGCGAAAATCTGCTTCGATTACTGCCTGCATTACTGGATCCGGACGCGGCAGTATTTGCTGTGGTACTTGGGCCTGCATTGTCTGCTGCTGGGGTTGTGGAGGCGACGCCATGGCTGAAGCTGACGCGGAGTAATGAAGAGTACGGACACGCAATCAAAAGACACTGACGTGACCGACCATGGCAATCGTGGGAGAGCTGACTAAAGTTCTCTCACGCGATTTTTTTTGGGAGTCATGAGCGGACATCTGTCCTCTTTTTTTCCTTCTTTCCTCTTTCTCAGCCATCATCCAGAGGCTTATAGAACTCATCCTCAACTTTATTCACTCAAGAAAAAAGCAAAAAAGATCCATTTCCTTCTAATATGTCAAATGGAATTGTAAACGGTACTACAGGTCTCGAGTCGTCTTTCGGTGTGTTATACTTTCATCACATCCACCTATTCTCCTTAATTTTGATTGATCCTCCCTAGCGTCTCTTGGTGTCAACGGCACAAAATCCGCATATGTACCTCCGCATTTAAGAGCATCGCAGCGGGCTGCTTCCTCCCCTACTAGCACTGACGGGTGTGTCTATCTATACTTCTTTTTCCAGTTCTACAACTTTGATCGGTACACAGGAGCGGCTGGAACGACTCCCGGACCTCCTCTCCTTTCCCTCGCACCGGTTATGGGGGCGGAAAGGGTAGTTATGGAGATAGATCCATGAATGGGCAAGTTTCTGCCTTTGGAGGAGGCCGCCGTAGCGACAACTGGTCTGAACGGCCACACAGCAACTATGGCGGTGGAGCTCCTAGGCATGACTCTAGCCCACGTGAGTCATCTGGCTATGGCGTCTGGAGGGATGGACAGCACATCGTCGGGGGGCGTAACGTACGCCTTGAGAAGGAGCTGTATGGTGATGCTGAAGATCCGTCTAAACAACATACCGGCATAAACTTCGAAAAGTATGATGATATCCCTGTCGAGGCTACCGGTGCCGGGGTTCCAGAGCCTATCAGTGCTTTTACAAGTCCTCCCCTAGACCCAGTACTCTTGGAGAATATAGGCTACGCTCGCTACACTACGCCAACCCCCGTCCAAAAGTACTCCATACCGATTGTTGCGGGCGAGCGAGACTTGATGGCGTGTGCTCAGGTTCGTCCCACTATCGTGATAACTGTCCTCTAGTTCTCATTTATTCGCAGACTGGTTCTGGGAAAACCGCGGGCTTCTTGTTCCCGATTCTCTCTGCATCCTTCTCCAATGGTCCTCCGATTGGCGGCGCGAATGGACCTTCTTATACGCGGACACGCAAAGCTTACCCCACCGCTCTAATACTCGCGCCTACTCGTGAGCTCGTAAATCAAATTCATGATGAGGCTCGCAAGTTTGCCTACCGCTCTTGGGTCCGCCCTGCTGTCGTTTATGGCGGTGCGGACATCAACGGGCAACTGCGTATGATCGAACGCGGTTGTGACTTGCTTAGTGCCACTCCTGGCCGGCTTGTTGATCTTATCGAGCGTGGTCGCATAAGCCTCGCCAATGTCCGTTACCTAGTGCTGGATGAGGCCGATCGCATGCTTGATATGGGTTTCGAGCCACAGATTCGAAGAATCGTCCAGGAAGAAGACATGCCAGGGGTTCACGATCGTCAGACGCTCATGTTCTCCGCTACTTTCCCTCGGGACATTCAAATGCTTGCCAAAGATTTTCTGAAGGATTATATCTTTCTATCTGTTGGCCGCGTTGGTTCCACTTCCGAGAATATCACGCAGAAGATCGAATACGTAGAAGACCACGACAAGCGCTCAGTTCTTCTCGATCTCCTCACATCTAATCAGACCGGCCTGACACTCGTTTTTGTGGAGACAAAGCGAATGGCAGATATGCTGTCCGACTTCCTCCTCAGCAGTTCTTTCGCGGCTACCTCGATACACGGAGACCGCACACAACGTGAGCGCGAGATGGCGCTTCAAACGTTCCGTCAGGGTCGTACACCAGTTTTGGTTGCCACTGCCGTTGCCGCACGAGGACTCGACATTCCAAACGTAACTCATGTTATCAACTATGACCTACCCAGTGACATCGATGATTACGTCCATCGTATTGGCCGCACCGGTCGCGCTGGTAACACGGGATTGTCGACAGCATTCTTCAACCGAGGCAACAAAAACATCGTTCGCGATCTCCTCGAATTGCTCCGTGAAGCAAACCAAGAAATTCCTCCCTGGCTTGAGTCCGTCGCCCATGAATCAGGCTTTGGTGGCGGAGGGTATCGGGGTCGTGTTGGTCGTGGTGGAGGTACCCGTCGTGGTGGTTCCACACGCGACTACCGCCAATCCGGTGGTGGTGGAGGATACCCCGGCAATTTCGGTGGACGATCAGCAAGTTACGGCAGCGGTGGTCCCCATTACGGTAACGGTGGCTACGGTGGTGGCTACTCCGGTGGTGGGGGTAGTAACAACTGGTGGTAATCATCGGATGATCGCCAGGTATACTCCACCAGTGTGCCGCCAACTCTCAATCATCGTCCCCTTTCTTTCTCCCGTTCTTGTCTGTTTCCCCTTTATGCAGGTTGGTCAATGATCGTAGAAACCTTTCTCTTCCGCCTTCGTCAGTTCCAGCCGCCACTATGCCCGCTCCCCTCTTGTTTCTTTGGATTCTGCGCTGCTCTCATGACTATACATGTTTTGTCTCGTTGCTCTTCGTCTGGCATGACTTTACGACCCTATTTTATTGTCTCCCGTCCCATTGTTCATGTCTCTCACATCCCCCGCGCGCCGCATTACTGTTTTTTTCCACTACCATCATCATCACCTTGAGCGCGCATCCGTTTGCTGATATATTAGACATCAACACCAGCCGGGATCCCCGGGTCACCTCACTCGCATTGATAGTAGTCCGTCTGCAACTGTGCACGATACCCTTGTTCTTGCGCAGGCACAGCACACTTCTAATTATGTTTGCATCTTGCCAGCATTACGAGACAATTTGTTAGAGCATCGCATATATAATGTATCCTCCTAGTCTAGTGCCCCAATAACGACGTTTCATCTGTCAAGCTGCCGAGTCCTTATACGTGTGACCGAGATACAAGTCTACATGCATCTGAAACGATATGGCTGCTGATCCAATACGCGGCTTACTGTCCGTGAGTACATGAGCTCTTAGTAAATGCCATGCCCATCAATCCTCTTTAAGTGGCCGTCACATCCCTGGAATATGTCAAACAGACCCAGTAAAGGCGCCCTCTTGTCAACCGGACGGGGTAGCCCAACGCTACTTCGTGATCGTTGCGCTATCACGCACAAATATCTGCCAGGCAGCATGGTACTTAGGTGGTATCGCGTGCTCCCTTATCTTTTCATCGCTACATGATCGGGATTAGCATCCTGCATCATGTCACCTTTCAAAAACAAAAAGGACGCACCTAATCCGCCGCCTGTCAACGTCGCTCTCTACCACATTCCCATCGTACAGCTTCACCGCGCTGTATACGGCAAAGAGCCCGGCAGGTACGATGAGCACGGGGAACTCCGCAAGCGGGAGCAACAGCATGTTCTGAAGTGCAGCGCGTCCCGCCGAATACAGAGATACATGCACACCACGCCACGTCGCTGCCCTCTGTCCCTCCTCGTGCTGGACCTCTGCGCCACCAAAAATATCGACGAGGGCTAGGCAAGTCGCGCGCGCGAAGAAGTAGCACTGGTACTGGAGGAGCGCATACGACGGGAAGTGTGCGCGGATGGTAAGCAGGAGGACGGAGAGGTGCAGCAAGGAGGGGCGGGTCGCAGCTGGGCAGGGCGCGAGAGAGAAAGAGACGGTCGAGAGAGGGACGCAGGGGCCGTGTTGGGCAAGAATGGGCGCGGGCGTGGCGTCGTGCGAGACCTGCACGCTGTCATAAGCCTCGGGAGATGGTGGAGGTGGACCGAAGCGCATGAGCGTGCTGATGTATCGTGCTGAAGACGCCAGGGACGAAGATGGTCCCGCCGCCTCGGTCGGCGTGTGCTGCTGGGCAGCTGTGAGAACATCAGCATTGCGGTCGACGCCTAGCACGACCTTTGAGCCGGACGGGTGACAGGCGTGCACGACGAGAAACTCGTGCTCCATGTCGGAGAGGGCTTTGTAGTGGACGACTTGCTCGATTAGACAACGCTTGGCCTCAGAGGAGACACGCTGGATGGCAGTCGCCCATGCGTCTAGAGGCGCGGTGTAGAAGGTATTTGGGAAGAGATGTGGGCTCTTGTCGCCGGGCTGAGAGTCGCGAACCATCCCCTTTTCCGACAAATAGAGAGGTTGGGCCATGCCTTACAGGCCTTACACCTGGCTGTACAGATGAGTACCGTGGCGTGCGGATAGCGCTTACAGTAACCCCCGATTCATACACACACTCCAACCCCCAAGGTATTAGAATCTACAGAAAACTCTCGTATAGCTTGTGTGGCCCTTGAGAAATATATGGAGCACCAACACATGGTATCGAATTCGTGCGTAAATGCCCACTGCCCGTGACTCTCCCGCCTATAACCCGTCATTCCAGCGATCCCTCTGGTTCGGAAAATCCTGGACTAAGGTGCGTCAATCCCCCTTTTTTTGTAGTGACGTTGGATCCAGAAACGTCCTTGTGCAGCACTCAGATCGCCGAATCGCAAGGCATCCCTCAGATTCGTGTTGAGATGACGGGTATGTACTTAAATCCTGACTGGTTGATGCCCCGATAAGCATTTAATCTCTTTGTTAGTCCTTCGAGCGCATAATGTCCCTAAGATCGCGAAACGGTTTCGCCTAAAGAACCAGTTCTTCGTCACTGTGACCGACCAGGCAACAACGAGAAAAACAGCAAGTGTTTCGATTAAGGGACAGACGGTGCAGTGGGATCAGAGATTGGATGCCTTGTAGGACATGTATTTTTAATCCCGTTTTCCGGCTAAGAATTCCGTTCAGTTTTGTACAGCCGTCTTCACGTCTTATATTGTGTCTTTATGCGAAGCGATTGGCGCACCCCGGTACACTTATTGGAAGGCTTGAGACATCGATACTTGTCGAATCCCAAAGTGGTTTGTTTTTCTACGAGAGTTATCACTTTTAACTAGTAGCTGAATATCTCGCTTTGTAGACGTTCCTTTTGCCCTTAACAATGGTGACGGACAAGCTGGGCAGTCGGTCCAGCCGATCATGCTTTACTTGACGATTACTGTGTCAGCGAACGCGACTTCCCATCCGATCTTGCCCATCAGTACCACCACGACTGAAGTAGGTGTCTCGCCTAAGGAACAAGCTACGGAGCCCATTGTGGCCAAAGACTCCATCGAAACCGCTCCATCTGTAGTCGCCGCTGCCCCCGAACCTCTTTCACCTCCGATGGATCACGTTCCCATTGAGACTAGCACTCCTATACCACCAGTGCCCGATATCCGGGAAGCGGTGTCACCTGCAGAGAAGGCTCTCCATGATGCCGATGAGGCTACCAAGGCGATTGATCTTCCAAGTACATGGGAAGGTGCAAGTTGCGAGAATCAAGTGGGTAATGGATGCTGTGAGCCCAGCTGCAGAAGTACGCCACAGCGCAATTTCCTTTTGCCTTATGCTTGACCGAGCCGACTTTCGTCCTCAGCTTCACCCGTACGCAAAGATGGCATGTGGCCTGCTATTAGCAATTCCCAAGGTGCGTCGATTCGCGTTATCGTCTGAAAGGAAACGCCGATGCTATGTTAATCTGGATACTAGACACTTCTAGAACAGTTTCAAAGTGACGACAACGTCCGGACCCTACTTTTAGCCATGCACGATGCGTTTGACTTCGCAGACCAGGAAGACATTTTGAAATCTATCAAGCGCGAGTCCAAGCAGGCCCGAATCCTTACGCTCATGTTACAGCATGTTTGTAATTGCAGTGACTTCGTCCAATCTTATGCAAAGGAACCACGATTCTGTACGTCGTCTTCGACTACTTCATTGGCCGACGTAAACGCGCAATTTGTAGGGAAGCGCACGTTGGACAATCTCGGTAGCCAAGTCGACAAACAAATTGGGGACTTCCGCACCACGCTCATCGAACTTCGAAAGACTTTCTTAGATCAGGCCACCATCACTACAGAGATAACTGCGCTCCAAATTCTAGACGATGTGGGAATAATTTCGGCCAATGTTGGCAGGATTTCTAGTCAGCTCGACGGGATGGCTAGTCAACTTGATGGGATGGCTAGTCAACTTGATGGCGTAGCTAGTCAACTTGATGGGGTGGCTACCCAGCTGAAGTGGGTATCGAGCCAAGCCTCAGACGCCGGTACGTTGTCATGATAACTTGGTGGCTATCAATCTAATAGTTGTCACAGAGCTGGATGCAAAAATCAGAGAGATACCGTATGGGACAGGCTCGCGCTTCATGCCTGAGAGAGGCTGCCTTCCGGGAACTCGCACAGCATTCCTGGACTTCATCGATAATTGGGTGAACAGTCCCGGCTTCGAGCGTAGTCTTGTTCTATTCGGACAGGCGGGCACCGGAAAGTCATCCATCGCACACGAGATCGCGCGTCGCTTCGATAGAATGCACCGTCTTACGTCATCCTTCATTTTTTTACGGAAGGAGCAATCTAAACGCGAGGCTTACCATCTCTTTACGACTCTTGCTCGCGATCTCTCCGACCGCTATCCGTCATTCAAAACCGCACTCGGGAAGGTCATTGAGGGTAACTCCTCTCTTCGAATTGGTACTCGTGACTATCCCACGCTTTTTCAATCCCTTATCCTGGAACCGCTTAAGGATCTGCACATCGTCGGTCCTATTCTTGTCGTAATCGACGCCTTGGACGAGAGTGGAGACACGACTGGTAGAAATGGGTTACATACATTTCTTGCTAAAAACCTGTTCCAAACTGCCGTCGAACTTTCGTGTGCTTATCACATCGAGGCCGGAGGACGGCATCCAATCTGCGTTCAATAAAGTGCCGACAACCAGGATCAAATATATGAACGATTCTGAGCTAGCAGCTCGAACGGACGACGATATACTCACCTACCTTCAAGGGTTACTTCCTTCAGATGAGTTCGAAAAGCATGGCGTTGCGTTGGTAAGAAAGGCAGAGGGATTGTTTCAGTGGGCAGCAGTTGCCGGTGGATTCACCCTAGACCCTCCTGAATGCTTCGCGTTTAGCAAAAAGGAGTGCATAAACCATCTTTTGAAACTCGCGACAAATTGCGATGGACAAGACCCGTTGGACGAGTTATACAAGGAAGTCCTTGAAGGATACATCACACATCGAAAAGCACGGCTTCTGTTCCGCTCCGTGGTGGGACAGCTCATTACTGCATTAGAACCCCTCTCCATCCGTTCCCTGACCACTTTGCGAGGACACTTCCTCAATGACAACGACGATATTGATTCTGTTGTCACAATGCTCGGTCGCCTGGGCTCGCTGTTCAGCAATGTTACCTTCGTCTGATGGCACCCTCCCTATCGCACCTCTCCATACGTCATTTCGTGATTTCCTGATAAATAAAGAGAAGAGCGGTGATTTTTCTATTGTTCTTCGGGACGCCCACTATGGATTGGTCCATTCTTGTCTCGGTCTAGTGCTCCGCGACCTCAGGTTCAACATCTGTAACATTGAGACATCATATCTTGCTAATAAAGACATTCATGACCTTGAGGCCCGCGTTTCTAAACACCTCCCACCTGCTCTGTTGTATGCCTGTCGTTTCTACGACGATCACCTAGAACACCTTGATTTTGAAACTGATCTATTTTTCAAACTCCGAGCTTTCTTCGAGACGAAATTCCTTTTTTGGCTGGAGGCCCTTAGTTTGACGGGCAATGTGCGTCTTGCTTTGCCAGCGTTGTCATCTGTGAACGTGTGGCTAGCCTCTGGTCGAAGTGTAAGTCTGAACACCAGTTTTGCGAGGCAGGCGAGCAACTAATGACAACAATCCCAGCATGTTTCTCAGACAGAGCTAGATGAATTCACCGCATTTATCAACGACGCCTCTGCGTTTGTGCGGTATTTCGGGATGGCCCTGGCAAAGAGTGCTCCTCATGTCTATCTTTCGACTCTACCATTTTCACCCACTTGTTCTCTTGTTTCTATGCATTATTCAAGCATGTTTCCTCGAATACCGCGTGTCAAAAGTGGGCGATTGTCCCGTTGGCCATCATCGGAGATGGTGATTTCACATGTTGGGGGTCCGGTCAATTCCATTGCACTCTCATCAGATGGTCAGCGTATCGTCTCAGGCTCTCACGATGGAACAATTCGTGTCTGGAATGCCATCACAGGGGAGACGGTGGCGGGCCCCTTTGGTGGACACTCGGATTCGGTCACGTCGTTTGCATTCTCTTCAGATGGCCGGCACACCGTCTCAGGCTCGGACGATGGAAGAATTCGTGTGTGGAACACGATGACGGGAGAGGCAGTGGCGGGCCCATTTACTGGACATTTGAATTCAGTCAGGTCTGTGGCATTCTCTCCAGATGGCCAGAACATCGTCTCAGGCTCAGGCGACGAAACAATACGTGTGTGGAACGTCACAACGGGGGAGACCGTGGCAAGCCCATATACTGGACACTCGAATTCGGTCAGGTCTGTGGCATTCTCCCCAGATGGCAAGCACGTCGTCTCTGGCTCGGATGATCAAACAATTCGTGTGTGGAACGCCGTGACGGGAGAGACAGTGGCAGGCCCATTTAGTGAACACTCGCATTGGGTCATGTCTGTGGCATTCTCTCCAGATGGCCTTCACATCGTCTCAGGCTCGGTCGATCAAACAATTCGTGTCTGGAACGCGATAACGGGAGAGACAGTGGCAGGCCCATTTACTGGACACTCGGATTGGGTCAGGTCTGTAGCATTCTCCCCAGATGGCAAGCACATTGTCTCAGGCTCGGATGATCGAACAATCCGTGTGTGGAATGCCATGACGGGAGAGACAGTGGCGGGCCCATTTACTGGACACTCGCATTGGGTCATGTCTGTGGCATTCTCTCCAGATGGCCAGCACATTGTCTCAGGCTCTTACGATGGCACAATTCGTGTGTGGAACGCCGCAGCGGGAGAAGGAATGGCAGGCTCATTTAGTGGACACTCGAATTCGGTCAGGTCCGTGGCATTCTCTCCAGATGGCCACAACATCGCCTCGGGCTCGAACGATGGAACAATTCGTGTGTGGAACACCACGACGGGAGAGAACGCGGCAGGCCCATTTAGTGGACACTCGAACTCGAATTGGGTTCTGTCTGTGGCATTCTCTCCAGATAGCCAGAACATCGTCTCAGGCTCTTACGATGGCACAATTCGTGTGCGGAACGCCACGACGGGAGAGACAGTGGCGGGCCCATTTACTGGACATTCGGATTTGGTCACTTCTGTGGCGTTCTCTCCAGATGGCCAGCACATTGTCTCAGGCTCTTATGAACAAACAACCCGTGTGTTGAACGCTATGACGGGAGAGACGGTGGCTGGCCCATTTACTGGACACTCGGATTGGGTCAGGTCTGTGGCATTCTCTCCAGATGGCAAGCACATCGTCTCAGGCTCGAACGACCAAACAATTTGTGTGTGGAGCGCCATGACGGGAGAGACAGTGGCGGGCCCATTCAGTGGACACTCAGGTTGGGTCGGGTCTGTGGCGTTCTCTCCAGATGGCCAGCACATTGTCTCAGGCTCTTACGATGGAACAATTCGCGTGTGGAATGCCATGACGGGAGAGACAGTGGCGGGCCCATTTACTGGACACTCGGATTCGGTCACGTCTGTGGCATACTCTCCAGATGGCCAGCACATTGTCTCAGGCTCGGAAGATCGAACAATTCGTGTGTGGAACACCATGACGGGAGAGACAGTGGCGGGCCCATTTACTGGACACTTGCATTGGGTCATGTCTGTAGCATTCTCTCCAGATGGCCAGCACATCGTCTCAGGCTCTTACGATCGAACAATTCGTTTGTGGAACGCCATGACGGGGGAGACAGAAACTACTACTGGACAGGTCGAGTTCACTAACCAATCCAAGATAAACGATGAGGGATGGATATGTGGTAGCAATGATGAACTTCTAATGTGGATCCCATCGTTGCATAGGGCAAATCTTCACCGCCCAAGTAATATCTGGGTTTCAGGCGAACACGAAACTCGCCTAGATCTTTCTACTTTCGTGCATGGTCACGATTGGAGTACTTGTATTATCGACACCTAGATAGAACTGCTGCAATGATGTGCTTTGCTTATAAGTCCGATGACGATAAGAGGCTTAAGACCTCCTCGTGGCATTATGCGTCACGGCTGAACGACTTGGTGTCGGTGTAGTCTTGGTATTGGGTTGGATGACTGAGACTTGTTATAAGTGAGCGCTCTCACATCGCGCCGGCAGCGGTGTCGATAGGAAACCAGTCTACAGCAGAGAGCTAGGGTACAGCTTTGAAAGCCAGCCAGGCCTAGGAGAATGTGCCAGCAGCCTGAAGGCGCCAGCTTGATACTACATGTGGCACCAGGGTTGGCCTCGCAGACGTACGCTTAAACCCCATATGAGATAATAAAATTGAAATTCTAACCTGAGTATTCTGTCTACTACTGAAACGATCTCACCCTGGGCCAGGGACTAAGTAACAGTTGCGAATTGGAGGTGCCTACTTGACCACAAATAAGAGAAAGGCTGGCCGCGGCAGTGCGCGGCGCTAACTTTCAATGCAGTCAACTTGAAATTCCAAACATATAATAGAACACCCATAGCACGTCTCTGAATGGGTCGGATCCCTCATGTTCCAACTCTGCCGACATGGCCTTGCGGGTGGCGGCTACTGGTAGATACACCTTCCACCTGCGCCTTTCTCACTCGATAAATCCGTGTACAACACCTATCGCGTGTCGGTAACGACCAACGCCTGTCAGATGCTGCTGTAGTACAAACAACCACTGGCGGGATTACTATAGGTCGTGGCGGCATACGGAATAAGACCCCTAGGTATATAACGTTCAAAGAACCCGGGGCATCTCCAGCGTAGCTCTTTGGTTTGTCTACCTGCAGGTGCGTTGGGCCTTGAAACCCAGTTCACAATTTCTACAAGACATCGAGTATGCACCAAAGCCATTCTAGAAGCATTGAAGGCAAACGCACCCCAAGGCGAGGACGCTTGACCCAGATGATGCCATCAACACTGCAAGTTATGTTAACAGTCACTGGTCCGTGAGGCAGGGATCCGTGGGGAGGTCTCTTGACTGCAGAAGATTACTTTGTCCGCTTCCTTGGACCCATTGCGTAACTTACAGCGGGAAATACGTGCGCCATGAGAATGGCGCCAGTTTAGGGCGTGATATGTCGACATCTCTCGGAAAGATGGGATTGTACTAGGTCAAGTACAACCCGAATTGCAATCCCGCGATTTGCCACACCCGCAAAGTTGACCCCGTCGTGACGGTACCTGGCTCGCAGACGTCTAACTAATGGAACAAGCAAAGTGTATTCGTAACATCCAAAAGGTTGTGTCACGCGACAGAAGAAAGGCGGTTACGAAGGGTCAACGAGTGGAGCAAACCCAACACTCTTCCGACCAAAGTCGAAGGCAGTGTAGACACTTTGTAGGAACGTATCCCCCAGAATCCAGAAGCGTACTACCGACGGATTATCAATCAGCCGATCCATCTCAACAATGTCATTGGAGAGTCCTCTCACCGATCTTCGACTGAAACGCCATCCCGCCATAACATCGATTCGGTTGGCCATTGACAGGTCCAAGGTTGAACATATTGGGTGAAATGGGAAACGCCCTCCCTCCAAACTTGAGAGCAATGGTCATGTTGAAGTCGCACGGAACTGACGACAAGACCTATGGTTCAAGGACGGACTTAGAAAGCGGTTGCGAGATGACGAACTAGTGTACAGTCCTGATTTGGTCCCATTGCGGTTAAAAGCGGGAACTGCGCCAGGAATTCGTCCATATATTGCCGCAACTGCTTCGGCGGGACCTAGGATGAGTGTTGAACCAGTGTCGATGAAAGCCTGCGTCGCTGAGAAGACTTTGCAACCGTTGAGCGTAATCCCATCGAGGGTGACTTGCCAATAGCCCTGGAGAAAGTGATGTCCTGAAGGTAGCGGTAATACAGCATAGCGTACCTCCTTCGTAACCGGGACGTAAGTGAAGTTGCCTTGGTAGAGCTCCCTATTCGTCCCACCTAAGAATAATTCGGAACCCTCATTTGCCAGCCGCACACCGAAAACGGGTTTGGAAACGACGCCCTGTGAGATAAGGTTGATGAAGAATGGGGTAGCGTTGTACTTCGAGACTGATTGAAAACCGAGACCCAGCAGACCATCTGGTGCGAACGTAGAAATGGAGAAACCTGTAGAATATTCACTGGCGACGCCAACAACTTGTCCTTTGGCCTAAATCCACGCTACAGAGAACCACCCGACCTAGCAGGTAATGCCAACTTACGGACAACCCCGCAATGGAGACAGCATCGGTGTATCCCTCGACAGTGGCAGTTGAACCATCGCCAAACTTAAGGCGGAAAGTCCTCCCAGTGTCAGATGCACTATAGCTTTCAGACGGGTTATACATAGCATGGCCGGAGCAGGTTTCTCCACAGTGTGGTCCGGGTAAGAACAGATCGCTGCTCCCCGTGTCGAAATCCACTAGTGCTCATCAATTGGCGATACGAGAGGGACAAGGTGGGAGAAAAGGCGAGGCGCACCAAGGAACTTCTTCGCGGGGTTACCGACGGAAATCGACCCATACCACAGCTGCTGGTCGGCCGGTGCAAGCGGAATAGAACCCATGTCCCGTTTCTCTTGTACTAGGCCTGGGAGCCTGTCCAGGGGGTGTCTTTCACCCGTGTTCCTCTCGTACGCAGAAAATCCATCTTGGACCTTGCTGGGGTGTTGAGTCAGAGACGTGCATAATAGGAAAAGCGCAGAGCTGACTGACCCGACCGATTGCTGGATATTGCTTTGTAAGAAATGTGGGGAAAGGGTCCCATGCGCATTAAGTGTACTCCGCTTGTGGATAGGGATAGGAAGACCCGGTGACCGATGCGAACCCCGAGACGAGACAGCCACGGCGAGGAGCGGGAGCGTACGAACAAAAGATACGAGAGGTACGAGCAGCTTCATCTTGAAATCTTGAGGATCGAAAACCTGTAAAAGCCCACAAAGATACCACAGGTCCGTGAAAAGAGGTTTAACGACGGCGATAGCAGACGGGGCTAGCAGTCTAGTCCACGGAATTGAAGCTATGACGATTGTGGTGAGCAGGGACCACGAACCCAACTGGAATTTCTATTCCGTCCAATGGTCTTGACGACGTTACGGGGCGAGTCGGTCGTAGTGTGTGGAGCGGTTCCATTGTTGTCAGTGGGGTAACTGCAGTGGACTCCCGTGCGATTCATCTTCAGGTGGTGTGGATCCCAGCTATCTTGCAGCATGCTCGAAGGTGATTGATGTTCTGAATTTACAGCCAAAACGGGCTATGACAGACCGGTACCAACCTACAGCAGGTGGCAGCCTAGGTGACTATGATAGAGAACGTCACAGTCATGTTCCAAATGACTATGACTGGATCCCGGCAGCGGCACGGACAACGTGAGCAATATCGCGTGAAAGCACGTGGGCGTGTCGATATTACCATGACTGTAACTGCACGTTACCTTTAGTCATCGTGTATCTCTTTTTACCGAACAGGGAAATCTTGGTGTTAAAGATGACTGAGGACCATCCGGTTATGAAGCGGATGCAGACCGCGTTATCCTTTTATCAACCTCGAATTCACAGCGGACTTTGCATTTAAAGCGAGAGAAAAGCTCGTCGTACTCAGCACAAGCGTTGAACTGGCATCCCTACTTCGTCTCCTTACACTTTTCTCTCCACTCACCAATCGACACATCGTGCCTAGGAATCTTGCCACTTCTATTTCAACTATGTCTGGTGGTACCGAATTCCTCCTACGTCCCAGCACCGACCGTGGTCACAGTAACCATGGCTGGCTGAAGACATTTCATACGTTCAGTTTCGCAAAGTATGTGTCCCATTCTTCCTGCCAGTTACCCACCATGCTTAAAGGCGCACGTACTTGCACAAGTTATGATGACCCTAGGCACTCTCAATTTGGGAGCCTCCGTGTCTTGAATGAGGACCGTGTCGATGCCCATACCGGTTTCGGGACACACAGCCATCGCGAGTTTGAGATATTCTCCTATGTTGTTTCCGGAGAACTACAACAGTGAGTGTTTAGTGCAATGCGTATTACTTTGCAGTTTTTGAAATAGTCCTGTGTCCTATAGCAATGACTCCATGGGCAACACAGAGGTGCTCAAGCGTGGCGACTTGCAGATGACCTCCGCAGGTACTGGCATCCGCCACAGCGAGCACGCTCACGGGGACAAACAAGTGCACTTCCTCCAGATCTGGAGCACGCCCTCGGTCTCGAACCTCAAACCCGCATACTTCACCAGGTGAACGCTATCCTTACTCCGTTCTAATCTCCTGACGTTAATCTGGCGATATGTGATAATACACAGGCACTTCACTGATGAAGAGAAGAAAGACCAGTGGGCGCACGTGGTTGCACCAGTGGGAGAGCCCGGCGTTTCTGACGCTCGTGAAGCCGCGGGTCCCGCTCCCGTGCACTCGCCCCTCTCCCTCCGTGCCACACTGCTTTCACCAGGAAGGAGCTTGTCCCACCAGCTAAGCGCTCTATCGTCAAAAGCATATATCCACGTAGTGCAGACTTCAGGATATAATCCCAGCTCCGCCTCTGGCAACACCGTCCGCGTATATGCGCCTGGCACTCAGGATGCTATACTGCGGGAGGGAGATGGGCTCTATATCACTTCCTCCACCAGGGACTACGATCAGCGTGGAGAAACACTGGTGAAAGTGTCGCAGAGCTCCTGTTATTCGAATTGGCTTAAGGCTGGGTGTTTGGATCCCGTATAGCTACTTTTTGTTCGCCGTTGGGGTGTATGTGAGTTCAGATGAGTAAATTTGGCTCGGAATAAGTTTATACGTGACTGCGTATACTGTAATTTTTGAGGACTTGAAGTGGCAATTCTACTGGACGGTCGGAAAGAGCGGAGTTTGACCGACAGCAGTGTGCTACCCATCGCCTGTGCTCACGCCTTCATGGCACGGCTTTCCTTCTCACATATATCGTCCCACGCTTTTCTCAACCTCCAACCTCCGTCGCTTCTGCTGCATTGCGGCATGCGCCGGCCGACTGAAACGTCTGGAGATTGCCCGACTTAGGAGAGTCTCAGGTATGCGCTCGGATTCGAACCGCGCTATTCAGGAGACTTTGGGGCTTCCTCCATCGCGCGCCCCTTTTCGCCACCATTTCAACACCGCATTTCGTCTTGGAGCCTCCCATTTCTACGCCAGTCAACTATTTTCAGTCTTACCCCTTCACTCCTATCCTCTGAGGACTTTTTATTTCTTTGCGCATATTTTGTTTAAATGTAGAAACCTGTAATATCTATCAAAGTGCCATCCACTCGATCGATCTTATCTGGTTCTCAGAAACTCTTTGTGTTGTGTGCTCTCGTTCAATCTCTAAAGTTAAGCTCTAAGTCGCTTTATTCTTGCTCGTCCTCTATCTCTACCCTCTATAGACTTTGCGTCTCCTTGCCGACCGAACTGGCTATCTCGGATCTGCGTCACCTGACCGGCTCGCAGTCCGTGGCAGATTCTGGAGAAACAAGAGCGGACTTGGACTTACACCTAGCGGCGGAGTTGAAGGAGACTACTATAACAATGACGACATGGCGAGAATTTCTGGTCGAACACGCGAAATTTCCGTTCCCTCGGCTGGTTGAAGACAGATCTGTCGACATAACCGACATATCTAACTTGGAGGTCGGGTTGCTTGCTCGAGAGTGGAAAGCACAATACGCTGTGCGAGACGAAACTCTGGTTCAGAAGCTTTGTCAAACCCTTGAGAACATCCTTGGGGACACTGTTTTACCAGATGATTTCGAGGATCTGCTCCTATCGATGTTTGGGCGTCGTCTGCAATTCTTTCACTGTGGCACGCGAGAGGTGGAGGATCGAGACTGGTCTTCGAATGGAAGTGAACGTCAAGTAAGAATCTTGGACTCTCGTTCACGGCTAAGCAATTATGGCTAACTCTTAGGACAGAGTCGGGCGTTGTTAGACAAAGGCTGTTTGCCGGCCGCAAACGTCTGTTTGGACTTGTGTGGTGGACACCGCTTTCAAACCATCAGGGAGCACGTCGAGCAAGGTCGCTGCAAGGTCGACTATCTTGAGTTGGTAGACGATAAACCTGTCGTCCTTGTTGAGGCACAACCGCCTTTAGTCATGAAGATGGCGGACGATTTGCTACCGGCGCGCGGATTCGAGTTGAAATGGATTCGCAATCAACCTCTAGTACCGAAAATTCTCCAGAAGGTGAGTGCGCAATTTCTCAGATGCAACACCGATTTTGACAATTCACTTGACTGTATAGGCCGCTTTATCTCTGGGTCTGAGGAAGATGGAATGGTTGTTTCTTACATGCCACAATTACTGGATCATTTGTCATCTCGCCAGAGACGACGAAAACCCCTTTCTGGCTTATTCACCAAATTACAGTATCGAAAATTCCTCTGAACCCTTTCGAGCATTTCTTGGTGCCATTCTGTCTATTATAAAAGCCGTTCCCGTTCAGACTAGCGTATTTAATCCCGACATGGAGCTCGATATTATTCCGGAAGAAGTGGACAATGGACCTGAAGATGACATCGTTGACGGTTCAGGGGCAGACATCTCATCAAATGTCCCGTCGACCCGTTCCCGTGCGACCACCAGTCGTGAAGCTACAGAATCCGGGTTAATGGTCTGCCTAATAACTGGTCGTTTCCTGTCAGTTGGCTCACTCGTCTACTCGCAGATTACTTCCTCCTCCCCAGACTCTCCTGAATCTTTCCAAGTATGGGTCCATCTTCATTCACTGCCCAACAACAGATTTGCTCCTCCACAGTGTGCCGAGAAGGGAAACGGGAAACAACGCCTGTGGTTGACCCGACTCATGGGATATGGGTCGACCGGAAATGTCTGGCAATGTCGCTTTGATAACGGTGATGGTTTATTTGCGATCAAGGTTGTTGAGTTGCTGCGCAAGTCTGATGTAGAGCGCCAACGACGGCTCTGTAACGAATTCGAGGTTTATCTTACCTTGGAGATGGCGTACCAATCTGGGCAACTACGCGATCGCATCACCCCGCACTGCTATGGGGCATTTGGGGGTGATGGGACCGACGTCCTCATTCTTGAACTATGCGATGGCACCATCAATAGCTGGGATGAGCTCAATATCTCGGAGCGGTGAGCGCCAGCAGTGATATCGAATTGATTGTTCCCACGTTAACAACATTTTTCTGCAGAACACAGGTCTATAGGTTGGTACGGGACCTTCATAGAGTGGGAATATTTCATGGAGATCTTGAACCCCGGAACATCGCACGTTTTCCAGGAGGTGGGTTCCGTCTCATTGATTTCACAGAAAGTGGAAGGCATACGTGCGAGGAATTCTCCGGTACGATCTATGGTTGCTCGTTTCACTTTACATCTGATTTTAGAATAGGGCGATTCGGATGAACCTCTCTCCACTCGGGTCCCACGTCGCAGGTGTTGTGAACTACGGACGATGCGGAATGTGTTGAAGCCCCTTCAGACACGTCCTAATGTAAGGTCTTAATGTAAGGTCCGGTCTCGGACCACGCTCGCCCTACACCGATCCACATTACGCCCACGCCAATGCCAACGTCACCAAGTCTCAAGTAGAGCCACTGTCAACGACTAGCGCTCTTTAGAAATCCTTATAATAAAATTCCTAATTCGATTACTACTCGTGTATATAAGCCCTCGAAGCCTCGCCTTGTAATAAATCATCGGCTCACTGCTGTTCTCGTTTCTCTCTCTTGATCACGTACTCTCTCTCGTAAGCATCTCGAACCAGTTCCCGTCTGCGTCATCATTAAGCCATTTGTGCGGCACACCTCATTGTCCCGCAGAGGGTCATTCGATGAGCAGGTGCTGTGGAGCGTATAATGACGACGATCTGCTCGAAAACGCGTCGGTCATCGTCCGGGAAGGCCTTTCCGTAATTGTTTTGTGTCGACGATAAGGGTGCGGCGAGGATCGGGCCGGGGTTATGGTGTACAGATTTCGACCTCGACTCGAAGGTTCTCGTCAAACAGTCGATGAGGCGTCGTGGTACAGAATAGCTCGACAAACGTCACTACACGCTTCCACCACGCCCAAGTCATTTTTTCCCTCTCAGTACCGCCTACGGTGATGCTCGAGGCATGCTGTAACGGTCTTTTGAGGTTAAAACGGGCTTGCAAACCACAGGAAAGTGGTCCTTGAACTACTTAGGAGTAGTGCGCATTTCCCATCAGGTTGTTGAACAAAGGAAGCCAAGACAGCGGTCACCCATTCGAAAAAAGGGGGGACACGTTCAATCGCAGCTAAGACGGAGGACTCTCCGAGAGGAAAAGAATTGACAAGTAAGGGCCCTCCCAATCCCAGCTCCCTAAGCTAACACGGCATATGCATACCCTGGTATGCCAAATGAACTCGAATGTAGCGTTACCTCCGTGTGCCGCGCTTGGGAGTTCGGAAAGAGATCGGTCTCGTGAGACGGAGTAAAGTCGGGACGCGTCTAACCTCCACGTAAAGGGGGAATGGGCGAGGATGCGGGCGAAAGTTCGGAGTTGGGATGGCAGTCATGTCGGCTTCGAGAACTAGTGAGAAGCAGGCGTTGTAAGTCCCCGTGGGACAGATGATGTGGCGAACAAGGGTAGAGGTTACAGCTCAGCAACCGGGTCAAGCAGCACACATGACTGGGGAACAAGCCTGCTTGCCGGGGCCTTGGTGAGTGAGAACTCCGTAAGTGTGGTCCACCCGGAGCCCGGATCACTTCAATAGAGATGTCCCCGTAGATAGAAGGGCATCGGCGAGATATTGGAAGATAAAGATAAAAGTCGCCAGGGGTGAAGGTCATAATCAAATATGGCGGAGACGGCGACTCAGTCGGAGCACGGTTGTGTGATGCAGGACGGGGGCCAGTTGACCGAGGTACGATTGGACGTAGAGGTCACAGTCCAGAGTGGCGAGTTCTACACGTGGGAGTGTTGCCGACGCAGTCGGCCAAAGGGCGTTTGAGTCGTCACCCGGTTTGCGCTGCACCCTAACAACTACCAACCCTTTGCGAGAAACTATTGCCGAGTGACCGGTGTTCACGTCTGAAACAGTGATGGCAAGCAGTTTCTGACGGACATCTTTACGGAATAGAGACAGGCCATGGGAGAGCTGGTTGCCCCATGCCCTGTCCATGAAGCTGAATATGGGAGATTCGCGGGCTTGAGGCTGGGACCACCCAGAGGAGGGCCGCCAGCAGGCAGGACCTGGAAACGAGGCAGGGTACAGGGAGGTAATATTTCCTTTCCTGTAACCATTCCACGATTCTTCGAGGCAGTCGCACTAGGCTTTTGGGTGGAAGTCGGGAAAGATGAAGGGCAGCATATTCTGATATTAACACGAAGATCCCTAGGAAGGTGCTGATACTAGTGCAGAAAGCCTCCGAGGTGATTCTTACTCCCTCATTTTGAACACGTTGAAGGTGTAGGCAAGACGCCGATACATGAAGTTGAGGCCGCGTCTCATGTTGTCACTTAGGGGCTGTAGAGCTTTGGGCTTGTAATTAGTGTACTCAGTTGCTGTGGTAGTGACGCAGGTGGTGCCAATGGGCCTTGTGGTCAAGTAAAAGGCGTAGATACTTCAAGCAGCCTGTAGCAATTATCTTATAGTATATGTTCTGGGTAGGGAGAAGTGTTCGTTCTTCACGATCGCGACATTTCCTGGGTCGCAAGAAGGACATCACGACTTGCTCGGATCCAGTATCCAAAGGTACTAGGGCGGGCTACTCTTTACACTCTGAGCACATAGGTAGAGTAGAGCCCGTAGCCCACTGTGTCCAGTTATGGCCGCACGTAGAAAGCGCGCTGTCGACCGCGTACGTGCCAAAGCGCAGCTTATTGACCGAGGACTCTCCCTGTGAAGGAGAGCTTTAATTAGGACGGGGGAGGTGGGAGAACCTACTCACAGAACGAGATTGACCGTGAACCCGTTTGAAGTGCAGCTGAACATTGCGGTCCTCAAGGCAAGGCTTCAGCCAGCTGCTGAGTTCCGTAGGGGGGCCAAGGGAAGCGGTAAATGCGAATGCCGTGGTTAATATTGTCAAAGAAGACCCGAGGTGAGACTGCCCGCGTACGTAGACCGGACGTCATGGAGCATCTGTAGTTCAACTGGACCCTTCTGGTAAGTTGCTTGAAAAAACTAGAGTAAGATATGACAAAGTATTGCCTGGTGGTCCCCACCGATCATCATTTCGAGCTGCGGACAGTAGCTCTTGAGACGGTTTACTAGTACTCGGCGCGAATGGGATTTGGAGTCACCACGACGGGGGCCCTCTTTTCAAGGCCTTCTGATGATTTTCAGCCCTCAGGCAGCCATCGAACAGGTACGGATGCACCTAGCATCTGTGTGGAAAGTCCATTTGACCAGGCACCAGTTGTGGCCAGCCGGACCCAGCGAGGACTTGTAAAAGATTCCCTTCGAGAGTGTCTCGATTTATTCCGCGGTAAAAGGGAAGAAAGGGGATTTTACAGATGTAAACCGAGGGGTCTGAGCATCATGGAACACTAAGAATAAGCCAGAAGTCGATTCTGTCATTACAGTAGGAAGTGACGGGAGATGCCACACACGTGTTGCAGGATTCATCAGTCGAGTGAGTGCCCGGCCATCCTAAACATGTTCAAAGTGTAACGAGGGTTGGTGTGCTCGAAGTTCGAGAACGCAAAAGGGGCCGTGGCAAGTGTGTCTGAAGGAACACTCCGCACTGTCCTGGCACCAAGCAGGGCAGGGCTCTTACAAGCCGAGTGACGGAACTAAAAGAGCGCTGAAGACGATCATGCTGACTTCGAGATGTGACATAATATAGACATCCCTCACGAAACCTTGGACTACCTGGGGCTTACTTACACCACAACGGGGACCTGAGTGGGACTACTAAAGAGCCTATTTGGTCATGTAAAGGTATAGCTATTCGAGTGACCGCACGGTCATATAGTCATACCCGGCTCTACGAAGTGCACTTTGAGC
The DNA here is from genome assembly GCA_025769895.1 of Lactarius psammicola. Classification (NCBI taxonomy): domain Eukaryota; kingdom Fungi; phylum Basidiomycota; class Agaricomycetes; order Russulales; family Russulaceae; genus Lactarius; species Lactarius psammicola. Next base: position 383,849 of record WTXK01000007.1, on the reverse strand, counting down.
TGCAAAATATGCCGTAAATCAGATCGGCAAATGGGATGGGGCTGAAAGATAGATTGACTATTCTGCATGTGAATGAGCTAATTACAACTGTGGTCCTCGTACCCCAACATCACGGTGTAGTTTCCCTGCACGAAGTGCCGCAACTAGCCCGCAAGTGAGGAAGAACCGGCAATTGAACGTTAAACATTGAACGTTGAATACTAGTGACGACATCCGCGAGACCACTGGAAAATGACGTCGAATACCTGGCGATATTCTTCCAACCTGAAAACCTTGTTTTAAACCGACAAATCATCACCGTCGCCGTTACGGGTGGGTCATGGGTTGTAGCTTAGCAAAGCTCTGGATAGCAGATAAGAAGATCTAGGGCCCCTTGTATAAATAATCTTCCGTACTTAGGAGCGACAGGCGCTGCAGACAATAATGAACAAGCCTTCCTAGATTGGCTGTACCAAGGCGATTGTCGATCGATTTAGAAACTGCTATTTGGAGGAAGAGCCCAGGCAGCTCAGCAGAGCTTGCTTTAGCGGCTCCGTGCAAAAACAATGTGGGCTAGTCCGAGTCCGAGTCGGTTTGTGAGTGTTGTCCGGCTATCTGCTTATGGACATAACGTCTTTGATTACATAATCAACGGAGCCAGGCAGGCCGAGGAGGCGAGGCCAGGACCTGCCAAGTCCCATCACGGTGTATGTTGCATGTCTGCAACGCAGACTCAGACCGAGCCACCGACCCCGACATGGCCATCTCTATATGACCCTCTCATCGAGTTTCATGACCTCGAGCACCACGCCCCTATCCAGCCGGGTGGTCGTTACCTCACACATGCTGGAGGTTTGACCTGTGTACTTGTTAACTAACTTTTGTGCAACTGACTCGGCTCTCGGGATTGGGCAGATGTATTCCGCTTCACATTTTACTGGACATTAATATTCAATTCACTTTTTTTCCTAATCACGGGCGGGATTGCCTCTTTCAATATCGTTTTCCCGTCACGGCGCGACAACCATGGGGATACGTTGACCTCAACGACTCAGAAACATACGCCTCGTTCACACCCGATGATTCCGTTGACGCCAGTGGCTTCTACACCATCGCCTGACCCGCTTCTATCTCATCCCGGGACCGCTGAGATCAAGCAGCCGGGTGCTTCGCAGCCACGGAAGAACGTACACCGCTCGCGGCTCATATACGCAATATTTACGCTGTTCGTGTTTCTGGTCACTGCCTTAGCTGCATCATTCGTGGAGAGCGCGGTGGTTGGCTATGTCCTGTGGGCGGTGTACACCGCCGGGGACTTCAATATTTCTACGTGCGTCTAAAGTCGTGATGCGCGCAAAAAAAGCTCATAATTGATTATATGGGCGTGGGTGCAGTTGGTTACCTCCTGTTTGGGCACTCATTATTGCAAGTTCTGTCGTGCTTGGGTAACACTCTGAAGTTTCAGGTCCTGGCTTGCCTAGCTGATTCGAGGTACCCTTCCAGGGCGTTCCCGTCCGTGATCGACCGCATTTAAGTGGCACCCCCACTTCGGAGCAGTGTTTGACGTATATCGGGAAAAATCCCCGGTATCGGATTTCCATAGTTGGACGGGACCAGGTGAGGTTTGAGTGAGGGAGCTTGATGTTTGTTTTGATAGAGTATGGGGGGCTTTGAGTTGAAGAAGGACGTTGTTACTCGTCCAGAAGGAATGAGGGGAAATTGCGGTTTGAGATGGGGTCGCTTAGATGGTCAGATTCATTACAGATTGTGCATCGTAGATGGATGTCTGGGTCCTTCACCTTATTTGACCGCCGAGATGGACACCGTCGGCCGGTCCTTCCGTACCGAGACCGCCACTTTTTCTTAAGTGCAACAACTCTCCTCCCGTTCTTCTCTTCCACTACCTTGCCTCATCCTTTCCCTCCCCCTCTTCACCATGCGGGGCTGTCTTAAACACCATTCTCCCTGCCCCTCCCCCTCCCCGTCACCGTCTAACTCGTCTAGTATAGCTACTCCTCCTCCTACTCGTGGTTCTACCCCGCTCCTCATCCCCCTAGACGTCCCTTCCCTCTCTAAGAGACCACGTCCAGACCAATCTCTCACCGACGCATGCCTGACGCGCAGATGCGTTCATTTCTGCTCAGAGCTTGTCAACAAAGTTTTTGTCGCCGATGAATGGGATCGCTCTCCAGCCGAAGTCACCCCAAGATTGACTTACCAGTGAGTCATTTCCTGCCTGTTTCGCAGTGGTTTTCTTCTTGCGCGACCACCTCTCCCTGCATCGTTTTTGTCATTTGTCCTCTTTCTAGCCACCTTTCATAGTCCCATAGCACCTCCAAACACCCTCCTAACGGTGACTGTCCCCCCTCCCCTCCTTTTACTTTCTTTTCCCTGCGTCGCGTGATCGTCTCACCTAACATTCATCTGACTCTGAATTATTGCAAGGGATATGCTGGAGCTCAAGGAGATTCAGCGTTCACTCCCCCATGCTTCTCAGCCTCTCCAGGACCCAGACCTTCCAGAGTTGGATGCACGCGGTGTTCCCCGCACACACTTCCTCAACGCCGTTCCTGTTGGTCTAGTTCCACTCATTACGCCCGATACCTCCACGCCGCAGCCTAAATTGGCGCCAACCCCTTTTGTGATGTACAAACCCAAAATGGAACCTCCGACTTCTCTTCCCTCTCGTCCACCCCCTTCTCCACCGTCTACTCCCCCTCCTAGCATATCGGTGACGAGTCCCTCTTCGCAAAATCTGGATCCACCTAAACCGCCATCGCTGCGTTCCCCTGCTGTTGAGCCTTGGGTCCCACCACCACCTCCCCCCCGTCTTCCCTATAACATTCCCGTCCAACCTCGCCCCGTGCCCCGCTTCAACTTTTTACCCTTACTTGAATCGACTGCATCAGCTTCCCTACGTTCAAACTCCCCCCCTCGGCAGGAATCGCCTCCATCCTTATCAACCTCTCCTGTGCCGCCGCCGCATTCCCTAGTAGATATCGCCCCGGACCATACACCTTCTCCACCTTTTCCATCCTTTTTGCAATCTGGTCATGGGGTCGGACCCACGGAAAGTTTGCGATCTCGTTTGGTTGGTGTATCTACAGCAAATACCCCGACCAAGTCGAGCCGTCTCGCCAAACTAGATCGACCCACAACTACTACCGCCCAATTCCTCCCACTTTCCCCGCTGTCATCCACCGCTTCTCCCGGAGACTTGAAGGACTCTACTTATGAAGACACCACGTGTCTTGAGGCCGAGTTGTCACATCTGTGGCGAAGGCAATCGTGCCATATTGATGGGGGGGCAGAAACGGAGGAGAGCGAGGCAGAGTCTAGCGTCGTGCATACCGAAGCCGAGTCCGATGGCGAAAGTACACGCCCAGTGGCCGCTTTCAGTGGTACCACGAAGGCTTCCCGTACACCTGTGGCGGTTGTCACCGCGACAGATGATGACGACGACGGAGGCGAGATGTCCCTTGTCGAGCTCGAAAGTGGGGTCATGGCCTTTGTGCGTGTCCCTCGCCGGAAGTAATTCGCATCGACTCGGTCACGCTTGATTGCCCAGCAACCCTGTAGTGCTACGTCTTGGAATTGGAAAGGTACTTTCATACATTCCCGCGTGCTATTGAGCATCGCGTATTGTTGCCAGCACCCACATTCCCATGCTCCGCAGCGCCCTCCTAAAATATGCACATTTATACGCCCGCGGACTCAGAAAGATTTTGCATACAGCTTCTATCGTCCTAGTAGATGTTGGCACTCTAAACTTCATATGATAATTTACCTGTTTATTTTCGCCGACCCTATGATCTAGCGCGACGAATCCTCACTTAAACGTGCAGTTGGTGAGGTTTCTTGCCACCTTACGGCACGACGGCGTTGCAATGGTGAGTACTTTTCTGCGACCTCCCGAATGCAATTGATCTTGTGGCCTCTCAGACACATCTCCTAAGATGTACGTCCTGGGGTAATCGGTCCTTGACACCATCCGAGTCCTTCCGAAAACCATCTAGGTACTGGTTGCGGCATGATGGATTTCCGCCGAGACAACTCCGTTGATCAACTCGCGAAACGTTCTCGTGTCGGGCGGCAAAGCAGCACGTGAACCGCAATCCCACGATCATTCACCGACCGGCGCCGTTGCAAGGCACATTTCAACCGAGGAGGGGAGCAGCGTGCATCAGCGGTACTACATCTGGTTGTCTGAGTGACGTTTCGAAAGCGTTTCAGGGATGGCATCTGGTAACGGCACAGTGACGATATCTTCTGAAATGGTCGTAGGCACCACCCTCGTTTTCTTCTCCTCAGCCATTGCGGCAGCCCTCCTCCGATTCCAACAACAACTCGAGTTGGTGGCTGCGTCCATTCGGGGTCTGGTTCGACTTGGGAGTACAACCTCCAAGTCTAGCAGGTCCACTATTGGCACAGTCTCAGACTATCGATGGTCGACAAATGTGGTGTATACATGCGCACGCGACATGCTACTACTGTGCTGTATGGCGATCAGCGACCTGGGGAGATCACACTTCTTTTGTAGCATCAATATCCTTCTGCTGGTATATTTGCCGAAGTGACCGCACCACGATCGATTTTTCCCACTTCTTCAAAGCAGATCTGTGTATAACCATTGGGTAGGGGGAGGGTCCGGCAGATCCGTCCGTGCAAAGCGGTTTTTTTTTCGGCGCCATCACCAGCGAAGGGCAACGGATCGAGCAGTCCAGGTACCCCCGGGGCGGAAACTCAGTTTAGCCATTTGCCGTCCTGGCAGACATCTCCACCTCCATGTGCATTTCTCTTACCGTCGGATGTCATCGTAGGAGTTGCTCCTCATGGAATAGTAATGATAGTTCACACTATTACCTCTGCGACTGGAGTGCACCAAGGGCGCTTTCATAGGCAAGGGATAAGAAAAGAAAAGAAAGGGACGAGAGAAGAAAGTCCTTGTCTGTCGGACCTGGTTGATCCATCATGAAATTCTGTGAGGCCGGTTTCTGGAAACGGCGCATGGACGTCGTGAGGCTTGCCAAGCTAATCCAAAAGCGAATGAGACAAGTAACTCAGACACCGCCAATTGCATCTTTACCAGGCACATATGTACTGTACTGTATACCGCAAATTCATTGTTTCCGTTCGTGGCTCCCCGAGAATATCGGTGCAAGTGAACAAATATGGGAACTCGACGCACAAAGGCGCGCGGCGGCGGCCCAATATCGGATGGCAGTCTCCAGCTCCCCACAAAATAGAGAAGGCACAGTAGTTGGTTTCACTACTCACGTACGTGCACTTTGGTGCCTCACACGCCAAGGCTTGGAAGAAAAAAATGGGGTAGTAATGCTATAATACAGTATGGCGTTAGTTGACACACGGTGGTATGTACACTTCTATTACGAGAAGGCCAGTAGGAACCTACAGCTTGTGTGCGTCATGCCTACGTCTGCGTCCCGCCTCGCACTGAGTGCACGTCACTGCAACTAGAATCGTACAAATCTTTGTCCTCCCCCCACACGCAATTACGCACAACTGCAGCACCAGACCCACCCCCTGATCCGGTCGGTGTCTGATATCCTTTACCCCCCAGCGTTTATATCTCTTCGATGCGCACGTCGTCATCATCTTCTTTAATCTCCTCCACCTGTAGATCCTGTACCGTCCCCGGTCCCTCAGCGCGCTTGATCAGGTTCACGAGCCGCTCGACATGCTCAGACACCGCATCATTCGTCTCCTGCTCGTGCAGCGCACGTACGACCTCATAAACTCCATGCGTGCGCATGTAGTCGCGTCCCCAACGCGTCGTACATAGCAAAAGCAGCGTCTCGACGTGGGTGAGCCTAAATGCCGCGTTTGCCTCACGCTTCTTCGTCGGCGGCAAGAATTGCAACGCCTCCGGGAGCTGTTCCTGGGTGTCAAGGTCAAACTCTTCGGGGCCAGCTAAGGGAAGAAGAATGTATTGGAGGGCGTCTATCCCTGGCGCCCGGAGATCTGATGGCGGAACGATCACTGTATCGGATTCTGGGGTCAGGATGGCTTGGTGGCCCTGCGTATAGAAAGCACAGTTTCTATGGCGGATAAATACGTGCTGTTAGGGGGGTGGGTTGACGCACTTGATGAGCGATGAAATGCCACCACGTCGGATGGAGTCTTTGTGTTCGGTGAATACAACGAGTTTTGCAAGGGGATACTCGACCTTTTCTGCAGTCTCTCTTTGTAGGGGGTCCAAAGGCTGCGGTGTCAAGAAGAATATCCGCCCGGGATGAGACTGAGAGGTTTCGTGCTCATCATCAGCCTTGGCAGAGGCGTATAGGGAATTGTTGACCGTACCGTGGTCAGATTTGCAAACACGCTCGCAAGAAAGTGGAGCTCGCTTTTGCGCGGTCGTTCGTCAAGTGGAACGCTAGGGTCTATGCTTGCGCCTTGCACGAACGCGTCGATGAGCAGAGGTAGCGCGGGTACATTTATCTCGTGGCCAGCTGGATACGGGACGGGGGGTGCACAACTGCCTGCACGGGACTGTGTGGGGTAGAACGGCCCTCCGGACGAGGACGTCGGGAGTACGGCGATCCGAAGGTCCAGAAGGGCAGTTGATGACCTCGGTGAGGCTGTGAGATTGGAAAGCAGCATGGCAGCGAGATCGCCAAGGGTTGCTTTAGGGTGCTGCGAGCCATGAGCCCGTGCCAGTATAAGAGCCAAGAGAGAGACTAGCCACTATATAAGACACCAGAAATGTCAGGAAAGATTGCTCGAGGAGATATGGATGGATCATGGGTGAATCCGAAAGATTGATCAGAGCACGGAAAGCGTCGTGCGCCACGGCCTGCAAGTCACAGCAAGATGAATAGGATCTCGACAATGCAGCAATATGCTCACGAGATTGTCTCGACACAGAAGCTTCAGATCTCTGATCACCGTGCTCTCCTTTGGACCCTGCAGACCAGTGTGTGATTGCAATCCGTCGAAAAAGATGGCGCGATGAGGAGCATCTTTGGGAGTATGAGGCAAAAGATTTTCGAGAGAAATTTGCCTTGCTTGAGGGTTCTTGTCGTGCAAGAATTGAAATAGCTGTGTCGGTTGTTATTGTGATTTTTCGGATTGCATGAACGCGAATAAAAAGCACCTCTCTTAGCTGATCTTGCGACATCGTAAGAAGGCACTGCTGAGTCATCCGCACGGGTTTGAATTAAGAGTGACCCGACGGTGACACCGACTCGAAGCGATGGCCTACAACTTGACAAGGGAAACCCAATCGATACTCAAAGAATATGAAAACAGCCCTCCATCCTTCTCGGTACAGCTCTATCACGACAATTGGACTCTCAACTCCGGTCCAAAGTTCTTGTATAACAGCCCTGCTTTCTCCGTACGGTCTTTCCTTACTGCCCTTCCTCCTTTGCCATTCACATGCCACGTTCAGGCCCTATTCGATGACATAAAGGCGCACAGAATACCCGTAGACCTCCTCGAGCTGTTTGACGCTGCCAAGGTTCCCTTTTACGAAGGTCCGTCACGTTCCCGTCGGTGCTTTAAACAACGTCATTAACCAAGCACGACACTCCTCCAGGTTGCATGATTGTAGAGATCGAAGAGTTCAAGCAGTCTAACTCAAAGGACAATAAGTTGCCCGAAAAAAACCGTAGCGAGAGTCCTCCTTCGTCCCAATTCTGAAACCCTCTTCGCCGATCTATGTCTTCTCAACCAGAAGGCTGGCAACAAATGGACGGACAATGATGCACTCGAAGTCGAAGCCAAAATCCTTGTGCGCAGCCATTGATCATCTACTCGGTGTGCGCACTCACCCTTGCTTTGTTTATAAGCTCGCTACATCACCACCTCTCTGCCTGGACCCGGATCCACGCCTCGGCAAGATTGCGAACAGTCTTTACCGCATTTCCCTTCCTCGCACACCACCTCCATTACGGCCTAAGAAACGCAAAGCAAATGGCCTAGAGTCAACCGAGGAAGATGAGGCGTCCGTGAATCGCAAGGCCAAAATCATCCGGTTCATGGACCCAAAACCCACACGAAGTGCTACTCCGTCGTATGTCTTGATCTTCAACTTACTCCATTCGCCGTTCCTAATGGGTCTCACCCTTGAGGTATCGGCTACTTGATCATTTCATTCGCATGAAGGCCGCGCCGCCCCCCCAACCACCTGAAAACAACCCGGCGCCAGTGCCAGCCGTCAACTATAGCAACCCATTACATAGTATACCAGTTAATCATGCACCAACGCAGCAACCCACACCTCAACCTCAACCTCAACCTCAGCCTCAGCCCCAAGCTCATACCCAGGCGCCTTCACATTCACAGCCTCAACCCCAGCCTCAGTCTCAGTCCCAACCCCAGTCCCAACCCCAATCCCAGCCCCAACCCCAACAGCCACCACAACCACCGCCACTGCAGCCACAGCCACAGATTCAATCACAGCCGTCACAGCCGCAGCAACCCCCGCGCTCAAACGCGACGCCAGTTGCTGCTGCTCCTTCCACTCCCGGAAGTACGGACACGAAGAAATCTACCCCGAAGCCAGCAACGAAGAGGATACAGACCCCTGGCGACGGGACGTTGGGTACCCCGACGCCTAGTGCAACGCCCGTGCAAGCTACGCCTCAGCTCGCGCCGCAGCATCTGCGTCCAACCAATCGTCCTGCTTCGCGCCCCACGTCTCAGTCTCCGCATCCCACTGCTGTTGTCAATGGCACCGCAAGCACCCTGGCGTCCTCTCCGCGTGTTGCTCCCTCACCCGCTCTGCATGCGATGGCAGTCGCTGGCTCTAGCACGAGCTCCAGCAGCTCACCACGGCCGCCTGCACAGTCGGCTATCCAGCCTCAGCAAGGCCAGCCCCAACCCCAACCTGCCCAAGTTCCGCAAACCCGTCCATCACTCCCTCAACAAGCGAAGGGCTTTGGACCGCCCCCTCAAACATATATGAACATGACCGCAAGCATGAATCCTGCGTTGTACAAGCAAATGGTTGCGGCACAAGCCCAGGGCCAAAATGCGAAAGCGGCTGTATCACAGCAACAGATATACTACATGATGCAGGCGCAGGCTCAGGCTCAGGCGCAAGCACTCGCACAAGGGCAAGGACAAGCTGTAGGACAGGTCCAGGCGGTTAACCTCACTCCCGCGCAGTTACAAGCACGCTATGCCGCCCAGATGGCACAAATACAAGCCGCACAGGCTCAGCAGCAGCAGCAACAACATCAGCAGCATCAACAGCAGCAGCAGCAGCAGAATGTACCGGCGCCACACTTGTCCCGTACGCCTATGCTGAATCCCGCCGTTGCTGGCGCGAATGCAAATGCGAACTCGCAGACGACATCCCGTTCCCCCATGCCCAATGCAAATGGTCAGGGTCAGCACGCCACCCCTCAGCACTTTGCAGCATCTGGCCAGGGGCAGCAATCACCGCAGCAGTCTCAGCAGCAGCAGCAGCAGCAGCAGCAGCAGCAGCATGCCATGGTTTTCGCCCAGGCAAAGGCGCAATACGCGGTTCATTTGCAGCAGCAACAGCAGCAACAGCAGCAGCAGCAGAACCACCCAGGGCAGACCCAGGACACGCCGCCGACACAGCAGATGTTTATCCCAATGAACATGAACCCACAGATGCAGCTGCAGCTGCAGCGGATGCAACAGGCTGCTCAAGCCCAGGCGCAAGCTGGCGGGCGGATGGCGAACGGTTACCCCATACATGCATGGCAGCAACTCCAGATGTCCATGAATGGGATGCCGTTCCTCCAAGGTGGCGGTCAGCCGCACGCGAACCTCGCCGCCGCCCAAGCTGCTGCCCAAGCCAAGGCGGCGCAGGCAGCACATGCACAGGCGCAGGCGCAGTCTCAGGGCGCAGGTGCGCGATGATTAGTGAGGGTGGATGGACATGGTGTTGTAATATAGAGTCGTCGATGCGCTTCAATACCAACCACCGTAGCAATCGACCTTTTTCTTCAGCTTCTTCCCCCCTTCATCCCTTTTTCCCTTTCCATTTCACTTTTATTTCTCTTCCCCCTTCCCCCTCGCATCTTCTCCATTGGCCAGTAGGGTATTCTACGTTGTAAACTTATTACTGTATTTGTACCACACCCCACCTCATGGATCATCGTCATCTGTCTTTTTTTTTCTTTTTTCTTTTTTTAAAAATTCGGGCTTCGGGTTTCAGAAGGCGGGATACCGAATTCGTCCTTGTGTTCTTAGTACGAATCACATCTCCATCCTCTATCATCACGAAAACGAATCGAGCCACAGTCATCCCTTCCTAAAAGCCCCTTTATGAGAACAGGTATGAGAAAAAGGTTGTTCGCCCAATGTTCATGCAACGTTCATGGCCCATGCGTATCTCCTGTTACCTCACCGCCTATGGCACAGCCACGTACACATGTCAATGGCAGTACGACGTGTCACACATTGCGCATATCCGTTCTGGGCTCCAAATTCAACCTAAAGCTGGCTCGCTGCACTTGTCTGAACTGACGACACCTTCGTACCACCATGATGATGTCTACAGTTGTCCACCTTGAGCACAACTAGAAGTACACACGTCCGCCCATATTCATTCTGTACAGCGGTCCGGCGGATCCCGAGCAAGCATAATGCCCACACCCTCCAAACCGGGATTATTGCAACCGGGATTACTGCAACCGACTGGACGTTGTGATAACTATAAGTTTAAGTTTGGCGTGTTCTACATAAGATACGCCAACAATAGCTGCTCCATTAACCCCCCTCCCCTTATGCTCTATCCAAAGTAAGTGATCCAGCGCCTTCAATGCGCCACCACAAGAGGTGACAGTGTATGTCGCGGATCTCCCAATAGACGTGCCCGTACTACCCGTGCCCGACACGTGTCACCCCCAAGCCGTTACCAAACCAAGTGAATGCCCTGGAAAAGGTACATATTCAGCACAGTGCTTGCGCCACTCGCTAACGTGTTCCTTTTCCCGACAAGTGGCGATCGGGAAGCTTTCCAACGAAGTGCTTCTGAACATATTTCGTTATTATCTGGATGCGTCTCCACGATTTTGGCCCAGGCTTGTGCATATATGTCGCAAGTGGAGACATATCGTATTTGCGTCTCAACAGACTCTACGTCTTCGACTGTTCATTACGCCTGGAACACCTGTCTCAAAGACTTTAGATTTCTGGCCCGCCTTGCCTATCGTCGTGGAGTACGGGGGATCTCTGGCGTACGATCCCCCTACCCCCGAGGACGAGGACAATATCATGGCAGCACTGAAGCGGTCTAATCGTATTAGCTCCATCCACCTCACCGTTACAGTGTCGCTCTTGGAAAAATTATCCCCAATCGAGGGTCCTTTTTCCGAACTGGAAGACCTTGTCCTTCTGTCTCAAGATCGCGTGCAACTGACCCTACCCAGCACGTTTCGGTGGGGCCCACGACTCCGTAGTCTCCACCTGACTAGGATCGCCTTTCCCTCACTCCCTCAGCTTCTTTATTTTTCCAGGAATCTTGTAGACCTTCAGCTTCGCGACGTTTTGCGGCTTTCACCAAAGGCACTTGCGGAAGCCTTGTCTGGGATGTCCCAGCTTCAAGTACTTTCGTACCACTTCCTCCCCATTGCAAGTTTCATTGGCACACCTTCACCATCTGCGGCACGCGTGGTTCTCCCTGCTCTCACCCGCCTTGGTTTTCGAGGAGTGTCTGAGTACTTGGAACGCCTTGTTGTCAGAATATATGCTCCTCGTCTTGGGGATATCGAAATTACATTTTTCGATGAACCCATCTTCGACGTTCCAAAACTTAGGGAATTCATTGGCCGGATAAAAATGCAGAAGTCACATAGCCGAGCAGAGGTTCTATTCTCTGAGCGTGCTGTCTCCGTATCCTTTACACAACCTAGGGCCCCTATGCGCCCTAAATTGACAATATCCCACGAGCCGTTAAACAGGAAGTCTCCCTTCATGACTGAAATCTGCGATCGTCTTGCCACTTTCCTTTCTGGCGTGGAAGATCTACACATCCATGCGACCCGGTTATCAAGTGGCAAGGACAACATGGGCTGTGAAAAATGGGCGAAGCTTATCCATCCATTTAAAGGTACAAAATGGTTTCATATGGCCGGCAACCTCTCGCCAGACTTCGTACTTTCTTTGCAAGTATCTCGAAAGCGGCGCGAAACTTTGCTACCAATTCTACGCAAACTCTGCATACGGGAACCTGGGCCACGTTACGCGCCTTTGCGGGAGGCAGTAGTGTCACTAATGACGTCTCGCAGGCTCTCTGGCCGTCGCATAGAGGTGGAATATGAACGAGTGTGGATCAATGAGCTTCGTGGAACAGGTACAACGTTTGTCCAATCCCAGTTTTTATCACTCACTAATGTGCTTGGAGCAGGACCTTTTTCTCACCAGGTCACGATAGAGATGCTCTTTGACGATGTCCTTCTGAACATATTTCGACATTTCCTGTATGCCTCTCCGCAAGTTTGGCCTACGCTTACGCACATATGCCGAAGATGGCGGCAGATCGTACTGAGATCACCTCTGGGTCTACATCTTCAACTCTACTGCACGTACGGGACGCCTGTCTTAAAAACTCTAGATTGTTGGCCACCCTTGCCTATCGTTGTGAACTACGGGGGATCTCCCATGCTCGATCCCCCGGCTCCTGGAGACGAGGAGAATATCATGGCCGCACTGAAGCAGTCTGACCGCGTTGGCTTCATTAGCCTCACCGTCACAAACTCGCTCCTGAAGAATCTTTCCACAATGTCTGAGCCATTTACGGGACTAGAAGAGCTTGTTCTCCTGTCCCGAGATAGCGTGCAGCTGACCCTCCCCAGCGCTTTTCTGTTGGGCTCACGCCTCCATACTCTGCACTTGACTAGGATCACCTTTCCCGCATTCCCACAGCTTCTTTCTCCTTCCACGGGCCTCGTGGATCTTCGGCTCCATGAAATTCCTATTGTTAGCTATTTTCCCCCAGAAGTGTTCGCTAATGCCTTATCCGAGATGACCCAACTTGAAACACTTTCACTCCATTTCCTTTCCCTCCCCCGCCGAAATCACCTTGGCTTGCCTCCACCGTCCGAGGAACGCGTTGTTCTCCCTTCTCTCACGTGCCTTAGATACCGAGGAACTAGCAAGTACTTGGACAACTTCGTGGCTAGAATCGATGCGCCTCGTCTCAGGGATATTGGTATCACATTCTTTAGCCAACCCACGATGGACACTTCGCAACTTGGCCGATTCATCGAGCGGATAGAAATGCAAACGTCACTCAGTCGAGCAGACGTCCAAACATCCGCGCATGCCATTTCCATCTGCCTTTCCAAACCAGGAGCTCCTACACGGCTTGATTTGCAAATATCGTGCGAACAGTTAGACTGGCAGTTGTCCTCGATGACTCAAATTTGCAACCATTTTTCCCCTTTCCTATTCCGCGTAGAAAGTCTAGGCATCTTTATGACCCAACACTCAACTGGGCAGGATGACACGGTCAGGGAGCAATGGGTGGAGCTTATCCGTGCATTCGGTGGCGCAAAAGAGTTTCGTGTGGCCGGCGAACTTGCGACAGACATCTTGCATACTTTGTGTCCAACCGACGGGGGACCAACTATGCTCCCTTCCCTGCGCACTTTTGGTGTACCGGAGCTTACGCAGACGCACGGGCCGTTGTGGGAGGCTGTACAGTCATTCTTCACCTCTCGGCAGCGCTCCGACCGTCCCGTTCAACTGTGTGCTGTATGCCACATCTGTAATACCAGTTCCGCACGGCCACAAGAACTCCCAAGACACCTTGTAGACAAACATGCTGCGGTTAATCTCACTCCCGCGCAGTTACAAGCACGCTACGCCGCCCAGATGGCACAAATACAAGCTGTACAGGCCCAGCAACAGCATGCCATGACTTTCACCCTGATAAAGATGCGATTCGCGGTTCACTTGTGGTGGCAGCAGAACCACCCAGGGCAGACCCGAGACACGCCATGTCCACGCGCGAGATCCCTCAGCGTCGGGCATGAGTGGAGACGTCCACGCGCGAGATCCCTAGTTAGGAAACTTTCCGATTGTTTCTAACGGGGTGCGGGTGTCTGCACATGTATTTCACGTGTAGTTAGCTCCCTTATGATGTACTTAAGACTGCGTAGTATACGCCTGGTGCCCCATTCGTTTACACCGTGACTATGTTTGGTGTGCCAGGTAAGTCACTTTATTGTCTTATGTCTAATACACGATTCATTTACGCTACATTTGGTGTGCCAGGACAATCCATAACCCGCTGCGTTGCAACAGACACAGCAGGTGTTTATCCCAATGAACATGAACCCACAGATGCAGCTGCAGCGGATGCAACAGGCTGCTCAAGCCCGGGCGCAAGCTGGCGGGCGGATGGCGAACGGTTACTACCCCATACATGCATGGCAGCAACTCCAGATGTCCATGAATGGGATGCCGTTCCTCCAAGGCGGTGGCCAGCCGCACGCGAACCTCGCCGCCGCCCAAGCTGCTGCCCAAGCCAAGGCGGCGCAGGCAGCACATGCACAGGCGCAGGCGCAGTCTCAGGGCGCAGGTGCGCGATGATTGGTGAGGGTAGATGGACATGGTGTTGTAATATAGAGTCGTCGATGCGCTTCAATATCAACCACCGTAGCAATCGACCTTTTTCTTCAGCTCCTTCCTCCTTCATCTCTTTTTCCCTTTCCCTTTCCATTTCACTTTTATTTCTCCTCCCCCTTCCCCCTCGCATCTTCTCCATTGGCTAGTAGGGTATTCTACGTTGTAAATTTATTACTGTATTTGTACCACACCCCACCTCATGGATCATCGTCATCTGTCTTTTTTTCTTTTTTCTTTTTTAAAAATTCGGGCTTCGGGTTTCAGAAGGCGGGATACCGAATTCGTCCTTGTGTTCTTAGTACGAATCACATCTCCATCCTCTATCATCACGAAAACGAATCGAGCCACAGTCATCCCTTCCTAAAAGCCCCTTTATGAGAACAGGTATGAGAAAAAGGATGTTCACCCAATGTTCATGCACGTTCATAGCCCATGTTGTGTATCTCCTGTTACCTCACCGCCTATGGCACAGCCACGTACACATGCCAGTGGCAGTACGACGTGTCCCACACATTGCGCATATCCGTTCTTGGCTCCAAATTCGACCTAAAGCTGGCTCGCTACACTTTTTGTCTGAACCGATAACACCTTCGTACTACCATGGTGGTGTCTACAGTTGTCCATCTTTAGCACAACTAGCAGTGCATACGTTCGCCCACACAGCAATTTAGTCTCCACAGCTATCCTACGGGCACGTCAGCTGCCGTGTGTCTACCACGAGCAAGCCTAACGTTCACCACGCCCCAAACCGGGATCAATCGACTGGATGCTGTGATAGCTATAAGTCTACGTTTGGCGTGTTCTACATAAGATACGCCAACAATAGCTGCCCCGTTAACCCTCCCCCCCTCCTTATGCTCTCTCCAAAGTAAGTAATCCAGCGCCTTCAATGCTCCACCGCAGGAGGTGACAGTATATCTCGCGGGTCTTCCAGACGTGCCCGTACTACCCATGCCCGACACGTGTCGCGCCCCCAAGCCGTCACCACATCAAGCGAATGCCCTGGAAAAGGTACATATTCCGCACAGTGCTTGCGCTACTCGCTAACGTGTTCCTGTCCCAACAAGTGGCGATCGGGAAGCTTTCCGACGAAGTGCTTCTGAACATATTTCGTTATTATCTGGATGCCTCTCCACGATTTTGGCCCAGGCTTGTGCATATATGTCGCAAGTGGAGACTATAAAAACCTAACCACGCTACCTCAGTTCCTCGAAGTGTGGAAGAAACTGTATTAATCACCTAACCACGCTACTATGGAAGGTTAATAAGTAAGGTAATAAGTAATGAACAGATCAGCGTACCCTCAGTTCCTCGAAGTGTGGAAGAAACTGAGGGAAACAACATACGAATACCAGAACGCGTTTATGCGTCCCGTCACGTGATGTACAGTAGTAAGTGTCGTGATGTACAGTACCACTCGTGACTCCAGTGTCTCGTGACTTTCTCGCTCCAACACTCCTCCTCGACAGTTACATACTGGACGATCGTGAATATTACGAAGAATAAGATAATGAGAAAATTAAAGTGGGAACCAAGAAAGGAGTAAAAATAAAAACAAGGGAGAGGTGACGCGAAGAAAAAAATAAGGAAGGTGACGAAAAAAAATAAGGAAGGTGACGCATAAAGCGGTGAAGTTACTCCTCCTCACTATCGAGAGGGTCCGTCATCGAGAGGGCGGAGTCCTAGATAGTGACGTAGGCGGTGGAAGTCGGCACGACCCAGGGGTTTAGTGAGTATGTCAGCGGTATTGTCCTTGGATTGTACGCGTTGTACGACCAGCTCTCCAGTGAGGACTTGTTCGCGGACGTAATGATATTTGACCCGGATATGCTTGGTGTGTGAGTGCCATACGTGATCTTCGGCTAGTTTTGACGCGGCGTCATTGTCGCAAAGCAAGGTTGAGGGGCCCGAAGGGAGGTAGCGTAGCCCATCAAGTAATTGCCGAAGGAAGATTGTCTCATGTGCCGCGTCTTGTAGGGCCATATATTCAGCATAACAGGACGAGTCCGCGACAGCGGGTTGTTTGCGAGAGCTCCACGACACCATGCCCGAACCAAGCGTGAAGCAATAGCCACCAATTGAGCGGCTAGTCTCCGTACAATTCGCATAGTCCGAGTCCGAATAGCCAAGTAGACTGAGCTGGTTGAAGCCACCAAGTTGTAGACAGAGAGATCGTGTGGTTTTGAGATAACGAAGGACGCGTATGGCGGCAGACCAATGCTCTGGTCGATAGCAGTCACAAAAGGAAGCGAGGCGACCCACGGAATACGAGATGTCAGGGCGGGTGGCGACAGCAATATACATAAGGCTGCCGACCAGAGAACGATAAGGCGTGCGAGAGACCCAGTCAGCGATATCTGACGATACGGGAGTGTTTTTATCGGGGCGTTGTAATTGAAGACCTGCTACCATTGGGGTGTCTACCGGATGAGCTGAGGACTGACCAAACTCTTCGACGACGCGATCGATGAGTGCCGTTTGAGATAGTGATATAGTTCGATTGTTGCGATCTCGGGTGATACCGATCCCCAGGGCGAATTTTGGTGAGCCCAAATCTGAGATTTCCCATCTAGAGGTCAGCTCTGATTTGAAGCGTTCTAATTCATCTGGTGAGGACGCGGTGGCAAGGATATCGTCAACATGAACGACGAAAATTATGGTCCCCGTTGCAGTCTGTCTCCGATACACGCACCACTCGCACGCGAGACGCTCGAATCCCCAGCTGAGGATGGCGGCGTTGAAGGTCTTGTTCCAGATCCTGCTCGCTTGTTTCATGCCGTATATGCTCTTCATCAACTTCATCACCCAATCCTCTTTCCCATCTTCCTCGAAGCCCTCAGGTTGCTCCATATACATTGTTTCGTCTTCCGGTAGGATGCCGTGTAAGAATGCCGTCTTTATGTCGAATTGGCGGAGATCCCAATCGAGGGTTGCGGCGAGGTGAAGGACGGCGCGGAAAGATTCAAGTCGTACGGTGGGGGCGGTTGTTTTGTCGTAGTCGATCCCATACCGTTGAGCATATCCCTTTGCAACGTACCGCACCTTGTAGCGAATGACATTACCCGCGTCATCACGCTTTTTCTTGCAGACGAGTTTGCCTTTCAATGGGCGTTGTCCGCGTGGGACGTCGCCGCGGGGGACGAGGGTGAAAACGTTTAGGTCCGCCAGGCTCTTGAGTTCCTCTCGACCACCGGCGATCCAGTATTCTCGTTCTGGCGATGCTAGGGCTTTGGCCCATGTCGGTTCGTCGTCGAGGTCAATGACCGGTTCGATCGTGCCTTCAGCCATAGCGGCGAGGACTTCGTCTACCGTAGAGTAATCATGCCCAGTGCGAACGTCTATCGGGATCAAGTCATGTGAGTCGCGTAAGGGGGAAAATAGGGTGATTAAGGCCGAAGCGTGGTCATCAAGAGGAGTCGTACGTCTGCCGGACCTCTCCTCCTGTCGACGGACACGTGAGGAGCGGACGTCGGCCATCGCGGCAGAGAGTCGGGAGCTTGGAGCGAGGCCATCATTAGTCACGGAGCGCGATGCAGGAACGGGAATACGGGAAGAACGACGCGGGGGGAAAGGAACGGGAGGCGGGGATGGTGTAAGGGAGGATAAAGTGGAGGGCGGTGAGGGGGGAGTTTCGGGGGGGGAAGTGGGGTCAAGAATGGGAGGAACTACCGTAGGAGGATGCGTAGGTAAAGTAGGCAATGGTTGTACTGTATTCGATGACGTTATATTTGGTGTATTTATATTCGGGAGAGACGTATTTGTGACGTTATTATTTTGTGGTATGGAAGGAGAGGGCGCAGATGAAGGTGGTGTTATTCTAATTGAGGGTGCTTGCGTAAAAGAAGTTGTGTTCTGATCGGAAGGGATGAAGGCGGTGTTATTAGAAGAGAGAGGAGAATAAGACGGAAAAGGAGAGGGGGAGGGGGAGGTGTCACAAGGAAGCAGGTGATGAGCGGGTGCTTCCCAGGAAGGAGGAGGGGGTGGGGAAATATTCAAGGTTGTGCCAGGCATGAGAGGGGTTGGCGCGGAGTGGAGGTGTTCGATGAAGGTAACATGGAAGGAGTCGAAGACGCGCCGAGTGGAGGGATCCCAGAGTCGATAAGCTTTGGCATGGGGCGCGTATCCGATTAGGATGCAAGGAGTGGAGCGGTGTGCAAGTTTCGAATGATGGGTCAACGTCAGCGCATAGGCGCGACATCCGATTTCGCGCAAGTGAGTGAGGGAAGGTTGTCGGCCATGCCATAACTCGAAAGGGGTTTTCCCATTGTTAGCCGTGGCCGCAGTAAGGGTTGTGAGATACGTCGCTGTATTGACAAACTCATCCCAGAGATTGGCGGGGGCGTTGCATGCGAAACGCATGGCGCGGGCCTTACCCAGGATGGTTCGATGTAGGCGTTCCGCACGTCCATTTTGCGCAGACGTATAGGGGGCAGTTAATTGATGATCGATGCCGTGGGACTTGCACCATGCTTCCATGTTTTTGGACACGAGTTCTCCGTTATCGGTCAGGAATGAGGCGAGTTTCTCGCCAGTTTGGGTAGTGACTGCGCGGTGCCAATCCTGAAACGCGGGTGCTGCATCGCTTTTGGCTTTAAGGGGGATCGTCCAGACGTAACTCGAGAAATCGTCAATGATATTCATGGAATACAGTGCACCATCTTTGGATGCAGTCGGCATCGGGCCGCATAAGTCAACAAAAACCTTCTCTAAACGCTTCTCCGCCCTTTTCCCTTCACGTATACTTGGTACGGATGATCGCGTCTGTTTGCCAATGATGCAATGATCGCATTTCGGGGGAGAATGTGATAGATCAATCGGCATACCTTGGACCGCCTGAGAGCGAGCCATGTCCATGATTGTGCGAATATTACAATGGCCGAGACGGCGATGCCAAGTCTCGACATCCGGAATGCGTTGAGCGTATAATGCAAGTGGGTTGGGAGGTATCTGCGAAGTCAGGGCAGCAGGGCGAGGTATGGAGAGTGTGTAGAGTTTCTGAGAGGGAGAGATGGCTCCGCGTGCGATGACCGTGTTGCTTTTGTTCGTGATCCAACAGGTGTTGGAGTCGAAATGGCAGGCGTACCCTCCTTCGCGGCTGAGAGAAAGGACAGAAATAAGGCGTACGGTGGCATTAGGGATGTAGAGCACATTTTGGAGCGTGAGTTTGTGCCCCCCGGCAATGCGTAAGTCGACGGAACCTACTCCAACCGCAAAGACGGAAGTGCCACCAAGGCCTTTCACGGGGTGGTTTGGAATGGACGAATACGACTTGAAGTCGGAGCGTGTGGGTGAGATATGGCATGTGGCGCCCGTGTCAAGGATGAAGGGTGAGTCATTTGGGGCGTCGTTGGCTTTGCGCGTATATGCCGCCCAGTCGAGGGAAGCGAGAGGGGGGCTGGCTTCGCTGGCTAATAGCGCTCTGTACTCCATCATGTCCCATTCGCTCATTGGAATGTCGAGGTCAGTTGACATAGTCGCGGTGAGGCCTGTACTCTCAGCGGGTAATGCGGGGACAGTTTGAGACGGTTGAGGGACTAGCATGTATGCTTGCCCATTGAATATAATCGGTCCGCCGAGAGGCGTGGGCGCGGTTGTGATTGAATTACCGGGGGTGACAGCCTGAGCGACTTGTGCTGTGGACGGCGCGGCAGTCGCCTGTGAGCGAGGAGCACGCGGAGGTTTGCCCGAAGCAGCACGTTGGGCGTTGCGGGCTTCTTCGATTGATTTCCCGGCCATTTTCCCACCCGGTAGAATACAAAAGTCGGTTTGGTGATTGCTACGCTTGCAGTTTGAGCAGATCGGTCTGGTGTTGGTGGTGCTCTTCGTTTGCGTGTTTGCGACCAGTACAGTATTGCTGACCCCATCTTCTGCACGACGATCTTGGAGAGAGTCTTCGTCCTCGAAACGTTCCATGACTTTGTCAGATGAGAACCCCGCCTGATTAAGGAGGCCGTTTATGACCGATTGGAGTTGCGGGAAGTCTTCGCTTAGCCCATTCAAAAGGAGTATAGTGAGGAGTTTGTCGTTATCGAAGTTCCCCATCTTGATTATCCGTTCCCACAGTTGCTTTATCCGGTTTGCGGTGATAACGAGGGGGGTGTCGCGTCGATAACGAATGCTGAGGGCTTCTTTGATGAGGAGCACTTGAGCGTGTATGCCAACTTGTTCGTGGCGTTTGCGTAGCTTCTCGTATACCTCATGCGCGGTTGGGAGTCTTCGTACAAAGTCGAGATCAATTCTGGATATGCGTTCCATAATGAAGGCGCGAAGAGCGCGGTCGTTGGTCTTCCAAATCTGGGCTCCTCTGGTATGGATAGCCGGATCTGGGCATGGAATGCTTCCATCCAGCCAATCCGTAAAGGCTTGTTTGTCGACCACATAACCGAGTCTGAGATTCCAGTCTTCCCAGTTGGATTTACTTCTGTCGAGGATGAGATCGGTGGGCCACGTTGGGTCAGGCATCAAGACGCGTTCGGTAAGAAGTATCCCGTTTACGAAAACGTTTCGTGCTTGATCTCCAGATGGGGTACTAGAAGATGGAGTGCCGGAGCTAGTCCCAGGGGTGCCGCCGCCAGTCCCAGGGGTGCCGCCGCCAGTTCCAGAGGGGGTGCCCGAAGGGGAGATGGGTGCGCCGCCAGCCCCAGATGGGGTTCCCGAAGCGGGGATGGACAGTGATGCACTAGGATCCGTTCCACCAGACGCCATAGTAGAGGTTGAAGTCGAGTATTAGGGGAAGGAAGAAGAGGATTGGAGAAGCAAGTTTCAAGCGTATGGAGGTTGTTTGTGGCTAGGACGTCGGATTATGGACGGGCAGCAGGGCCCATAACCTATAAAAACCTAACCACGCTACCTCAGTTCCTCGAAGTGTGGAAGAAACTGTATTAATCACCTAACCACGCTACTATGGAAGGTTAATAAGTAAGGTAATAAGTAATGAACAGATCAGCGTACCCTCAGTTCCTCGAAGTGTGGAAGAAACTGAGGGAAACAACATACGAATACCAGAACGCGTTTATGCGTCCCGTCACGTGATGTACAGTAGTAAGTGTCGTGATGTACAGTACCACTCGTGACTCCAGTGTCTCGTGACTTTCTCGCTCCAACAGAGACATATCGTATTTGCGTCTCAACAGGCGCTACATCTTCGACTGTTCATTACGCCTGGAACGCCTGTCTTGAAGACTTCGTATTTCTGGCCCGCCTTGCCTATCGTCGTGCAATACGGGGGATCTCCAGCGCTCGATCCCCCGGCCCCCGAGGACGAGGACAATATCATGGCAGCACTGAAGCAGTCTGATCGTGTTAGCTCTATCAGTCTCACCATCACAAATTCGCTGTGGGAAAGGTTTTACGCAATCAAAGGGCCTTTTTCTGAACTGGAAGACCTCGTTCTTCTGTCTCAAGATGGCGTGCGGCTGACCCTGCCCAGCACGTTTCGGTGGGGCCCACGACTCCGTAGTCTCCACTTGACTAGGATCACTTTACCCGCACTCCCTCGGCTGCTTTATTATTCCAGGAATCTTGTAGACCTTCGGCTTCACGGTGTTTTCGAAGCTTTGCGGCTTTCACCAGAGGCACTCGTGGATGCCTTGTCTGGGATGTCCCAGCTTCAAGTACTTTCATACCACTTCCTCCCCATTGCAAGTTTCATTGGCACACCTTCACCATCTGCGGCACGCGTGGTTCTCCCTGCTCTCACCCGCCTTGGTTTTCGAGGAGTGTCTGAGTACTTGGAACGCCTTGTTGTCAGAATATATGCTCCTCGTCTTGGGGATATCGAAATTACATTTTTCGATGAACCCATCTTCGACGTTCCAAAACTTAGGGAATTTATTGGCCGGATAAAAATGCAGAAGTCACATAGTCGAGCAGAGGTTCTATTCTCTGAAAGTGCTGTCTCCGTATCCTTTACACAACCTAGGACCCCTAAGCGCCCTAAATTGACAATATCCCACGAGCCGTTAAACTGGAAGTCTCCCTTCATGACTAAAATCTACGATCGTCTTGCCACTTTCCTTTCTGGCGTGGAAGATCTACACATCCATACGACCCGACTATCAAGTGGGCAGGACAACATAGACCGTGAAAAATGGGCGAAGCTTATCCATCCATTTAAAGGTACAAAACGGTTTCATATGGCCGGCAACCTCTCGCCAGACTTCGTGCTTTCTTTGCAAGTATCTCGAAAGCGGCGCGAAACTTTGCTACCAATTCTACGCAAACTCTGCATACGGGAACCTGGGCCACGTTACGCGCCTTTGCGGGAGGCAGTAGTGTCACTAATGACGTCTCGCCGGCTCTCTGGCCGTCGCATAGAGGTGGAATATGAACGGTTGTGGATCAATGAACTTCGTGGGACAGGTGCAACGTTTGTTCAATCCTAGCTTTTATTTTGCACTAATGTGGTCGGAGCAGGACCTTTTTCTCAGGAGGTCACGATAGAGATGCTCCCTGACGACGTCCTTCTGAACATATTTCGACATTTCCTGTATGCCTCTCCGCAAGTTTGGCCTACGCTTACGCACATATGCCGAAGATGGCGACAGATCGTACTGAGATCACCTCAGGGTCTACATCTTCAACTCTACTGCACGTATGGGACGCCTGTCTTGAAGACTCTAGATTATTGGCCACCCTTTCCTCTTGTCGTGAACTATGGAGGATCTCCCTTGCTCTATCCCCCGGCTCCTGAGGACGAGGAGAATATCATGGCCGCTCTCAAGCAGACTGATCGCGTTGGCTCCATCAGCCTCACAGTCACAAACTCACTCCGGGGGAGTCTTTCCACGATCTCTGAACCATTTACGGAACTAGAAGAGCTTGTTCTCCTGTCCCGAGGTAGCGTGCAGCTGACCCTCCCTAGCGCTTTTCGGTCGGGCTCACGCCTCCGGACTCTGCACTTGACTAGGATCACCTTTCCCGCATTCCCGCGGCTTCTTTCTCCTTCCACGGGCCTCGTGGATCTTCGGCTCCATGAAATTCCTATTGTTGGCTATTTTCCCCCAGAAGTGTTCGCTAATGCCTTATCCGAGATGACCCAACTTGAAACACTTTCACTCCATTTCCTTTCCCTCCCCCCCCGCCGAAATTACCTTGGCTTGCCTCCACCGTCCGAGGAACGCGTTGTTCTCCCTTCTCTCACGTGCCTTAAATACCGAGGAACCAGCAAGTACTTGGACTGCTTCGTGGCTAGAATCAATGCGCCTCGTCTCAGGGATATTGGTATCACATTCTTTAGCCAACCCACGATGGACACTTCGCAACTTGGCCGATTCATCGAGCGGATAGAAATGCAAACGTCACTCAGTCGAGCAGACGTCCAAACATCCGCGCATGCCATTTCCATCTGCCTCTCCAAACCAGGAGCTCCTACACAGCTTGCTTTGCAAATATCGTGCGAACAGTTAGACTGGCAGTTGTCCTCGATGACCCAAATTTGCAACCATTTTTCCCCTTTCCTATCCCGTGTAGAAAATCTAGGCATCTTTATGACCCAACGTTCAACTGGGCAGGATGACATGATCAGGGAGCAATGGGTGGAGCTTATCCGTGCATTCGGTGACCCAAAAGAGTTTCGTGTGGCCGGCGGACTTACGGCAGACATCTTGCGTACTTTGTGTCCGGCCGACGGGGGACCAACTATGCTCCATTCCCTGCGCACTTTTGGTGTACCGGAGCTTACGCAGACGCACGGACCGTTGTGGGAGGCCGTACAGTCATTCCTCACCTCTCGGCAGCGCTCCGACCGTCCCGTTCAACTGTGTGCTGTATGCCACATCTGTAATACCAGTTCCGCACAGCCGCAAGAACTCCAAAGACACCTTGTAGACAAACACGCCCAAACTCGTCCATTATTCGCGGCACAAGCTTAGGGCCAAAATGCGAAGCCGACTGTAACGCTCAGGCTCAGGTGCAAGCACACGCACAAGGGCAAGGACAAGCCGTACAGGTCCAGGCGGTTAACCGCACTCCCGCGCAGTTACAAGCACGCTACGCCGCCCAGATAGTACAAATACAAGCTGCACAGGTCCAGCAGTAGCATGTGCCAGCGCCACACTTGTCCCGTACGCCTGTGCTGAATCCCGGCGCCGTTGCTGGCGCAAATGTGAATGCGAATGGGCAGACGACATCCCATTCCCCCATGCCCAACGCGAACGGTCAGGGCCAGCACGTCACCGCTCAGCACTTTGCATCATCTGGCCAGGGGCAGCAATCACTGCAGCAGTCTCAGCAGCAGCAGCAGCAGCAACAACAGCGTGCCATGACTTTCGCCCAGGCAAAGGCGCAATATGCGGCTCATTTGCAGCAGCAGCAGCAGGACCACCCAGCGCAGGCCCAGGACACGATGTCGACACAGCAGGTATTCATCACAGTGAACCCACAGATGCAGCCGAAGAAGCAGGCTACTCAGGCTCAGACCCAGGTCCCATAAGCCGGTGGGCGGGTGGCGGATGGTTTTCCCATGAATGTATGGCAGCAACTCCAGATGTCTAAGAACGGGATGAACGGTATTACCTACAGCCAGGAGCAGTGTCAGGGCGCATTTGCGCGATGATCGGTGAGGATGGATTGACACGATGTTGTAACCCAGAGTTGTCAATGTGCTTCGATAATACCAACCATCGTAGCAAGTGACATTTTACTTCCGCTTCTTCCCTCATCTCTTTTCCCTTTTCCCTTTCCCTTTTATTTCACTCCCCCCCTCTTCCCCCACATCCCCTCCTCTCCCTTGGCTAGTACGGTATTCTACGTTGTAGGCTTATTCTCGTATTTTTACCACACACCACCGCATGGGTCGTCGTCATCTCTGTCCTTTCCTTCCCATTTTTTATAATTCGGACTTCGGGCTTCAGAAGGCGGGATACCGAACTCGTCCTTGTGTTCTTAGTAAGTTAGTATCAATCATATCTCCATCATCCGTTGTCACGAAAACGAATCACCAATCTACACATACGCCCACTTGAGTATGCGCGAATTACCTTCTACGCCTCTCTAAGTGCTGGCCGATCTTTGGGGTAAAGGGGGAGCTTTTTTCTCCATGGCTACATGACCAGCGAGCGACCACCACCATCGGGTCACCTCGCGAGAATCAACAAAATGCTATCGCCGATGCGGAGTCCCCACCACACCACGGGGGTTGCGTCCCGTGAGTGAGAGACCGCTGCCATCACGGTAGTAGCCTCTAATTTCTCAAATATCAAGACACAAAGGGAGGGGGGCGCGAGTTCCCACCCCACCACACCACACGAATCGAATTTATGGCTACGTGTCCAGTGAGATCACAGTACTAAGTAACGACTTAACTAGGTAGTGGGCCCAGGGGTGCGTCACTGTGCCTCGCCCTGTGATACACACGACCAAAAAACTAGACCGATACGGTTTTCTTGCATCGCCACGCGCCGCGGGTGATTGCTTCTGTTTCCCAGTCAAAGTTTCGACAGACAGACAGACATACCTGTTGAACCGCTTGCAAGGGGAAAGATCGAAATTTTCGAAATATTCAAAGATAACAACCCGGGTTGTGCACTTCCCCAAGGTTTAGATACAGGTTTTTTCTTTAAATTTTTTTTTACTGTAATCCTATGGCAGATTTTAACACAACGCCCTCAAGGCATTCCTCGGAGTCGGAGTCTTGTGCATAACTTAACCCCAGCTAGCGAGGGGATCCAAGAGGCATGGTCCAGTGACTTCCTGCCACCTTTTGGATGATCCATGGCAACATGCGGTCTTGTGGCGTAAATAATAAATATTTCTGGGCGGGGCCTTTAGGGGTTAAAAAAAAATTACAGCATCATTGGTTGGGCTTGGGCGGCAGCCACCACAGCGAAGTGCTCTAAGCCAAATCGAGGGGACGACGATCAAAAACGCCCCACGAGGTCGGTCAGTCGTCTCCTCGTTTGTGCGACGAATATATACACAGATGGGTCTAATGCGCATCTTTTGGGCTTGGCATCGAACGTGGGCGAAGGACACAGGCCGATTATAGAAAATTCGGCGCTGGGTGCTAGGATAAAGGGAAGGGGGGAGCGTGGCTTCCATCATTGTGGTGCCCCTCCACGAGCGAGACAAGGCAAAGCCAAGCGCAAGGCTTCACCGGCCTCTCCCCAAAAGACCTAGCTGGGGCGAGCGGCCGCGGCCGCAGACCGAGGAAACGCGCTTATTCCTGACAGGGAAGGCCAGTGTACAAACCTTACATCAAAGAAACAATATTTTTTTTTGTTCGCGTTGGAGAGTTTCCGAGGTTTCAGAGTCGCTTACGACTACTCACGGTCGCCTCTCAGAACCCATATTTTCCACAACTGAGCGATAGGAGCATACAGTGATCAAGAGTCAAAACGGTTCTGGGTGTCTCACCATGGTCGTGTTACCTCGGCCAAGTTAAGGGTGTGGGAGGGATCGATAGAAACCCGACGCGCACGGAGCTGCGCTAGAACGGATGGAGACATAAAAGAGCTCTGGCAGCAGGACGATGACCAGGAGACGACAGGATTAGCGCACAAGCGCGAGAAGAAAGTACATGTGCTCGGGAAAGGAAAATCGAAGAGGAAGGCCCATTAGAGTATATCTGATCGGCGCGGCTAGGCCCATAAACCGCGCAACGACCGAACGAGAAAGCCGAAATCGACAATCCATATTGTAAACGAAGCTCACCCAAATGCGAAATAGACAACGTCAGCGTGGAACTGCGGAGATGTGGTGTGTGATCATCGGAAATTAGCCGAACTTGAGGTGGAGTAATTTGGCCGTCAGCCACGGCCCACATGCTCGTCCTCCATACGAAACTCTTGCGACGCCGACTCGTCCTCGTCGCCGCTAGACGCAAAACCTGCGTCATCTGCCTGGGCACCGTCATTCGCGTCCTGTGTATTAGCTGCGCGGCGTGCGGCCTCACGCTTCCGTTTTTTGATCTGTAGTCATCAACAAAGTTTGCAAATGATAAGGTACTACAGTTGACACTTTTTGACGTACAAGCTTTGCGTACACGAGCCCACAGGCATTACACAATGTCCGGGGACCTACGATGGCCGGTCAGCTGAGAACACACGGAGCCATTGAAAGGGGGACGAGAGAGGACAGACCCAAAGGCCCCCTTCGCCATTCGGGGGTTGATGTTGCACTACAACCTAAACAGGTCTGCCCTTCCGGTACAGGCGCTTCAGCCTTCTGGAGTCGGCAAGACATGCGGTTAGAGTGACTATGCCTCATGGAGGTGAATAGTTCGGACGTGCCTGTCGTTTGGCAGCTGCGTCGCCTTCCTCAGCATTCCCAGAATTTGCAACTGGTGGCTCAGCCGAGGGCGCCGTCCCAGGCGGATCGGTGCCGACAGTGGATCCCAACAACCGAAGACCAAGAGCCGCGGATTGACTGATTCTCTGTAATGCCTCCAAGGATGGTGGACGACCTTGCACGGTGGCCGGGTCGGCTGATAAGGCGGTGGTCGTATCGATGATGATACGATACGACTCTATTAACTGGAGCGTTGCATATATGCGTGCGCATACGCGAAATCATCGTGATCAGTGGTACTGTCAATCGAGAAGCGGACATTAAGAAAGCATGCCTTTCCAAAATCAATATCCAGCGGGGGAGACGCTAACGGCGAAGGATGCCGAGGAGCGGCGACTTCTTTCTCCCGCGGTTTGCGCTTGTGCTGAGGAGGAGGGTCTGCGGCTTTAGGGGTCCCCGCGGTCCGCCGCATCTCCGTGTTGGGTTGCGGTTGCGGGGAAGGCCGCATATACGCGCTGTGAAGGGGGTGCAGGGTGTGGGTGCAGGGGCAGGGGCAGGGGCAGGAGGTGCAGGTGCGGGTTCTGGTCGATTGAGGGGAGGAGGAACGGGTGGGTCGGGGACGGATGGTGCCGGTCCAACTGGTTGGCTAAACTGGGTCCAAGCTTCGCCATTCCACTGAGGCGGAGCCGAATGTGGAACGCCATAAGGAGCGGAACCATAAGGCGCGTGGTAATGGGGCTGAGGAGGATTGTACGGAACATGTTCGGAGGAAGGATGTGATTGAGAAGATCTCGGTTGCCGGGAATGATTCTGGGGAAACTGGGATGCATCATAGGAGTTGTGGGGATAAGACGAATAGTCATAAGATGACATCCCTTGTTGATGTTGGTACATGTACCGACCATCGGAAGACATTGGTATGGAGGAGGTTGTCGGAGGGGGAGGGGGAGGTTGTTGGGTGTAAGGCGAGAGACCAGGCCGTTCAGAACCTAATGCCTCGCCGAGGGAGGAGTAAGCCGGCTGACGTGTTGGTGGGGGGGCAGGGGGTTGACCTGAGGGACGAAAGGAGGTACTGGAGGCTGGAGAAAATTGTGAGCGGCGAGGAAACAAAAGAGAGGACATGAGTGAAGGAGAGGTAGGGAGAAAAGCAGATTATCGACGGCAAGTATGACACTGACAGGACATGATACGTGCAGAATGCGATTCCGAGTGCAGGTGAGGTTAGTGACTTAGCAGCAGAAGGTGAAAGACATCTGGTAGGTGGAGGGAGAGGGAGAGGGCACAAGATGATGCTAGCCGACAGACGAACTGGGATCGGAACTGGAACTAGAACTGTTCAAGCGTGTGGTTGAGGCGCTCGATGCGGTAACATGAAAAGGAAATCACTGCGCTTAACCGATATTCGAAGAAGGAGGGTTGGGATGGGGGGCGGGGATGGGGGTCAGGGTGTGGGCACCTACTGGTCGAGAAACGTTCCGTTGCGGTGGGATCTAGTCTCATTCAGCGACATGTAGACACGTTACTAGCCAGGCTAGGGCTTACTATGACGCCTAAAAATTATTGCAAATATGGGCTGGAAGAAATAAGAGAAAGAGCAGGGTAAAAAAAATTGGCAAGGCAAGCAAAGGTCCTTCTCCACTCGCTCCTTCCTTCCCTCGCTTGGAATTTTTCCCCTCTTTTTTTTTTTTTTTATTTTCTTCCCTAGGACAACCCCGTGACAAAACCAAAAAAAAATACGGCCATACGAAAGAGAATGAGCCGATCGTACCAGGAACAGAAGTAGGTGTACAGCCAAACTCACCGTACGTACAGATGAATTGCAAGAGGCGCCCCGAGATTGCGGAGCTTCATTAATCATCTTGACGTGACCGGCTGACCGGCTGCCGGGACATACCGAACAACTGCCAAAAACTGCCAAAAACAACCTCCGGTGAATGAAAAATTATCCGCTAATGTAAATTCATGAAAATAATAATTCTCGGTTAATCACCAGACCCAGTCCAAAGGTTTATAGAGGGGAGTGTAGTGTAGAGAAGGAGGGGGAGGAATACAGCAAAGACAGTACGCGCTACGCTATCCCGCGCCACCGAGACCAAGACCGAGATTATCCCCGTCCTTTTCCCGCTCAACCTTCGCTAATCTCGACTGGCTCAGCGCCAATCCCGAACTGGTCGTCTCAAAATCGAGATCTTCCTCGTCATCGAAACCGCTTCCTTTCCCATGAACACCTACTCCCGTCCCGCTTCCGTTCGCTGCCGCCGAGGCTCGTTCCCGCGCTCGTCGACGACGCTTTAGAATCTTTTTTCGGTTCCGCACTCCCATCCGGTATCCCTGCTCGTCTCCATAAAAGAGGCGGTACTCACACGTCGGACAGATCCACTCCTCCGCTGGATTCGCCAGCTGTGACGCCGCTGCCATTGGCCGGGGTTGTGCACCCCGTCTCGGCGGAATTTGAGCCGACAGGAATACAAGCGGAAGCGGACTTAGCAGGTTCTGAGTGTTCGCACCTATTTGTGCCGGACTTAGGTGGCTCGGGTTGGGAACCCGCGACGGCACGTAGTTGCGAAGATGATGTGGGTTCGAAGCGTTAGCCAGCGCCGACCGCTTCTTCTTCTTCCCCGAAGTCTTCGTCGAACTGGGAGACTTTGACGCCGCAGGTGTGTCCGTGTCTTGTACCGATTGCGCCGCGACGGCACGAGCTTTGCGTACCGCTCGTTCACCCCGTTTTGCTCTTGCTACCCCCACCGTACCAGTACCAGTGCCCGCGCTTGCCTTTGCGTTTTCTGCAGCTTTCTCCGCTTGCCGCACGACTTCATCCTCGAAGCGATCGTACAGCACCGTGTACTCCGCGCGCGTGGCGATGAGCCGCTCCGAAGCTGACGAGACCCCATCAAACAGTCGGACCCGCACACAACGCCAGGAATCGATCCAAAACATACATACCTGTGCTGATTCTCAAGAACGTAAATTCACTATCAGGGAAGATGCGGCGGGTCGGGGAGGAAGAAGGTGGGGCTGGCCGCACGCGATGCCGACGGACCACGCGAGATGCACGCCTGCGCATCAGCCGTGACTTGAGGCGCGCGTTTCTGCCCATGCCGGCACGGTTCTCGTTTAGAAGTGTATAGTTAGCCAACAGCGCTTGGTCCAGTGCGAGCGAGTCGCCGAGCAAAGGTGCACTCAATGCAGCGGCCAGTTGTCGTTTCCGGTGCTTGAGCATCTCCTTCTGCCGCAGACCCACCATCGTGGCAGGCAGCATCTTCCCTCGACCGACTGTCTCCGTACCGCTCGGCTCTTCCTCGGGAGCTACTGCTACTGCCGCCCCCGCCCCCGCCGTCGGCGACGTCCCTGTAGGGGACGCAAAACCAGGCAGCACCCTCTCGACTGGCAGCTCCTCCTCCCCCGAATGTACGTCGGACGAGTCCGGTCCCATCTGCGAACCCGAGAGATGCGCTGGCACCTTGCGTTTTTTGGCGTTACCCTGTTGCTGCATTTGGTCCGAGTGGTGGTCGCCACCGCCCTCGCCGCGGACTTCTGTAGTGGATGAAACGTCGAGGTTGACGATGACTGGGACCCCCTCTGGTGGCGGCGGCGCCTCTACGTTATTGCGGGCAAAGTCCGCGACGCCACTAAGTGCAGCGGGGAGAAAGTACGACTGGAAGGTGATCTGTGCAGACAAAACCTCTGCATGCGCGATCAACTCCTCTGCAGTGGCATCTGGACCAGGTGGTGGCGGTAGGATGGGGGGGAGCATGGCGTTAAGAGGGAGCGAGCCAACCGGATCAGGAGAGCTACGCTTGCGTTTCGGGAGTGGCTTTACTCTTCGAAGAGGAAGATAGTCCGGTATGTCGAAACCTGGGGACGAAGGGTGGTATATCAGATGTTGAGACAGCTCATCGTCGTCCATGGTAAAGGATCGATGTTGTGTGCAAGTAGATAAAAGAAATGGATGGGGTGTGATGATGACGTGGAGTAGTCATACGGGTAACCGTCCGTCAGTCTCCCAGGCATTATTTTTGTCGTCTTTGCCCCAATCACTGTACTGTATTGCCAACTATCACAAGGACAGACGCCACGTATCGCGCACAAATGGCTTGATGCCCTCATGCCCATTCATACGAGCAATATCCTCATGACCATGCACACACCCTTTCAAAATAGCTCCCCCCGATATTATCAAATGACAGTCCTCGGCAGGGTTGCGAGCCGCTCCCCACTGTGTTCGCGTCACGTCATCTTCTCCTTATATAATAACACGTAGCACAGTACAGGAACTTTTCGGGTCTGTCATACTTAGCGACCGTTGCCGCGTCGCAGACTCTTTAGCGGCTCTGCGATCCCTCACGATGATAACGCGTGTATGGAATACCAGGACATCAACTGAACGAGATGATCGTGCACGAGCATTACACGCTGGTAAGCAGTTCCAACAATACGACGCTTAGCTGTGGGCTCCATGGAAGAATGTTATCGCCTATCTAGCGCCAACCAGGTTAATACAGTACAGTACTTCTGTGGCTTAGAAGACAAGCTCGTGAGGTCGATTTGCGTATGGTGCCTACAATACCAAAGTCGGTTGTAGCGGGTTGATCGATGGATAGAGTTATCTACCTTCCTTTTGAGCCGTGACCGTTCTAATATAGACTCCTTTCAGAAGGTTCACTAGTCCTAAGTTACTGGGGACGCATTCGCCATGAAGCAGTCGTTTGTTGTGGCGGCAGTGTGAGTGTGAGACGCATGACACCCGCGGGTAAGCGGTTAGACAGAGCGACCTCAAGTGCTGCAGGAACGATGAGAGCCGTTGGCAGGTTCTAACCAATGCCCAATGGCACGTCGTGATGGCGGATGAGTCCTAAAGAGAGTGCGTGTACCTCCGAACTACGTAGATTACAATGGTTCGTGTGCCTTACACTATCTGCCAACTGGTAAGTTCAGGGGGTCATTGAGCTAGCGGGCAATCTCCAGCTAGTTCTTCCATCTGTACGCGAGATGTATGAGCATCGCTGAGATAGAAGGGGGAAAGACGTGTCGAATCCGCACATTTTCACTACACGGTCGCGACCGCCACTGACAATTTTATCCGCCACAAAATCAACACAGTACACCTCATCGGTATGACCAGGAAGGTCCGTCTTGATCTTGTACGTTTTCAAGTCCCAAATCTAAGACAAAGACGTAAGCTTTTGGGCTACCTGCTCGAGTAGAGAACGCACCTTGAGCGTAGTGTCCTTGCTTGCACTAACGAGTAGCCGAGAGTCGGCGGACCAGGTGAGCCGGTAGACAGCGCCGATATGTCCTCGAAGGGTTGCTACAAACTTGCCTGTGCGACCTTCCCATAAGCGCACACTGTTGTCCCAAGCAGCGCTTGCCGCCCATCGACCGTCGGGACTGAATGCAACATGTGCGACTTGACGCTGATGTCCGGTCAAGCGTGCCAAGGGCTTGAGTTTCCCTCCGTTTGAGACTGCTGTCTCGGAGGGCACGTTGGAGTCGGAACGCGAGGGGAAGAGTGACCACAGGAATAGGGTGTGATCGTCTGAACCGGTGATCATGAACTCGGATGTGGAGGAGACGAGAGCATTGTACCGCGCTAAAGCGCGGGATTGAGCTATCATGGACAACGGAAAGGCCAGACGGGGTTAGCAAACTTTGTCGTAGTTTCGACGTATGCAGACGAACGAACCGTCTTCATCGGAGGTTGGGCGCTTCCCAGTATGGTCGAAAGGGCCGGTGCGCAGGACAAAGTCCGTATTTAAGGAGAGCGTGGTCACCCAATGCGCGTGGTCTTTTAAAGTGTGAAGTAGTTTGCCCTGAACGTGCTTGGATATAAGCCTCTCGACGCCAGGATAGAGACAAGGTACAAACACACCCCATTCGCGTCCCAGATGCGGACTGTGCGATCCGACGAGGCTGTGTAGAGGACACCCTTGCCGCTGAGCCCACCACCTCCCCATCTTACCACGTTTACGCTCGCGGTATGGCCGCCCAAAGTATACTCCAGCCGGCGGGTGGCTATCGCCCACACTTTGACGGTACCATCTTTGGAGGACGAAGCTAAGCGAGGCGACGAAGGGTTTCTGAAAATCCGGGCCGGGAAAGTTAGCCCGTGAGGGAGGAAACGACGAAACAATGGCCCACATGTGTATTGGTTCCCAGGACAGAGACGTAATCCATTTTGTGTGACCTTTTAACGCATCGCCGATAGGCTTTCCTGTCTTGGGATCCCATATTCGGACCTGCGGGAGCGAAGGTGCTATTACGTTCACGGGTGTATCAGGCAGAGCAAAACAAAACTCACATGGCCATCATGGCCCCCCGTTGCTAGCTTCCGTTCGAGGGCCTCCCACTCGACGCACAAAACCCACCCCCGGTGGCCAGTAAGGGTATGTGAAGGCGTTTCTGTAAATAGATCCCACAGACGTGCATTGGTATCTCCCGAGCCCGTTGCAAGGAGGTTCCCTGTCGGAGAAAATGAAGCACAGAGGATTGGGGACGTGTGACCTAGAGAAGTAACCAGAGGCAGGATTAGAGACGGTCGAGGCACTACCTGGGGTGATGACCTTACCCGACAGAGAAGAGGAGCATCGTGTAGCCGGTCTGACACGGAACACGGACTGTGGAGAACAGCGGACGACAAGAATATCCTCTGGTGA
Organism: Lactarius psammicola; assembly: GCA_025769895.1. NCBI lineage: Eukaryota > Fungi > Basidiomycota > Agaricomycetes > Russulales > Russulaceae > Lactarius > Lactarius psammicola. The sequence continues at coordinate 349,416 of WTXK01000007.1, read as the reverse complement.
GAACGCGTGGGAAGGATGTGAAAGCACGTCGGCCTCGATCGACTTTGATACGACGATTCGCGTAGATTCATTGGTCATAGCATCAGCTGGTAGCGCGACATGGAATTGGAAAGGCACGGGTTCATCGGTCTTGGAATGTCATTGGTGTTGAAAGAAAAACGCTGGATAGAGCACACCTTGGACGTCAATGTGTTGACCAGACTCTGCAGGTCCTCCCGCGAAACATTAGCAGGTAAGCTGACTGCGGGGGCCAATGCAGACCCGTCATCCTCGGACACAAACTGGACGATGACGTTAGGGGATTGCTCCGGAGGGGTCTTCTCTGGCTCCGGGACACCATTGTACAGCTTTTGTCGCTTGGGAGGAGGAAGTAGTGTAGCCATTGGTCGTGAAGATTTTGGCGAGCGCACGGGAACTCATAGCGCTCATTACTCTATTTGGTAGATTCCTGACACAACTCATATTACGATGTTTCCACACTTCGATGACTGATACAACAGCTATAAGAGACCCATGAACATGAACAATGGCATCAAGAATCACCCCACAGAATGACTGCAACGAGGATTGAACTACGAGGAAACGCCAAGCGTGGAGGAGGCCAACCAAAGGAGTGGCTTAAAACGCTGTACACATTTGCCGTGCCTCCGTAGGTGCTAACAGGTTTTCAGATGGTCTTACGACTCAACGACGCGTTTCCGTATATAGGGGATACCTTGCCGATGGCCACGAATCATTTGGACGGTTACGAATCATCAACGAAGACCGAGTCACGGTTGGCAACGGGTTTGGGTTTCATTACCACCAGGAGTTCGAGATCTTTTCTTACTTGGTCCGGGGAGAGCTCAAACAGTGAGTGACGGCAACGAATCTAATCGAGCATTCGCTACACGGTGTGCTAGCCAGGATAGCATGGATAACGTCGAAATCTTGAAACGAGGAGACATTCAACTAACGTCCGCTGGCACGGGTATCCGCCACAGCGAGGTTTGCAACGGGAACGAGGACGTACATTTCGTGCAGATTTGGACGCTTCCCCGGAAGAAATCCCTGAAGCCGGAGTACTTTACGCGGTAAGCGTGCATCACACGAGCCATGCAGAATTCGCGTGGAGTAACAAATTCGCAGCCACTTCACAGAAGACGAGAAGCAGGACAAATGGGCGCTTCTGGTTGCTCCTGTTGGGTCAGACGGAGTAACGTTAGAACGAGAAGGAGAGGGCCCAGCACCGGTTCAGTCAGACATCGCATTTTGGGCGACGGTCTTGTCCCCTGACCGGACTATCTCCCGGGAGATGCCTTCGAAGGAAGGAGAGCGCAAAGCATACCTACAGGTTGTGCAGACGGCCGGTTTTAATCGTGGAGCTGGGAAGGGAGCCCATGTGCGAGTAGAAATTGGAGGCCAGTCGGTCGAGATGAGGGAAGGGGACGGAGCATTCGTACACGCCAACCCGAGAGAGGAGTTGAGGATGTCCAACTTGGGTAGCTCTACGGCAGAGGTATTGCTCTTCGACGTTGACCTCGCATGATGTAAAGAGAACACTGTAGATTTCTAACGAAGTGCTAAAGCGCAAGCTTCTATGATGGACAATCTGAGGTCATTGACCCCCATAGCGGTAGATGTAGATTTTTTAAGGGACCCAGTGACGATGGGGGGTAAACAAGTCGGTGCATGTTCGAATATTGTGCGCTTGATACTCGATATCGTTCTATCTCTATGGAGAGGTACAAGATCTGCCTTTGTGATGATGGCTTGAAGTGTCCATCTCGATCCAGATTGGATCTTTTCGTCCAAATCCCGCAACATGAGCTTGTCCGCTTCGTTGACGCCGTGTTTCGCGTTCAATAGTATGTACACCCGACATAACCTCGGAGACAAATAAGCACACAGAGTAGGATGACATTAAAATGGCTTACTCTGCCCGAGTCTCTAGATATTGGTTGAAAAGCTCACCCCATGCTGGACGGCCACGCTCACCATAACCGGGCGCATCCACCAGGATGACCTTCCCTGGTTTTGGTCCGATGCGGAAGAACGTTAGAGTTTTAGTGCGACCCTACAGTTGGCTCGTAAGCGATACAATAATCCCCGGAAGTACGAGACGAACAGGCTTCTTGCTAGTAGCAACCAACATCTTCCGTCTCATTACCGCGTTCAGGAGAGTAGACTTGCCCACATTGGCACGCCCTGCCCGGGTTGCTATTCAGGATAGACTTGTGAATTTTACGCGTGGCACACCTGTTACAATGACCTTTCAATAATGTACGTTGAGCGAGCAGGGGTTATACTAGGGATCCGTCTTCTTTACCTCTGGAAGTCCCGATAAACGCGGAATGGACGATACAGAATTCGTCGCAGGCAACAAACTCGGCGGTGTTTGGGGAGAATATACTCGCGAGTCCGAATCGTTGAGACGCGACTGTTGCAAGTCGCATGTTATGGATGGGATCAAGTGCGTGGGCTTAGGTTAGCCGAGTGTCAATTTATACGTGACCTTGACTGTATACCAACAAACATGAGTCCTCCTCGTCAATCTGCAACCGACGACGACTCTTCCACTGAAGACGACGCGGCGTCTCAGACCACCGAAGATGACCCACAAATCCCTGAGAGCCAACATGTACCTCTCCCACCAGCCCAGCTGCATCCACCTCCCGTTGCACCACCACCCGCTCCCTCCAATCCACCACCACCACCGACGAACGCACATACCAGAGCGCGACCCCGCTATGAGCTCAGACATACGCTCAGCGGCCACACCATGTCTATATCTTCCGTTAAGTTCAGCCCCGATGGCAGTCTATTAGCATCCTGCGGTGCGCTGCAGTCCCCTCTCTCAAGCACGCTTGCTCACGCGACCCTTCCAAAGCTGCCGACAACGTCGCCAAAATATGGTCGCCGTTCTCCGGGGAGCTCATCCGCAATCTGAACGGCCATACGAAGGGCCTCTCGGACATCTCGTGGTCTCCGGATAGCGTATACCTCGCCACGGCATCGGACGATCACACCATTCGGATATGGGACGTTGATTCCGTACGTACCATCCACGAGCGAGTGTGACAAATTTTGGTACTCAGAAGAGTTTGTTGTGGAAGGGTCTGACCAGTAGAACCCTCAAAGGTCACACGAGCTACGTCTTCTGCGTCAATTACAACACCGAAGGCACCCAGCTCGTATCCGGGGGCTGCGACGGTGACGTAAAGATATGGAATACAGCCAAGGGTGAGTGTGGCTCTGTACTCGCTCAGGAATCCGAATTTCAACATGATATTAGGACGATGCACCAAAACGCTGAATGCTCACCTCGACTACGTGACCGCCGTGCATTTTAACAGAGATGGCTCTTTGATAGTCTCGTGCTCACTTGATGGTCTCATGTGCGTCACGCATCTTATATCTTCTCTCGCTCCTCATAGCATTTACGTGCCCCCACAGTCGCATATGGAGTTTACCATCCGGACAATGCCTCAAGACCCTAGCTGAAGGGCACAACGCCATCTGGTATGACTCCGCTCGTTCTACTTGCACACACGACTTACGTCAAAATAAATAAATAAAAATCGGTGTTTGCTCATTATCCAGCCAACACGTGCAGTTCTCCCCAAATTCGAAATACATCCTCTCTACAGCCCATGACAGCGCCATACGCCTCTGGGACTTCCAGACGTCGCGCTGTCTCAAGACGTACGTTGGCCACCAAAATTCAAAGTACTGCATCGCCGCCTGCTTCAGCGTCACGGGCGGTAAGTGGATTGTGTCGGGTAGCGAGGACAGCAAGATCTACCTGTGGGACCTGCAAAGCCGAGAGATTATGCAGGTACTTGATGGTCACCGCGGTAAGTCACTTTTTTTCTTGGCGATTGCTATTTGCTGATCAGCCATTGTAGATGTCGTCGTGGCTGTCGCGGTAAGTAGAGTGTTTGTCGTTACCACGACTGTACTGAGCACCATCTCGTCACAGACCCACCCACAACAGAACATGATTGCTTCGGGGTCAATAGATAGTGATTTAACGGTGAAGGTGTGGGTCGATCGTGGAGCGACTTGAACCTACACCGCCTGCCCATCCTTTTTTTTTGTTGCCCGCTTTCCTGTTGATGCAGATCCACTCGGTGTATCCATAGTGCTACTTGCAGAAGATCCACAAAAACATTGGATTGTATTTCGGGATGATCCTTGCTGCTGTGAGATGGGTAGTAGTACAGGGATAATGTATAGTACTATGTGCGCGAAGACAACACAGGAACGACGCATGCAAAACATCGATCTAAATATGCACCTCAGAAAGAAAAGAAAAGAAAAAACAACCACTGTTCGTCGCTGTCTTACAACGGTTCCGCCGCACGCAGATCTAAGAACCGGAGGGCGAGAAAGTGACCAATGAGCAATCGGGATAATTAAGAGCATATTTCACCGACCTTTCGCGACCTCCCTGTCTGCATCCGTGACGCCCGTGTCATGCGCCTCGATGAAAGCGTCCACCTGCGGAAACACAAACCCCATACCGAGCGAACGATCAAAGCGCGTCCCCCCAAAAGACAAAAACAAAGCAACGGTAAAACGCACCTCGTCCAGGACGTCGTCGTCCGTCTCTCCGTCCTCCTCCTCGTCATCATCGTCATCGTCATCGTCGTCATCGTCGTCCCCCGCGTCGTCGATCGCGAACGGTGTGCGCTCCATGAGCGCATTCGCTGCGATCGTCGCTTGCGCGAGCGGGTCGATGCCGGCCGGCGACGTCGGGTCCGGTGGCAAGTGCGCGTCGACTGGGGCGCGGGACTCAGTCGTCGTCGTCATCGTCTCCGCGCCCGAGCGCGACGCAGCGGCGCCGCCCTCAGCGGCAGACGTAGTTCCCGACGGCGGTTGACGCATGGCGGGCGTGAGCAACGACTCACGCGGGCGCGTGTCCTCGATGGACGTGTACCGCCCGATGGAGGGGCGATGGATGACCTGGTGCTTGCCTATCGTTTTCCCGACTTCGTCGGTGAGCTTGTGGAACAGCTTCACGTTGTTGTCCGTTGCGATGTTTGACCACAGGCCGCCGAGGAAGCCGCTGTTGGCTGGCGGCAGCTCCATGAGCGGGACGGGCTCGAGACGGAAGGACGCAGAGAGGTCGGTTTCGAAGAAGGATTCGAGGACCTCGTCGGCGAGGACGACCATGCGGAACGTGGCAAGACTGAGATAGGGCTGGTTGGTCTCTATCGGGGGCGTCGGCGCGTCTTCAGTCCGCTCCTTCGGGTCGGGGTAAAAGGGCGTCACCATATTCGAACGCGTTGGACATGAAGCGACTGACAGCGCCGAGGTACGCGTCGCCGATTTCGAACCGGAAGATAAACTGAAGGAATTGAGAACCAGGATTGGCGTCTTTCTGTAACGAGACTTACATACCAGCAGTGACTCAGAAATGGTTAACACCTCGTCCTTGGTCAGAAACCCGTCCTTATTCTTGTCATGCAGGTTGAAAAACCACTCGATATTATCCATGAGATCGTTGAAGATAATGCCATCAAGGCCAGTCACAAGATCCTGCACCAGGGTGTAAATATCATATCAGAGACGGCTAGGATGTCTCTCACCTGGAAGGATAATGCGCCGCGACGCGAATAGTCCCAAAAGACAAAAAGGCGATCTAGGAGTTCGTGATCTGCTACGTCGCGGTCAACTCGTTGCTGAGGATAGGGTGAGCCAGCTTAACAATGTTTCCGCCGCAGAATTAGCGAAGCGCACCTGGAAGCCATTCATGACTATTTTCTCATCTCGAGCCCAGGTAGCGATCTCGCTCAAGAACACCCTAAACGTCCTTAGTCCAATCCTCGTCTCTGGTCTTTCTTCGACGGCATCCTTCGTAGTCAATAGTGATATCGGCGCAGGTATTGGGGCCGGTGGCGGTTCGATGCATACGGCCTTGAAAAGGGCGTCGTATATCAACCCAACCTGTTCCTTGGTAAACCTCTCGAAGGTCCTAAGATTGCGGACGGCGGCGCGTTTGGAGAATGACTCGATGCTAGAAATAATCTCGTTGCGGAACCGCCGCCGCTCATCGAAAATGGTCTGTTCGGTGATGACAGCAAATTCGCGGAAAGAGACCAACAACAGCTCTTGGAATTTTGTGATAGCGCGGGCACGGGGGTCTGATGAATGGGGGTGTGCGGAGTCACCAAGAGAAGAGAAGTAGTCTCTCATGAGGCTAGGATGAAGGTTCGTCTGATATAACTTAACCGCCTTAGAACATATTGTGCTTACTGGATGAACTGCCCATCATCCTGGATCTGCAGGAGCTTTTCTCCGTTAATCTTCAAGATAGCTGGAAGGAGTGCATTGAGTCGTCATTGAAACAGAGAACGATAGATAACACAAACCGAGCCTACAAATTCGAGGTTAGGACGGCATATAGTCAGGAATCAAACGTGCTCACCCAACTTGAAACAGGACCTTAGGGCCCATACAGAAGAAGCAGTCCACTACTCGGAATGCAAAAACCATTGGCATGCTATTGATGTACCTACCCGCCAGATGTCAGCATTGCCTTACAAAACGAAAGCATATCCGAGATACAAACAAACTCAAAAACCAAGGTAGCGATGCCACTGATAGCTGGACATCTACTTCCTGGAAATGGTTGTGGATCATAGGCAAGCACTGTGTCACAAGGGACTCGAACACCCGTTGGTCGAGGAGAGTACCATGCATAGATGGACTATTGCCTGTAATTGAGCCGATGAGGAAGACTTCGGCTGGTGACCACCATACCTATAGTACCCTGGCAATAGACGATCGCAGACGATATCTAATAACCAGAAAGCTTGCTCCTCCGACATGTAACTGCGATTGCGTCAGGAAGTATACAAGGCAGGAGGAGCGAATCCTACATGAGAATAGCAGCTGCGAGAATGTTCATCGCCTATTACGGATTATCAAGCTTAAACACATCGAAAGTGCACGTAACTTACCTGGCAATATCCTGTCTCGGGCTTATTGAACGAATACGCCTGCAATACTCTCCGGAGTGCACCGATGCCCTCTTCAGACTGGTACGCCGGGAACTCTGGCAGACTCCGATGAAGGTCTTTCTCAATATCCTCAGTGCTAGTGTTGATACGACCCTTGTTTTCTTCAAGGATCTGCTCATACCGCCCGGGGTTCGCGAAGCGGAGGTAGATGGAACCGGATAGGGTCTCCCACATCTCCCCGCGTAAGCGATTTGGAAGACCGACTTGTACGAAACGCGTCGCTTGAGGATAGCGAAGGAGAGTAAGATGGCGGCCATGAGCTGCAGCAGGTCAAGGTCACGTAAAAGGGGAACGATGCACGGTGAATGTCCCACCCTTGAAATAGTTCGTCCATAGTTTCGTTTTGGACGCCTCTCGAAGCCTCCGGGATTGTGAGTTTGTTATCCACGAGTAGGCGTAGCACGTACTTCTTCGGATCACCAGGGAACTTGAACCTCAAGCCCAGCCCGCCGTGAAACGCGGGCGTGTGTCCTTCGCCGGTCTTCTCGCCGCCGTCAATCAAACTTCCGTCTTCTCGCTCATTGTCAGCGACGGGTGAAGTATCCAAGACCAAGTTTTCTGAATAGCACGTCTTGGCAAATGGCTTCACACTCTTCATCTTGCCCGCTTGAAGCTCGGCCTTGAGTGCCGTGCTCAAGATAGCGCAGAAGTGATCCGCGGCCGGACGGAGTGAGGTCAATTGAACGACCTTCAGAGGGACTGTGAACCGCAGGAAGCGGTAGGACGCGAATGAACACGCACTATCTTCATGCCGTGCCACAGTAACAGACTGAGCGCGTAGATACCGGCGCGAGCGTTCAGTCGTTCGACTCTCCGCACCGTGCATAGTGGGATCGTGAATCTGACAGACTTTCTATCCAAGCTCGAGAACGCGAGATAGGGGGGGAAGAGATATAGCTTTCCAGCCTAAACTTCCCCTTTAACGCGCGTGACCGCTGCCCAGGGACAATAGGGTACGCACATACGGGTCTTCTGCGCCATCAGCGACAAGACTCAGCACGGCGTTAATTTCCACTTTTTGGTGGCCATCTTCAACGCTATTCTGACTCCCCTTTTTGTGGCTGGGCGGAATCGAGAAGAAGAGTAGGGATTGTTCGTCCCGATCAGGCTCCTTGAGGTTCCTAAGCTGTGCAGATATGGTGCTCATAGCCAGAGACTCGGGATATCACCAGAGCGGGTTAGTTGGAGCTGTGAGTGGCTCAAACGAGTTGTGAAGGGGAGCGTAGCGCTTGTATGCAGTGTATTGTGCAACCGTACCCGGCCCGTGATCCTAAGTTGAGAGATGATATAATGGACGGAACTAACTAGCTACTAGCAATGACAAATGAAAAGTATAAAAAAACAGTTGAATATCCCGCTTGCAACATGAGAAATCATAAAATAATTAGGTCTAACAGCTTCCTATAACAGTCCTACCTTGCTTTCATCGCCCTCGTACACCCACCCAAGAAAAGGAAAAGCACCCTTGAAAGCTTAAACCCTGACTCAACAGTTATTGGCGATCCCGAAGATATGCCGCTCTTGCGCGCTCCATACTCTCTCGAAGTTCAGGGCTTTGCCACTGAGACTCAGTCTCCGCGGAAGCTGTGATACCCCACGGTGTCGACAGAAGCAGAGTGAGTGGAACGGCCAGGAATGGGGAGCGCAGAAGAGGAATGGGAGGGAAACACAGTCGAGAATTGCTGTCGCCGTGGGGACGCGCTCGGAGGTGGTGAAATGAGTGGTGATGCGTATGAAGTGAAGCCTGGAGTTTGAGACTTGTCTTTGCGGCGGATGGAACCCGATCGCGACGCCCGACCAGACGAGGTGCCGAAGTTAGCTTCCTCCTCCCAATTTCCACTGCCATCGTCCTCCTCGTCCTCTTGTGCTTCGGACATCACAACGACTTCTTTGCCGAGAGCCTTCTTGCCATCTTCAATGAGCCGGGCAAGGCGATCGCCCATCCAGTCCATCTGACATTCCGCTGTCAACAATATGTCATACAGTGACAATTTAATGCGCACCCTATCATCAAGCTCGTCGCCTTGGTCCATTTGACTCCCAGAGTCAAATTCGGGTTTGGTCGGGCGATGTGGTGACGGATGGACGGCTGAGCCGAGGAGAGTTCACGGGCAGTTTTGTCTGGGTCCGTGCCTTCCGGTTGCGATTAGTACCCCGCCGTACTGTATTGGGAGCCGTGCGAGTTCTTTTGCTGCGTGGGGTTGGGGGGGCCGCAACGGTAACGGGAGGAACATCTTCGGGCTGTTGAGACAAGCATGTTCAGAGAGTGGAAAATCCGATTGGAGGATATAAGTACTGACTTCGGAGGGGACCCAGTCACCCTGCTCATATGGTGGAGGTTCCAGCTCGGGGACCCTACCCCGATCCCTCCATCTAACAAGGGCATCAAACCTTTGAACGAGTTCGTGCGCATGAAAGAACGTACAGACGATAGACGGTGAGGCCAACAGCAGTCCCGATAAGGGCCGCATTCACCGCGCCAGAAACAATAGAGCCTGCGAGCGTGCGCCGCCGCTTCGCAGGAGGAAGTTCTATGCAAACATGAAAAGAGATAACCATGAGTACGAGAACAGCCCATGAGAGTGCGAGACTATATAGGAGGGTGAAGAGTATGCACCGCGTACACATGGCGGCCATGAGCAAAGAGCATTGAATACACGTGGCACGTGCGTTTTATGTTGCGGCCCCTGTTGGTGTAAAGATGACATGTATGCACCGACAGACGCCGAGACGCGTTTTGATACGACGACGGAATGTATGCGGAATCCGTGAGGTGAACATGAGACTCACCGGCTGCTATTTCCTCCGTTCCCTCTTCTTCTTCCCTTGCCTCTGGTGTGACGGTGAAATCGCGGTATTTAGGAGGGATGTTGAGGTGGCCGGAGGTAGACGTTGTTACAGCGGCCGCGGGACTTGGCTCTGGGCTAGAAGGCTGCCATCCTCTCTTTCGAGCGAGGGGTACTGGTGGTGGGAGGGTGGATGGATGTGGGCGACGCACGGCAAGCCACCGCTTCTCCTGAAGATTGTTTGTGGCGACAGGTGCGGGAGGATCACTGGCATCGTCGGGTAGATCGGGGGATTTGCTGAAGGGATTCATGATGCCGGGCACAGAAATGCTGAACGTGAATGGGAAAGGCATGATTGTCGTAAACACACTCAGGGTATGGAGTCGTTGCGGTCGTGAAGTCACTCGAGAGTTGATAGCAACAAGAAATGAGTGTGTTAAGCACGAGGTTTAATCGTGTCACGTGGTGGTAGAGTACAATCAAACTACTACTAGTGGTGAGATAGCTATATGGTCACTGCTCCATGGTACGCTTAGAAATCTTGCTGCGCGCTCGGATGGTAGGTCCATAGTAGAAGAGGATCTGAAACTCACGGGTCACTATCGATACATGTGGCCTCACGCACGTCAAAGTACACGCACCCAAGGAAGGGGAATCATCATGATAGCTATACAGCCGAACAGCGTGTTTCCCCACTGGTACGTCAATGTAGCAAACATCTGTTTTGTGAATAACGGAAACGCCATGCCGAGTAGATTACCTCAAAAATCGCGTCAGGTTCAAGTTGTACCGAACAGTTCCGAGCCAACTTACGAAATAAGCTCTGGGCTGCTATGGCCGACGAGGCATATGTGCCATAACTGTACTCTAGGTCAGACTGTGATGAAGATGTGCGACGAAATGGGACGAACCAGTCTGCGAGGTACGTAAATGTAGCAAGGTATATAATGAATGTGGCCCAGATAAAGATCTAATCAAGCGTCAGTTATGATTCGGCGCCGGATTGCGATCTTCGAATACTTGCCACGATGCCAATCGTCATTGCAACCCAAGGTACTGAAGAAAATGAAGTCCAAGCGTAGATGAACATTCCCACGGGAAACATGATGCCAGCAAAGCGGGCCCAACTCAGACGCGCTTCTGGCCCACGCTCTTTGACGCTCCTCCTGAAGTTGGTCGTCGCTCAGCGGCCGCTACTCACTAGGGTGCAGATAGCCACTTACTGGTATAAACGCTCTTGATGGAAGTTGGAGCAGAATCCAAGGAAGCTGCCAAGGCTGCGACGGGAAGGTAAGGACACCGCGCAAACGTGCAGTGAAGGAGAGGCGCACAAAGCGGCCAAGAAAACCGTACCAGACTCCCCAATGTTGAAGTTATGAACATTACGGAATATAGGGACGATAGACCTGTGAAGATATTAAGGTACTCCTCCAGTGGTTTACGACCGGGAACGCACTCTATCATGCAATAAAACACCCCCCAAGCGAAACCAACCCATAACTGCAGAGAAGGTCAGCACCGGGTCTGAAATTGGATTGACTGAGTCGCACACTAAAACTGATGACAACTGGCTCTGTAAGTAAGAGGTCTGAGAACATATAAGTAAGTCCGATTCTCGAGAGGACGAGAATGCATTTACATAACGGTCTCGTACAAGATACTATGAGAAGCGACTTCAAGCTTGGTTTCTCAAGCTCAATACGAGCTATGTACTGTTCGTTGCCGGTTCGTTTGCGTAGAGCTTTTGCTATGCCGGTCAAAACCACAGACGTGCGTGACTCTCTCATAAATAAAATCAGTGCAACTAGTGCAACTCCCGCCGCTCTAGAAGAGCGAGTAGGTCAAAAAAGTGAGAGCTAGAACGACCGGACATACATAGCCTGAACCACTGAATCCAGCGCCATTGAAGGTGAGAATTGGCCTCTATCCAGGCGGCTCCAACGGGGCCAAGTCCAGTCCCACCAATGGCAGAAAGCGCAAATAACGACATGGGAAGGCCGCGTCTACGGTATCAAAGCTAGTTCAGACACTATTTTCTGATAAACGGAGGTTGATAAACGACGCACTGTTTTGGTTGCCATATGTCGGCAATAGATCCTCCAACCATCGTGGCACCGGTTGAACCGAATGCGCCTCCTAGAAGTCGCGCAACAATGACAGTGTTGATATTTTTGGCCCTAATGTCGATCAGGCCAGTCAGCACAGAAACACGCGATGTAGGGACATCGTACGAAGCAAGCATGATATGCATCGCCATAAACCCAACACCTGAGACAAGATAAAGAGGTCTTCTGCCAAATTCCTCGCTGAAAGGAGCGGTAAAGAGTGGAGTTAAACCAAAGCCAAGTGGGAATACGGAAAAGCCGATCGTTGCTTGGAAGTCTGTGCAATTTAGATCCGGAATCATGGACGGAAAACCAAAGTTGTATGACGAAGCAGCGGCGGCTGGGGAGGGCCAAAGTTCCTATTAAAATATCCAGGGAATAGAGAAACAGCACGTACCTGATACACCAGTGAAGAGGCAAGCCACGAGAGTCATGACCCATTTCCGTTCCTGCGAGAAATTAACGGGATCCCGTTTGTCTCCCACTTCGTATTCCACCTGGTATGAGAACAATGAGAGTCGAGGATATGAGGATAGACACCAGCCAGATACGCACATAGATGACGTCCGGCGATTCTTTCATTTTTTCCTGCATAGGAGGTTTCCCTAGATCGAACCAGCTCGACGTTAGGGATAACTCGGCAAGAGATGGCTCCTGGTCATTATGTCAGGGCGCCTTCCGAATAACCAGACAGCTGACTATGTACCCGGAGCGTAGTGCCTGAGGTGAAAGAGTAACGATCGAAGTCCATTTCTAATGCCATCCTATCGTCGAAAAATTAAAATTTTAGGTCAAAGCCAGTTGACTAAAGGAAGAAGTTGAAGAGTGTGTGCGAGAAAAGGAAACGCCGCAACTAAAAAAGAGGGGCCTCGTGAGCATTTTGTAGTCCAATGCTGCCGATAATGGCTAGCGGACCAATCGGGACCCGAGCTGCAAGGAATGAGTTATACATGGAAGCCAAAGCCGCGGCGTAAGATCCACCCGTCCTCGTACTTCTTAACACTAACAAGTATAAATAATCATCCGTCTTACAATAATGACTTACCTTTTTTGGTAACTATGTTCCGCTCACCAATCTCCGTCATTGTTTCTTCAAAGCGTTGGTCTTCATCGGCGGTGGCTTTGGCCAACAGCTACGGAAATGCACGCGGATTGTCCCACAAAATACGCGCTCTTCTTCGCGAGACCGCGCAACCTGTTGCCGTCGTGACGTCGCTCATGCCACCGCTTGACTCCGCGCGGTCCCAGCAGCCACAATCCAATTTCCACGGCGCAACACTCTCATCGTTTACGTCCATCTCGATGTCACCACATCACCTCGTCGCCTTCTCTCTACGTGTACCGTCACGTATGGCCACAACCCTTGCGCACCTTTCCTTGGCAGCTTCCTCCCCACGTACACATATGGTCATCAACCTCCTCGCCGCGCCACAAGCACGCACCGCTACCCTCTTTTCACGGCCGGATCTTCACCCACGCCCCTTCGAGGATCCGGGAGTACAATGGTCGCTTTCCCCTGATGGCTTTCCCATGTTACATGGCTGCCTCGGTGCTTTATCTTGCAGAGTTGTCGGGGCTCCATGGCCTTTGAATGACCTCGCCGCATTAGGGGACAATTCGACACATAAAGCAGAGGGAACTACTGGTGCCGTCGATGCAGGCGATGTCCAGTCGGAGCTGTTCATTGCTCAAGTGATGCGCGTGGAAGATGTGCCGCAAGCCGAGGATCTGGTAGACAATACCCTTCGAACGTTACCCCTTGTATATCATCGTCGAGGTTACACCACCACCTCGGAGAGGTTACCTTCGGACCAGAAATCGGACAGCTAAGGTTATTTAAATATCATGGGCGGCATTGCGACTTGACAATGAGTACATGTACAAATGCTCACGTTCGTGCAACAACCAAGGTTCTACAAGATTATAACTTCATGAAAGAAAAGATACTACTCATATCCACCCATCTCCGGCCATTACGTTCCAGGTATCTCTCGATAGTCTGTCTCATCCTCTGGAGGAACTCGCCATGGTTCGCCGCCAATGCAAGCATCTCATCTAAACATATAATCGTCCTTATTCATGTTATCTCGTACCACAGTTGTTACTTACCTGGATTAGTTGCTCTTGCGTTTTCGATGTCAAAGATGTATCGGAAATAGCGCAGCTGGTTGTAGAGCATTGCATCCGAATACTAAACATATTTTGTTACGTTCATTCCCTGGGCAAGTGGTGCAGGACTCACCTCAAACGTGACTGATCCACGACACCAACCCTTCAGACATCTTCGCCCGTACACGCCCATCATACGCGCACGATTTCCACACGTTGGGTCATCACAAACAGTCCAACCTTCGTAGTACTTGTTAATGTGCTCCCGGATCTGGCATTCGAGTTGGGTCTGCAAACTCGCTGTCTCAAAGTTGTTCCCACACATTGGACAAGTAACCCCCTTGGCCTTAACCAAAGAATCCTAGAACGAGCTATCAGGATCCGAAAAACGTTGATCTGGTCGCAAGACGGACTCACCGCCCTATTTGTCACGGGTGCAAAGGCGACGCTGCACTCACATTCTCTGCAACGCACAACAAACGGTGTAGCGTCCTTGTAGCGCTCGCTCTCAGGTAGCCGTGACTCAAGCGTGGTGAAACGACGATCCTCAGCCTCAGTAACCGTAGATCGGTAGCGCCCGGGATCCAGACCTGACAACCTGTCAAGAAAAACAAACTCTATGACACGCAGGCCGAAGACATACCCAAGCATTCGGCAAGACGGGCTCTGTCGGTCCCGTCTATGGGATCACAGAGACGTTCGATTGGTGGCAAGACCTGATGCGCGAGGTAATACTCGTAATCTGGGAGAACGCACTTAGAAAATAGCATTGAAAACCCATGGTGTGTGATATTCACCAATCTGGGTCTCAGTACCACCCTTGCGAAGTTCATCCGGGTGTCTTGCACGTTCTGCTTGTAGACTGTGGCCCACTTCACCTCCCTCAGAACAGAATATGTACGGAACAACATCGCCGGCTCGAACGGCGACGTTGCGTGTCTTCATTCTAAGCGCGACTTGCACGTGCGGCTGGCTTTTTGCGTCGGGATAGTCTTCGGGATTCTTACCGAGTCGCTTGTGGATGATAAACTCGTCGAGCTTGATCTTGCTGGCGCGCATATCCTCCCCGATGGTGGTGAGATAGTCATGGATGCGCTCAACAACGGTCTCCGTGGCTTCGCCAGAAAGGATTTGATCCAGGACATACTGCGAAACCGTCTTTGACAGTGCGCAGTACTCGCGACGCTTCATGTCAAGACCCTTGACCTCCGTCGACGTTCTGAGGCCATCTTCGACCTTGATCGCGGCATACTTTTTCTTTTGGAGCAGAAGCAATCGCTGGAAAACACCGTCAAGATCGATCTCGAGTAGCTTGTAGCGATCATTGACCGCCTTCTTCAACTCTGCCGAAATTTTCAGAGCTTCCGAAAGCTCGGTGACGTTAGAGTTGACAAAGATAGAGTCAGTGTCCCCATAGATAACCTAAACGCAGGTTAGCACGTAGGAGAGATGCGGAGTTTTATCTTTTACTTACATCAAGTTGCAGACTCTCCGCAAGCTCTCGCGTGTGCGTCAAAATCTCGCGTCCCTTGAACGTTGTCAAGGCCGCAAGCGGTTTGGCATAGAAGCGCGAGTATTCGAAGCCAAGACAACCATACATAGAGTTGGCCGTGAGTTTCAACGCTTGTTGTTTGATATCGTACTAAGCCTCAACAGTCAGTGATGTTGTCTTTTAAAAACACCGAGCAACGCACCTGCAGCCACTTGGCATGCGGGAGTGATCGGTCTTTCATGAGGGCCTTAACTTGCCGACGCCGGCTAACGAGAGTGGCGATGAGACGAGGAAGCACGCCTTGTGGGACCCCAGACGTGGGTGGCTCGGGAATCTTGTCATCCTAGGAGCATGCATTCAGCCATTTAATTTAATTTACCGAGGATACTTCAACGCACGTCAGAAGCTTGTCGGTCTATAGTGGTAAAGTCGATGTTGTACTCCTGAATGATGCTGGGATACAAGGAATTGAAGTCCATGACCAGGATAAACCTGTCCCATAAACCGCGCTTGGGATCGAAGACTAAACCACCCTTATACTTGTCCCGTTTACCTTTGGACGTCTTGGCTTCGCCACCCTCGCCATCCTCTTCTGGCTCAACTTTTACTGGGGCGGCCTTCTTCCCCCACTGTTTGTCTGGGCAGATGTACTTTAGTCGATGGAACTCGTGCAATAGAATGTATTCGTTGCGTTCCGCGCGTCCGCCGTTCAGTGTCTTGTTCCTGACGGACGATGTCAGTATTATCAAAGAGCTCCACGCTAATTTGATATCCACCAGGAATTTCCAGCTAAATTGGTGAGTTGTCGTGTCAAGGGCAAAATTTGCACCTTCGCGGCTATGGCCATCTGGTAGTGTGCATCCAGTTCGCAGTGCCGCACGAATGTGATCAACCGGTCTGGCGTGCTAACGCCGTCGTCGAAATAGCTCGCCGTATCTTCAGCGTCTATGTCTTGTCTGATACTCTTAAGGTGCGTAGCGCACATCTCCGTCAGCGACCACGTGGTCGAGGATATCATGCTCTTGGCGCCGTCAGAAGCGAGATCGCAGAGCAATCGGCCATTCAAAAAGCGAAGGTTTGTACCCTGCCGACCAATGCCCGGCCATTTTGAACGTCGGAAGCGACCGATGCGAGACCAGTGGTCTGCCTTCAACTCTCTCATCCGGTGGAGGAGAATATCCAAGGAAACCCCGAGGAAGTCGTGCCCGACAAGAACATCAGGATCGGCTTTATGCAACGTCACTGAGGTATTCGAATCAGCGAGAAGACCGGTAGACGCAGAGAAATCACAAACCCAAAAGACTGTTCAGGAGCATCCGCTCGTTGTTCATCGGCGAGATTAGGCCTCTCGCATTGGACTTCACCGTTGCTTCAAAGCCAGGAGGAAAGCGCCCCAGCGGTCGGACGAGGGTATGGACTGTGCAGGGTAGTGCTTCCGGTGGTGTTGGGTCATCGAGTTGAGCTGTCGGAGATGATGATGAGCTTGCAACTCCGGGAGAAACCCTACCCACTATTCGACCAGATCCTTGCCGTTGCGCATACTATCTCCCGGATATTTTCTTGATGGTTTACAATCGTGCGAATACTCAGGCTAGCAATTGTGAGGGGAGGGGTGTCTCTTGGCGCCTTCAGATCCGTTTCTGGAAAAGGATTGATATCTTTTGGGTCCGTTACGGTTACTTCGAGTTTGCACCAGGAAACCTGGGCAAGACTTGAATGGTAGCATGGCTTCGGAATTCAAAGCACCTACCCCTTTGTGCTCGACGTGAGGCTGCTTGATCTGGAGCCAACAAGGCCCCATGATTTTGCGCTTCAAGACGAGAAGCTCAAATGCGGTTGTACTGCATCCGAATATTCGAGAAAAGGTTGGGCTGCTGGTGACGTTCGCGGGAATTTGAGCTTCTATGGATGGAACCTTCGCTCAACACAAATATGCTGGTAAAAAAATAAAATAAAACGGTGACCCTTCTTACCCTCGAAGCCGTAGACAACTTTCAACCACTGAGTCTCCTCCCGGGGAACACCAGGTTCGCCAAAAGCATATTTTCGCTTTACGAACTTCGCCTTCCAGCCTTTTATCCCAGCTTTTTTCCGGACCTTGTCAAAATCTTTCCATACTGCCTGCATGTCTGGGACGATGTCCGTCTCAAAACCCTCGTCATCGAGTTGGTACGGACGCGGAAGTACAAACAGGTTACGCTGTAGATTGGCCACAGTCACACAGCAGGAGACATAAGACTTGCTATTCTTGTCGAGAGTCTTCCCGATAAAATAGAGGACGCCCTCATGTTCAAGGTAATCGAGCCAGAAGAAGCGAAATGAGCCATCCTCTTCTAGCGCAGATATCGTGGACGCATGAGTAGAGGACGAAGATACTGCCACTCCACTACCGAGCTCTCCGAAAGTCTCGTCAGCTTTCACAGTGAGCGAGTCATAGACAGAGAGCCAAGAAGGTTCCTCCTCTTTTTTGATAGTAGCACTGTTGTCCACCAGCTTCAGCACTTTTTCTTTCGGCGGTTCCACCTTGGGTATCAGAATAGGCTTCTCGTCCGTTTCCATCAAATCATGGATGGGGATATCGTCGAATGCGTTGTAAAACTCATCCTCATCCACGTCAGCGGGTCCAGCAACGCCCATCGCACCCATCTTCTCGATTGTCGGCACAATTCCCCTGGCCTCTGTCCTGACTTTCTTCTTCGGACTTGTGAGGAGGCCGTCGTCCGAGGACATGTCATTGCAGATATCAAAACCGTCCGAAGGGAATCCGTCTGAGGAAGTGTCCGCATATGTCTCGCGGTGACCATAATTACCCCTGCGTGCGTACGCGTTACCTCTGCTCGCCGAGGGCCCAGGGGAGGAGGAACGACCGTCATAGCGATTGTCTGGGTTAGGCTTCCGCTTCCGCGATCGAGGTGTCACTTTGGAAGCAGCCACGGAACTAGTGACGTCCCAATCGCCGAGCAGCCCCGACATGAATGCGTTCTCTTGCTCATCCGAGACGGCCGGGCGATAGGCACTGAGCGAAGTAGTCGCGGTCACGGGAGGAGCGGGCTTGTTTCTCGCCTGTACTTTGGGCTTGTTTTTACCCCGTTTCACTTTGGCTGTTGGTAAATTGTCGAATCAGAAAGACGGGCGTAAGGGGTAGGCCCACTTATACGTACTTGATCTGTACATGATCTCGTCTTCTGAGTCGTCCTGCGCGTTATCATCCCCATTTCCCCAATCGTCCATGCCATTGTCAACGTAGTCCCCGACACCGTCGTCAATTACGAAGTCGTCTCGGGCCAGACGTCCCTGAACGACGCTCTTGTATTGGTCCTCGGTGACTTCGTCATATATTTCTGCATCCTCTTCCTGAGCATTCAGAAGAAAGATTTGGTGGCATCTGAGCATTACAAGCTAATGCACATATACGGGCTGCTACGGACCTTCAACTCTCGTCGACCCCCTTCTCGTGCGAGCCTGAGCGGAGCGAATTTATCCGCCTTCGCTTGACGCTCTCTGCGCGGACGATCTGCCATAAGATATGTAGGAAAAAACGCGTCGGAAACGCAGCAATGAAGACCGTGCAAGCCGCGTGTTAGCTTAAGCAGAAACTTATTAGTGTTGGACACGCGCCGCAAACACGCTTTGAGGCGGAGCTCAAAAGCGTGTCAATTGTCAATGCATTAATTTCTTTGCTCGCTGTCTGCGCGCGCGCTTCTCATCTTCACTCTCTCATCAGTCATGCTACCATCACGCATACTTCGCATGGCTCATCCCCAAATTTTACGGCTACGGCGCCCGCCTCCGACCCTACTTTCCTTATCACGGTCTCGTCTCCCCTCGACGGTGCGACACAGTACCAGTGGTGTGCCCACTGGCACTGGCACTGGCTCAGCACCATCTATAGTGACCTCGGACCCTCAAACAGCAAGGTCTGACGCAAATGAGCCCCGGTTATCCTTGACCTTTACATGTACAGCTGCGAATTGTAACACGCGATCCACTCACCAATTCACCAAGAGATCATATGAAAGAGGGATAGTCTTAATCGAGTGTCCAGGGTGTAAAACAAGGTATGTACTCAATCACAAGCTGCCTTTACAACTTACGACTGTGCAGCTCCCTTGACTGTTCGTAGACACCTGATAGCCGACAATCTCGGATGGTTCAAAGAGTCGACAGAGGATGGCAAACTACGCAATGTAGAAGATCTGCTCCGTGCTCGAGGAGAATCTATTCGTCGCGGGCGGTTGAATCCAGACGGTTCGATCGAGGTGAACGAATGATCACAGTGCGGGCATCCATTCGATCCAGTTTCTGTGAGTGGCACCTCCTTAACTCACTTTGTCCGCTGCGTCATTTTACATGTGTGCAGAAGTCAATCCCTCTGTATAGACCAGCAGTAGTGGTTAAATGGATATAACAACGCAGCTATGAGGATGCAGCTTGCATAGCAGCCTCTTCGTCTGCCTTGGGGACAATCTTATGCTTCGTCAAGAGCTCCTCGAGTTCTCCGGACTGGTGCACTATAATGATTAGACATTAGCATACAGTTACCAACATAATATCAACGCCCTACTCACTCCCAAGGACGATGTCACATCCCCCGATAAATTCAGAATTGACATATAGTTGGGGAACTGTGGGCCATTCCCTACACAAGACAAGGGAATCAACTTATCTGTGATCAGCCGGTAGAGCACACGCACGAAAATTCCTTGATTCCATTCCTCAACTCGGAATCCTCTAGCACGTTATATGTGTGCATTTTCTCTGGTGGGACGCCATGTAGATCTAATACTTGAATGACGGCACGGGAGAAACCGCACTGCGGCAGCTGCGGCGTGCCCTTCATAAAGAGGACTAGAGGCGAGGCGTCAATGGCCTTTTGAATTTGTGCGCGTGCTTCAGAAGACAGAAGTCTACGGAAGACGGATGAGGCAGCAGTGGGTGACCTGCGAGCCAAGGTGGCGAACTAAGGAGTATAATGAGCCTAATACTGTAGTCCCATAGCCACTATTCACACACCGCGAGCCTTGAAATGGGGGAGAACATGGTGGTTCGTGTCGAGGTGACCTGGTGGGGGAAATGTAGCTTGTGCTTACATCAGTCCAAACAGCGGGCGAGCCAAACTTTCCCCTTCGCTCGGGCCGCGGCTCAGGTGACCTAATACAGACATTGCGATTCGTCGTTGTTGCAAATTGTCACCACCATGACAAAGGCTTTGTCCACCCGAATACGTGGACCAGTGAGGATCACTGTTAGGGAGGTAAGCTGCCAGAACTGGTGCGGGTTACACAAATCGTACGTGTGTCCGCTGTACCGTGTAATTTTTCACTCATGATCTCATTCGGGCCCCCACATCTTTTCCGATAGGACGAACGAAGCGAATTGTCCCAGATGGGGCAAACGACTGTAACTAGCGCAAAGCAACTTGTGAACGAACACATGGGAACAAAAATGCCCATTTCATCGCGCCAATCAGCTCGGAAAGAATACGCCGCCGGGCTAAGCACCGCCCACCACAACTAGCGACCACGAGCGGGGGTTCGATCGTGAACCCGGGCCGACGTGTAGTTATAGTTATAGGGGCTGTCACCAATCCCTCCGAGGAACTCCGATCTGAGGAATTCAAGTGACACTTGTTCTCTTCGGTTCACCGACAAGATGAAGCTCGAGAACCGGACCTTCATAGTCTCAGGAGGGTGAGTTGCATCTGAGCCACTGGGAGACTTCCGTACAATTTTTCTTCACAGCTCTTCTGGCCTCGGACTGTCGACCGTCGAAATCATCCTTAAAGAAAACGGATATGTTGCCATCGTGGATCTGAAGGGGCCCGACGCATCTTCTTTCGGGCCAGCGTCCAGCCGGGTCCGTTTCTGGGAGCTGGATATTTCTCAAGCCGACGACATCACCAAGGTTGTTGAAGAAGTCGTCTTGTGGACGAAGGAAACCGGCTCACAGCTAGGGGGCGTCATAAACTGTGCCGGCGTCGGAACGGCAGCGAAGGTAGGCTAGGTGCTTTTTTTGTTCATTATTACGTCTGCTTAACTAAATGGACCCCGCCTTCCAAACAGATTATAGGCGCTAACGGCGAACCTCACACTCTTGATGTGTGGAACTTTGTTTTAGGAATCAACTTGACTGGAACATTCAATCTTACGCGAATCGCCTGCAAGTATCTGGCGAGGGTCCCACCAGAAGGTCCCGATGGGGAGAGAGGTGTAGTTGTTATGGTAGCAAGTTCAGCCGCTGTACGTCCATGATTTGTTCCCCACCGTTCGACTCCACTGACTGACATCATGCCCGTCGTTTCGCAGTTTGAGGGTCAGCCTGGCCAGACTGCTTATACTGCCACAAAAGGTGCGCTGGTCAGCATGACGCTACCCATGGCTCGCGATCTCGAGCGGTACGGCATTCGTGTGGTCACCGTTGCACCTGGGGCGTTCATCACACCGATGTCGAATGTCATGACTAAGAAAGCTAAAGAAAGCATCTCTCGCGACTTGTTATTTCCAAGGCGCATGGGGGAGCCGCATGAGTTTGCACAGACGGTAAAGTGGGTTTTGGAGTGTCCGTATGTGAACGGGGAAACGATCAGATTGAGTGGAGGTAGCAGACTCCCCGGAAAGTTGTAATCCTCCTCCTAACCTTAATCTGAGTTGTTTGCATCCTATCATCTTATCCATAAACCATGTCCACCCCCATCGGCAAGAGTCTGTCTTGTCTCCTGCTGGCCACGTACTAAGTGCCCATTTAGCACTCTTGTCTGTATACGACAAGGCAAATCTCATCGACCTCGCAACGGCACTCTCTCAATCGGGAGTCCGTTTACTTGGCTCGGGAGGTACAGCGAAAAAGATCAGAGATGCGGGACTCCCGGTCGAGTGGGTCCAGGA
Organism: Lactarius psammicola; assembly: GCA_025769895.1. Classification (NCBI taxonomy): domain Eukaryota; kingdom Fungi; phylum Basidiomycota; class Agaricomycetes; order Russulales; family Russulaceae; genus Lactarius; species Lactarius psammicola. Next base: position 327,033 of record WTXK01000007.1, on the reverse strand, counting down.
TTTCCTTCACATAGATAAGAACGATTTTTAATCGGGTCAAAGGGATGTGGCCGATATCACTAAAGCACCCGAGATGCTTGGTGGCCGCGTGAAGACACTTCATCCGGTCGTGCACGGCGGTGAATATCTTTATTATTGATCCAGATCGATGGGTCTCATGACGCGACACTTGGCGCAGGTATTCTCGCCCGTGACACCCCCTCGGACCAACAGGATCCTAGCCGCGCAATCCATCGCGCCGATCTCCTATCGTCGTCTGCAATCTCTACCCGTTCGCGTCGACCATCGCACGGCCGGGCTGCACGCTCGCAGACGCCGTCGAGGAGATCGATATTGGCGGGGTCACGCTCTTGCGTGCCGCGGCCAAGAACCACGAACGTGTCTCGGTGCTCTCCGATCCCGCCGATTATGCCGCCTTTGTGAAGGCGTGGAAGGAGGGCAACGGCGACGTCGGCACCGCGCTTAGGAGCAGACTCGCGCTCAAGGCGTTCGAGATGACCGCCAAGTATGACGTGGCCATCAGCGGGTACTTCCGCGAGCAGTATGCCGACTCCGCGGGCGGAGACAAGCTCTCTGGCCTGCCCCAGCGACTGGCGTTGCGATACGGAGCCAATCCCCACCAAAAGCCCGCGCAGGCCTTCGTCACAGGAGGGTGAACTACCATTCAAAGGTAGGAGGATGCTCGCAGTGCGAAAACAGACGTGTCCCCTGATGCGGTATCCATACCCAGCTTTGTTCGGTGCTCCGGGTTATATCAACCTCCTCGATGCGTTGAACTCGTACGCTCTCGTGAAGGAAGCTGCAGGAAGCACTGGGGCTCCCGGCTGCCGCAGTCATTCAAACATGTCTCTCCAGCAGGCGCCGCCATAGGTTTGGAGCTGAGCGATACAGAAAAGAAGGTGTATGGAGTAGACGATCTGAAGGAACCCTTGACCCCTCTCGCCGCTGCATACGCACGCGCACGCGGTAGGCATCAGCTTATTCTCACTGATGACTTGCACACTTAATTGAGAGCAGGCGCTGACCGCATGTCCTCTTATGGCGACTTCATCGCGCTATCTGCACCCTGCGACTTGGCTACGGCGCGCATCATTTCCCGCGAGGTATCTGACGGAGTAGTCGCCCCCGGATACTCGCCGGAGGCGCTAGAAATCTTGGGCAAGAAGAAGGGTGGAAAGTATTGCGTGTTACAGGTGGGTTGGAGAGTTATCACCCCCAAATCACAAACATTAATATTGCACCGCAGATCGATCCGAATTACGTTCCAGAAAGTGTAGAGACAAGGCAAGTGTACGGCGTGTCGTTGCAACAAAGAGGAACGACGCCAAGATCGATGCCAAAGTTTTCGAAAATATTGTCAGCAAGGATAAAAACGTGAGACCCCTCTTCTCTTCTTCCCTTTTCTCCCCTGACACAACGCATGTAGCTTCCGGAGAATGCCGTCACCGACCTGGTCGTTGCAACGCTAGCCCTGAAGTACACCCAGTCGAACAGCGTGGCATATGCTCACCGCGGCTCAATAATCGGACTGGGCGCCGGGCAACAGTCGCGCATCCACTGCACGCGGCTCGCGGGCTCCAAGGCGGACAACTGGTGGCTGCGCCACCACCCGCGCGTTCTCGCACTCCCTTTCAAGAAAGGAGTCAAGCGCGCGGACAAGGCAAACGCGATAGACCTTTTCGTTGGTGGCGAAGTGCTGGATGGCGGCGAAAAGGAGCACTGGGAGAGCTTGTTCGACGAGATCCCAGCGCCGCTCAGCGCCCAGGAGCGTGCAGAGCACGCGAGGCAGCTTGACGGTGTGGCCTGTTCCAGCGATGCCTTCTTCCCGTTCCCGGACAACGTGCATCGCACGCGTAAGAGCGGCGTTCGGTATCTCGCTGCGCCCTCGGGGAGCGTCATGGACGAAGAGTGTATCAAAGCGGCAGATGAACACGGGATTGTTTTCACTCACACACCGCTACGGTTGTTCCATCACTGAACAACGCACGATTCAAAGAAATATGAAGTAGCAAAGCCCAATGTTGTACTTTCGCCACCAAAGCGAATTAAGTTCGCGCTGCTTGATTTTATCCATTCATTCTTGACGATATTAAGCCCGTTGGTCATCGGCCACTTAATCCAAGCCGCTGATTGCACGAATAGGTATTTGATATAACGTTTGAGGGGTGTGAGCCGAACATGCGTAGTTTACAACCAAACATCGGGTGGCCGTTCCTTTTTGGCGAGCACCTCCTCTCGCTCGCGGAGAAGATCCGCCCCCCACTCGCGCACCTCCATGTGCCGTATAAACGGAATACTGTTGTCAAAGAACGTCTGCAGAGACTGGGAATCGTGTGCCCGTTCGTACTCTAGCGCTTGCGCCGCCATCTCAAACCGATCAAGGTCTAGCACGGCGTTTCAGAACTATGTAACAGCGAGAGCAAAAAGCATAGGAGGTTCACCTTTGACAAAGCGTGCCTCTGGCGTTGCCTGGTCCTCGTACTCCTTCCACAGTGACATGATTTTCAGCGCGGCGGGGCTGTCGTGCAGCATCTCGTGCACGAAGTTTTGCATGGCCTCCTACAGCCAGCAACCACATCATCTAACGCGAGCGAAGGCGGGCCGTGCTGAAGAAACGCACGGATTCGCGCCTCTGCTTTTCCGCCTTCGGGATTCCTTCTTGGGGTGCGATATCACCGACTGGGGTGGAAGGAAGGCGTGAGTTGAGAGCTACGATGGGGGGCTCTCTACCTCACCTTGAGCTTCGGCTAGATCGTGGACGACTGCCATCATGACACATCTGAATGCTTCATCAATGGGGACGTTCACGGAATTTTTTAAAAAACCGTCTGGCACGATACTTTGAAATGTCCAATGTTTGATCTGACACGCACATGGCGAGCACGGCCATTCGATACATGTGATCAGATATGCTGCGACGCATTAACTACTATAGTGAACGGATGATGAAAAAACCGCACCTCTCGGGATTGGGTATCTGTACTTCGTGCGAGCTGCGTTAGAGAATATCAACAGCATTCAAAGGATACGGTGACTTTATAATCGACCCATCCCGTCCGCTTTTGCGTCTGCGACATGAAGGGAAGGAGATGACCGACTGCTTAGGAGATACGGGAAATAGAAGTACTAACCTTGAGACGTTCTAAAATATGGAAAAAAGCGAGACGGTCAGAGGAAGAATCCCCAGAAGACTTGTAGAGGGGCGGAAAGTGGCGTTGTGGTTGCGCCTCGGGTTGGCCTGTCATATCGACAACGGACTTGGAGCCCGTCCGGTGCAAAAAGAGCGCGCGGAAATTGCGCCGTGCGATCTATGTTTAGAGTACGGTACTGTAAGCGCAATCAATCATAGTCATTATGTACAGTCATGGTCATATCCTGGCCGAGCCAGACAAAAACAAAAGGCTTTTTTAAAATCTTTGGCTGTAATAAATGATGCCGCGTCCGTCAGTTGTCAGTGGGCTCTTGCACGCAGAAATAGCTGATTAGATCCGATTGGTCAGATTTTCACCCCACAAAAAAGACAATTAGGGAATATTTCGACGACCCAGAGAAACAAATCATGATACTACGTTTTTATCACCGTACCTCCGCCTCTTCGTCGTTTGTTACCTCGCCTTATCTCTCCTAGGTCACTGTCTACCTCCGTCTCTTTACACCCGGTTAGGCTAGCACCACTTTTACCGAGCCCTCCCACCGCTTGGACTTGGAAGCCTCCTCCTTTTGGACGGCGCCGACCACCGTTTCCACCCGAGTTCCCAGCTGCCGTATTGGGTAGAGATGTCGCGGTGAGAGGTAGAGGGAAAGGAGAGGGGAGTTCGTCCACAGAGAGTGAATGAGGGTTTGTGACGATCCCGGGAGGGGTAGGGCCCGCGGTAATCGGAATCCCATTAGGATGAGACGCGAGAGGCGTTGGGGGAGGAGATGTTCCTAGTCTATTGCGAAGTTTACGAGTGATGTGGGGACGCGATTGGGAATCGAGGGCTGCTTCTGCACGCGATACATCAAGCGCATATCTTTTTGCCTAACACGAAAAGTCCACGTACCACTAACGGTTCCCTCTCCATCCTTTTCATCTCGCGCTCTACGTCTCCGCTCCTCGATACCCTCGAGGAGTCGCTCTCGTATCCTATCTCGACCGCGTTTCCACTCCTCCTCGACGCGTTCCCGCTCTAATTCGTAGGCCGACTCTGCGCTCTCGAGAGAATTCCGTTCTTCCACAGCTAATTGCGCGAGCAGCGCCGAACGTTCAATAGAAAGAGGATACAGGCGCAGTGTATATGACGGAAGCGTCTCTGGACGTGCGGCAAGTTGCATGGCCACGCTGTGAAGTGCGGAGATCGATTCGGCGCATTGGCGCCCACTGGACGTAGACGCTACCCGTTCAAACACGCGTGTGACGAGGGGAGGGGAGAGACACGCACTCATCGCGCCGATCGTTCATCTCTTTTCCTAGTCGCCCTACAATCTCCTTCCGCCTTCGGTCTTTCTTTCCGTCATCAATGTTAGCGCCTGCGACGTAATGGATGAGCGAAACTGAATGCATGTCATGCGAGTGCGATACAAACGTACCGTGCGGCCTCGAACTTGGGCCGGCGAGAAGAGCAGAGGATGTGTGGTGTATGGTATGATGTGGGGGCGGTAGATAGCTCGTGCTAACGTCTGTGGTACCACTGTGAATTTCCGTGGGGTTCGCTCGGGCCTTGTGAGTGGAGGCATATGGAAGTGGGAAGACTCCAGGTTGTGGTGGCATGGTATATGAACCGCTACAGAGGGGAGACAAATGATGGACACAGGAGGATGTAAGTGAGCTCGAGTTGGTACTGGCAGAGCGGGCTCCCCAACGGTACTGTAGCTGAACTCGGTTCTCCGGTCCGGCGGATATTCGGCTCGATCATGCTCGGTCACGGGGATCGAAATTGATTGGAAATGCTACTAGCAGAGTCTATGACATAGATTAATGAACGTATAGTGACAATCGTGACGAAGAAGCGTGTATGCGACAGGTCTATGGCAGAACATTCTATATGATGATATGGTACAATCGACAGTGGGTTCATGGGATTTTCTAACGATCAAGCGGTGGTGTAGGAAGGAGGACCTAATAGTGGCATACTATCAGCAAGGTAGTCAAGGACTGTGAAAAAATCTGACGCACTGGGAGAGGCGTTGGTGTTTTTGAGCGCAGCCAGCACCGTGGCCTTCTCGTTTTCGGCCAGGCCGTCCACCAGTCGGACAAAGCCATCGATTAAGGATTTGCGATCTCCGAGTAATTGCTGGAGAAGATGTTCGGTCCTCAACTGTGCTACGGCAGACGAGATATCAAGGGCCTCTAGCGCTTGTGCGATCGTATGGTGGTCTGACTTTTCATCAACGCCAGAGAGGTCGTTTAGTAACTGTTCGCGGTATTCGCGTGATTGACTGGGACCGGCAACAGCGAGCTGCGCGAGCGCATTCGAACGCGCGAGACGGGCACGCGTTGCCCAGTAGAAGTAGCGACGTGCTTCCTTCCACACAGCGGGCTTGGCGCAGCCCTTTGCCTCCATACGACCAGCGCGACTATAGAAGGTATTAAGTACTGCAGGGGTCGAGCGGCAGTACCGACTTACTCATGAAGGTCTGCGTACAACAGCGCAATCTGCTTGTACGTCGGCTGAAGGAGCGCTTCACGCTCCTCAAGTGATTCGGCGGCGGCGGCACGTTCCTCTGGTAACTTGGATGCATCCTTGCTATCTTTCTTGAGAGCGGCGTACTGAGAGTCCATGCGTTCCATCAACTGAACAATTTTGTCACGGCGCATCTTGATCTCGACGATACCCTCGGGCTCAAGCACACCGGCCCGTGCCTCGACATCCGCGTACATCTCCATCTGTCCGTCCGCATTGATCGATGGGTCCAGTACGACCCAGGCGCCACCGCGAAGCTCTCCATTTGGCACAATGTAGACGAAGACTGGTTGCTTGTAGGCCGACAGCCCATCGACAATTTTTGAACCTTGCTTAAGGACCTCGTCGTACATATCTTGTTGACCCCCAGAGAAGCCACGCCAGTTTGCAAACACAATAAGTGGCAGGCCTTCGCGGTTGAAATCGAAGATCGCCTGGGCAGTTTTGTACGCTGAATTTGGGTACCACACTTGGCCAGCCTCCATGATGCGCTGTTCGAACGAAGCAGGATTTGCAGGGTCCGCAGGGACAACACGTTCGATAGTGCGAGCTTCGACTGCGATGACACCCATCGGAATGCCACCAAGGCGGGCACGACCAACGACAACTGTCTGCGCCCAGCCGCTGAGGGTTTCCTGGAAAGAGCCCTTGTCGAAGAAGCCACTGAGCCATTCGTTTGTAGCATCGTCATACTTGCCTTCGATGAACCAGCGAGGATCGTATGGGCCCTTGGGTGGAACATAGCCGATCTCGCGGTCCCAAGTGTCGACGGAATTACGAATTGGGAGATTCTCGCCCTTGGCGGCAGGAACATACGACAACCACTCCAGAATATGCGTAGCCCCTTCTAAGTCGCTACTCGCGGTGAGATGGGAAACGCCATTTTTAAACATGATTTGGGTACCACCGAGCTGCAAGTTGGATGTGTAGACTTCACGACCAAGGACTTTATTAAGGGCTGGGGCACCAGTGAGAATGATGGGCTGGCCCTCGACTTGGACAGCGCGCTCGCCAAGACGGACGAGATAAGCGCCTATGCCAACGGAACGGGCGGTGACGAGAGTGATAGTGAAGATGTCGTCGTAGGCGCGAGAGGTCTCGCCAGCGATGAGACCGGAACCTTTCAGCGACTCAACACCGAGACCGTCCTGAAGGCCAATAATATCGGTAATCTTGTGGCGACGTTCGCCACCATCTTGGATCTCCTCCGTCCGGACAGCACCGGCGAACTTCGATTGAAGCTTCAGGTAGTTTTCGTGTGTGAGGTAGAGGTAGTTAAAGCCCTTTTCTGGGTGGTCCTCGTCGATCCACGCTGTCGAGAATAGGTTGAGCGCCTCTTCGCCAAGACCGATGCGGGCACCTGAGTTCGCGGAAAGATAAACGCGGGGAAGCCCGCGTGCACGTGCGTATTGCGTTGCCAAGTAAAAGAACTGGTCTTCTGTCGGACCGAATGAGCCAATCTTGTAGGTGATGTCGTTCGCTATAACAACTACACTGCGACCGCTAGGATATTCGGGGGTGTGCAAAGTGAATACCCAGCCGACCATGCCGAACGTGTTATTGCCCGGAGCGCGGTCAACTTCCACAAGCTGGTCATTCTCATCCAGTACGAGTTCTTTGGACTCCAGATACGTCCTAGGAGGCGAAAGTGACAGGTCATTTGCACGTGCCTTCGTCCAGACGTTCTGCAGTGCTTTCGAGAAGAGATCCGGGAAATCGTACACGTAAGTAGTACCAATAAGATGCGCCTGGTACCGCTTCGGCTGAAGGGACTCTTTCGTCGAATAAGGTTGGTTAACGGGTTGCAAATGTAGGGGACCCTTCTCTCCGATTGACTTCAGTATGGTCGTGCCTTTATCCGTAGTGATCTCTTGATACCCATGGAAGTTGACAATGAAACCGGAGACATTCTCGATAATGCAGCGAATGGGTGTGACGTTGCCTTCGCCGTCTTCTAGGGCGATACGGATCTCCGAGCTGGTAACATGAAGTCGCCACAGGCGCTTGCCATGACGTTCAATGAAACCAGAAACAGCTGCTAAGACGTCTTCATAAGTGACTGAGAGGTTGTAGACGAAGTTCATGAAGATATGATTGCAGTCTGAGTTCCGGTACTTGACACTGACGACCTCCAATGCGTCCAGGATATTGGTGACGCGACGGTCCGTCTCTGAGATAAGGTAGTCAGCCGTACTCATGGTGTCACGAAGGCGGCCAGGGCGGATGAGAGCACGAATGAAGAAACGATGGTCGAGCTGATTCTCGCGAGCGACGCCGTGGTAAATGTGAATCTGCTTGCTCTCAACGAAGCACGGCTCCAAGTTGTAGTTGGACAGGCGGCTGAGCTCAAGTTGGAATGCCAAGGCAGGCTCGATATTGCGAATCGCTTGTTCTTCTTGCCAAACGCCGTTCCTATCGCGAAGGGTGTAGTACCACGGATATTGTCCACGTCGGCAGAGCACAACAGACACGCGGCGAACACCTCGTTGAGCAAGTATGTGCTTCCGGTTGTTGAAGAAGACGCAAATCTTTTCCGCCCATTCGGCATCTGACATGTCATCGGCCTCGTTGAAAACTCGGAGGGCCAAGTTCAGGACGTTCGGAGGTAGGCTGGTGGTACCATAGCGCTGGCGGTGCTCGGCTTCGTCGAAAAGTGGAAGGGTTTCAGCGACGTGTTCAAAGCCACGGGTAAGTGCATCCAAGTTCACGAACGAGGCGATGGCACCAGTTCGAACGGGCTGAGACTGATTGCGATTTATCATGTACGTGAGGTCGCTAACAGAGCCGTGGCGACGGGGCAATTCCCTAAGTGCCAATTTGAGCTGGCTGTTGATTAATGTGAGTATTGTGGACGTACCCTGACTTGTCCAGACGTGGGGTTTGTGGCGGGGAGTGTGACTGGCCGAGATTGAACCTCCAAGTCACGATACTGGGAGCTTCGCCATCATCCGTACCATCACCCTCTTCATGGTCGATGGAAAGGAGGGTATATGCGCGGTACGCTCGGCGCACGTAAACCTCGAAGGCAGCTTTGGAAAGTGATTAGTGGATAATGCAATAGCCATCGGGGGGCAGCGCACCTAGAGTAACCCAAGGGTCCGCGTTCGCAAAGAACGCAGGAAGCACATCGAATACGGTATACCTCGAGTCACTCAATTCTCTGAGGACCTCCGCCGCAGGAGTCCTAATGGCTTGTAAGATCACGACGATAACCAGAGCGCCGCTCGGGACTTACTTGTTCTGGCTGAGACCGGTCTCTCCATAGTAGGTATTACCCACGGAAGCTTTAAGGACCGCCTCCATCTGTATCAAACGCTCCTCATAGGACGGCATCTGACCCGCAATCAACACCTCCCGTGCCTTGAGCGAAACCTGAGTCGACGATCGGCCTTCGAGAGCGGCAAGGTTGCGAATAACGTTGAAAAGAGGGCTCTCAGAATTTGATACGGGAAGGCCGGTTTTCTTGACATGATCGAGAATCGCAAGTATAAGCTTCGCCTTGCTTTGTGCCTTGATGTGACTGAGGACAAGCGAGACCACTTTGTCGAGGTCATCTTTGTGTTGCTCCCGTAAGCTGAGGACACGGGCCTCGATACTGCCGCCAAATAGCTTCTCTGTGTCTGCATATCGTGCCAGGAGGTCCGCCATCATCCGTACTTCGTGGGCTTTGAGCCCGCCAATGTAACGCTCGACAGCGTCAAATAGGGGACCGAGCTGAGCGCGAAGTGAGGAACGATCTTGAGGTTGTACGTTGTCCTGCAAGTAGTGGTCGAGAATCTTTTTCAACCGCGAAGCAGGGAATTCAGAAGTAGAACCTTTGGACTTGGAAGCTTCAATAGCATTGCGGACTAGTTCCTCGAGTTTGGACGGCATACGGCCGGAGAAGGTGGAAAGGATTGCGGACGTCTCGGCGTAGGGAAGGTCCGGATTCTTCAGCACGTCTGTAAGACCCTTGAAGGATGATGCCATGACGGATTGATTGTCGAATCCGTCGAGGATGTTCGATAAAACGTCGATGTACCTTGCGAGAAGCTGGTTGGGCTTGTTGCCACTAACACCGGGTGGGCCAAAAGAGGGAAGGAGGGCGTCGAATGGTTTCGCGTGCTTCACGCGGGCGGGATCGTCGAGAGTGAGAATGCCTAGGATATCACCCGGCTCTAGAGAAACTCCAGGCTGCTTAACGAAGTTGACGACGCCATCTTCAGAGGCTACAAGGGGCATGTACATTTTCATAACTTCGATTTCGGCATAGGGGTCACCGGCATTGACGTGGTCACCACTATCGACCAAGAAGCGAACAAGCTTGCCAGGGCTAGGGCTACGCAGTTGAGTAGGGTCGTTCTCTTGCTCGATGAGGCATGTCTTCGAATCCACCATAAGACGCAGAGCACCGACTTCCTCGCGCCAGTAAACTGAGTGACTTTTGTCATCGAGGAGTACAAGAAGCCCGCCATCCGCAAGCGGACGCGCACCAACGGAGGTGTGGCCACCATTGAGGTAAAGGGTCCATGCAGTGCGGGAGGAACGGGTAGCCGTGAAGGAGTAGCGAGTGTTCTCGTAGATGAAGTCGACGCCAAAGACCGTCCGAAGGACATCGCGCGAAGGGACTTGACCCTTATCAAGGATACGCTTGTACTCAGTCCAGCATGCCTCGGACGCGAGATGGGCCTTAGTGACTGCACCACAAATGACGGCAAGGGTATTGTCGGGGCGTTCAGCCGTCAACTTGCTACTGATGAGTGAGTCGAGCCAGCCGGTTGTTATGGTATTCTCCTCAAACGCCTGAAGTTCCAACAACTTGATGAGATATTCGACTGTGGTGCGAAAGTCCCCCCGAATGCTGAGCTCTTTAAGTGCAACCACCATGTTCTTCCGGCTCTCGGATCGATCTTGGCCGTAAGCGAAGATATGACCGAACTGAGAGTCAGCGAACTCGTGGAGCCCGCCAGCGCTGTTAACAGAGAAGTACCCCCAAACGTTGGTGCTAGAGCGGAAGTTAAGTTCTTGCAGTGCTCCAGAAGACGGCTTGAAACCGGCATCGGGGTTTTCGGCAGTGATGCGAACAGCGACGACGTGACCCTTGGGGCGAGGCTTGCGCTGTAGCTGGTTCGACTCCGGCTTAACCATGTCGAAGTCGATCTCCGATGTACCATGGGGTCCAACGCCATACAATTGGCGAATAGTCTTAATACGGTGAAGAGGAATGCCCATGGCTATAAGGAGTTGAGCAGCAGGAAGGTTTACACCTGTCACCATCTCGGTAGTTGGGTGCTCGACCTGAAGGCGTGGATTGAGTTCGAGAAAGTAGAATACGTCTTCTGCGTGACTGTATAGGTCTATAAAAAAAGACTCAGAGAAGACCGCATAGATATTAAGAAAGCGTTGCTCACATTCGACAGTGCCTGCACTGACATAGCCAACGAGCTTGGCTAACCGGACGGCGGCACGTTCCATCTCTTCGAATTTGTCAGGGTTTGCGATAGTAACAGGCGCCTCCTCGATGATCTTTTGATGGCGGCGCTGAACCGAGCAGTCGCGACCAAACAGAGAGATGGCGTTGCCATACTGATCTGCCAGAAGTTGTACTTCTAGATGGCGAGCCTGGCCAGCCAGCTTCATGATGAAAATTGGCGAGCCTAAAACATGACATCAAGTATAAGCACCCACCCAAGCTTCGCCAAGATGCACGCACCTGGGATTTCACCCACGACAGCATTGAAAGCGTTCTTGAAGCCTTCGGGAGAATCAACTTTTCGGATGCCTTTCCCCCCACCGCCTTCGCTGGCCTTGATCATAACGGGCCAGCCAATGTGCTCCGCCCTCTGCAAGCCTTCCTCAACACTCGTTACACAAGCGGCCTTGTAAGCGTCATCGGGGACGGTGACGAAGCCGCCATCCGATAATTCCGTCTCGGAAATGCCAGTTCCCGACCACGCCATTGTAGGGACGTCGGCGCTCTGCGCAACTATCGTACTTGAAATTTTATCCCCCAAGCTTCGCATGGCACTACCCGGGGGACCGATAAAAACGATTTTGTTTTTGCTTGCAGCGAGAGACTCGGGTAGGCGCGGATTTTCGGAAGCATGGCCCCAACCTGCCCATACGGCATGCACCCCCGCACGTTCAGCTACATCGACGATGAGATCTACGTTGGCGTAATTGTGGTTATTGGTGCCTCCGGGGACTTCCACGTATCGGTCTGCCATACGAATGTATTCCGCATTGACCTTGAGATCCTCTGGAGTGGCCATTACCGTGAATTCAACAGCGCGGTCATCGCCAAAGGTTTCATAGCTCCATTGTCTGACGGACCGAATCTCCTTCACAGCGGCAATACCTACACAAAAGGTCAGCATGTAAGCCAACATAAAGGACGTTGTGTATATACCATTGTTAGCGATGAGAACCTAATTTCAAGTCAGTGTTCGGCGAGCGATGGGATGATATATTTGAAGTGCTCACCTTAGTAATGACCGTATGTCCACCATTGGCTTTGACAAAGTCATGGATGCGGCCCGCAGGAGCCTTGTCAAGTGAATTACCGCCTAGAAATACACGCACAATGAGATACTGGTGGATTAGTGGATTGAAGACGAAGACGAACCAATAAAATGGGAAACTTTGGAATGGTCATAAGTAGCCATGTCTGCAGGGGAAAGGGGGAATGCTGGCAAAAGATGAAGGTGCTCTTTTTGAGTAAAAATGCAAAGTATCGTCCCCGTTGTCGTTCCTCGGTTCTGGGGCAAACCCCAATCCCCCAAACAATGTCGTAAATTACGTCAGCGGTTAATATCCTCAATCTCCACAAGCGTTTAGCGGCCTGCGAGCCCAGTAATTGGCGTGACCAATCAAATCGTCATGCGGTATGCAGTCATCTTCGGCACACCGGAACGGACAAGCTGAACAGGGCTGAAAGGCCTGAACCCTTCAAGGGCCTTCCCCCATCATTGCGTCATTATCCCCATACTATCTCTAATTATCGTACTGTGGCCCTTGCTTTGGCAAGTATTTGACACAAGGCCTAGATTACCTAGGTTTCTGCTTTTGACAATGCAACTCAGTCCGCTATCTGTCAATGCATGTCAATGCTTGAGTCAATGAAATGTAGTCATCGCAACAGACAGGTCAGACTTCCCCCAAGAGACACGACATGATCACGTGACGTGACGGTTCGCGTCAGTGATTGATTTACTCCCTCCTACAGTAAGTTACACACGTTCAGGGTGATCTCCAAGAGCAGCTATTAACTTACCCATCTCCCTCTAACGCGGAGAAATAATATTGTTAACGCACCACCTTCCAGAGTCCAAAGCACGGAGAACAGGAATGTTTTGTCTCCTGTGAGGGATACATCGTCATGCGTCTGAGTCGGACCTCATTCCAGCACGGGCGCCGCTTTTACTCAATCCCTGGTAAATAGGGCCTGTGAACACATGTTAGAGTGGGAGATGTCCGATCAACAACATATTCTGTGGCACTGTTCAATTGAACCACTGTGCTAAACTGTTGTTTGACGAAAGCGATTGGCCGAATTATAATTTGGTCCTACTTGTGAAAACACACCAATAGCATAGACAGATAAGTGCGTTCCATATTAATGGTGAGGTACATGTAGATTGTGCGGCGGCTAAAAACCGTGACAGAGATTACTGGAGAAAAAATCTGCACTTCTCAAGCACCAATCTGTCCGCTGATTAGACGAGCAAATTAATTCCTCTTGGCCGTTCACCAGAACCGGAGCAGGGTGGTGTATAAAGCACTGCCCGGGCAGAAAGAGGCCATTATTGGGAGGGACGGGGGTTCGTCAATGAGGCAGCGTGAAATTTGAATGGAATTGAACATAGGTCAACGTACGAGGAAAAAAAGAAACGAAAAACGAACAGATTTGAGAGCCAAAACAAAACGCAATAGATTGGTCATCTCGGAAGAAGAAGTCGCGTCGATGATTGGTCGTTCATGTCACGTCCTTCTAACTCATCCATGAGTTTCCCATGCACAAAACTATCAATACTCTCATCGAGCAGCTGAAGTCAAATGGCATCAAGGAAAGGCAGGCTGCAATATCGTCCCTTCGCGCTACTCTTGCTCGCGACAGTGTTGTCGCTGAACTTGACAATTCCCCCAAGCGTCTAGGATGGCTCGCTTTGTTCCAGGCACTATTCACAACCGTCCTCAATGAAAAGTCATCAGTTACTCACGGGTCCAAATCTGCTTCTGCCGCTAAAAAGAGGGTTGCGGAGGCGGCATCTGCCGTTCGGTGGTTGACAGAGCGAAGTGTCCATCAGCTGACCCACAAGAATGTTGTCAAAGCTTTGCTTAACCATCTCGTGCAAACCAGTCTCCATCAAGGGAAACTATTTCTCCCCATTGCACTGGACTATGCAAAGGCTATACGATACGTGTTAGCCTATCCACCTCATCTGGAACACATCGACGATGACATGTGGGTAAAATTAGCGGAGATAGGTTTCAACGTGGTTTTGGGGGACTCCCTGAGAAAGAAGCTGACTGAAGATATCGAGAACGAGAATGATAACATTGGAAGGGAGGCTGGGTCAGAAGACGATGAACATGGGGACTCCCTTGCGTCTACAGCCGAAACTAGGAAGCGAAGGCGAGGCGAGGAAAGTGGAACACCGGAACCGTCAGCAACGCGGGGCAATATCCAGCGTACCCAGCCTTACCCAGTATCCGTGGAACAGATCGAGTATGCGTCGGTCCTTTCGCTTCTCCTCACCTCCCCATCCGCGCCTCTTCTCGCAAGCGAATACCCAAACTTGGGTTATGCTGTGTTAAAGCGCCTACTACGGTTTTTAAACTTGTATCCTTCTGACACATCCCTTCACCCGGACTACTTCGTTATGTTGTCTGCGACTCTTTCTCATCTCTCCCTGAACATGCGAGGCGCCGTCACTCAGTTTGCGCAGGGTTCATGGGATGCTCTTCTTGGGATATGGGGGACCAAAAACAAAGCAGTGAAAGAGAATCTCATTATTGTCCTGCGTATCCTTTTTCCCTTTTATACGACAGGTTATCCCGAGGCGGTTCCCTCGTTCCTTGACTTCTCTTACGTTGATGGGGTATCTCGTTTATGGAGCCTACTAGATGGAGAAGCAGAAAGTCGCTGGGGCGTGGATGGTCTCTCATTGGATTCCCTACGTCTATCCCTCATAGGAAACGGCGATACAAGCGAAGGCAAACTGGGCGCATTCGTGGCCCGGACGTTTCGATATGGACGTGACTTTGACGCAAATCAAGCCGCATCCTGGGCTATCCTTGAGTTACAAGTGGACTGTGCCGAGAAAGTTTGTCATCTTTCTACCCTTCTTCGCTCATAACTTCGTATACTTATTGGAACTAGCTTCATTCCTTGACTGAGTCTTTTCACTCCCGGCCGCCAAACCTCTCAAAGCGTGAAGGGAAAAGAGCAAAGTTTGACAGCCCTATTTCGTCCTTGCTACACGCCATTCAGTTGAAGTCCTCGCCAGCAGTTCGGGCGTATCACCTTCAAATCCTCCTCTTCTTTATCGACCGACACTGGGATGTTCTGCACGAAAGTCTTCAACAGAGTGTTCTTTCGCACCTGCTCCAATTTATTTCTTGTGATGACGCACTCATACAATCATGGACGTTTCTCTGTCTGGCTGCGATAGCTGAAAGTCAAGTGCCTTCTGGGGTAGTAACGCGCTCATCCCATCTTTCAACGCCACAAACTTGGGACCCTATATGGACCCACGCCGTTCGTAGGGCAGGCGTCCCGGTCGTGTCACGATCAGCCTGCCACGTCGCATATACCCTCCTTGTGCACTCGAAGCACCTTCTCACAACGCAGCGCATTCTGCTAGAAATCGAAGCTTTCGCGAAAGACATGGATGTACAAGGCCCTCCCTTTCCGTATGACTCGGTCTGCGCCTTCGTCTCTCTCTGCTTACAAATAGCCAACCAAGATATGCGACTATACAGGATGCGCATTGAGGACAAGGTTCTTAGTTGGCTAGCCGACTGCTACGGTCTTCATGCCGTCCGAGACCTGAGAGGCGGTTCTGGAGGCGGGAAATCAAGAACGTCGCACCCAATGGCCAGTGATGTGACCCTTGTGTTAAGCAGTGCTTGCAGCCTCCAGAGGCGTACGAGTTTGCCATGCCGCGTGCTGCTTCCAGAATCCATCGTCGTAAGTGCCGTCAAAGAGGAGTATGAAAGTCTTGTCATCCGCGATTTCTTGCTGCGCGCGCAGCTTCCTACTTTCACACGTTCATTAACTGAATCCGAATTATCGCATCACCTCTCATCGGTGACTACTGTCGTCAAAGTCGGCGATCTAACGTCCCCTGGATCAAGAGAGCGCAAAGTATCGTCAATTTTGTTGAAGGTGCTTGAAGATATCGACGTGACGAATGGCAGCAATCCCCTCAGTGCCGAGCGGGCACGAAGTATCTTGGACTTTTCCGTTGCGGCTCTGTCATTTGAGGGGTTACTTATTCTCAATGGTACCATGTCAAATCGGCGAGTTTTGCATGCTGCCTGCAAAGCCGCAGCTGGCATTGCCCACATTTTCACGAGCAATAAATGGACACTCGAAGAAAAAGCCCTTGTACTTCTTGGATTTGATCCCCTGGTCCGCATCGCCGAAGATGACGACGACGTTGACCCTTGGATAGCAATGCTTCCCCCTCACTCTGGAGCGGGGATAAGACGGGGGGTGTTAGACCGCCTCATCAGTGTCGACTCGGACAAGGACCCTTCGCATTCATCGCGCCGCGAACTGCAAAAAGTCATATGGCAGATTCCTGAGGTAACCAATTCACATATCACTATTTCCCAGCTTACAGGTTTATAGGTGTCGGCCTTCCTCACTCAGATGATGAGTGCCCTCAAGACAACTCTGCGGGTTGTTCTGGCCAGGAGCACTGGGCGTTCAATTACTGCTGATGGTATTGAAGCAGACGATGAGGACGATTTTGGTCCCGCAAATGCCACTTCCACCGCTGCTCCTGTGGAGGCACAGAGGCATTCAAGCGGCAGAGTCACTGCTGAAGCAATTCTGGAGGTCTGCGTGTCATTCCTCGCCGTGGGTCCAATCCTCCAGTCGTCGGGCGAAGAACCAACAAGGGACAGGGAGCTGACTGACATTATTCTCAACTGTGACGGCGACGAGTTCTTACTCGCGAGCAAGGCTTATCTGGCCAACGTGCGCCGGCGGGCACTCAATATCAACCTCGTAATACTAGACAACTTGCTTATCAAATTTGCCTCACTATCGACGCAATACATCTACCAGCTGAATGACGAACTAAAACTTATGATTATTCGTTTACTTGATTCAACAGCACATCTCTGGGTACAAGCCGACCACATCGATAGTGACACGGTCGATAAAGTCCGCAATTTCTTCGAGTGGCTTCTGAAACTCGTACGAGTTACTGACGATGGATATCGCAACGGAGCAAAAACTAAGGTTCGCTCGTGGAAAATACGCGATGCCTTCGTATCTTTTTTGGTACGGTATATCGCCCTAGACCCACCTGAGCGCCTTCTGGTGGCAAGACGGACCCTAGAGGACGATTGCGGTGCCAGCGACAGCGACAGCGATAGCCCTCCTACCCTACCCTCTGATATTCTGCCGACTATCAACCAAGATGATGACATTCGTGTCCGATTCCGGTCTGCGTGCGCAAACGCAATGTTATTCGACCTTCCTCGCTTCAATGACGGCCAACATATGACACTCTACAGTGGGATCCATTCCCGCCTGTGTCGCGACGTGGAAATGTAAGCTCCAAAAAGATGCTCGGAACTTCTTGCTCATCCGTTTTCCAGGTATGAGCACATGCTCACCCGTTTCTTGACATTAGGGAACATCATGGTCATGAACTCGGCCGTACGTCGGGGTCCATACTGGCACCTCTTGGAAGCGTGTTACCATAGCGACAAGTATAACCCGCATATCAAGGCGGTATTTCGGGGCGTATCTGACCGGCTTGGGCTGGGTGGCGCCGCCAAACTTTTTGAGGTGTATATATCCCAGATCGCGTACTCCATTTCCCGGGCAGAATTGGACTTCTTGCGCTGTCCTCCGGATGTCCTTGGCTACAAAGACCGGAAAACATGTGCGGAAACTGCGTTATATGCCTTTGCGCCGGTTTACATCCTTGCGAGCGACCGCGACTCGGAGACAATCGCTAAGCGCCGTCAGTCTTTTGCTAATCATTGTCAGGCCGCCCAAATATCTGTAGTCGATGGTTATCGCGACAGCTTCGCTTACCTTGTCGGCTACGAACTCGTCACTACCATTAATAGAACTACTGCGGAGTCACCCTCGTTAGAGGGCTTTCGGTTCAGCTTTGTGGACCAGAACTGGCTTACAGAAATTAACGCGGTGGGCATCGTTACTGAGGACCAGATGACGAGAGACATCGATGGCATTGTTGTTGTTGTCTTGCGTACTCTCGGAGACCAAGAATGTCAAAACATCGCCGCAGAACTTGGTAGCCAAGCACAACGTGAAGGGGAGGTATTCGGAGCCCTGACTGTCTACCGTATTCTCGGAGATCCAAATACGCACGAGGTAAACTTACCGTCGTTCAGTACCAAAACTGTGCTCCAAGCTCTCAAATGGCTTAGTGGCCGCATTCCGGATACCGACTCAGCATCTACCACATATCACGTTATCCAACAGCTACTCGCAGACATCCAAGAATCACCTCTGGTCAATGAACAACTTCGATATATGAACGCCTTATGCTTATGGATTTCATGTCACTTCCGGCATTTCCGAGACCCAGTCCTTCTTCACACTCTAATCCACGGTGTCGCTTCCCTCCTTGAGCAGATTGACCTAGCTTTGGCCGCTCAGTCCGTATTAGAATGGGCCTTTTCACAATATGCCAAAATCTCCGAGAAAGATTCCCGCCTCGCCGATGTCCTCATCCGAATCTGTTGTGTGGCAAATGACCACACAAGTAGCCAGAGCCCAGCAATCGCCAAGATCGGTGCAGACCTACTGCGTTGGCTAGAGGTCCAGATGCTTAATCTTGCGAAGCTCTCCAGTGTCAAGAACCAAGTTGTTAAAGCTTACCCCGCATGGCCGTGCGAGCCGTCCCCCGAGTTGGAGTCTGCCTGCCAGGGTGTCTCTGCGCAGACATTGTCGTCCGTTCTCTGCGACTCTCGGATTACATCAAATAAGTTCACGATAGTGCGGCGTCTTCACACACTGGCCTCGTCTGGTGACTATTTGCAGGAGCAATTCTCGCGGGTAGACTTTTGGCGTATGAAGGACTGCATACCGTCTCTCCAACAACTGCAGGCGGCCGACATAGATGCTTTTGCCTCATTGCTCCTTTTGCACAAGGGTCAAATCCACAGCTTTGGGCTAAATCCTCTCAGTGGTCTAGCTCCAAAGCATCAACAAACCCGCGCATCCCGGAGCAGAGCAACGAAGGCACATGCCGTCGATCCGCCTATCGCGGCCGAACGTTCGATTATGGAACTCCTCCTTGCCATGCTTGATTCGGACATGCCGTCGAAAGTGCGCATGGCATATCACGTACTGCGTACCTTTCCCTCTGAAGGCTCCTCCGATACCGAATCGTGGACGATGGAGCATGGCACAGAACTCGGCTACTTCCGCGGCCGCACCCGCCGGTCAGTCGTAAGATCTCCCACAACGCTTCAAGCCCTTCTGGCTTCGGATGTCTATGTGAACCTGGCCCAGGACTTCAAGGCTTGGATCTCAACTTTTTCTACACTTCTCTGCGACGTCCTTGCCAACCACAGCGCCTTCTACTCTCGGCTACCGACTATTCTACAAGTCGATTCGGATTTTGCGGAACAAGTAACTCCAGTACTTGTCCACACTCTCCTTTCCATAACAGTTAGTGATAGAGCGGCCGATGAATCCCCACGTACCGTTCTCTCTCGATTCTTCTCGAGCGTTCTGAACTCGGCTCTATCCGACGTCTCATCCCATCGAGCTATCGTCTCCATTGTTCTTCACCTCCGTTACTCGCAACCACCCCAGTCTAGTGACGAGCTTGCATATGATAAGTGGCTCGATCTCGATTTCTTACTGCTTAGCAAGAGCGCTATCCTCTCTGGAGCATACACAACGGCTTTACTCTTTCACGAACTTGCTATGGAGTACTCCGGCGCTCATATTGCCCGGTCAAGTAGCGCTGACGCAGAAAACATTCTATTCGAGATTTATAGTCACATTGAGGAGCCCGATGGATTCTATGGGATCAAGACACATGATCTCCACCACTTCCTCTTGAAAAGGTTCCACCATGAAAATCAGTGGGAAAAGGCATTCAAGTTTCACGGCGCCGCTCTGGAAGCGCGGAGTCAGGGTGGTGTTGATACTGAAGGCGTCCTACATTCGCTGTACTCCTTCGGCTTCGATACGCTCGCTTTGAGCGTGAAACAGAATGTCTTTGACGCTAGTGATCTGGGGGCCACTTCCTCAAATATGGTCTACCATCTCGGCTGGCGAACAGAAACCTGGGACCTACCCGACCAACCCTCGAGTTTGGGCTCGGGGACTGCCTTATACAATGCACTGAGAGCGGTATATCGCGAACGTGACCCCCTGGCCGTCGACGTGATCGCAAATAAAGCTCTGTCACACGAAATAGACCGCCTTCGAGCCTTGGGCGATGAAGATCTCGTCGGAATCCGCGAAGTCACACAGAATGTCATGTGCTTGTATCAGGTAAACCTCTGGAGGAAAGACCTACAAGAGTGTTTGAAAAGTGGAATGCTCGACTCCTTGTTGTCGGAATTTAGTGAGATTGAAAGCGACTTTGAGTGGGTCTACTTCTGTAATGCATAGCGTCTCTTCTGATCAATTCCCAGCTTTCCTGCACTCGAAACCATTATGGCTACTCGCATCTCTCTCCTCCGCTCTACGCGACAGAAGGAGCAGAGGCAACAAATTGGGACAGCGGCGACCCCATTCATCTCTGGACTCATGGATATTGAGAAACAATGTCTTAGCCGAATCTCAGAAGCTGCCCGGGAATCGCACAATTCACAGATCGCACTCAACTCTGTGATACGCGCTCAGAAGCTTGAACGTTCTCCGAGCGCCCTAGTATCTCAGGAGTTTGCAAACGTTCTTTGGGGTCAAAAGGAACATAAAGTCGCCGTGCAGTTCCTGAAGGACTTGGTTTCCCTCCACTTCCCGGAAATCAAATCGGAATCGGGGCAAGATCACACTCAGAAGGCCCTGCTCCTGGCTCGCTTGGTAACGTGCGCAGTAGCCTGGCTGATATATAGACTAACCTGTAGGACAGGGCGCATGGACGTCTGAGGCCTGTCTCGAAAAGCCTATGGATATCTGGACTCGTTATTTTAATCCTGCCGCGTCGTTGGTGACCGAATTCATGGCTGCTGTCGATTGGCCACAAGCGTCGGTTGCAATTGTGTATCATCAATGCGCCATATTCGCCGACCGACAGTATCACTCCATCCTGCAATCTCCAGATGCCATAAAGTGGAAGCTTTATGCAGAGCGCAAAGAAAAGGAAATCCAACACCGGAAGGAGCAAATGTCGAGAACTCAGTCCGGGTCCAAAATTCTCCTCGACTTGAAGCTCGACCAAGAAAGGGCAGAAAAATTACTTCGAGAGGATACGCAGCGCTACAGAAAACACAACGAATCCCTCAGCACGTTTCTACAGCAAGCCATAGACATGTACTCGCGTTGCCTCCAAGCCGCGGACAATTTCGACAACGACGCTCACATCCGGCTAGTCTCTCTCTGGTTTGCTAACTTCAACGAAAACGAAAACGACTTGCAGGGAAAGATTCGAACCTCAGTTGACCGCATTCCCTCTCGAAAGTTTGTTTTTCTTGCCCACCAACTTTCCGCTCGCTTGGCGAAGCCCGCGATCGATTATATTTTAGGAAGTCAAGAGACCTTGCAAAACCTCATCCTCCGAATGTGCCGCGAGCACCCCTTTCATAGTTTATATCAAGTTTACTGTCTACGACCGTCTCCTGGGGCTACAAGTGGCGGCAGACGCTCTTCCGCCCGTCTGGACATTCCCCTATCTCATGGGGAGAGAGCTGCTGCAGCTGCCGATATCTTTGATCGCTTGCGAGCGGACGCTTCTTCCAGTCGACAACTCGTCGATGTGGAGCACGTCTGTGATGCATATCTTCAGTGGGCGAAACGTCCCATCAAAAGTTCCGTACAAAAAGGCCGGAGCGGACCATACGAGATACCTAGCGATATGCTCATTCTGAAGTTGCGCGATGTCCGCGTTCCTGTCTTAACGGTCGACACACCCTTGGATCCTACGCTCCAATATCAGAATTGCACGTGGGTCAGCCACTATGAAAGAAGTTTCGAAACGGCGGGAGGTTTAAATATCCCAAAAATATGCTATTGTCGCGGCTCAGATGGTGTCAAGTACAAGCAGCTTGTGAGTGTCCGGTCGTTTACTTCTCTGGATGAGGCTGAGGGACTACTCTATTATAGTTCAAAGGTGAAGGAAATGACGATCTCCGACAAGATGCCGTCATGGAGCAGGTCTTTGACCTCGTCAATGCAGTCCTAGGCCGTGACCGCGAAACGGAGAGACGCAACCTCCGTATCCGAGGTTACAAGGTCATTCCTCTGGCCTCACAGGCAGGTGTGCTCGAATTCGTCGGCAATACCTTACCAGTCAGTCACTGGGTTTCAAGAGCACACACGAGGTGAGTAACCCGTACTCTAAACCTAAGTAGAGCCCAACATGCCACTGCAGATATAACAAAGGCGACATCTCTCCACGTGAATTCTATGATAAAATGTTTGCGATGCGAAAGGACAACGGCAATTCTCCTACCCTTAATAATAAATTGATCACGCTCTTCCTCTCGCTAAGGGGACAGTTCAGACCGGTGATGCGACACTTCTTTACCGAAAAACACAAGACCCCGATGTCATGGTTTGCCATGCGGCTCAACTACACTCGCAGCGTCGCGACGACGTCCATCGTCGGACACATACTAGGGCTGGGTGATCGACACACATCGAATATCCTCCTGGACAGCAGCACCGGCGAGGTCGTGCACATCGACCTCGGCATTGCTTTTGAGCAGGTAAATTCTTTTTGTCTTTTCTTTCGTCCTGTGACACACGAGCCGTGACCGTACCACCAGGGAAAGCTGCTCCCCATCCCAGAGTGCGTCCCGTTCCGGATGACGGCCGACATGGTCGATGGGATGGGCACAACCGGTACACAGGGTGTCTTCCAGCGCTGTGCGGAGGAAACGCTGCGCGTCCTGCGCGAGGACTCGGAAGGTCATCCTCACCGTGCTCGAAGTCTTCAAATACGACCCACTCCACTCCTGGTGCGTCCATATCTCCGTCTTCCTCCCCGTGCATTTTGACGTAGATGGTCTGTAGGACTGCGAGCGAGTTCAAGATCAAACGCGCACAGGGTACCCCATCGACGGACGCGGCGAACGCGTCGCGCGCGCCGACACCCGGCCCCGGCGGCGTGCCTGGGCTGGATATGAGCAGCGGAACGGCGGACGAGGCGGCGGATCGCGCGTTGACGGCCGTTGCGCGCAAACTAGACCGCGCGCTCAGTACCGAGTACACCGTGAATGAGCTCATCGCCGAAGCGACTGACCCCACAAACCTGGCATGCATGTTCATAGGTAGGTTTTGCTTACTCCCGTCAACCCCTCGAGCGATTCGCTTCTCGTTTTTCGAATGCTAACTCGTGCTATGCATGACACAGGCTGGAGCCCACATCTGTAGAGTAGCTGCTTGTCACCTACGTAATCTTTTGCATTTTGTCCTCATGACGTCACCACTTTGGTTTTTTTTGTATTGTAGCATTGTAGCAGCACAACATACTGGACTCTATCATTTCAAATGCAGCGCACTGTATAGAAAGAAAAAGAGAACCATGCTCGAAGACACTTTCCATTACAATCGTACCGTATAGATTGCCTTGCTAGTTAATCAGCCCGGGAGCGCCACCGTCCTACCCAGCTCTCTCAACCTAGCCACATATTCTGAATATCTTTCCGACTAACCGAATCGCAAGAGAGGAAAAAGAACATAGAAGATTACAAAACACCACACGTACGCCACGCGGACCTCGTTGGGAACGTTCGATTTTCGGTTTTTCTCTAAGGTATCTAACCGTTAGCGGCCGCATGCGTGCGACTCACGCATTCAAAGACGGTGGGTGGAGAAGCGCGACGGGTAAATGAGATCCGACGACAAAGCGGGCAATATACATATCGAGGGAGGGGTCGAGGACGCAGAGGGGGAAAGGCAGATAGATGCATTAGTCACGAACACTAAAGAAAGAATGAGTAGTTGTGAGTTGGTTGGGTGGGGATGAGTGACACGTTGAGTGGACGTAGACTGAGAGAGAAGCGGAAGAGACAGGGAGAAGGAATGGGAACGTCGGGGCTCCCTCGCCGGGAGTACAGAATCGTTCATTTCATTTACTCCGGGCGATCTCGCGCGCAGCCTTGATCAGCGGTGCGAGTGTCCGCAGAGGCTCAGCGATAGTGAAAAACTGGTGTTGCAAAAGCTGTGTCGCGTCGGGTCGTTTTTCAGCATCGACCTCAAGCGTCTTGGCGAGGTAGTCGCGGAACGTCGGCGACAGGTTCTCTGGATTAGCGATCGTCGGTGTGCCGTTAGTGGCGATCAAATATAGAGCCTTGAGGGGGTTCTGATTGAGATAAGGGGGTTCACCCTCGATCATCTCTGCGTAACCGGGCATGTCAGGAACCATGTCGAAGAGCTTTGAAGTTGCATACCTATAGCCATGATACCAAGCGACCATATGTCCACCTTGGGTCCATACTCCTTGCGCGTGACGACCTCGGGTGCCATCCAGTATGGTGTACCGACCATCGTCGTTCGTTTCGCGTGTGCGGGATCCGAAATTTGCGCGCAGAAGCCGAAATCAGCTAGTGTCGGGCAATTGTATCGAACAAAGAATAAACGAGGCGAAGAGCGGAGAACGCACTGAGTTTGATGTCGCCGGTGAGGCTCAATAATACGTTGTCGCTCTTGATATCGCGGTGGATGACCCCATGCTTGTGCAAATGTTGTAGGCCCTGGGCCGTCTCCCTGCTCACCGCTGCAATCTGACCCTCAGTCATCAAATTAGCCGTGACAACATCTGTAAGTGAGCCGCCCTCCATGTACTCCATCACGACCCAGAGTTCATTCTTGTAAAGGAACGAATCGATATAGTTGACGATGTTCGCATGACGCGAGGCACGCATCACAAGAATTTCGTTGATGATGAGATCCTTCTTCGGTTGCTTGTCCAAGTCCATTTGCTTGATCGCAACCGAGAGATTGGTCCCCACTTGATAGGCGGTAAAGACACCACCCGAAGCCCTACATGAACCCCAAGAAGAAGGTTTCGGGAAATAAAAATGAGTGATGGAGGGTTCACAAGTCACAAAGCCTAGACTGTTGCGTGCTCACCCTTGCCCAATTTTCACTAGATTGCGATACAGTCTGGTGGGATCCGCGTCAGTGCAGATCTGCTGCAGGCGTTTCACTATGTCGGCGTCGTTCGCCTTGTCCTCCTTCTTCTTTTCGCGTCTCCTTGGCGTTGCGCCTGCGGTCTTTGCCAGACTCGCCACAGCTGCGCTCTGCTGCTGCGGACCAGCATTAGGCTGAGGGGCCTTACGCTCTGCTACCGGAGCGTTCACGATTGCCGGAGCGACTTGCGACTTTGCGGGGAGATCCACGGCCGAAGAGTTAGGTGACTCTCTGGTGGGCGCCTTGACGGGCGGTGGTGGCGCCGGAGAGCGCCGATCCTTTGTCGTATTTGCGCGAATGAGAGCATCGCCACGGGGAGGCTTGGAAGCCACGCGCTGGGAGCTCGAACGATCGAGGTTGGGCTGCGCGGGCTGTGGTGGGGACGGTGCAGGACGATAAGAACCAGGGGGATGGGCAACGGACACGCCTTGATGGGCGCCGGGAGACTGGGCCTTCTTCGGAGGCGAGGGAGACGGACGCTTAGCATTTGTCAGAGAGCGTGCCAACAGAATACAAGGGCAGTGTTTTTGCTTACCGGAAGGGCAAAGCCATCATCGACGGACTTAGATGTACCAGGGTGGGCAGGGTGGGCCAAACCTGGAAAGGGCGGTGATTGAGAGCCTCCTGGGGCAGGCGCGTGGCCCATCTTATCCCAAACATCACCACCACCCCCTTCCTGATAAAACTTGACGATCTCCATGACAGCGAGGGGGTTCTTCTCCTGCTCAGACTTGGAAATTCCACTGTCTTGTAAAAGTTGTTGCCACTCTTTGGGCAAACCAGTGAACTCGCCAGTAGAGGAGTTGAAGCCGACATGGGTAAGATGGACGGGGTCATAGGGTGTGCTGATCTCCGGCCGCTTGTTCGAGTTGAGAAAGTCAGACATGAAGCCGAGCATACCCTTCTTGCCCTTGGCAGTGACGGTACCACTACGGGAGCGCGACGTGGTCCCCATACGATCTGGCGGGGGAGGGGAGAAGGGGGCAGGTGCGACAGAAGGGGCATATGCGGTCGGGGTCGTAGCAGTGACTAGGGACCCAGTATCACTATACGATTCTCTGGGAAGACCATCTAAGAGGTGGTTGGTAGTGGTACCTTGGACGGGATGTGGACCGGGATCAGAATAGAGATCAGTCAGATTAACGGTATTGGCCCGGGAAGGGCGCGGTGGGGTGGGAGGGAGGGAAGACGAAGCCATCTCCTTAGTAGAGGGATAGATAAAAGAACTGAATTCCTGTTGTGGTGTGGAAGGGGCGGTGGAAAAGGGATCAGATTCAGTCTCGGGGATAGTGGGAGCAGTGGACAGAGATTGCTTTCGGGGGCGAGAGGATTGTTTACGAAGGGTATTGCGAGACTCGCGTTGAGGAAGACAGGGATCTTGAATCCTGGACGACCTTGAAGCGTGATATGAGATATGGGCGGGGGCGGAGGCGGGAGCGGGAGCGGGAGGAGGAGGGGCCTGTCTTGAAGGAACGAACGGATCCTTGTAGTTAGCTGCTGCAGCGGCGTGAATATTTACGTTGGAGAGGAGCTCTTGGTATTCTTGGATGGACTGCCTCGAAGGCTTGTGATATTCGACTGTAATTTTTGAAGCGCGACGGCTTGAGGAGACCGAGGGAGAGGAAGAGTCGTAGGACTTGTGGTTGGTGACGGTGCGTGAGGGAAAACTCATCTTGGTTGGTTGGGATGTAATTCGAACCACCGGAATCAGCGCTCAGTGAGTTGGGTCAGAGTCGAGAGAGAGCGTGTCGTTCCTTTTCTTGTTTGTTTTTTTTTTGCCGCTTTCTCGCCTGCGTGACGACCGGATTACACGATCGCAACGAGGCTACAAGACAATGCGACGAAAATGGCTCACTCAAAGGTCTCTACGGCGCTCTCACGATATAGCCTCTTCGACAACCAATATCAATTCCCCTTCACCGCACATCATCCAAGGGCATACAGTCCCGCTCTCCCGATCGAGCTCATTCCGCGTTGCACCACGACCACGGTCTTTGATCTCCTCGAACTGTTCTTCGGATCACCATCGGATCCCCTGTGCGTGGCCTCTGCGCCGTTACCACGATGCACAAAGGTGCGGTGCGCTTGCCATCAGAGTTGGCCATGACGCCCCCACACGCCCTCTCTACATGCACATCAGGCCTTGCTCATTTCCCCTCTTACCCGTACCCATCGTGGAGAAGCACCCAAAGACGGGTGGTCCTCTCAAGTAACGTGGGAAATTTGTCTCATAAATCCGAACCCGAGGCATGTATCCCACGTTATATAAGCCGGAGCATATCTTTTTCGTTCGGCGAATACAACCCACTGTTGGTCACAAGAACAAGGATAAGCAAGTTGGATTGGAGTGGTGTTCATACGATGACCCTTCTTGACCTGTCCCGAGCGATAGCGCGAACTGCGGATCCAATTATATCTGTGTGCCAGTGTGAACCTTGTCTTGTTTTTTAACGTTCCATTCTCATCCAGAGGGGAACGGCCAAGTAAGCCAAAACTGACACCTCACTTCAGAGAGCGCTAGTACTATAAGAATGTCCTCGGGAGACTCTACTTGTGACTTGCCTGTCGTCATGTCATCTAGTTCAAGACCCAATGCTAGACCCAATGCGCAAATCAGCGTACGGGTGCTGGAAACGTGCCCAGATACACGTGTCCTAGACAGACAACTATTGGACAGAGCACAGAGCAATCCTAGAGTCCTAGACCCAAGCAAACCCCCTAGCCCTATGAAACCCAGTAAGAGTAGATCAGGAGATCCCACCCTAGAAAGCGTTAGCGCTTCAGCCTTCCCTTTGGCTCGTTCATGTGAACAGTGTGTGGGAGTGGTAACGATCCTCCACCTACAAAAGTGAAGTGCTACATAGGGTAATCTGCCCTCAGCCGCAGGCGCACAAGAATGGAATTAGAGAAAAACGGACCTCTAACGGCGGTCTGCTATTTAGTCCCCAGGTAACTCTCACTCTCCAGCGCTCTCGGGCACCGAAAAAAAGCCCATGCAAATTTTCTCCGTCGAGGTATTGGCCAGACAAAGTATGTATTGTACTCATTTACCGGGAAGACGAACATTCGGGCCTAGGATGCGACTCATCGGCGTTTCGCTCGTATTCCCATGACTTCCCGATGACAATACCTCCGTGATTTACCCTATATATGCCGTCAGTAGTCTCCACCATCGTTGAGAACATCGCTGGTTATTTCCATATGTCATTGATTGCGCTCTTGAGCCCGAACATATTCACCTCGGCGTTGTTGTTTTTTTTTCCGTTATGCTGTGGATGTGTTCATCAAATCCAGCGTTGCGGCCCACTGATCCATGCACACGACACAATCTCATTGTCATGATCGGGCTGCTCTTGTTGTAACAGAGCAAGTCATTAGCGGCGCAATAAGGGCCAAAGCGAGTGGGGTTTCCAATAAGCCAAGCCTATGACGTACCCTAATACTAATGAAGGCCTCTCCGGGGTTCATTGGAAACGGCATTTGACAACAACAGGATGAGCGTAAAACACAATACAGTACGGGTACAGTGGTCGTTGACTGCGAGATGATATCCCCATCCGCGCAGACGTGTACACATAAACCAACAGGGACAAGGGAATCCTATATGAACTATGACGTGTTTGATGGTGCCAGCATGCATTCTCATATGCAGTAAATCATCCTTTGATTGCACGCCTATTGACCGGTCAAAACATAGGGTTGAAGAGGCGACTGGGTCTAGGGGATAGGGTTTGTTCGGGGTAAGAAGTGTGGTTTCCGCGTCATGTATTACGGAAGTGGGGAAGACACAATCGGCGCGCGCTGTGGGGACCCAAACTGGTTGTCGCCGTCATCTGCTGCGATCTGCTCGCACTCTTCCCCGCTGCAGCTCTTGCAATACCAAATTACGTCCCATCGTCAGTCCCTGAACAAGGGCAAGATGCCTGGCACCCGTGCGAAATTCAGGGAGGTCGCACAACTCTGTGGGGCAGCAAGTCTGCCACGACCGGAAATTACGCAAATGAATAGAGATCATGCCCTCAAAAAGTACGTACAAGATCCCCAAGTGTGCTGCAGGTGCGCGGGGACGTTGTGACTACGGAACTTCTGCGATTGAGCGAAACGAAACCGCGGCTTCCCGTCACAGTAAGTTACAATGGCACCTGAACTCAGTCGTCGAATAGCGGTCGGAATGCCTGGAACACGGTCGAGGACCCACCCACAAGAACGATCAGAAATCGGCCATTCGAATATGTACACGGAAGAAATACACCGGACGTACCCTGCCACTCTCATCTGATTGCGTGGGACCCATCGCCGACTCGATGTCATCTTCGAACCAGCCGACGTCTTGCCCATGTCCTTGTTCCGCCGAGTCTAAATCAGGTGGCGACGGTGCCAGTGGCGGCGATGGCGCCAGAACGTCTGATGGACCCAAGTTAAGGCCGACTTCCTCCCCCTCGTCCTCCATCATTGCGTTGAATTCGTCGGCGTCCATGTCAGGAAGTCCGGACGCGTGGAGCGCCTCCTGGTCCGCGGCCGTCATCTGGGAACCCGGGAGGAAGAGCGGTACCTCTGGGGGATTGGGTTGGGGAAGCGAATGCGGAAGCCGTGTAGATGCCTGCGAGGGAGTGGGCACCCGCGCCGCCGAGGCCTGCCGTGTGAATCTTTCTGCCGGCACTACGCGTTCGACGACCTTCGCAGGCGTACGATGCCGCGATGCCAAGTCCTCCTCGCGAGGGCGTTTGCGTGCGCGCCCCTCCGCAGACCCAGACGACCCCGCGGAGCGAGCTTGGCTAGGTACGGCACCTGGTGGGGGTGCAGGCGCGCCAGGAACACGGCTGGTCGACATGGCGAACAGGCCTTCGATGCCGTCACTGAGCACGTCCACGTAAAGAGCCGCGGTCGGATCGGTGAAGCGTACATCGAGAATGGCCTCCATCGTCTCGGCATACGTTATTGTTGCCTGATCGGTGCCGTACGGCGGGTACACACCGTAGTCAAGCGTTTTGGAGGGGCGGGTCAGGAGAGTAGAAAGCTCACATTGAATTCACGGAGGTGAAACGCAAGGGATATAGGTGTCGCAAAAATATCGTAGTTCTCAAACTCGTCTGCGCTGATGGTCAACTCAGTAGACAACTGCCCACCTAGCGTCGCTGTTTACTTACACATCCCAAACCACTCATCGCTTACGTACCTTTGCTATCAAGCGAATTCTCGAGGCTCCTTACGTGGACTTCAGTGTCATCAAAGACCCACGTCAGTTGCGGGTCTGCCCTGCCCCTCGTGGACGGGAAATGGTCGATCATCTCCCTCATAGCTCTGGGGCCTATCACAACGTGTGATTCATTTAGGGCCTCCGGTACATGAAGGTGCAGTTGGGACGACGGTGTTTGTAGGAGCAATCGATGGGTCTTTACGATACCTGGTGACAGCCGTGATGGGACCTTTTCAGTGACGGGCATGCACAACAAGACGGCGACTTCACCATGTTTGCAATGCAGGCGAACAATCAGTTTACCCTCCAAACTGTCGTGGATCCTCGTCACCGTCGATGGGTACTCCGTCTACAATAATGAGGTCAAGTCTGTCCAGAGTTTTCTCGAGCGTTTTGTGTTTGAGAATTGCTAGTAGGGGCTACAATTAACTCTTTGAGTGAGAAGCAGGTGTTTCACCCGCAGGAAAGGTACCTGCACGCATAACTGGCCACTTGCGGTCTGTGTCCGCTCCGTATCATCTGTGTCGGGAAGAGCGTCTCTCATATCTCTGTCACCAACATTGAACCTGGTAAAGAAGCTCCTATCATAAGTAAAGCGGCAATAAGCAGATTGTGATGCATTTGTTGCAGAGAACGAGACGGAATTGGATATGGCATTGATAAAAAGTTCGTCGCTGTACTTTGACATACAGGCGAGAGTGCGTGTAAATGCTGGAGAAATTTTCCCGTGGAAGTTGGCGAAAAGATCATAAATGCGTGTGTGGTAGTAGCATACACTTCAGACCGGAAGAATCAATGGAAGCTTGCATCGGCATTCCTTGACAATAACTGCAGGAAAGATGCCCAGTGCCGTAGCCATCAGCATTTACTCGTCATCACGGACATATTCAACAGAAAAAAACATACCGAATGTCAACTGTACAGTTTGTGAAGCGATAATCGCGGTGCTGGTGAACTCTCTCTGATCACGTGCGCCATTCATTGTTGCCACACTGGCGAGGCGAGGGTTTTCCAATAATTGAATTGAACGTTCATGGAATCTACAGACCTATACAGTGTCAAGCAGCGCTTTTTCCTAGGTATATGCTATTCCGATAACCACGGTGTCTTCGTTCTCATATCATCGAAAGGTGCATACAAGTCTCTGGTGGAACAGAGCCTTCCAGACGAGTCGTCTGAAGACTACGTCCCGATCCTCTTCTACAAGGCCCGAGCGCACATTGCGCTTGGCGATACCGAGACTGTCACATCTCTCATTCCCGAGGATACCGAAAATCTCGCTCTCAAAGCAGTGGCAGTGTTTGCCAATTATATCTCCTCTCCACCAGGTGACGCCGCTCTTGAGGAGCTCCGTGATCTGTGTGTAGAAATCGAAGGAGATGACGTGGATGCGTCTGAGCGTGAGAAGGGGTGGGTGCGCGTTGTAGCTGGAACGGCGTTTGCTCGTGCGAGCGAAGTGGAAGAGGCGCTAGAAACCCTTGGAGCAGAATCGACTACGGAGAATCCTGAAGCGTATGTGCCCCATCAACGTGTGAATGCTCCGAATACGCGACTAATCTTGCCAATTCCTATGCTCCCGCCTTCTCACGCATTGGATTCCTAGTGTCGCTGTTGCCGTCCAAATTTATCTCTCTATCCATCGTCCAGATCTGGCGCGAAAAGAATTTGAGCGTGCGAAACAATGGGCCGAGGACGACTTACTACTCCAATTGATCGAATCAAGTATCGGACTCGTTACCGGAAAGGATAACTATTTGGACGCACACTCCTTCTATACGGAACAACTCGCAAACCCATCTGTTTCTTCTCCCCACCTTCTCACCGCACGCGGGGTTACTCGCCTCCTCCGCGGTGAGGTGCAAGAAGCAAAATCGGACCTCGAGGAAGCCGTTGCACAGCAAAGCGAGCAGGATGACGCGGAGACACTCGCAGCAAGGGTTGTCGCTGCCGGCTTAGGCCCGAAAAGAGGTGATGCGGAAGAGCTTTGGAGGTATGTACAATAGAGGAACAATTGTTTTCGCGATTCCGATACTCACGGTTTGTCCTCTTTCTCTTTCTCAGCCGACTTGCATCAACACATCCGGAGCACCCATTAGTAACCGCAGTCAACGGCAAGGCAGGTGAATTTGACGACCTGGCCATCAGGTTCAGAGTCCCGCCCTTGGCTATTCCCACTGCTAGTTGAGAGGGGATGGACGCACGACGGCGCTCGGAGATTGTTATCCAGATATTACCGCCGGCTCTTGCCTGGTAGTGTTACAAAGCCCATCTCCAAAGGGTATACACGTTCAGCAGTCTATTGCATTTTACGCATTTCGGCCCGGTAATGTGAATGCACGTTGCATCGAGCACCCCGTAACTCCCATGCGGAGCTGCGCCAACGATGACTGACTTTTCCGATAAGGGTATAATCCCGAGAATGTCCAGTTGGTGTATTATGCCTTCTGGGTCGGCCGTTGGGCTAGTAAGGTGGGTGAGCGTTGTCATATGTTACAGTATTCGGGTACGACAGCTGGAAATAAACGTCGGAATATGATGTACATTGCTGGACACGCATGCAGGCTCTCACGAGATCTCATTCTTGTCGCCGATTATATTTCCCACGCAGAACCGAGAAAGTAGTCGACACCGAGCGACTTTGATCAATCTGTCATTTTTGGGGTTGCGCTTCCTTGCTGTCGGCACCTCATGAGTCCGTTGATATTCACGAAAGTCCTTTGTTACTCGTGGTAGTAAGCTTCTTTTTTTTTTTTTCTTCTCATGGGGCAGGCAGTTCATCGGATCTAGAACATTCAATTGGCACATTGACATGATTCTCAAGTTGAGGCGTCACCACCTGGAGCAGCTTCCGTGCTGCTCTTGTGAAAATATCGTGCGACCCTCCTCCAGTCCTTGTGCGTCCATCTATCCGAAGACTGTCATGCCGTGATGCTGGGTCGGCGGCGATACATATGGATCAAGTAATGTAGAATTGAAACATGAAACATCACGACGTACTCTTCTTTAAGTCGTTGATGACAACCGTAGTCTATGCGAGTGCAACCATAGTGGGAAGAGAAGTGAAGCCAACTGAACTGCCGAAGAGTGGCGCTGACGCATTTCAATGGTCGGGTTCTTGAAACGATGGGGAATTGTGCGCACTGGACCGGTCTCGAGCGGCGGGGGGACAAAGCAAATGGGGCAAGGCCAAAGTACGACGTGCGTATTCATTTCCATCATGTGATACTGTTCAAATGAGAGTTTGTCTAAATTCAATGTAGGCCAACCGCTCCTGGGGACAACCTTACTTTGTCTGATTTTGTACGAGAGAGGGTGTAAAACTTTGATCTAAGCGAGACGCAGCTCGATAGAATGAGGCACAGTGTCACGCGGAGATTCTTCCCTACTAGATGAGAGCCAGAGCAATGTACGTGGAAATCAGAATCCGTGATTCCTGTTGGCGGCTGAGTTCGTTACGCACCTGGAAGTAAAGACCGCTTTTCACATGGATCTTAGTACAGCAAGCACGGGCTACGAAAGACGGCAGCTGTGCTCATACGTAGGGCTATTCTTGCCGCGGCACCTAAGGACACGACCTCTACTAGGCCGTCGTTGTGAACGTCGAGGTTGACGAGAAGGATTATGTACCAAATGGGTGTTGGATTGGTTTATGTAAGCAGGTTTTGGTTACTGGGACTGCACGCTGCTGTGTCTCGCCACACATTCGAGAGTTAACAACGGTCACAATGCCCATCAAACACCTAGAGAGTGTGTATTTTGTTCTAACAGTGTATTATACGCAGTTTTATCCTCACTCTATCTCTATCAGCCTACCTTCAAGAGAGGAAGCATCTTCAGACACTTCCTCTTAGCGTTCTCACTGACTCACGCCTGGGTATTGATGCCGCCTACTACCTTCAGTCTCTCTATGACAACCCGCCATCGCGTGAGCCTTTACTGGCGGCTACTGGCGGACTCCCGCTTTCTTTGACAACACGCATTGAAAGTGACCTACGGACACTTGAAAAATTGCGTATCAAACCCGTTTTTGTCTTCCCTGGTCTTACTCCAAACAAACGTTGGAGACACATGCAACGCGATATCGAACAGCAGGAGGCGTGTCGCGAACGCAACCTTGCATGGAGTAAGTACGAGTCCGGCCAGGAAGAAGCCGCCACCAAGCTGTTCGAAGGACGAAGCGGCTTAACCCACTGGGATCTTTGGCGCTCAGTCCTGCGTATTTTCCGCAATCGAAACGTTGAATTTCTTGTCGCGCCGTATGTTGCATGGGCACAGGTGCGCTGGTTGCGTATCCTCTCCTGATAGCATGGGCTAATCTCTACTGGTTCGATGCGTCCCAAGCTCATCTACCTTCAACGACACCCAAAAGCTTACGTCCACGCTATTTACGGACCCACCGATACCCTTCTATATCCCGGTGTAGACAAGCTCATAACTTCCGTGAATCTCACTGGCACAGAGCCCACCTTTACATTTACATCCAAAAAGGCCATTCTCACTGACCTCGGCGTCTCCGAAGATCATTTTCTTGACATTGGCATTCTAGTTGGATTCGACTACGCGCAGCCATTCCCGCCCACAGTCCACGAGCAAGCTTTGAAAGCGACTGTAGACATGGTCAAGTTCTACAAGTCTGGGCACGCGGCCGTGTCAGTCTACGCTGACCACCCTGTTGTCAAATCCATACAATATCCAGATACGTACGCGCGGACGCGATCAATGATCAAATACTCACTCATCCTTGCCGCCGAGGGCACTGTTCAGCCCCTTCCTCTTGTACTTCCTCCCCCAAACAACCCGCCACACGGCGGCAATCACCACTCTCATCACCCTACTGCCGCCGACATTCCCACAGACCTGCACGAAATTTTCACTCACCGTCTCCCAGATGAAATCTATTTCTACTTATCACGCGGGCTAATGAGCCCGCAGCCACTGGTGTGGCTTGCAAGCGGGCAAATTATTGAACACCCACCACTAGATAACGGGGAAACAAATGAATATAGGCGATTCGTCAAAGAAGTCATTACCGAAGGGCAGACGGGCCCCCGTGCAACCGCCCTCGCGCTGGTTAGCAGCGTCGCTCATCATTTTTGGGCCAACCGCAAAGTTTCTGGGGCATTCTGGTTTGAGCACTCGGCGCCTCCCTCGAATAAATATATGTTACACACTTCGCCACAGACCGCGCAACTCGCCGAACGTGTTGTTGGCTGGCATGTTCCATACTCAATCATTGAAGAGGAGCTTCGTGGACAGAATGTCAGCGGAGAACGTTCTACGCAGCGAAATGAAACTAATTTGTCCTCATCTTGACAGTCCTCCACCATTGATTTCGCACTTTGCTTGGGCGCTACCGCGACGGAGAAGCAGGCGGCGCGAACAAGAGTGCGACCCGGAGCGACGACCCTAGTACCTCTTGACAAGAAGGACGAGATGGTGGCGAATGTGATTTGGCGTTTCCTTGAGCTTCGAGGGTACGTATTTCCGCCGTTGTCCTCCCTCCTCAGGTTCGGGATATCGCTAGCGCTTGTGGCGCCGATAACGCATTGATGCGCAACTATGACACTCACTAACTTTCAACCTTTTTTTTTTCCCTTTCACATATAACCCATCTTGGGCCGCGCCGTGTCACCTCGCTGTTGCCGTCGCCTCAAAACAGCTTCCTATTGAAGACCCATGATCATTCGCCAATGGCACGGGCGATGCATTCGGCCGTCCGTCAAGCGCGGTTAAATGACAAGTTCCAAGACTCTCTATATCTGTTCCTCGAGTTGGTAAGAGCTGGAGTGATGCATGGCCATCTTTGGTCTGGAAGGGCCTTCAGCGGAGGACCAAGTTTCGGTACAGGTGAGTGTCAGGTGGCGTGGGTGGTCCCGTGGCCGAGCCCCTCTTTTGACGGCGGCTGACGACGGAAACGTGTGTGCGGCAGACGATGAAAAGTCATGCATGTTGCTGGTCATGCGCACTCTGAGCATAGTGCCGCTCAATTTCAAGGTGGGTTTTATGTCCGTTGTGCGAAAATCTGATTGTGGGGTGCCAACGGTTCAATTGATGCAGTCCGTGCCATGGTCTGCGCCGCTGTCACGGGAACTCTTAGTATTCAACTCATTTATCCGATCGCTTTCCCGCGCGCTTCGAATGCTTCTCGAGGTGACTACGCTCAACATGCTTCTGCGGTCGGATGCACGCCAAGCTCGGGACGACCTCCTGGATATCGCACTATCACTGCCGTTTCAGGGTGAAGTGAACACAGGGTTTGGTGTGCTGGCAAAGGTATATTTGGATGCATTGACGCATCTGAACAATCAGCAACGTGTGCGTGATCCGAATGCGGAAGGGGTGCGCGAGGCGAAGGCGATGGCGCTCGAGATCTGCGAAGAGACATTCCCTGGGGTTAAGTCACCGCGAATGGAAGTTGAACGCGGGTTCCGGTTCTGGGATGTGGTGAGTTTTAGAGACCGATGCGCCATGATGTTCGGGTTCTGACACGGAAATTTCAGGCGCTGACCGCCATGCGGCAGCTGCATTCGGAGCAAGCTGTGTTACCAGAGCTTATTGACCAGTTCGAGGCGGCGGAGGCTTGGCTGGGACCGATGCGTCCATGAAGCTGTGATTGGCTAAGCGGAGGTTGAATTCGTGGGAAATAAAAATTTGTAAAAACCCATAAAAAAAATAATACCAGTGATGGAAACGCCGAGGGTGGAGAAAAGATTTTGGGTTCGAGAGGTGGTGATCATGATGTTGGCCGCTGCTTCTACATAAACTTGAGACAACACGGCCCTCCGGCACAGGCGTGAGAATTTTTGTATGGGTACGAGCTTGGGTCGCGCCGCGAAATGTCCGCTTCCTCACGCCGAATTGGAAGCCACTCGAAAAGGGGAAAACTCGAGATTGAGATCTGAGCCGATCTTACCTGGGAAATCTGGGTTGCTCCCTCTCTCTTCATACCCCTTCTTGGTACCCCCTCCTCAAAAACGACAGAGTACTTTAGATGAACTCCTGTTTCCCCTCCCCTCCCCACAGGTTCCCGTCCCCGTCCTCGTTTCCGTCCCCGTTACCTCTCCCACTCCCATCCTCATTCTTAACCTGACTACTAGCCTTCATTATGTTCAGTAACGATATCTACCCCACCGCCAAGGACTACATCCCACAGCCCTTATACGTTCGCCAGCCATGCTCACTTCAGATCATCCAACTCGTAGAGTGCTCTCCGCCGCCCCCTCAACAGAAGTATATTGCCTCCAGATTATCCTCTTCTTTCTATTCGGACTCGCAGTCGGACGGTTCAGCCTATGACTCCTCATCCTCTTCCTTGTCCGAGGGCTCCTCATATTGCTCCTCCGCCGAGCTCAGTGCTCCAGTGCCTCCATCCTTTGAGGATCGTGACCCGTCCGTTGATGACACGTATCGAACTCGTCAACGTCGTGTTAGTCAATGGCGTGACGCGGTCTACTCGAAGAATGATGCTACTTCTGGTGGGTTTATTTCCCTTGGTGGTACTCCTCACCGTGCTTCTCACACATCGAACCCAGCACGACCCACTTCGCCTTGCCAAAAGCGCAAAACACCCGACGGTGATTTAGTTAACAGCGATCCACTTGTGAGTGCTTCTATCTATATGAATTCCGTTCCACTGACGTCTCACGTTCTACTTTAGGCCTCTCACACGCCGCGCAAGTCTCCCCGATCAACGCTTAGTGCACATTCCTGTCCTGCCTGTGACGAAGATTTCGCTTCCTCACACGGCCTCAGACAACACGCTTCTGCGAGCAAAAATGCCAACGAAGCATGTCGCATCGCCGTCGAGTATGGTTTCGAGTAAACCCGTCGCGCTCTTCCTTCTTGATCATTTCTGGGAACTTGTCCCATTGGTCGTCCTTCACAGGCGCCATTCTCCAAACAGCAACCCACCCACCCACCTTACCCTGCCCGCCCATCATCCTGTCGTCGTCACACCCGGCGCGAAGACTACACCCGAATCTTGGGTACCGCATAGGCCACCCTATCCCCCTTGGTCGTTACCCGGTTACGCACCGACCTTTCTCATGCACCCTCAATGACACCTTCTCGGCTCGGCTTCCGGCAACCGATCATCTCCTTTACTGCCTTTCTTTTTACTCCTTCGAGCATCTAGCCTCGTTCATCGGCATCTTATTGCACTGTACCACCACCATTCTACAAGCATTGATACGCTAAACGCTGTATACGTCCGGTTGAGTACCATAACTTTTCTTAATCCGTAATATCAATAGTGGCGTGGCCCAATCACACTTTTTTTTCTGCTACGTGTACGTGTGAACTCCGAGTGCCACGTCGAGAAGGAGTGAGTTCTTTCAACGTTTCCACGGACGCAGCTACGACGCGATCCCATCATCATGCAGCGCACCCTGTGTATTTTTGCAGACATCTGATCAACTACGGAAACTCGACAAATGCCCGGTTGAGTTGCAAACACCGAAAATAAATCATGGGTCATTATCCTCACTTCTCGGGCTGTGCCCCCTTATCCTGGGCTTCCGTTGACCGTGGGATCAGCAACAAAAAGACATGATCGAGCCCAATGAGCGGTTAGATGGTGAGAAACACAGCAGGTATCCAGCCCCATAATACCGGTGTTCAATCCGCTCGACTGACATCTTCACCTCCACAAGCGCCACTGCGCCCGTCTAAATCCGGGGAGCAGCCTTTGGATCATGAGATCCGTCCTCAATACAGTCGGGACCGCAACGTGGGAGACTGTATGATCCCCTCATGAGGGATAGCTCACACATACCTAATCAAGCGAGGGAAATCTCACGGAACTATCGATTAAAATGAATGACATTGTTTTTGGGTGTGAGCGAGCAGGAGAGGAGGGGTGGGGTGTTGGTCCAGGGCACCGCTTGGCGGAAAAATCAATCCACTGTCCCAGCGCTGGCGCGTTCCTGCCTTGGCCCGGGTATGAAGGGGTGCGATGACATGGGATTTGGTCAACCTTTTTTTTTTTTTGGGTTGGAAAGAGAGGGACACGAGCGTGATCTCGTGAGGTGGTGTTATGACTCAACTGAGGGGCTAAAAAAAAAATAGACACAAGTCGAACGGACATTGAGAGGGGCACGGCGGAGGGGCCGGGAAGCAAGGGAAGAAAGTGTCTCCAAGGGGGAGGGGACAGGACAACTCCACACCCGATCAGGGATGAAATGGGCCCGGATGATGATCATATCATATGGTTGGATCACGGGCTCCTGGGGGCGGGACTGGTAGGCACGCACTCAGCATCTTGGCGTGGCTACGTCCTCCTCTGTTAGTTGCGTTCATTGTCCCTGTCGGCTCGGTACTTGGAATTGGAGCCAGCAGCAAGGGAAGTACCACAGCACAGTGACCCCTCTTTATCTTTCGCGTTCCGCAACATACGATCCCACATCCTAAAGAGCTGTTGTTCCCGTTCAGGGGGGCAGACGGATCGCCCGACGTCAAGCCACCCAATAATATCGCTCCATAGTTAATTGTTGGCACCCCAAGCGCGGAAGAACGTGCACACGCTGCAAGCCTGCATGTAGGGGGTGGCGGCGACTGCTGACGAACGAACTTTTTTCATTCTTAGCAGCCCAAACCGCCGCCGCCTCGCGCCTTTCCACTGTGTTGGGCAGTGGCGCCCTTTTTCCATTCACACCACCTTTTTTTTCCCCGCTTCACCCCATACACACACACACACACACTCCAGGGGGAGGGGTGCCGTCCTCCAGTTAAGTCACACACCCTCGCTACGTTTCTTGTCAGACGCCTACGACACATCACTCACGAGGTCTCCCTCGAACTGGAAACGGGAACTCGTTGATTGACACTTTCCCCGTTAATGGCTCGGCCGCCGCCACCATCTAGAATAGGCGAAAAGAGCAAGGGTTGGCAACCCACCCTTCAAGGCTTCGTTCGCTTGTGCTTTTGGCGGACCACCATCCCGGGGATGGTGGTGGACTGGTGTTCGCCATTCTCATAGCCGATGATGCCATCAGATAACACGCGGGGTTGAGGGGATTGGTGCTGGCCGCGCCGAATCTTATTTCCTCGGATCGAGGAGAGCTACTACGAATCACGTGTGTGGAGGACATGGGGAGACTCTGGCGAATCTGGCAGGGCTAACCCCCCTCTTCCTCCCCCGAGGAATAATTAACCTCGCTAGGTAAGGTAGCTCCATCTTCAAAGAAAAAGAGGACCCAGATTAAGCTCTAGGAAGGTACGATGGTTGCTATACTGTATGCTTGTGCGTTCAAGGCGGCAATCGCGAACGCTGCAGTGTTACCTCGAGGATTCTCCGAGATATGCTGGCTCGCTTACTCACAACCTCTCCTCTCTTCATCTTCCTCGGAGTCGGACTCTATTGCCCTCACGCTGTGTGTACAATTTTAGCCCTTCAATCATGTCACCATCAAGAATGAAGGCCTGTAGGGCATAGGGGCTATGACCCCACACCTGACTGAAAAAGTGGTGTATGTGCGGCGTTCGGAACTATGTGGGAGGTGCGGTCACAGGTAACCGCACGGCATTACGCCCATTCTTAGCAAGCCATGGCTACGCACCCATCACACCCATAGCCTATGTGACAGCCGTACGACGTAGCAGAGAAAAATAAAAAGCCCAAGAGGAGCAGCTTCTAGACTCTTTGACTTTGGCTGGCAAGTCTCGTGACGGCAACTTGACAGGCCTTTTTTTTTTTTTCACACGTCTTGCAGACCCAAAAGGTAATCTTATTTGGCGGGCGCAAAACCTGGTCAAAAAAAAAATTCCAAGGTGGGGCAGACAACACAAAACTCGATCACCACCTGTCAATCCTGTTTCCAAGAGAAAGACAACACAGCGCCATTCAGGCCGGGACGGCCTTTACTCGCACGAACTGCGAGATTCCCACGCATTTTAACGATGAGAGCAAGTGCGCTGTCAGCATCGGCACCATAGAAGATCCGTTAAGTTCTTTTCACTTCGGCGCGCCCATCATGCTGTTTGGTTGCAGGCAACTGGGAATTTGAGGAGTCACAGGAAAATTTGACATGCAGGGATGTCGGACACGAGGCGTGTTCAATGCCCCCCCGTTGTTGCCGGACCTCGGAGGCGTGCCGTTGCTTGCTGGCACCTGAACAGAGCAGCTGAACACTGACGTCGTTCCACTATCCTCCGGACGGCGCATGCGGTGCTGGCACCTGAGCAAAAACGCGTCACGCAGGAACACAACGGCGTAGCGCCATGACCTAAAGCGGGTGCTCAGCGCCCCCCCGGCAACATAATTCCTTTCGACATGTCCCTTCCCTGCCAACGTCCAAGGTTCCAACTAGGGTCAATTTGTTGATGCGGTGCCCTCGGACGGAGTTCGTGCGTGCATAAGTTACAATACACCGACGACGACGTCGTCGTGGCACGCGGCTGCACGTAGGGAACGGTGGCAATAACCTATTCCGATGACTGCGGGTCCTGCAATGATGGCCCAGACCGGCGCACGTACACGGGGCGACCCAGGAATAGCGGGCGTAGACCATATCTATGGCTTCCTGACGAGTGAAGCCCTGTGGAGGTGTCTGTCCCTCAGAGGCCCATGTCAAAAAGTTCGAGGTCGGGGGCACAGGCCCGACAGGTCGTATCTCGCCAGAGAAAGCCTTGGCATAGATACCTTCCACACACGCACAGCCTACGTCGAACAGGAGCCTCCCTGTCGTTTCGGCTAGGCATACTTGGCGGCAATTGGGAAACACCCGTGGCAAATTCTCAGGCCGAATGAGGCATTTCGCCCACCCGAGATTTCTCAAGCAAGAAAGTCCATGAAAGGGCGCGTCTCAGAGCCAGCAGAGCTGTGTTCTATACCCGTAAATGACCCCGTCTGCAATCAGCCATTCTGTCCATGACGAAAGCAGGGCATTTTGGGGGGACAATAACGGCTTGCTAGATGGTAAACACTAGCAGCGGAATGCGATAACACAGCACACAATTTAGATGATTATCAAATTCGACTTGATATTATATTACGTCTCGGGCAAGCCGACCCGAGAAACCGAAAATTGGACCCGTGGTTATGGGGCCTGGACTGATTTGAGTATTTCGCGGGGATTTTCTGAGTACCCTTGCTTGAAGTACCCTTTCAAATTCTTTCTTTTCTTTCTTTTCTGAAAATTTGTCTTAAGAACATGGGGATGTGGGGAATTCACAGGGAGCTGAGAAAGGCGACGGAGACGGCGAATTGAGAATAAAATGAGGGGTGGCGAAGTTCATGGTGGGAAGAACCAGGAGTCTCCTACTCCCAAACAAGTGCCCATCGCCGGAATATCGTCTAGCGGGCCCGTTGAAAATTGGATAGGCTGTTGAAGTCGGTTGCTACAAAGCCAAATCATCAATCGCGAGGGACACCACGTGCCAAAGCCGCGAATGAATGAGTGTTGTTGGGTGGAGTAGCGATACGAATGTGTTCCTAACTTAGGCACCCTCGATGTCTCGGAGCCGCAGCCAGCTGTGAGCGTAATTCAAATCCGGAAAAATAATTGAGCAGGGTCAAGAACGTAAAAAAGACCACGACAATGGGTTTGTCTGAACAGAAGCTCGAAAATGAAATGAAATATATTGAGTTTTTGATACAAACCTTAGATCGATTAGCCAAATTATGTATCCATTTGAACGACAACACACCCATCGATGACACCAACCCCTAACCTACGTCTACGTCACTGTACGATTGGCGTGACCACTCTGTGACTGCCACGGTTCCACAACCACGATCCGTTTACGCAGTTCCACACTGGGCAATGGGGCTCCGATTGTTCATGAGAAAAACACAAGTTATATCGGGGAAGATGCACGGCATAATCTGTGACACGCCTTCAGTCCTTCTCCCGAATATGACTGTATGACTCCGCTGTGGCTGAAGCCGCTAGAAACCAAAAGCTAGAAACAACAGGACAAGTATAATTAGCGAGAGATGAAAACCCTCGCGATGCCTTAATGACAGTCAGAAGACCAGCGCAAAGACAGAGTATGTGGGAACGGCATACTACTATAAACGATTGGAAAATGGAAGTCCTCTTTTAATGTAACTTGCCGTAAAACGTGGGCTACTGTATCGCCTTATCTGGGTCCAAGCGCGATATGATGCGTAGACGTAACAGGCGATACGTCTTCTAAAGGTGCGTGTGTATCTTTCGGTCGCAGCTCCGGAAATCCTCGACATAAGCGAGAGAATACGTCAGTCACTGTACTGCGGGTGCAAAGGTGCCTGTTGTTTAGTAGCAAGGGAGGTGATAACAAGCCCTATCATCGTGGTTGGGAATGCCGCGCCTGCTTGCACTATTATGGTATAGT
Source organism: Lactarius psammicola (assembly GCA_025769895.1). NCBI lineage: Eukaryota > Fungi > Basidiomycota > Agaricomycetes > Russulales > Russulaceae > Lactarius > Lactarius psammicola. The sequence goes on along the minus strand of WTXK01000007.1, from coordinate 283,346 downwards.
GAGTGGGCAAACTCCCATGGTGCTGCGCCGGTTTTAGAAATACTACGCGACGGTTGGGGACGCCCAATCTGTACAGTGTCGCATTCGTGCCCTCGGCTTTTCTGATGTGAACGAACCTCCTGGGAAAATGAACACGCCAAGAAGGTGTCGTTCATTCATCATTCGGGAACGAATATACTTTACGGGCGGTTATCTCGCCCACATAGGCGATCATCTCGCGCGTGGTCGGGCACCACTGAACTTTCCTCTCCCCCTACTCGACCTTGGCGCTGACGACTAGGGCTGCAAACTCCGTACTACTGTAGTGGGAAGCGCGCAAACTTGCTACGTGGCGCAAGCGCCGAGAGTATCGTCTTTTCACGATCACCACGCACCCACACCACACCTGATCTGGGACAATTAATCAGATTAGAGCGGATCTCAGCCCACACTTGTAATCGACTACGAAGCGTTCATATTCGCGCTAGTCTGCTACCCCTGGAGCTCAAGGACACACGCACATTGCAGCATGGTGGCCGGTTGCGTGTTTCACCGGATGTATCAAAATTCACTCACTGGATAACACGCTCTCAGCTAATGCTGCACATGCACAGCTCGCTGGGTGCGTGTGGTAGCGGGGCAGCAGAACGACCGTCCGCGCCAGAAGGTGACGAGGCATGGTGACTCGGACCCGGATGGATGCACTGCCTGTTATCTCAAGGGTGACACAGAACTCTCGGTGATGTGTGCAGGACAGGTCTTCCCAGCGTCTGAAGGGCGACCTGTGGCGTCGTCGGTAACTCCCCCCCTGGTAACGTCCAACCGAGATGCCCGGACATGCCCAGATGAAGCAAACATTGGTGTCAGGGCTGTCGAGGTGCAGCGATAAATTTCGAGAGCCTGAACGCCATCATGTGGCACCATGACCCGTAGGGAGTGCGCTAAGATCCGTTCGCACATATACACATGGGCGCAGAAGCTAGGTTACTGACTTGGATACCGCTGAAGCATCTGGACTCCCCACAATCTTAATCCCGCCATAAGGGTCAAGAGATTCGTACGCGAGCGGAACATGCCTTAGTGCGCAGATGAGAGTAGTGTGAACGTGAAAGAAAAAATATATTACATCCACTGACTACATTTGGGGTATAACTCCGAAGATCAGAGTCGCGCAGTTGGTTGAATTGAGGAAATACAGGGAAGGCGCACATAGTGACCAGTCCGGGAATTTCCACGGGGGCGAGCACGTTCGTGAGGCGCGAGAGCGCAAACATGCGGCACGTCAGAGCACGGTGTGAACACCCTCTCGCGCTCTGTTGGTATGGAAGGTATTTGGCAAGCTAAAGGCAGAATTTGAACTACAGCAATGTCAGTCAGTCAGGTAGCCAAGATAACCTAACCATTGTCAGCGACTTGAAGAATAGAGCGCAACAGTACAGTAATTAAAAGACAGGGGCGTCTGCCAGTGGCAACTGTCATGATCCCATCCCCGCAGTAAATCCGGAACTAGCTGGGGCTCTCACCGCAGTTGCCTCGAGGAACTGAAACGCGTCCATCTTCCAAAAATAAAAACAATAAACGAACGCTGCCTTGACTGACAGGTATTCCAGGACGTTGAGGTTGTGTGGCAAGCCGAAAGCTACGTCGTTCTTATATTGGTGTGATTTAATCTACCGTGACGTCGGGACGGGCAATAGCGAAGCAATTCTTTCCACCGAATCCGAATGTCGGAAGGCGGGGCTTGGAATTGGGAACGTCTGTGAGAGTTGATTTAGGGGACTGTGGGACCCTCAAAGAGCCAAGACATACAGTAATGTTTTGGGCAGCGTTCCCACTGGCAGGTGGGAAGTTACTCGGAGTGGTGTTCCCGCTCATCAAACCCGTGACGTCCACGGGTCTTGCAATCGTGGTAGAGTGGGCTAGTCGTCGGGCGATCACCGGAACTAGGTGCCTGGCACGTCACCGAAGAAGGAAGACAAAATAACAGAACAGTCGTCGCTGCTCATAGAGTATAGCCCAGACTCAGGCAGAACGGTCTGAGCGCCACAGAACATGGTGGGGTATGCGCCCACATGGGAATGCGACGAACAAAGACCACTTGGGCAATGAGACGTGGTCTACATAATAGACTTTAAGCTTGCGTAAACAGTCGTGTCTATCGGGGTGGTTATATTTTTTTTATGTCCTGCTGCGGGACATCCTACTATTTTGGCTCATATAGAGCTAGCACTAGGCCCGTTAGGAGAGGCCAGGGGCAAAAGAGGCGCATGCAGTTGGTCAAGGTACAATTGCAGGAAAATTGCAATTACTGTCCTGTCCTGTGAACGGGATTCGCCGGTCCTGGGTTTCATCGATTCGATCCAGTGCATTGTGCGACTAACATGACCCCGCGGTGCATTCATCGTCATCGAGGGCCTTGACAGGTCAGGAAAGACCACGCAGACAGAGCTACTCGCCGCTCGTCTCGCCGCAACCGGGGTGTCCGTCGCGCGGCGCAAGTTTCCAGGTTCGTAGTACGACCGACCCACACCATTTACCGCCGCCTCACCTCAGGGAGCCACTCCATTTTCCTTTCACCTTTAACTCTCGCACTACCCAGATCGCACGACCGGCACAGGCCAGATGATCGACGCGTACCTGCGCGGTACCGCCGAGCTAGACGACCGCGCCGTCCACCTGCTCTTCTCCGCGAACCGCTGGGAGGCCGCGCGTGCGCTCGAGGCGCAACTTGCAGCGGGCACAACGGTCCTGTGCGACCGCTATGCGTTCTCCGGCGTCGCGTTCTCCGCCGCGAAGGGTCTCCCCCTCGCGTGGTGCCGTGCGCCGGACGTCGAGCTCCCCACACCCGATCTTACCCTCTTCCTCGACCTTGCGCCCGAGCAGGCGGCAGCGCGCGGTGGCTACGGTACCGAGCGCTATGAGAAGGAGGCGCTGCAGGTACGGGTCCGTGCACTTTTCAAGAGCATGGGGAACGAGACGCCCGGATGGGTGACGATCGATGCGGGGCGGGACCGGGAAGCTGTCGCGCACGATATCTGGGCCCATATCGAGCCGCTTGCCCAGGGCATTGATTCACCAATTGGCAGACTATGGACCACGGATGGATGATACATTACTTTCTGTGGATGCGCCCGTCTAAGGTGTTGAGTTTTGGACTTCGCCAATCCAATTGGCATTGTCCGCCCGCAGCCGCATTGCGACCGCCTTTTTATCAATTCTGCGTAGAGACATGGATGAATTATTTTCAGCGCCTTTGTAACATTGTACACAAGTTTATTTGATAGCATAAAGGGAGAGAAAACCTGCTAAAAACGATATTGCAACAGCTAGGACCAAGGAGAGTGAGGGGTGCGCAGAATAATCACGCCGTGATTCAAGTGGTGAAAACTTGGGGACGCGATCTAGGAATCAAGAGAAACGTTAAAGGAGTGTCGTAAATGGTTGAGATACTTTGCGTCGGGGAGAAAGGACAGGTTTGCGATGGATAATGAGTTTGTCGTAAAGGGGTCCATTCAAGTACTGGTCGTGATACGAGAGACAATCACGGCGAGAGCGATAAGGACCCCCCAACGCCACTTTTCCCACACGACTTGTCTCCAGTTGGCCGCCCAACCGCGACTGCCGTCTCCCGCACCTGTCGTGGAGACGGGTCGTCCTTTCCGCGGACGTATGGCGCCGACTGCCTTGGGAACAAGGACAGGCGGTTGTGCGGCCAATGCTAGCTTCAGAGTAGGAGTTTGAGGTTGACGCGCCGCGGGTGTAGCAGATACCAAAGCAGAGGTTTCGGATGCTGGCGTGTCCGGCAAGCCACGCTCCTTCTCGCCCATGTTCGGCAGGGGTCGGCGCGATGGTGCGCAGTACTGGAAATAGACAAGACTAATTAGTAACAAAGGTTCCCACCAGGTAGCAAGGGTAGATCGGAGATTTCCGGCGGCCATCGATTATGTGGTAGTTAGACTTTTTGGAGGCATTGCCTACGGACGGCACAGCACTCGAATGAATGGAACGTATGTACTCACCTCGGGAAATGCCTCCCTGAACCTCCTCTGCTGTAAATTCCAAGCATGACTCCGACTCGCATACACTCTTTTGTCTGTGTCCGAAGTTGTCACGGAGCCGGTTGTCATCTCATCCGAGAGCATAAAAGACACGAGGCCGGTCAATCTGAAAAGAACAAAAAGAGAAACGATGTCAGGATAAGAGTTGTAATGGAGTGCCACGTGAACCGTAGATCTTACATTGTGGCAACGCTCCACGCAGGATTCCACTATGGATAGATATCGATACGATCCACATGAGTGACGCTCACGTAGACAATGAGGGGAAATCGACGCACAGAGCCAGGGTGGAAATCAGACATCGAAAAGCAGATTTTCTTGTCTGGTTGGAAACGACCAGACGGCGTGTACATCTAAAGACGCATGTTGTTGGCGTGTGGTCCCAATGCCGATGCAACGCGACTACCTTGATACCTGGTGGCTTGAAGGGGTATTCTGACGGGAACAGGAGTACCCCATGGTACTCGCCGCCCACATAGGGAGAATCTGGTGGGCCGTGCTGTGAGAGGAGGTTTAGTGTGTCAGCCACTTGCAATGTGTTTCCAGTTTTGAAGCGCTCATACGATAATAAAATTCCCTGTCGAAGTGAAGAGTGAGCAATGAGATAGGTGGTGACGTAGGAATGGATAGGCGCACAGGTCAAGATGTCTTTCTCTTCAGGTGCGGCCCAGACGAAAGGGGGTGGCTCTCTCTGCATGGCAATATACTCCTTCGAGAGCTGATACGGGTGGCTTGTAAATTAAAGGAAGAAGCGAGAGAAGTAGAAGACGCACGCGTTTATAAGCGGCTTTGGTGGCCATGAGGATGAAAGAGAGAAGAGAGTATGGGTGTGTAGCTGGAGGGACGGGACGGTATGAGGGCTGGGCTTGGATGGGAAGTGAGGGGCACGACAGACTGAGGCTGGGAATGGGGTAACGGGACGTAAATATCAACGATTTCGGACGGCCAGTCTCGGTCGGTCTCGGTCTCGGTTCCGGCTAAACAGGTGGTCTAGCGGCCAATGCCACACAACGACGTGCTTACAAATAATTGTAAATAAACTATTTTTGTCAGCCACGGCCACAGCCACGGCCGCAGGAGCCGGCCACAACACCACAGTCAGCCACGTCACTCGTAAATCGTATTATGTCAACGTCGTCCGTGTCTCACGGGTCCTTTACCCGTCCGAGTCGCATGCTTCCGATCCCGTTCCTCTTGTCGCGCTTGGGCGCTTCGAACCCGCGGGTCAATGACTTCGTACTCTCGCTCGGCCTTTTGTACTTCTTCCTCATTACCTTTTGGGAAATGCAGCGAGTGTCCCATAAAACCCCGGTCATTGTCCAACTCTATTCCTGCTGTCCCTCCCTCGATCGCCTGTTCCCCGACATCGCCGGGTGCATCGCCCAATTCCCGATCTGCTTTTTCGTCCTGCGCAGTGACCGAGGTTTGCAATTTACTCCTAAAACCGGATAGCACCGCCAGTACGTTCGATTCGTCTTTGTTTTGCCCTTTTTTGCGATGAACGCCGCGGCCTTTCTGGTACTTGGCAAGCTCTTCATCAAGTTGTGACCTTTTCTTTGCCTTCTTCACGTTTCGTTCCTCGTCGCTATCCCCACCGTCTCTCTGCCGCGCTAATCGCTTGACTTCAGCTTCCATTCTCTCGATCTCAGTTTGGCGGGCGGAGCTGTGAGTCGGTATCGGTTTCAGTTATCGAATATGCATGGAAACTTAGTTCCCACTTTCACGAAGCGATACATACCTACTAGCAGCCTTTTCTTTTTGGTGGGCTTCTCGTATTTTTGACAAGTCCAAGTCTTCGCCACTCGGCTTGGTAGTCAGTGTATCCTATGGTCGGACAGGGATCGTCGCATCTCGTTGGATTAACATTAGCCGAACGAACACGTACAGAGTCGCGTTTTGATTCCCCGCGGGTGGCCTTCTCCGATTTTGATGGAAACCTATCTAGCATTGGGGTACTTTGCTGGTCGAGGTTTTCCACCACTTTGTATCAAGATGGATTCAGTATGTTGCGATCTTAACACTCAACCACTCACAATCTGGGCGGGCAACACTCTTTTTCTTGAGTACTGCGGACACACCCTCTGCTTCCTCATCTGCATCTGCACCAAAACTTAAAAGCTTGGTGTCTCTGAAGTCTCTCAGCTGCGGTTCCCTTTAGGGAAATAACACACACTTTTTTGCCCCCTTTCTCCGTGCAACCTCCTCCCTTTCGCGAATTGCCGCCTGACGCGCCCGCTGTTGCACCCGCTTTTCCTCCGCAGTAATCCGTGGTACAATGTCATCGAACGGATTTTCAATGATCCGTACGGTTTTGATCTTGGGCGGGCTTTACGGCAAGGGATTCAAACGTCAGAACGGTTTGGAGGAAATTTAGATCGAGACATACTATACAGGACGCCCATTATCAAGTTCTGTTGACAATCAATTCTTTTCACGATCGCGTTTGGGAGGTTGAGTGTCACATACCCATCGCCCCGATCTTCATAACATCTGGAGTTAAGCGGGCGTCAACGACGGTATTGTGGCGGACACACGAATGAAAAACACACTATATATCGTATCCCCCACACAACGCCCAAACAGCGTGTGCTTTCCATGTAGTTCATCCGCCCGGTCTACCGGTCATTCGAAAGTATGTTGTTGAGTTTGACGAGAGCGCGCGCTCGAGGCAAAGAAAGAAAAAACACACACCGAGAGTTATGAAAAACTGAGAATCGTTCGAATTCTTAGAACCGTTGTTCGCCATCCCTACGAGACCTCGATGCGCAAAGCGTAGACGCGGGTGGACCTCATCCTCGAACGGTTCTGTTCGGCGCAAATGGTCGCACTGCACGCGAGGAGAATGAACACAGCGCAAGAAAGAGTAGTAGTCCCACGCACCTCCGAAGAAAGACTCTCCTCCTGATCCCGAGCCTGTTCTGTCGCCCGTTTGCACGAGGAAATCGGGAACCACCCTTTGATGAAAAGACAGCGTCAAATGAGCGACATGTGCCCAAGTTTACAAGGAATGCGTATGTTGAAGGTACCGGTGGAAGATCACACCATCATAATAGCCTTGCGTAGGTAGCAGGATGTTAGAGCGCTATCGCACCGCTAAGACGAGAGAGGGATATGCGCACCCTTCCATAGCCAACGCAATGAAATTCCTGCATGCTTTCGGCGCTTCCTGCGGGGAACAAATGATTCGCAACGCATCGTCGGACAAGTGCGGCTCGGTGGGCACGTACTTTGGACCATAATTCAATGTCAATGTCGCCTGCAGTTGTGTCAAGAAGTACACGACCGTGTGTTGGAAGAGCCATAGGTCACCAAGCCTCTGAGCAGCACGTGGCGTTGGGAATTCGGCCTGAACTTTCCCGGCCCGGTGCGGCATTTTATGTCAAAGCCGCCAAGCACTCCCAGCGGTCGAGTTCGAGTGGCATTGCGGTTGCATAAAGAGGTCGATCGGTTGTATAGCGCTTTTAAAAAAAATATCCTGATAATAAATGTGGCCTAGTACAAACATGAGATCTATCAAAAGATTTGGGAGACGTTCCAGTGAGTCCTATTGTTACTACCGGTACAATAAACTGTCCTATTCGCCTGGGGTCCTTCACATCTCCGAACACATCGGCACACGAGAACGTCAGGAGCCTTCTCTGAGAACTATCTGATGCATGACGGCCACAAGGGGCCACTGTTCCGCGTCTTGTCCGGATTCCCTGGAGTAGAAAAAAAAATAAAGATCAATGCCGCCGGAAGTTGACCAAAAAAAAAAACTTAGTACTGACCTATCTTCTTGATCCCCGGGCTGCAGCACAAAGTTCATGGTATACCCTACCTCCCTGTCCTTATCACCCTGCGCACCGATCATGGTACCTATCACAACGAGCAGCACGCCAATGCCGGGAATGAAGTACGACACATCGTACTCCACGTTCCCTGAGCAGAGGACACCGTGCTCCAACGTCGCCAGGGCATTCATGATGCCATCGCGGCCTTGCTGTGCGCAGACTGCACGAAGGGCACGAGAAAGCCGCATTAGAAGCGTACGCCTCTGCGAGCGCACGCCGGTCCGTGTCAAACGTCCGACAGTACCGTTCAAGGTACTGAAGCGCAGCCGACTGCATTGCGGCGTTTTCTTCAGGCAAGGGCCGCTTAAAACTCAAGAGCGAAGCCTCCCCAGGTGGTTCCGTGGACTCCACCGGCCGTGGCGGCTCCGTGAGCACCCCCGCTAATGGGTTATGAGAGATCACGTCGGGAAAGGACGGCCTGGGATGGGGTGGATAAGTCAAGTCTAATTCGTCCCATTCGTCGCCGTTGATACTCGGCGTAAGCTCTGTAAGCGGGCTCCCGGGAGACGACCCCGCAAGACCCAGAACCGCAATGGGACGGCGATGAGTGTCCTTCGTGAGACAATGAATCTCGCTCTCGATGTCCTGGCTCATTGCGTGATTCGGTATTTTTTCCGTTCCCGCGTACTGCAGGTACGGCGGCTAACTCGCGTTTCTTGTACACCCGCAACGGCGTACTCGAGGCTGAGGCTCTACCCGATCCCCTTTGGCTCAGCCGTGCGCTCTCATTCAGTGCAGCCGCAACAACATCTGCAGACGAATCCGCAGATCGCTTCGGCGGACTTTGGGGTTGTTCCTTCGGTGCCGGATACAGCTTCCGCAAAGGACACGACGGTGACGGTGACACAGCGGGAGGTCCTGTCGAACTGGAAGATCGACTGATCTGCCGTTTGAGCTGTAATATGTGATGCAGGGTATCCAAGGCGTGCTGTGAGGGAGGGGGCGAGGAGAAGGGTCGAGGAGAGATGCTGTGGCCATGGGGAAGATGAGTGGATTGGGAGCTCGATGCCCGCATCCGCACCGAAGTCGATGGGGATGTCGGGTGTAACAGAGCGTCGTTTATGGTTGGGCGGCGCATGGGTGAGCGGGGGTGACGAGGGGAGGAACTAAAAGGAGACACCGCAGGAGGTACAGTATCGCGTAAATCCTCTGAAACACAGGCGATAGAGTCCGGGGTATGGACACTGGCGTTGTCTCCTGTGTCCATATGCATAGATTGTGTTTGACTCTGACCCCGTCTATCCATGCTGGATTTCCTAGAAGGGCCGCGTATTCGGCTCGCATCGGCACCGCGATCTTCAACCGAAGGTGCTAATCCAGTAGGGCCTTCAAGCGAAACAAGAGGAGCGACCTCCACTGCGAATGGTACGTCGTTCCCTCCATCTAGCTGACGTCGCTTCGAGCTATGGGACGCAGATGTCGCTCGCTCGACAGACAAAGTAGGGGGATCTCGTATTGCAGCGTCGTTAAGGAATAGTGCGCGTTCGATAACAGCAGCGGCGTCTGTGGGCTCGGAGTCGATGGCCTCCCTGATAGAGGCACTTAACACGGAGACCCTGGGGAATTTACCCAATGAACGCACCAGTCGATAACCATTCCGTCCTCCCTGCGAAGGCGAGAACGACAGTGAGGAATGGATAAGGTGGAGTGGTCGCCACAAACCTGATAAATGTCCGCACCACTCTCAACCCAAGCCTTCTCAACGCCTCCTGCTCCTTTCTTGCCCATGCGGACCTCGCCGCCGCATGATTTGGGTGGGATTTCCTACACTCCGGCGGAAGGGGCGCATATCTTTTGGAACCGGACGTGTTGAGTTGAGGATTTGAGTACAGTTCTGGCGAGATGTCGCGTTCCACCTTAACCTTGTGATCGCCAACGAGGGTCTCAGATGACACCGGCGATACAGAAAATACAAAATTTGATGCCATCGTCTCGGTTGGAATTTCATGTTTTACTTCTACGCTAGGAGAGCCCTCTAGCTTCTGACGCTTAGGGGCCGGAGACCCCGACGTTGGTATTGATGGCGTTGACGCAGAGTGACCTTGTCTCGGTTGTCTCGGTATAGTATCAATGGGGGTCTGGGCAGTGTTTGGACATCCTGTACCGCTTGTAGTAGCTGGAGACCGTGGCCGTGTGTAAGGAACAGCGCCATTTACTGATGTAGACGACGGCGCACGCGTCGACCTAGTGTGTGCCCGGACTACGGACTGTACGTTCTGGTGGTTAACCGGGAGTCGGTTTGACCCACGTCCAAGCCACCACGCCCGCCGGTTGTATGTCGCGCTGTTGACCGTAGGTGGGTGCCGCTGGCGCCTGTTCATGGACTCATTAGGTTGTGCATCTTCTGAACGAGGACCGGACCTAGCCGCGCGTGGGCCGGAGCGATTAGAAGCAAAATGGGGTTTCCATGACCGGACCATATACAAACGATGTGACTGCCGCGGTCGTGGTGTAGCGCGGGTTCGTAATGATGAGTTGTGTGGACACTTGGAGACTTGAGGCTGAGGTGAATCAGCTGAATCAGCTTGTTGAGGGACGGGCCCGGACCGTGTCGGGGAATGGGTCTCCTCATCTGGCAGCGAACTCCAAGCCATGTTACGAGAAGCGTCGGTCGCAATAGAATACGTGCTGATCTATTAGATAAATTAACATAAACGTATCGTCACATAATTTATACAGGTGCCCGTGCGAAGACTGCTACAGTAACACTATTTGTTGAAGGTTTGAGTGCACATCTAATATACCCATTCACTCCTCGCGCCAGTGGCGGCATCCAGCGCCACTGAGCAACCATAGTTCTCAACGGCGAATGGAAGAACCAGTATCCCCAACAGCATTCCAATAAGCGGCTTGCTTGCTCTGCAAGCCGCGCAACAGCGCCGCGATAATTTGTCGCACCCGCGGCAGGTATTTGTTCAAGGACTGTGCCGATGCCTCCTCGCTTAGACATGCTTCGAGAACTGTGCGTAAATCTTGTGGAATCTGATATATCTCGCTATAGAGACCACGTAGCATTAGATAGTGGGACAAAATAAATAAATATTGAACGTGCCTCATATCGATACCGAAATGTTGAAATGCGGCCACAGTCGAATTGAATTCGGTGCCCAGACGCACATACACATCGCTGACGTGCTGTTCTGACACCTGCAGCACGCTCCAGAGTCGTAGGGTTTCCTGCAACTGCTTGGTTGTCTCAAGGAGGGACGCGACTGCTCGAGGAACGTCCGACTGGTATGGCTACGCGTGATAGGTTCAGCCAACCGATGTACGGTGAAGGATAGGATAGCTATGCACCAGGTTCGTCGTCTGGAGTCGTCCATTGGGTGGCATGTATTGGCGAGTGACGGTAGACATGACGCGACAGAAAGAAAGGACGGGGAGAAACACTAGGAGCGTGGGGGGACGCGACGATGTTTATCGTGTACGAAGCGGAATTGTAATAGGGAGGATCCGGGTGAAATTCGAATCGAAAGGACGTAAGGGTGAGCCGAATGGTAACCACGTCTGAGCTCGAGTCCCGGATTTATAGGACCTCGCTTGTGGGGACGCATGTGTAGCATATTCGAAGGCGGAGACGACGGCCATGTCCGAGTTGGACGGGTTCGACGTGGGCAATGCTGTGAAGTAGGAAGAGCGACGATTGGCTTGAGGACATAGACATGACACGAAACGGTTGATGATGAAAGATCTGTTAATCTGTTGGATGTAGGAGCGCGGGAGAGTTCGAGTTCCTGGCTGTGTCGAAGCACTTGAAAGTTTGGCTTGATCAAAGGTCACGGTAGGGCTGTTCTCCGGGTGTTGCATAACACGCCCCCATCCCGGTTTCCGGTTATAGTCCCGAATGCTACTCTTCATATATCTTCGCATTTTTTTTTCGCATAAAGTAATAAAAAAAAAAACGAGCCGGTAGATCATGCGTTCCCAACGTTCGTCCTCGACAACAAGATCGCCTCACATCACATGGACACGCCGTCGTCATCAAGGCGGAGTTCCTACTCTTGACGCCGATAATGCACCGCCCGCCGTGGCAGCCAAATAGACAAATCCTCAGAGGCGTGCACTTGGCGACACCGGTCTCATCGCCGTCACATATCATAAACAACTTGAAACGCATCCACAACAACCTACAGGCACTCCGGACAACGGTCCTAACAAACGCCATGGGCAATTAGTAGCTTGCTCTTCCATTTATGACTGCTTTTAATTAACCTTGGCGCCACGAGGCAACTTATCCTTATGTATGAAACGATGGCTTTCTTCGCGGGTCTCTGACGACAGCTACTCTTCTCTGTATGTCGTCTCTGAAAGTGGCCTGCAAAAACATCGGTCAGATGCGATGCGAAATAGATCGGATCAGCCTTACCTCGTTCGAATATACCTCTCTGAGTCCCTGCACTTGTCGCCATGTCCAACCATATTCATTTAACATCTTCTCTTGAATAATGGCATCCGAAGTCAAGAAGCGCGCTAAGCGTTGTTGTAACTCCTTGTCTTGATGGGTGTAGTACTCGACCGCGGACTGGGGAAATTGCGCTTCGCGCCGTCTCCGCAATTCTTCCTCTTCTTTCTGCTTTGTTGCGGTTTTTAATTGGAGCGGTGCCACAGTCTCCATGTGAGCAAGGCGCACGAGCGTCGTTTCGCGATCAAATGTAGTTTCTAGACTCGTCCTCCCACGACGAGAACCATCATACAGTTCCTGTGCGTGAATTCCATCAGGGTTGTTCACGGGAAGGTTTGACGACAGACGGACTTCGACAGTTTTTACATAGCCACTGTCGGCATCCTCGTCTTGAGCTAGATAACGGTCTAGTGCATCGTCGAGGTACCGCGCTGCTTGATGTGCATAAAGCTTTTCCAGTTCGGCATTGTGTTGGGCTTGTAACTGATTGATTCGTTGTTTCAAGTTGGGTGCTGATTCCACGAACACGGACATATCACTGAATCTGCGGTAGTGTGAGTGTTTCCGGACGCCGCGATGAGTCTGCAGTTGCCGGTGGCCCACTTTGGGAAATACGTGCCATGCTCCTGGAGGATGTACTGTGCAAACTCGTGCTTGTCAAGGTCGCTACGTTCGATATGTTCCACTGGTGGAGGAGAATCGGTGTCCATCAGTCGAAAAGGACGCTGGTCGAGGCGGATCCGCTAAGTCAAACGAGTCGCCGATACACATGGAATGTGGACGCGATGTGAATTGCGCCGGCCCGAATAGGGTCACTAATCTCACGCATGTCATCCATCAACACTCTTCCTTTCACTACGTATCTGAACAGTAGTTGATGCACGGCAATTGCGTAAGCTAGTAGTTTCCACCGATTCTACGCCGAACAACAGACAGAAAACCAGTGCATTCTTGTTCGATCCTAATGCAGACTCGAGTGAAAAAGTGAAATTCTACTAGGAATCCCAGGGCTGATCGATGACCGTCTACGAATGACCCGCATGTATTAAACAGGCCAACGTGGAAGAAAAGTTCTAGGAAACCAGACTAACTGAGCGTGGAATGGACTAGCACACATTTCGCGTAGAGGGCCTGAAAGTCACCAATAAAGACGAGAGGTGAGCAAATCAGTGCCTTACGACCCCAGTTCTCAGAATACAACGCAATGCGAGCTTTTCCTATGACCCTTCGGTTGACTCAAGAGAGCCGCGCGAGCAGCGTATTGGAATACCTCACGGACACCTTCACCCGATTTGGCAGAACACTCAAGATATTGTCTGGCACTGATCTTCTGTGCCACAGCTATGCCCTGCAGAAGAATGAGTGACAGCGACAACTAAAGAAAGCCAGTCAATATATGCACCTCTCCTAGGGTTACGGGCGTCTGGCTGGTCTTTCTGAGGTTCTCGATGGTTTTTGGATCACATCGCAAGTCCTTCTTGCAACCAACTAGGACGATAGGAAGGCCAGCGCAGTAGTGCGTCACCTCGGAAATCCACTAGTAGTTATTTGGCAGTGAACCAAAGGCGTGCAAGACATGTATGAACAAAAAATACCTTCTCCTGCACGTTATCGAGGGAATCTGGAGAATCGATGGCAAAACATATGAGGATAACGTGTGAACCTGGATAGCTCAAAGGGCGGAGACGATCATAGTCTTCTTGGCCGGCGACAGTATCCCACAAAGCAAGTTCGACGTGCTTGCCATCGACTTCCATATCGGCTACATAACTTTCAAACACAGTGGGGATGTAGACCTAATCTTGACGGTTAGAATGATGCAGACTCTAGGCGTACGAGAGCATAGTAACCTCGGGGAATGTGTCCCTTGTGAAGACAATGAAGAGACATGTCTGAAAAGAAATTTGACAAATTAGAAAGATGGTAGGGAATATGCATAAAATTACCTTCCCACAAGCATCATCACCGACAACGACAAGTTTCCTGCGTATCATGGCTCATGTATGAGGGGATGAGTAGGGGTGATTGAGAGCGATAAGGCTGGTTACAAACCAACGGAGGACACTACGTTTACGTTCTTTCTCGTCGAGTTCTTTATCGTAGTAGATTCTAATAGTAGAAATATAATGTTTGCGCTTCCCTAATCAAGAGATAATGTAGCGCTAGCAAGTTAGTCACCGATGACTTGACGTTGGGCGACTCGACATTCTAAGCCGCCGCGTCCCGTTGCACGCTAACGATGTCAAGCAGACGCGATGACCTCTTTCCCTCGGGATCCATAGGTCGCGCTCAGGGGTCTCTCATACAGCGAATACCATCTCCTACACCTTCGCTTACTCGAGAAGCACTCACCGCCCATCCTTTGCTTTCCCCAACTCCAGTATCTGCGCCAGTCAATGCCGCAGCACCAATCTCTGACACGAACGACACCTCTCCCCCGGGGACGCGTTATGCGACATATACCCCTCGTCATCGCACCGCTCCTACTACTGGGACTACCCTTCAGTCTTCGTTATCCGTCTCTCCTCAGCAGCAACCAGGAGGGAGCTCGGCTGCCAACAAACTCCAGTTGATGAATCTCAAGGCAGGCGCTCAGTCGATCGGGCTGGAAACCAGTAGCGTTGGTTGGGAGATCCTGGAGAAGCTCGTAGCGGAGCATGACAATAATCCGGAATGGACAGACGTCTGGAATGTCCTAATCGCTGGGAAGGTGCCCATCGTTACACACTACCTAGAATTTTCGCTCTCTCACAACATTTCTATTTCAAGGGAACACTGCTATTGCCTCTCGAGAGCGGAGGACATACTGATATCACGCCCGATTTCGTGAGGGATCACGTTGCCCTTTGCGAGAGTCCCTCCTCTGGAGACTCCATTCCAATAGTGACTCTGTCCGGGTTGAGAGGAATACTCGTAGGGTAAACCCGCCACATACTCTGTATGCCGAAGACTCATCGTCGGCCCCATAGCGAAACGCTCACCCTCCGGTCTTCACTTTTGCCTGGATGTAAGGCGTTTGAGGGACTTCTAACGCCAGCAACACGCGTTACTGCTCTTGCGTCTCTCTCTCCACTTCCTACAATACCCTCGTCCACTCTTTCCCAACAATATCCCACGTTTACGCTTCCCGCTCACACACATTCTCTCCCCCTTCCACCTCATGTCGTTGCCAAGCCCCCTCTCCCACCACGGCCCGGACAACGTGCATCTTCTCAAACCGGTACTTCGCGCCTTTCTTCTTCCTTTGCCTCACTCTTTGGAAAGTCTTCCGCTCCTGCCACTCCTACGCCAACGCCGCCGCCACAAAATGCAGAGCATGAACACGCCATAGAAGTTGCCGCATATACAATCGATCGCCGCATCGTGCACAAGGATGTAAGCAAAGCGATGAACAAGGCGCTCAAGAATGAAGTGAAAGAGACGCTTTTAACGTCCGGAGTTCCTCCCTGGGCTATTGGTCGCGTGTATGACTTCACCTTAGGACTTTACCCCTTCGTGAAAAGCAGTGATGCGAAGCACGGAGCGGCGTCCTCATCTCCATACGTTATAGACCCTCCACAGGAAACAGCTGAAGAACTTGCAGCGCAGTTCCAAGCGTTTTATGCGGAGCTCGAGGAAGGTCTATTCACTGGAGGTAGTCCCGTTACGGCACGGCCTATTCGCGACAACTTGCTCGAGGCCGAACAGGAAAAAGCACGCGAACGCCGCTCGAATGGCAAAGTCGTGAGCGAGCAGCACGCGCACGAAATTCTTGAGGCTGTGGAGCGTGTCGTTTGTGCCCTATTCTATGACAGGTCTACTCACCGCGTCTTTTTCGTCACTCCGCGGCTAACCCTGTATCAGGTTGTATTTGCTGCCCAAGTCCGACGATGCTTCACACGACGAAGCACTCTCTAGCCGCGTCGCCGCGCTCAATATGCTTGACCTCGGTTTAGAACACCTCGGTGTTGATGTTGGCGCGGCAGGTGCCGGCGTCGAAGCTGTCCTAAAAGCTTGCGGTGACAGTGCGCATTTAGAACTGTGGGTTGCGATCCTGGCTCATTAACCTTTACCTGTGCAGTACTTTCTCGTCTTGAGAATCCGGAAGCTCGATGCCCAGCGGACAAAGCTGCTGTGTTGGTCGCAGCACATAAGACCGTTGTTGGTACGCGCCTGGTCTGGCCCCAGTATCATCGCCACTGAGGTTGCTTCTATCATAGATGGTCTCTCACGTTTGCCCCCTATTCGACTCAAGTCGGAAGCCGAATTGGAGAACCAAAAGAACCCCGAGGCCTCACACCTTATCAACGATCGTCCTACTGAGCCCGATGATGAGAGCGCACCACACCTTGACGCAAGACCACCACCAATAATTGTCTCCCCAGATTCTGAAACGCGGCTATTTGTAGAATCGCCCGTCGCCGCCGAGGGGACAGCTTCTAATGCTTCTGCCACCTTTAGCCAGCCAGGATACCTACCTTCGTACGATTCACCTCCAATTCAGGCCGCAACGCCTCCTGCCCCGATACGTTCTCGCTCGTCATCTCCGACTCCTGTTTCAGGCGATATCATCCTGCCGTTGATGATCTTTTCTGTTGTCAAAGCAAATCCATCGCATTTCGTATCACATCTGCTCTATACGCAACGTTTCAGGAACCAACGCGTTGGAGGCGAAGAGAGTTACTGTTTGGTCAACCTCATGGCTGTCGCAGATTTCCTCGAGAATGTCGATCTGAAGGCGCTAGGTCTGGGAGAGAGCGAGAAGAAAGTCATGAGGTTTGTCTGACTGCCTGAGCTGCTTCCCAAACCTTATGCCTTTTTTAGCACCGCCGATCTAACGCCTATACCTGTTCATCGAGCAGCGTTAGAGTCTCAAGCTCCTCCAGTCTCACCCGAAGGCGTTCCTGCACGTTTGCGCCGTGGCGTCGAGCAACAAGTCGACGCTATTGCTGGTTCTGCCAATAAAGTCATCCTCGGAGTTGTCGATCAAGGATTTGGTGTACTTCGTGCGCTTCTACCCGGCACCTCCGCTGATCCCAACGCACCCGCACCAGAAGGTCTAAGTCCTGACCAAGAGGCTGCCCCATGGAACGCGGTGCGTCCGGGCTTCGGGCTTCTGCGCCGCGAGAGTGGTTTCTCGATTGCTAGTCTCGCTGCATCGCTCCCAGGCCGTGATCGCGCGAGATCATTTGCGAGCACGGCAGGGACAACGGCAGAGGAGTCTGGGCAGATGATGGTAGATGTGTCTTCGCGGCCGGGTTCAGTGCGCTCCGTGTATGGATCGGACGCAGAGAGCAGTGCAGAGGACAATAGCCAAGATGAAGGTGAAGATGACGACGAGCAAGAGAAAGATGACGATCGACACGACACGCGCAGTATCCGCAGTTTTGAGAGTATGATGGGTCGTGCGGCACGCCGGCGGCGAACTCGGAAGAGCCTTACTGATCGCCTTGCAAGCATGCCTGGACTCGCGCGACTCTCTGGGCCGCAGCAAGCACAACCGCTCGTGGTACTCGTTTTGCCTTAGGTTTTTGTCCTTTAATTAACCTTGCCACCAGGGCTCTCCACCATCCTCGCGGCCATCCTCGCTTCTCCCTCCTCCTCCTCGAGCCCCGACTCCGTCTGCAAATCGTGTAGAGACACCTTTGTCAAGTCGTGCAGCGTCCCCCATTCCTTTGCGCATTGCCCCACCGAATCAACGGTTTTTGGAGGCAGCTGCAGACGACCTTCGCTTGTCGGAAGTGAAGGAACTTTTGCGCGAATACAAGCGAGTCGTTGAGGGATTACGTACGATGGGAGGGTTTGAGGAGTGATTGTGTTGTACCCTTTAAGCGTTGTGTTAGGAAACAAATGACTGGTGTCCGGGGGTTCGGAACAAGTTGGAAGCCAAATTTGAGATCACTTTCCCACGGCACTGTGTACAGCCACCCACATTTGGGAATTCAGGCATAGACAAACCCTATCAGGCAACGCTGTCGACGACACTTAACAAGAATACGGCAAGATGGTGAGTCCACGACGTCTATATGTCTCTGTGCAATGCAGAAGTTCTCTCTTATCGAGTGAATGGACGGTATTTCAACGTCCTAAGGGCTGGATGGGCGTTGGACCGTCTGGATGACTCTTTCCTATAACTAATCCCATGCCTTTGCTGACCCTCTTCTTTTCCACAGACGAAAGGTCCGTATCCTAGAAGCTCGGTCCAAAGGGTCACCAACTGACAGCCCTCTTTTTGCCCGATTTCTATAGGTACATCGTCCTTTGGGTGCGTCCCTTCTTTCCCGCTGCGTCGTTGAACCGCCTTTCTGATGCACACTCCAGTAAGCGCCACACCAAGTCGCATACGCTTTGCCGCCGCTGCGGTAACCGTTCTTTCCACAAACAACACAAGGGTTCGTCTATCTGACGCCCGGTACGATCAAACCGTCACGAATATTTGTCTTTTTAGACTGTGCGCAGTGTGGCTATCCCAGAGCGAAGCTGCGCTCCTACGAGTGGGGACAAAAGGCCAAGCGCCGAAAAAC
The DNA here is from genome assembly GCA_025769895.1 of Lactarius psammicola. Classification (NCBI taxonomy): domain Eukaryota; kingdom Fungi; phylum Basidiomycota; class Agaricomycetes; order Russulales; family Russulaceae; genus Lactarius; species Lactarius psammicola. Next base: position 264,571 of record WTXK01000007.1, on the reverse strand, counting down.
CACAGGGACCGGCAGGATGCGGTACCTCAAACATGTCTCAAGACGATTCAAGAACGGTTTCAGGTGCGTTGCAATCTTTCGAGTCGCTATCGTAAATTCTGAGTACTGTCGCCACCGACGCTCAGGGAGAATACAGTGGCTAAGAAGCGCGATCAGCCCGCCTCTGCATGAAGGGTCCTCATCGACTTTGTCTGTCCTTGTCACGCTCTACCTTTTGCCTTGTCGAAGTACAAAAATACATGTCCACATGCCTTGCCGAATTATGCAGTGTAGTATTATTATGTGAGGCATCCGGTAGTTGACTTGAACGCTTGTACCCGTGTGAGCCGGCAGTCAAGCCAAAAAGGAAGGTGGTCGTGCTTCCAAATAATGGAGTGAATTGTGCTCTCAGTTTAGAGCCGGTTTCGATCATTCTGTCACGACAGCTATCCCCGGCTATAGCATAACAATGGCAATGGCGGGCTCACCCATTTCTGATCTGTGGATGTTTGTTGCTATCCGCCACATGATATAAACTGGAGCTCCTGAGCTTGGCCTTGACGGTGGGTACTCTTTTCTCCGTGGTCCATCAGGTATGGCCACCCACAGTTCTCTTTCTATTTCTCGTCCTTCCAAGCTCCAGCCGAAGCTACCCGCGAGGGCGTCTATCAGCCGCATCTCGGCTGTTGCATCCACCAGCACAGACGTGCCGGCCAAGTCGAGCACATCTCTGGCAATGACCTTGAAGTGCAAGCAGCTGGAACTTGATGCTATACCAACGCCAATACGTGCTGCCCCTCCCGTCCCTACCACCCCTACAAAGAAACGCGCGCGAGATACGCTCGATGAGAACAGAAGCTGTGGTGATACAGTTGCCAGTGAGCGCCCACACCGGGTTCGCCAACGTCTCATCTCCACGTCATCCGTGGTTACGATCCGCCCTCGCAAAAACATCGAAGATGTTCGAGCAGTCAAAGGAACATCAGCCGCTCTTTCTTATGTATCAACCGACCCGATCACCCCATCAGAGGTATTGCCCAGAACGCGGCCGCTGTCTGAGATCAATCACAATCACTCCCCTGGAAATACACCTCTTCGTAGACTCCGTCGAGTAGGGGCCATCGAGTTCCCTACAATGCACGGCCCCGTGAGCGATATCTCTAACCAGCCCTCACGGATTCCCGTTCCCGTTCCCTTCACCTTCACCCGCAACTCTACCCCCGTTGGTGCTTCAGAACGCGCTCAGTGCACGCTGTGCCACGCTAGAGAGTCGTCGTCCTCGTATGTCGCGTCCGCCGCTTCTGGTCCAGCTCCACGAGCGTCTCTGGATCGGTTTGACCTCCGAGTAGCGCCCACGAAGGTGCATACCGAGCTGTGGGACCTCGCCGACGAGTGCGTTACTCATATACCAGTTTACCGGTGATGATCTACATACTAAGTTCAGTCATGAAGCTCCTTGTACGCGTGGCCCGGCATTCTTGTTTTGAAGGACAACCAAGCATCGGTCAATTTTCCGGCGATTCACGCAGTCGAAATTGAATGTGCAACGCATGCGTACGAGGGTCGCTTCTCCACCGAGACGAATGCTGTGCCGGTATTCTCGACCTGTTTCCGGGGCGTACATTTCTCAAAGAAAGAGCTAGCGGAGTCATCACAGAAGGTGTTCGATCCGTCGCTCGGAATCATCATGCAAGAAGACTGGTCAGACGCGCAAGTGCGCAAGAACCAGTGGTACATCAAGTTTTGGGTGCCCATCCCCATCTCTCTCTTCCGCAAGAAGGACACGCGGATGTTTCGTTTACGGGCCTCGGTCAGCGTCGTAGACGATCGCATGTGGAAGAAGGTGACGTTGCATTCGGGCACTGTGGTAGCTGACATCTCGCATCTCCGCAAGCATAAGGATATGGATGGTGCTACTGCGCGGGCCTAGCCCCTCCCACTCTCTCGTGATATGTTCAATGTTTATCTTAATCTACTCACAATATTTGTATCGTCTGTCCACAGTTGTTGTAACACACGCTCACGCTTTGCAATAGTTACGCTTTCTCTCGTTTAGTCTCTTCGTATATAGAAACGTTCTACATTACATTACATGAAATCTGAATTACGGTCATATCTTAGTTTGCGCGCCTCGTGACTGTGGCACGGGCTCGATGGCATCTTAGGCCTTAGCGGCGACGTATGGATGGGAAGCTCAGGGTGCGATACTGAGGGGTACACACACAACCGGTGGTCGTTGCCCCTTCAACACTCATTGTGCCAATCGTCATACACTCCTGTGTTTATCGTTATCGGAATGAGTGAGTGAAAACGAGCACAATGATTGCTACATTCGATGCTTGAGCCTGAGCTCACGATGTGAGGTGTGAGACCACCGTTACGCGGAGGAAGAACGAGGTACAGATCGTGGTTCTACTGTCGGTCTATGGCGCCGATGCCCCCCCGTGTTGCGAACCAGTCCACGGTGGACAGCCGGCGGACGTCATTTGGTCGAGGTCGCCTTGCGTACTTCATGGGACTAGCCGTCGACGGTGAGACTTGGTCTCTGTTCAGGCTATGCATGTGGGGGACCTGACAGGACGCCCCTCTTTATGATGTGAGGGCCCCGCGTGTATCAGTCCGTCTAGTAGAACTTCTCTGAAACAGACTCGTCTATTTGCCAGCGCAAGTCACCGAGTCGGCTTTCCGTTCTAGGCACCCCCGTTCCACCTTCCACCTCCACCTCTTCACTTTCACGCCCCTATCAGCAGCGTTGTCTGATGGGGCTGCCAGTGCATGTCGGGGTGCGCTTGTGTGCCATCATGGTGGGAACGGGTGCGGATGACATGATGGGGAATTCAGATTTAGGGACGTACAGTAAGAGAGGGGGAAATGACAGAAAAGATCAAAAAGTCGACAACGCCTTCGCCTGACATGCCTCCTCAATGTCGAAATGAGAGGAAATCGAATTGAATGCCGGTGAGAGAAGAGGACACGTGATCGGTGAGGCGCGTCCGAGTCGCGTCGTATATCTCGCGCAAACACAAAATTAAAAAGTCGTAACTCGTAATCGTAAAGGCCCCGAGTGTGTGCATCTCTGTCTGCGCCTGGCAGTTTTTGGATCCGATCCACCTTCATTGAGAAACGCGCGCGAATGCTGTCGTTGCCTCTGCCGCTTCTGCTTCTCATCCACATTCATCTCCTCGGCTATCCTCGCGCCGACGAACCAGAATATGATGAGCACGTCTTCAACGTAAAGCTGCGCGGTTTGCGCGATCGGATCAAGACCATGGAGGACCTATGTTACTTTCTCGTCGGGAAGATTGAGTCCAAGACCCGTCTCAAATCAGTCAGTCCCTCCTTCCATCCCCCCCCTATCAAAGAACCACGGACTTGACCTGTGTATTGAATCGTTTTAGCTCTTTCCAACCTACCCTTGTTCGCAGCCCTCGGACTCGGTAGCTTTTAGGGCTGTGCTTGCCAAGTACCTGGAGGGCCTGCGAAATCAGTCAATCAGGCCTGAAACACTCCCTAAATCACAAAGTACGTCATCGAAAGGCAAGAGTCCGGCACTGGGTGTAACACCAGACCCCTGGTGGTGGAAAGATGTGGTCGTACGGAGATCTTTGCTCGAAGAGTGCACTGGGAATCGGTGAGCATTGGGGTTCAAACGTTGATCGATTTCTGTTGTATATGTTGGTGCACGGTGTTGCTTGCAGGTTTGAACGTATGATCGTAGCCCTCTCCACACACGCACTTTTTGCAAATACTGCTGAGTTGCTCAATATCAGTGCCTCAGACATCTCCGCTGCCCTCGTGCGCTTTCTTATAGCTGCTTCTTTTACCTTAACTGACTTATCCTAGAGTCTCTTGCCGACCCTCCCTAAGGCGCATGTTTCTTTGGAAGCAACGATTCGTGATGCACGAAGAGTATGGGAGCGATCCGCCGCTTTACTCCAGCAGCGCCAGGCGGATTCGAAACGTTCAGAGGTTAGTTTCCGCTGGCGGTCGGGCTTTCCTTAGCGAGAGCCTCACCATTTTATTTCAGAACGATGCTACCGCTGGTCGTGCCCACGATCCAAACAAGAAGCTAGCAACACACTCTTTTGGAGAACTTGTTACTGTTTGTGAGTCGAAACGAGCACAGCTACAGCACGAGGACTGGAGGGGAGAAGACGGCCGTGCATGCCTCAACTTTGTCGTTGATCTCGCAGGATTAAAATGGCCCAAGCCTCCCGCTGATCAGATCGAGCGCACCAAAGGATCGCACTTGTCGCCGGGGGAACTATCGGCCGTGAGCCTCTCCCGATGTCGCTGCTAGTTAGGTGGTGGTCTAACGGAACGTGACAGAATGACGAACTCTTGCCGCCACTCCCAACGGCTGCTGCGCACCATCCACAACACACGGAGTCCTTCTTGGCTCCCGTCATGTCGACGTCATATGTTCCCAGGGAGGATCTTCGACTAGCTGAAACCAGCGACTGCGGTCAGACTTGCGAGTCTGCAACACCTCGCGTCAATTTCTTGATCGCAGAACGCCTCGCTGCAGAGGAACAATCTCAACTTGTCTTTAAAGAAGCCTTGAATAGGATGCATACGATGCATGAGGGCCTGCAGGCGCAATTGCGATTAATCCCAGAGGGCGCCAGCGCCGGCGCTCGGGCGCAAAGTGGGAACCCGTCTAGTGTTCCGACACCACCTGCACCTAGCGAGGATGTGACAACAGAGGTACTAGTACAGACGCGGGAGCAAGCCGCGCGGCCTCCTGCGCAAAACCAGGCCGTACGAATCGGGAGAGTTGGGACTGTACGTTCGGCGGCATTCCCCCTGCCCAAAGCGTTCCAAACTCGTAAACCCCCATCCCTTCCCCGCAAACCGTCTGTCAATTCTGTCGGGCCTACGCAACCGATTCGCCGATCGAAACCGGACCCTGCGAAAAATCGGTCTAAGAAACGAGAACGGCCTACAGATCCCGTGGCTTCTAGCCCACAACCTTCCGGAACCGATAACCATGAGGAAGTGCTCGAGCTATCTCCTGCGCGTCACCAATTAGCCGGTGAGGCGAGGCCAACAACCACAACAACGCAGGAGAGGAAGGCCCTAGTTTGTCTTTTAATGTTTGCCCTACAAGTAGGATCGCTTAATTTCCGTCCAACCATGATCTAGATTATCGACTTTGAGGAGGATGAGGCCTACCTGCCGTCAGACCTCAAGCCGAACACCAAGCCACCCGCACCCCCGAAATTCGACTTCATAGAAGATAATTCGGCCTTTCTTCCGTCCTTCCTCAAACGCGATATGATACAGACGGGCCCCGCGAGGTGGCGACCATCACCCGCAAGCCAGGCATCCAGTCGTGAGAGTACCCCTGAACGCGAAACAGCAACACCGTCTGAGGGTGGGGGCAAGGACGAAGACGATTGGAGTTACGAGGGAAAGAGTATGACACTGCGCGATATCCTCGTGCGCGCGGGTGACGCGACATTTGCACATTTCGACATCCTTCGTGAGCGCTATCTCTCTCCCTCTCACTCATTCTTCAGACACCACATTGGCCGCACTAACCCCGAAGGTGGCGCACTGGCATATACCCAGACAGAAAAGAAAAAAAAAAAAGCCGTTCACATAGGCTGGTTGAATCGTATGCCAGTCTACTCTGCCACGCCAAGATGGCAAGGCCGTCGAGCGTGTTGTACTATTGGAACTGAATGAATTGTGCCACCGTCGGCACCCCGCGTACCCCGCACGCGTGGCAGCGGGTACCCCGCGGATTTCTTATCTTTTGCCTCGCCGTTATCGCCTGATTGATTATTTTTTATTAACGCTGTCTGATTTTGTCACAGATGAAGAGGACGTGGATGTTGCAGATGAGACGCTAGGGTGGGAGTAGGTTCGTACTCGGCGTGGTTACACGTAAATAAACAGACGCTCATTATCTTATCAAATCACTGGGGCCTGGACCTGGTTGCTGCAGGTGAATGGTTGGGGAATGTGAAGGTGACAAAATATGATAATGCAATGTTGCCTGGACTGGGATAACACACTGAGAGAGACGGAATTACTCGGAAGCTGCGATCCGGTCGCCTCACAATCTCGATCGAGCATAGATTGCGTTTTTAGAGAAAGTGGCAGTGCGATAGGAGGTGTCTATCAGATTAGATGGACGAGAATTAATTTTAAAAAATTCGCAGAAAAAAAAGAACATAAGAGCATAGGGAGGGGATGAATGGCCGACTTGGTCACACTATTGGATAAACAGGCAATTTTTTTTTCCGGGGATGTCATAAAACGGGGGCGTCGGATTACAGGTAATCCAGGCTTCACGTCAAACGTTAAAAATGTAGATGCTGAAAGGGGTAACCAGTGGAAACGGAAATAAAATAAATAAATAGAGAGGGCGATAAGATGGGCGACTGTCAAGCGCGTGGCCAGTAAAAATTTGGGGGGATTTGAGCGTGGGAATGATGAAATGGGAATGATGTGATTGGTTGATGGGTTATTATCTGCGTTGTTGACCGGTTTCAGTTCGTTCGTTTTATCTTGTTTCTCGTCGTTTGATTGCCAACAACTTGATCTCTCTCCCCATTTCTCTTTTCTCTTCTCCCCCTCGACCCTCTCTCCACCACAAAATATCTCTCCTTCCCCATGCTCGGTGTACATAACTCTATATCCCCCGTTTCTAGGTTACAATTCCCCCATAATCCTTCTTCCACCGATCTCTTTCAACCCATCCCCGCGTCCTCCGCCTTTCAGTCGGCCCCCTCCCCGCAACCTCATCAGCCCGCTTTCCAGAAAGACCAATCTTTCTCAGCTCAGCAACCCATACAGGATCGACAGTCGGATCAAACTCCCTCAACACCTGTCCAGCCCCAAAGCGCAACAACTCCCGTAACCCAAGCCTGTGCTAACTGTAAGGCCACCACTACGCCGCTATGGCGTAGAGATGCCGAGGGTAAACCCGTTTGCAACGCTTGTGGTCAGTCTTTACTTTCCGTTTACTTTCCTTTCACGTGTATGGGACCGCCTCTCCATAACACATCTCATCCACGTGTCCGATGTGTCGACTGCACGCCAAGCAACGCTTGTGTCGCACGGACGATCTCTTCCGCCCTAACGCTGGGTCCAATCTTCTCTTTCTTCATATCTCATTGCCTCGGCTATGCTGACGTGCCTTCGCCACTCTCCTGTCCGCATGTTCTCAATCATCAATCGCACTTTCCCTTACATGCGTATGCTCACCATGATCTTAAACAGGCCTCTACTTCAAATCAAAAGGCAGCAGTCGCCCCCCGGATCTTGGTCGGTCAGGTTCAATTCGCGCTTCGTCAACCTCCGCCACCCATCCCGCAGCCACCGGCGACGGAACAGCAGCGCTGCCCAGCCGGCACATGACACATACCCCACCGTCATTACTCACACCTGCGGCATCGCCAGCCCTCGAGTCTTCTACTCAAAACCAGTCCTCTAACCCACCCGCACCTCATCACTCAGGTGGCACTTGTCCCGGTGACGGTCGCTGCGACGGTACTGGTGGTTCTTCAGCTTGCTCTGGTTGTCCGACGTACAACAACGCGCTTAGTGCTCGATCCGACATGGAATCTACCAAGTCCAATAACCCCGCGTCCCCTTCTGCTCAACCTTCGACCGAACAACAGCAATCATCCCCAGACTCCCCAGAAGGTGGTGCTGGCCAAGGTGCACGCAGCCGCAATGGTCGTACTGCGCCAGTTGGTGCACTCTCATGCGCTAACTGTGGAACGTCGACAACGCCCCTCTGGCGTCGTGACGACGTCGGAAACAACATTTGCAACGCTTGTGGTGCGTCGTTCGATTCTTTTCAAGTCACCTCCCCTTCACTTGCACAAAATGTCGTTATCGCCGCATTGCTGCGCTGGCACGTTCCCATGGGGTGGAGATCTCGCTTATCTTATCAGATTACGAAATACATCGGGTCGTGCCACCTAACACAATCACCTTGCCTGCTTTGTGCTTGTTGTTTTCACAACTGCCGTTGGCAACCGAGGTTGTCGATACGGCTGTTCAGTTGTGGTCTTGTCCTCCCCCCCCCCCCCCCCCTCCCTCACTTCCCCTTCACCTTCGTCGTTCTCTCTGAAGATAATCAACCTGACGTTTTCTTCCACATGTAGGTCTGTACTTCAAGCTGCACGGGACACATAGGCCGAACAGTATGAAAAAAACTGTTATCAAGCGTCGCAAACGTGTTCCTGCAGCTAGTCCTGCCGGACGACTTTCCGATCAAGCCGCTGCGGAAACTCTCGTCTCTGTTGGCCGTGGCATGCCTGCGGGCACCGGCGACGAGGAGGAGGATGAGGATGACTCACCCGCACCAAAACGCAAGCGCTCGCGCCGCTCGTTCCCGCGTGCCAAGCGCGGTGCAAAGCCCAAGGGCAGCAAAGACGGTGACGATGAGGGTGGAGACAGCGAGGTCCAACAAAACTGGGAGATGACCGACGCGCCTCGTCCCGGTTCGCGTGGTGCCTTCGTTCACCCTTCGCACCCATTCGTCCCTGGTAGCTTCGAACTACCGCCGCTTGGTTCCACCCTCGGTCCCGGCACGGACTTGAGTGGCGTCCTTGCGGGGTTCGTTCCGACGAAAACCTCTTTCCACGGTCCTCCAAGCTACATCCGCAGCGGCGCTCCCAGCCGTACTCACTCTCCTATGCAGGGAGGTGCCGCAGTATATGGCCCAGTGGGAGGATACGGGTTCCCGCGTGGACACTCACCCGTCCTGATGAGCGGAGTTGTTCCGACGGTGGCAGAGCTCGAGCGGCACTATTATGAGCTGCACGAGCACCGAAATGGGCTGATGGAATTCCTCGAGCGCACAGATCGGCTGATCGCTGGCGTTAAGCGCGGTTTGGACGAGATGCGTGGTACGTCCGAGAGTACCACGCAACAACCCCAGCAGCCACCGCAACCGCAACAAGCGCAAGCGCAAACCCAAGCGCAGCCGACATCAGATGGCCAAGCCCCATCTCAAAATGAGGGGACCGACGGTGCAGCAGCAACAAGTGTCCCCCTGCAACTTCCAAGGAGCTCACCTGGCTCTCCCCGAAGCGGACGCGAGAGCGTATGGCCCGTGTCGACCGCCACGGAGAGTGCGCGGGATTAAAGAGCGCACAGGTGACCGTTTGATAACTTACCCCCTTTACCCTCTACCTTGGTTGATTCTATTTTGCTTTCCTGTTTCATTATTTGCTGTGCGCTCTTGTCCGTTAAGTTGTATTGGTGATGGTGATACGCTCATTTTAATATTCGCTGTGACTATGGACCCGGTATATATTGCTGCTCGCTATATGATTGTTTACCTGCTACTTACCTATATTTTTCGTCTTGGTTTTGATTATCCGCCCCCACTCGCGCTTTGGTTTGCGATAGTATTGGTACATTATACATATGTTTGGGCGATGGCCTCGAGATGGCTACGCTGTTTTCTAGCCTGTGAAAACACATGCAGATGGCACATGGTTCAATTTGGCTGGGATTCAATTCACTTTGACCGTTGTTGCTCTCTCTCTGACACGTGAAAGTGACGGCGGGGCTCGCAAGCCTCACTGAGAGCGATTTGATACCGTCCCTCGTTCTCTTCTTCCTCCCCTTTCTTCCCCGTCATAGGTCTTGTTTTTTTTACCTTCCCTCCGATTAGTCCCACAAATAAAAAAGGAGCGCTCACCAGCTCCCATTTCGGGCCATCATGTCCACTCTTGGTCAAGATCAAGACGAGAGCGTACTCATCGCAGTCAAAGCACTCGGCGATATGCGCAATGCCGCCGTCCTCCACTCCCCGACCTTACATCCCCCAAGCCTCAGCTGTGCGTACATTTCTCACCGTCTCACATCCCACCCCCAACGCTTTCCCCTCACACCACTCCCACTTGCAGCATCTCAGCCCACTCCCGCGCTCTCTGTGGCTTCTGATTCACCAACCCTGACCAGCCCGACTCTCCCATCCGAGGACTATGTAATGATGGACCCTGAGGAAGCGGACTTCGTCGGTCGCCTCTCCACCTTCCCAGTCGTGAGCACGGCTATCCGGGCATACGAACAGAGTAAAGCAAGCTCTCGAGTCGTCAAGGTGTGCCTCCGCCTACCCCATCTTCTCCCTTCGAATATCACTGAAAAGGGCGATTCATTCGCGATCTAGTATGGCGCGGAGATGATGGAGTCTTCCATGAAGAGCATATCACGGCCCGTCATTGACCGCTTACCGGTCAATTCTCTCGACGAATTTGCTTGCCGACAGCTTGACCGGGTTCGTATCTTTCCTTTCTTTATCTTTATCTTTCTTTGCTATTTTTATTTTTATTTTTCTTATTTTTTATTTCGGTCTTCTTTTGAGCTTATCTTTGTCTCGACTGTCGGGTAGTTCGGACGTTATGGTGCACGGCCATCAAGCGTCGATCCAGATGAGCGCAGTGCCAGTGCCGAACGTGGACGCAAACGGGGGCGCATGATGCGAGAGTTGACAGAAGAAGAACCCTCACCAGGTGAGTACCCGACAGAGGGCCGCTGCGAACTGGCTGACCTCATATTGTCTCGCGCTCTCGTTTCATCAGACTCAGACAAGAACGTGCAAGGAGAAACCTCAGAGGAACAGCAGCAAGTAGTACCGCGCAGTCGATGGCAGGCTGTCCTTCTCGAGGCCGGTGGCATCGGTGCCGCCGTGAGCGAGGAAAGCATGAGGCGACTTAAGTATTGTCTATCATGGTTGCAGGTCAGTATCGAAATTCGTTGGTTATGGTTCGCCACAAGGTCTCACGATAAGATCGACGACAGTATGCGACAATGCATATAGACGGCCAAATCTTGATTCTCCGCGACTTTATTGCCTCACTTCAACCACCACCAGACTCGCCACATGCACTTAATCCCGATGCACTCGTATCTCAGGAGCGTATGCGCCAGCTCACAAATGTAAAGCGAGACGTCGTTGCCACCGTGCGCCAAGTCGTCGATGTCGTGTCCAAATATGCAGGTGGCGCGCTTCCAGAGCCCGCACGTGCACGTGTGCGCGGTTTCATCCTTCATCTTCCGCAAGCCTGGGCAAGTGCCGCACGTCGGGATAACGTTGCACCCGCACTTGTTCCAACTCGTGGACGCGGTTCGACTCGAAGAGGCGCACGAAGAACGAACACAAGTGGGACGGGGGAGACTTCTCGTCCTGCATCGCCAACGCACACAACCACCCCACGACACCCACGACAGAATAGTGCAGGCACCAACGGTTCTCCTGTCGCTGTACCTCCCACTGCTGGTTCAGCAAAGCAAGCCGCACAACGTATCCTTGCGCTCGCTACCGAGAGTCTCGACATGATGCGCGGCGTGACTGGTGTTGTGAAAGATTCCCTCGACCGCGCCGATGCATGGGTTGAACGTCTACGTGTCATCGGGCTACAGCGCAATGCTGTGGCCGAAACGGATTCCAGCTCAAACCCAAGGAACGCCTTGTCACCACTGGATCTGATGGCACACCGCTCTCCCGTGATGGCGGGTGAGAGCGCTGCAACAAGCACTACGAACACTCCTCAGAGTGTCCATGCGGTGTTACCCTCATTGAGCCCAACAGTGCGTCCAGCAACGACGTTGTCCTCGTCCTCTTCCTCGTCGTTGCAGGATACATTCTTTGCGGATCATCATACTGCGGGGATCAGTCGGCTAAGCTTGTCGGGAAGCACGCCGTCGACACCCAATAAGAAGGACATGTTTACGGAGGATGGCGACCGCGTGAGCACGCCAAAGGCAGCCATGGAGGTTGACGATGAATGAGTATCTGGGGCGGATGTACTTTTCTTGGGATATTTATCTATACGCTGTTTCGTTCGAGATCGTTCGTTATCTTTTCTTTTTCTCTCGTTCGCGATTGTACGGAGACATGTAGTTTGTTTGACCTATTCCGCCTCTCTTTTTGACTTTCTTCGTTGCTTTCCTAGTTTTGTTTTTTTCTCTTTTACCTATGTCACGTCTTTCTTCTTCGATTCGCCCTATTTTACTGTGCGTGCGATAATATTTGCTGAGCTACGACTGTCTGTACTGACGCTTTGGGTCATTTTTTACCGGATTGTATACAATATTGTTTTTCAGCTCGAGCCGGCGAGACCTTCAACCGGAAATCTTTTCCCCTCGAGACACGGAAGATTACAAGTTACCCGCGACTGTAGAGCACGATACAAGTAATGGATGGATACCACGAATGAACGTTAATGAACACCGAAACGTGGAGCCAGAATCTCGGAGCGTAGCACAGACGCTATCTAATGGTGGACTCATTCGCTCCATTCACGAACTAGTATTGATGTACACAAAACTCGAACAACTTACGAAGCGCCTTTACGCGATTGTGGTGGATGGACGATCGATAACGAAGCGCGCAGTACTGAGGCCTCGAGGACGGCGATGATGGCGCTTTTGAGTCTTATTTGGTAAAAACAGTGCTCGAGGCTGCTGGGAGATGGGAGGGAGATCGATCGCCAGGGTAGGGTAGAGGGCAGCCAGCAGGTTTACCCGCAGTGGGGTCCGGCAGACAGCACCGGACCAGACGATAGGTGTCAGTATAGTGATGGTGCGCGAAATCGCCGTTGCTGTGAGGGAAAGATCGGGATGGAGATGAAGGATGGGGAGAGATATTCGGAGGACGGTTATGGGCCACACCCCACCTTGGATACGCGCACACGAATTGGAAACGAACGCGTGTGTGTGGTTTATCATGACTGATAGATTGACTGTATACGGACGGACACGGACTGATTGATTGAGAGGGCCCGCTGGCTGGCTGGGTGTTTTAAGAGGGAACATGCGTAATTCATTTATTGGTACTTCTTATCGCATACACATGCATGCACGCACACGCACACGCACACCACGTCGAGACGTCTCGATGTAGACACGCGCGCACATATACATACACACACACACGCCCATGCGCCGCACATACATATATACACGCGGAATGAGCAACCCGGGGCCTGAAAATCTATCACTGGAGTCTGGTGCGGTAGAGGGATAGCGGAGGGGGACGGGGACAAGGGGGGGAGAGAGCGGAACAATTCGGGTCTTTAGAATGTCGAGCCCTCCGGAGGTTGTGGGAGTTTGCGATTATTAAACGATGCCATCTCGCTACAAAAAGAAAATGATTAACCACGACATATATGTCAATAAGGAAGAGAGACAGACGGACCGGCGGATCTCGACAAGGATAGTCTCGATGCTGCTGTTGCGGTTCCAGTTGGAGAGAACGGGTAGCTTGGACGGGTCGACCTTGCCATCGGTCTGCGAGACGAAGGGTAGGTTCACGCGGGAGATGAACTGGATCGCCGGTGGTCTATCTGGGTATTGCTCGCCGCAGAAAATCTTGAGTGAGTAGATGCGGTTCTCATGTACGGTCTGAATTGGCGTTTTGGTGGGCGCCCATGTTAGAGTAGCAAGGCGAGGCGGTGCGTGTAATATTCGAATCGTTTCAATTGTCCGGTGTATGTCGGAGAGGGGAAAGAGGACAGAGACAGAGAAAATGCGCGTGCGGGCGTGTGTGCGTACGTGGGGTTGATGATGATGATGAAGGCGTGCGTGCGTGGGTTGAGGGGATTACGGGAGTGGATACGAGGTGGGGAGAGTACGTACGTGTCCTGGACCGATGACGGTGCCATTCCAGTTGGACATGAGGATATCGTCGCCGTCCTCGAGGCCATAGGAACACGATCCGTCGCCGATGCCCTTCTCCCCTTTTTCGAGCTCCTCGAGCAGGCGGAAGTTGCGTGGGACTGACAAAGAGAAACAAGAAAAGGAGAATGAGAGTCAAGCCCTGTTCATCGAGTCCGATACTACGTACCCTTGGCCATCGTTGGTAGCAGTCAAGTCTCTGATGTTTGTTTTCGGTGGTGGTCGGTTGGTCTGTCTATTAGTTACTGTACTCGCCCCGACCTCGCCACTTTGACTCGATCTGCTTCGCGGCCCGGCTTCCGGAACTGGCGCTCGCTACCTTCACATCATCTCCGCACCTGAGGTGGGGAAATAACCCTTATGCCTTGCGATTTCGGCGTGCACTGAGTTCTATAATTCTATCGCAGGAACCCTGCTTATCGTCTAGGTAACCCCGACGGTGTCGTCGCGTCCTATCCTATGCATGTAATTTACAGCATATGATATGTATTATGTAATTCTATTCGTGTGCAACAGTGGTAAGCGCCGTTGTGTTGTTGAGTCCACCCGTGACTATGGGCAGTGTTTGAATATACAAGGTTTGTGTCAGTGGACCAGCCGCAATAACTCGCCTATGCGTCCATTTTGTCTCCAGGCGCCATTTCCTCTCCGCGAAAATCGCTGTTTACTACTTTGGAGCAAGCTTACTGAATTGCCCAATTCAAGCCTCGAAGGACAATTTCTTAGTAACCGCCTTTTGGTTAGGGAAATGGTCCCCCAATTTTCAAGAGGCTCTTCGGGCCGTCTTCTGTGCGCACATGGGCTCCTGACGAGAAAGACACAATTTTCGGCTTGGTTAAAAGTGTCCCTCGCAAGTGGTTTGACAGTCGCTTCCTAACGATGGGGCTCTGGCTTGCTCTCAGGTCCCCTGTAGCTCGACTTGCCTCGATTTACAACTACTTATGTCGTTTTTGAAAAGATCCGCCATACACGATGGTGCACTGGAACAACAAGAGAATATTCCCTCGCCAAGTCCGCGAAATTCACATAGGCCGGTTCCATCAACGATGTCATTATGTTATAATTGACTTCTGACCAACCCAAGGGTCGACCTGTCACTTTTAGCCCAATGACGAAAGGAATTTGTTGCTTCTAGCCTCATCAGAACACGACAGACAATTTCCGTACCTCTCGTGTGTGCGCTTGGCGGTCATAGTATAAGTATGGTGTCGCGCAACGGGGAGAACAGGTACCCGACACCACTAGTCCCTCTTGTGTCTCTGCAGGGGACTAGCCTCTCTGTCGCAATGCGTGTTCCGGTTGTTCTCCTAATTGCCGCGGTCCCTTTCGTATTATCGGTCCTGGCACACCCAAGAAGACAAAACGCTCGTTCCGTCGGTCTTGCCGTTCCCATCTCCAGGCGCAACAATGTTCGAAGCGCAGATGGAGTAGTCAACGCGCAGTTTCTCAGGGCCAGTACTCGGCGGAGTATATTGTAAGCACATGCGTTGTTGCTTGGATTGGGGGTCTGAGTTTTCATGTTTAATTTAGCGGGATCCTGGATGGATTTTTGAATTTCGCGTTAAACACCGGCGAGCAACACCCACTCGCGAGTGGCCTTGATCTAAGGCACATTTTAAGGCACTCTTCAATTTTGAAGAGAGCGACGGGGAGCGTACCTCTCGAAGACGACTCTTCCGTTCTTTGGTATGGGACCATCCAGGTCGGAAAACAACTTGAGCCCTTCACCGGTGAGTCTTAGCGGTAGTGACAGCTTCTCGAACGATTTCTTAGAGTCACGAAGTGGATTTCGATACCGGAAGCAGTGATATATTCCTCCCGTCTACAGGGTGCGATAGTAGTTGCGATGGACACGCCCGCTACGACCCAAGCGTAAGTGGCGTCGACCGAAACAAATCGTTCAAATTGAAATACGGAGACGGCTCTGCCGTGTCTGGGGAACAATATGATGACACCGTATCGATTGCTGGCTTGATTGTACCGTATCGCATTTCTGCTTGATGCTCGGGTTACTCTGATTGCTCCCGTTAGGCGTATAATCAAACTCTCGGCGCTGCTTTGACGTACTCTTCTGGGTTTGCAAAGAGCAACTTCCTCCCAGACGGCCTAGTGGGGTTAGGTTACCAATCAATCTCTGCCTACGATTCTCCTCCACTCTTCCAAACTCTTGTTGCACAAGGCCGTGTCACCCTCCCGCAATTTGCCTTCAAGTTAGCTGATACAGGAGCGGAGCTCTATCTAGGAGGCACCAACCCTAGCCTCTATAATGGTTCTTTCACATATGTTCCAGTTACCACAAGGGTGAGCTTAGAACCTGTTGGTGCTAATTGAATTCTGTATAACGGCTCGCGACCTGCGAAGGGTTATTGGCAAACGACCCTCACCAGTGTTACCATTGATGAAAGTCCTGATTATCTATCGAGTCAAAGGAGTGTCATCATCGACACTGGCACAACCCTCATCATCGGCGATGAAAACGATGTCAAGGAAATATATACACATATACCAGGGTCTCGACTTGCCGATCCCAAGTACGAACTCGGAGAAGGGTTCTTCACAAGTTAGTCCTGTTGTTGTTCGGCTTGTCCGGGTTATTGACGATTGGGCGCCTTGATTCAGTCCCTTGCGACTTCAATACTGTTGTAAGATTTGAGTTTGGCTCTAAGCAATTCCCCGTGTCGCCGAGTATCTTCAATCTCGGGAGTGTGGATCAGAACATATGCGTTGGTGGCCTCATATACTCCCCTGCCCTTAAAGATGGTGAGTCAAAGTACGAGCTATGCGATCAGAACTCTCTTTCTGATTGCTCCGCCTATCTTGCAAAGCTGGGTTCTGGATCATTGGCGACGTGTTCCTCCAAAACGTCTATACGGTGTTTGATGTTGGCAACAACCAGATCGGCTTTGCCGACCTTGCCTAGTCTGATCCTGGACTCTTCTCTGAGCCAGATTTACTCATCCGATGGCCAACTTATACCACAATTATTTATCTGTACTTACATGTGCCGGTAGTGAATAAAAGATTGGCAAAAGGAGGTAGTGTTCACTTTACGGTGCTTATCTGGGCTGCAAAGCAGCACCACCAGTGAAGCCAGTGGGGGTCAAAACTACAGTATCATCTCGTTCCCATGACACCCCAACAACTCCTGGATGGTGCCAGTGGCTCCTATACACTCGCTATATCGCGTTTCTGCTACCCTTGCAATTGGGCGCCTACGTTCTAGCTCGAACCACTGGTCACCTTTGGTACATCCAAACAACAACCAAGGTGTTTTTTGTGATGGTCCCCCGGCGGGGACGGGGATCCGCTGCCTCCACTTCACGGTAATTCTTTGGGCTGTTCCAAAGGCCATATCCTGTCCTACAAGAACCTACCAGTCGCAGTAACGGCAGTCGATTTGCTTGCGACGCTGTTCGGTATTGAGGCGATCTAGTTTTTTCTCCCACTTGGAGAAAAAAACTACTAATAGTTCGCCTCCAAACAGCATGGCCATTTCCAATTTGATTTGGCGCTTGCCTTCGAGATTCGGAAGTGTTTTGTTGGAGGATGTGAGTTTTGCGACGTGATGATCTTGTGGCGCTAGTTGTGGCGCTAGATGGCGTTTATGGAAGCTAGTAAACACTACCACGCGTCGTGTAGTACTGCGAGTCCATTAGCGTCACTAAAAAGTAACAAAAACGAGTGCCCACCTCAGTCAGAAAAGAGACTGAGGCGCATACGTCCTAATCTACGGTCTTAAAAGTAACTCGAGAGTTTTACATTCCCTAGGGCACCAATCTGGTAGCTTACATGGCTAAACGAGTCTCAAGGAATCTGAAATATGTCCGTTCAATCGAGTCCATAACACTGCTTATTTCGACACCGGCCTGGGCTCCCGAACGATTGATCCTTCCAACAGTGAGTATACTTGTTGCCTATGTGGTGCTGATAATGACGCGAACGAACAAACGCATGCCCGTCTTTGTTTGTTCACCTCCGCCTTTTTTCTTTGTATCTCCTTGCAGCTGGGCGTGCTGAGAGTGATGAAGGGCCTGACTCACGACTTACCATTGTGGGTAGCAGTCGCCATCAGTTGCAGCAGCGCATTTCTCTTTGGGTTTATCTTTGCGGCTTTGTTACATGTACGTATTCAATAGAACTAGGAATCGGATTTTTAGTGAAAAAATATGGGGAACGACCTGACTGTCTATGGGAATATTTCTTTGGCCTCCACTCAAAACAGATGGGTGAATGTCGCACGCGGTTTATTGCGTGTAACAACAACTAGCATGTCGCCGCCTGGGAGCTAACACGCTCCCAATACATGAGCCTAGACGAACGATGCCGTGGGCTTCCCTTTACAAAGCTCTCTACCATGTCCGATGGATACTCGCCGCAAGGGCATCTCAGCACTCGCTCAGGGGTATCGCACTTGCAGGCCTTCCCCTTACCCCACGCACGCACGCTTCTCCTTTCCGTCGGCTTTCTCCGGGGTGCGTCGGTGTACCTCCTCGTCCTTCGCATGTACTCATTACTCTGTTTCTAGAGTCGTAGTGCTAAGATTGCGCCGCCGAGCTCGACACGTATACCACACAGCAACCACAGAGGAACATGGCGGCCATGTGGCTCCGATCGCTGGCTGCAATATGGAAGTCATTCCGTGGCTATAAGATCAACAACATTGAGCTATACTGGACCCAGGTACAGGTACGCACGTGCAACTAGCCCAGGAACTCTGCGACACCGTCACTGATATTCACCAAGCCTACGTGATGTGATAGAGAGCTCACCTCCCTTTCGCGGTATTGCATCCTGAGTGCAAGGTGCGCTTACGCGGATCGTACTGCCAGAGGCGGTGCTAGGGTTACATCTGTACGAACATATGCCGTGACAGTGCCCTTAGCTCATGGGACCAGCTCCTTTCTGGTAAAATTGATGTGGCGCGGACAGTGCAGAAACGCAGAGGCAGGACCCGCGGCTACACGGGTGTCAGAAACGCCCGTCTCTCTCGCCGGCGCAACCATGTGAGCCCACAGGTCTCTCTTTGCTTCTTTGGTGAATTGCCTGTGCACCACGTATCGTCAGAATATCGTCAGAAATGGGAACGAAGTAGGGGTGGCTCTTACCCGTTGAAGGACGCGAATTTGAGGTTCTAGACCAAGGGGTTACTCCGGGTCTAGTGGAGGCGCACTTGCTTGACCCGCGTGGGTGCTCGCTGTGGCAGAGGCCAGATCAGTACACGCAGAGGCAACCTGCAAGTCGCCACGCTTGAACACCTCTGTATTACCTATGTAGTCATGCTGCGAGATCGCATCAATGACCACATAAAACGCACCGACGTAAACACCTCACTTTGGTAGCCGACGTGAAAGAAAATCATAAACTCGCGATAGCAGTGTGCCCCCAAACCACTAGTATGCGCCTTGACGCGACCCTAAATTGGAAGTGCTAAGGACTCGTAGTAGCTTGTAAGTTTACGCGCCAGAAAGCACGGTTAGGTGGGAAGTTGATAGCATGACCCAGTGCTACTGTGTTGCGTCCCCAGAAGCATCCATACATGGGTTGTTCACATGATCCTGAAGAACACCATGCATATGCCGCCGGAGAAGTATCAGGCTTCCATCTTATCTTTTGAACGAAATTCCCAGTAGTAAATTGGTGATTGTGTTACGAAACCGAAGTCACGTTGTGACGCTTTCCGATGACGCCTGATTATCCTAGCCGAGCCGGATCCCACACTTTACTACCTCCTCTCTGAATTCCTCTCCGCAGCAGCCATCCTCAGCTCTTCCTTATTTATAGGCTAAATCTCTTCCATGTTCAAAGGTACACAAGCAAATCCTTACGACGACATCGTTGGTACGTCAATTGATGCTAAACATGCTCTTTTCCCCCGACTCTCCGCTAATCTGTCCCCAACGAATAGCGAAAGCGACAGATGAGACTCTAACAAGCGAGAACTGGGAGCTCATTCTAAATTTGTGTGATAAAGTTCAGGATGAGGGAGAACAAGGGTAAGACCCATCCCTTCTTCGTTCCTTGATCTGCATATAATCAATCTCTTGCTAGCGCACGAAACGTCATTGCGGCTATCCTCAAGCGCCTTGCTCACCGTAACCCGAATGTCCAACTCTACTCCCTCGTACTCGCGGAGTCGCTTTCGAAGAACTGTGGCAAGGAGCTTCACAGCGAAATCGCGTCGAGGGCGTTCACCCAGGCACTGGAGAGATTAATCACCGATCGCGTGCGCAACTCTAGTCTCTACGTCCTCTACCGCACTTTTGACACGCTATTCTCTTGTATAGACTACTCACGACAAGGTCAGACGTCGAATCTTGATGCTCATTGCAATGTGGACCGAGGATTTCGAGAGTGACCCAACTCTTGGTATAATGGAGGAATGCTATGAGGGCCTCAAGGCGAAGAGTATGGCGCTGCTCCATTCCCCTCATATCGCACTCATATACCTTTGACAGATTACAAATATGAAAATGTTGAGGAACCTCCGCCCCACGACGATGATGAAGCACGCAAACGCGAGGAGGAAGAGTTGCAACGTGTGCTCGAACTCTCTATACAGGACAAGGGCGGCCGTAAGAATTGGGGTGAATACTCACTTGCGTCATCGTCGAGTGGTGCAGGCGGGTCGGGTTCCCAAGCTAGCACAACCCGTCAACCTGCTGTGGCCCCCGCTTCGTCCTCTTCTACGACCCAAGGACACCAGCCACCGTATTCTAGCGGCTATGTACCATCTGCCGAAGCGCACGCCCAGGCTGCGCCTGCCGCCGTGGAATCATCCCCTCCATCACTTCCCCCGGCCTCATTGCCAACGTCGGCTGCTCCTTCTGCTGAAGTGTATGGTGTGACGCGTGTGCGCGCGCTGCACGCATTCGAACCAACTGAGTCCAACGAGCTAGCCTTTGAGAAGGGAGATATAATCAAGGTCGTGAATCGTGAATACAAGGATTGGTGGCGAGGACAACTGAGGGGCCGCACCGGAATCTTCCCGGTCAACTATGTCGTATGCTTGCACCCTCCTTTGTGTTTTCTGGTGCTCACCCACCGGCGTGCAGGAGCCCCTTCCGGAACCTACAGCAACTGAGTTGGCGGCGGAAGCGCAGCAGGAAGCCGCCGTTTTTTCACAGGCAGCCAACGTTGATCGGTTGTTGACCATGTTGCGGACTCTGGACCCCGCGAAAGATAATCTCGCCGATAATGAGGAAATTCAAGAGCTCTACCGCTCTTGCATGACCCTCCGTCCAAAGATTGTCAAATTGATCGATAAGTACAGCCAGAAGCGTGGTATGTCCACTTTTTTTGTAAAGAAAAGTGCTCTCGCTGAGTTGATGACCTTCTTTCCCGCTCTCCAGCTGACTTGGTCTCTATGAATGAGAGCTTCGTCAGAGCGCGGACAATTTTCGATCGCATGATGGAAGAGAGTCTCGCTCGTCATAGTGAATGTATGCGCTTCACCTTTCTGTCATTATCTCTCCATCCACTGACAATAACAATTTCAAAGACTATGAACAGCAACGTCCGATCTACGCACAACCTCATTCCACCATCCCACGGACCGAATCGCGTACACAGGAACAGCAACCACTCGGTTTCGGTCGGCCTACTGACCAACCGCAGCCATATGGGTGGAACCAAAACATATACGACCAGCCTGGCTATAACACGTACCCAACCCCCGCTGCTGGGTACCCGCAGCCTCAGCAGAGCGGCCCCATTCCAGACCCGCGTGTCAGCCTGGGGCGTAATTCGTCATACGGAGCTCCACAGCCGCAGCCTCAGCCGCAGCCCCAATCGCAGCCTCAACATCAGGTACAGACCCCTTCGCAGCCAGTGCAACAGGCCCCGCATCTCCAGCCCCAGGCGGCATACGTGCAACCATATCCTGCACAGGACAACCAGAATACATCGTACTATCAGCAACAGCCATCCCAGCAGACAGAACCCCTCTCCCAGCCGGCGCTGGGGCCTACTCAGACTCAATCCGCGGGTCAACTTCAGGGCCAGCAACAGCCCCAAGTCCAACTCCAGCCGCAGCTTCACGCTCAATCCCAGCCCCAATTGCACCATGCTCAGTCGCAGGTGTCCATTCAAGTACAACCTCAGACACAGAGCGTAGTACCGCAGCAGCAACCCCAACCCCAACCTCAAACCCAAACCCAACCACAGACACAGCCCCCGGAGACCCAAGCACATCCCCATGTACAGGAGCAAGCGCAGCAACAGACCATGACAGGCCCGCCATTCGTTTTTGATCCAAATGCGACATACCCAGATCAGAACGTGCAGGCATGGGCACAATACTACGCCCAGGGTGGGACCGACCCAACCGGCTCGGTGTACTTTATCTCCGTGCCCGGTATCACGGACGCACGCTCGTCGCCAACCGCGGTGCATGCCCAACCACATGGGCAAGTGGAAGAACAGCAGCAGCAACAGCCGTCGTCGCCAGAAGCACGCACCGGCCATCATCAGCGCCAAAACTCGCTACCGAATCCGTATGGGTCGAACGTGACTGAGCTTGGCGAGAACGTGAGCCCAGCGAGCGCTGGGGCGGCGCCCAGTCCCGGGGGCAACGCGCCATGGCAGACGCTACCAGGGCAGTTTGCACAGATGCGCGTGGGCGAGCCGAGCGTGGGCGCGTGATGGAAGACGTCGCAGAGCGGATCGCAGGCCTTCGATGTGTCAATATATCCGAGTTGTTGGTTGGAGCTTCTGGGAAGTCTATTCAATCCCGTTGGGGTGTCATGTGTGGATGTGCATGGAGAATGCACTTGTTGATGATGAAGCGGTCGATCAAATAACAACGTACGTACGAATAGATACTGACGTACTTGCTACACCTGCATTCCTTCTCGTTTCCTCCTATTTTGTATCTCAAGTAATTATGGAGAATATGTCACCTTTTTCTTTTGATAATAGCGCTCATGAGGTCTTCTAGCGCAGCGACGAAGAAGAGACGCCGTAACAGTACATGCACATTCAATGTTTGTCGACCATTACAGATATCTACATGAATATCCGAACAATCAGAACGCGAGATAGACGAGTGGCTACACATGGACGTCGAGCGTCATAGATCCATACAGTTACTGTAATGAAAAAAAGGGATCATCGTATATTCAATTATTCGTCCCCATTTGCCCCGCTCATCCCCACCTAACTTACTTGAGTATCGCACCATTATGCATCTTTGATACCCTTGCGGATCTCGTCCAGTCCTTCATCGAACTCCCAAAACTCGATAGGTGGTGGTGGTGCGGATATCTGTCCCTGCGCTTCAGTAGTAGTAGCAGCAGCTGGGTCGAGCGGGCCAAGACCAGGTGTGCCCTGAAAGACGCTCTGCATGTACCGTTCCTTCACTTCGCGCGCAGCGGTGTCCATGGTTGCTTTCTCGGCACTCCCAACCCACATCACGCGCTCGAGCAAGTGCCGCACCGCGGCGCGCAGGACGATGTACCCGTGGCTCGCGGCGAGTGCGATGAACAGTGCGCGCGAGACCACGGCGCACGTCGCCACGCTGGATTCGTTGGAGTCGGGTGGGGACGCCGCGGCGCGGTGTGGATGGTGGAAGAGGAAGACGAGGGCCGAGTTGGTCAGGGCGGAGAGCCAGGAGAGGAAGGAGAGACAGTCGAGCCAGGGTCCAATCGTGTCGGTGCGTTTTGGGAGCGGGCGGCGGAAGTGCGTGACTAGCTTGAATGCATCGGAGCGGAACTCAACGATATTGTTGAGTAGGGCCATCACTGGGAACGGAATGTCAGTGAAAACGTTTCTAGAGATAATGTGGAGACAAACCCGGAGCGAGTGGCCAGATGGTCGACCAAAGAGCGACGTAGCCAAATTGGGTAACCATCTCATTGTAGTCCTCGAAGAGGTCGTACTCGGGAAGGGATACCTCCCTGCGCACGCGTTCGAGAAATTCCCGCTCGTCGCGAGCAGCTCCGTTCTTGTCATCCTCGAACCCGACGCGTTTCTTTTTGGGGGCACCCATACCTATACCAAACAGGGACGACCGACACTTGCCTGACCGCACTAGAGCCAAGGCGCGTGTGAGGAAAGGCAGGCCGACTTCGAGGAAAAAATTGATCGCCTGGTTCGTAACTGTGTACGCGAACATCTGGCCCTGAAGGCGCGAGGGATTAAGCTTTGCTCGCGCTGCGCTCTGCTCCGATACGAAAAACGTTTGGCCGCCCTTCGCGGCCTCATCATTTAACGTAGAAGAGGTAGCCGCAGAAAGCACGGTCTCGGAGTTGAGAGATAGAAAGCGTTGGACATTGCTTATGGCTGTCTCGCCAAAGGGAACATAGACAAAGGCAGAGAGCGCTAGGCCAAGGTAAGCGACGATAGATGAAAGGGCAAAGGTCTTTGTCGTAAGGGAGGCATCAAAAGCAGACTGGTGCTTGTGATTTTCCCATAGGGTTAGCCTTTGGGCGCGAGCCCGATAAATTGCGAGGAAGCGGGGTATTGCTATTGCGAATATAACTGTTGGGGCAAACGACTGGAGAAAAGTGCAGTAGGTGAGAGATTCGGAAGCGTGTCCTTAACGTGATGGACCTACGATGTACTGATGGCCAGGACCAGTATACAGAGTAGTTACGAAAGCTTCGAATACGAAGATGGCCGAAAGGAGGACGGCGAGAACGCTCGCGAAGAGGGCAATGACGGGAACGCTTACGAGAACCTTGAGTTCGCGTTTCCACCAGGGATGGCCTTCGACGTAACGGGGGCGATGGTGTTCGACACGAACTGAGCCCAAACACCCCCAAGAAGCGGAATATATGCGCTCGCGAACACGCCAGTATTCGACGAAGACAAGGGACCAGAGGAAAAGAAAAGAAGAATAGATAACCGAGTAGGCCCGACCGAAGTAAAAATTTGCGAGGCCAGCGACGGAGATAAAGAGGAGAGCACGAGTGTAGGAGGAGAGAAAGGCAAAGTAGAGAGCAACAGCCTCACCAAACTTGAGACCCGCGGAAGAATTTGAATAAGACTACAGGTATTCAGATGGAGAAGCATACAGTACCTGAGTGCGAATAGCATCCAGCCGGCCATGGCCGATAGTAGCCGTACTTGTGGTGAGGGAACGAATCCAATGTTCGTTAAATTCGGGGTCATGAAGGGTCATGATGGACTCTATGCGGGACCAAGAGTCATTTTCGGGATGAATCCCTAGGCCACCGTCTGATGGAGCGGCTGTGACATAAGTGTACACGAGGCGTAGTCGTTCGGAAGCACGAGGGGCAGAGGGAGAAGCAGATACCGGAGTTGAAAGACCGTGAAGAAAGTCGGAGTAGCTAAGAAGATAAATGAGAAAGGAGGATTCAATTATGAGGAGAAAGATGGGCGTTACCGTTCGCGTTGTACGAGTTGTTTTAGTTGATTGTCGGAGCAAGAGACGAGGAATGAGTTGACCTTGACGCTCACCTCGCCTACCCACTGCATGGAGACCGGCGTTACGAAGGGCATGGAGGAGACGAGAATATTGATCTTCTGCGTGTTGTGCGTCGATTCTTGCCTGTTGCCTTGTGAGGTGAATGGAACTGGCCCTGAAGACGACGACAAGGTCGATATCACGCATTGTTTGTTGAACGAGTTTGTGCATGCAGCGTGTTCGGCGTTGTGTCGTCCGGTGTTTGTGCCTGTGACGATGACGGATGCCGAGTCGAGGTGGATCGGCGGTGTTGCCATCGAAACCTTAAGGGCCTGTTCGGTGCACGGAAGTTTGTCGCGGGTCATTGCCGATTGCCGCTGTCTCCCAGGTGGGAGACAGCGGCAACCTGCGGCATGAAATCCTTACCTTGTCTGCCCCCGAACGCATCTGTTGTCCGGATTTAAAAAAATATTTTTGATTCCATTACACATGGTGACAAAGTGTCACATCGCATGATTGGCGTGATCACGAGCTACACACCAATATCGGTTATCGGATTCAGCAATACACTCTCCAGCTGAGGCAGGCCCTGCGCTTCTTGTCTTGTACATGGTCCCTTTGCAATGTCTCTTGGGGATCACTCTCGTCTGACTAATCGCCGGAAAGTGGCGTGTATGGTCGTCCTTGCAGCTGCGGAAGCTGCAAGGTCCTATGCGTCTCGTTTTGACAAGGTGGCACACCATACATCAAGACTATCTGGGCAACAATGGATAGCCGAACTCTCCAATATAGACTTCGCAGAGGCATTTGAACTTTTTGTGGCAAACCAGGAATTTGCCAAAGCGTTCATGGGGCTCAAGAGCGATAACTTGCGCATGTCCGTACTTCGCCACAAGCTCATGAAGATAAGCGGAAAATAAAATAGAACCTCAGTCTGTAGTAGCAGTTATTCGCTTTGAAAAAAATGCAATGCTTGTTTAAAAAAATGTGTTTCCGCCGCACCGATAAATGTAATTGCCCTTCCTGGAACACCACACGGGACAGAGATTTAAACCAGCGGCGTCGCGATGGCTTACTTTCAGTGCCATTTCTCCACACACCAAAGAAAATGTCCGCGTCGACTCGAGAGCGCGTCGATCATCTGTACTGTGTCGTGTCGCCGTCTTCTGCTTGCCAGACTATTCGGGGTCTTTCGAACCACTCGCGACCCGGCATTTTTCCGGTCGGCTCATCTACATTCGTCGCCCTCTCTACTCTCCTTCAATATATTATTCCTTCATTCCACCTTTCCACTCCTTAGAACGCACTGTGTGCTTCCTTTCCTTCGCTTTCTCATATCGGACAGTCCGGAACCGACCTCACACCTCCACCCCCCAATTTGCCCCATCTAGCTTCTATTGACAAATTATAACGCGCGACAATTCTTTCCTGTCTTGCGCCGTTTACCCCACGCTCTTTCTTAAACATTTCTTCCTCTCCCCCGTTCTATCCTACCCCGCGGCCTGAGCCCCCCAATCTTGCACACCGTATCTCCCTCTATTCTCCCGAGTTGCGGTTCTGTAGATATATGTACGTTCTGCCACCAGCCAACCTCTCACACTTGTCAGATCTCCCAACTCATCCTCTTCCTATCGATGTCTCTCCAGGTTTACCCCTGCAGTACTCACGTAGTTGACGACCAAACACGATTACGTCGTCTCTTACCGTTCGTTGGTTCTCCGTTGCCTCTCTCACCTGTCCGTTGCTAACACTAAGGAGCAGAAAACTCAATTCTCGCATGGCCTTTTTTACATCCCCCGAACAGGAAGTTTATGAGCACCGTCTCAAGCGTTCCCCTTCACTTACGAGCGTACGCAATCGCTCTCGCCATCCATCCGGAGCACCTAAGTCTCCGCCACCGTCCCGCACCCATACGCACTCTCGTTTGCTGCCCACCTCGACATCCGATGATGTCTCAGCTCCACGCCTCCCGTCCGTCGTCATACCTTCACCGATTCCCAGCCCAGTGCCGGCCACTTTAAATGAGCCAGATCATAGTACGCAAACCAATTTATGCGTTTTTGACTCCCCGTTAACCCACCGGCTCTGCTTGGCGACTAAAGACTCAAAGTCGTCGCCAAAATTGCCGCGAGGTTCCGTGCCGCAGCACGTTGGCTCATTTCACTGCGATGGTTCCCGTCCATTGACGCCCCAAGTACCTCCTAGTGTGCTCGGCCCCGAACTTGGACAGCGACGACAGCATCTCGACACGTCGTCTTCACCTTCTCCATTACCATCGCACTCTAGAGGGGATTTCGACTCTGGCTCTCTATCCGACTCAGGCGTTACTTCGCGCACACCCCGCTCGCCTCGCCGTTCTAACCTTTCTGCACCTTCACCCCACAACGTGCACCTCTCGCCTCTGGTGGCGCGACATCACTCTCCGAGCTCCCCCAACCTTCCCATAGCCGGTTATTTCTCCGATGGCGACCGTTCACCGAGCCTCCTTCATCCCTCACGCCTTGACGTCAAGCGTCTTCTCAGCAAGCCCGCCGCACCGAGCGTCAACTCGACTCTTTCCATCACGTCCGGCTCGGAGTCTAATGCTCTCCCTCGCGCTCAGCCAAACTCTAATGAGGCATGGCCAAGCAAAACCAGGATGCAGGTTCACTTTCAACCCAGTGGTACCCCTCCGAAGGAGCCAACAGAGCCACTTCCAGCCTCGCCGTCGCCACCACCGTTAGTGCAGCCGCGGCAACGGAACCTTCTTAGAAAAAGGTCGGCCACTAAGCAGACTCGCGCCAGTGTGTCGGGTACTCTTCCAGGCAAGACGACAACGTCATCTGCGTTGCGACCCACAACCCGCTCTCCCGCCGCCGCTTCGTCGCGTAGTGAGTTCTCCACTACTACATTGCAGTTTGTGATCGCAAGCCGAGCCGCTGTCCCAGCCTCCGCACTTCCTCATGGTTCTTCGAGCAAGCTTACCCCTGCTGGCGCCATTGTACAAGCCTACAAAGAGCAGGACCTTCGCCGCGAGGCTCTTGCTGCGGCCGCCCGTTCCGAGAATCTATCAACTGTTGTCCCAGCAAGCGGGTCGCGGCTCGGTGTACCTGATACCCCAATGTCCAATGCGAGCGTGGTATCGACTGTTGGGAAGACAAAGCCGTATGGTACGGTATCTGAAAGTTCCCCTGACTGCATCGTCATCGTGGGTAGTGTCGAAGACAAGCCTTACGGCGCGGGTGATTGCAGCCCTGATGTACCGAGTTCTGGATCCCATTCGGCCTCTGCGAGTGTAAGTGCGGGCCAGCCGATCAGGTCACTTACAAGGAAAGTGTCGGCGCGCTTTCGACGTGGAAGGCCCGCCGTCTCCAGAGCCAGTGGCACACAGTCAGTCTATGGAGATGGGGACGACGAACATCTTCCTCTGAGTGGAGACCCCTCAAGTCGACACGAGCGTCTACGGTCTGCAAGCTATCCCAAGGTCAAGGGCAAACTCGACTCGCTTAGACTGTCCTTAGATCAGCGTAACGTGGCCGTTCCCAGTGGTGACTTAGATGAGTCCTTGGACGGGCATAGTCACTTCCCCATGCCAAGCGAGTCGACGCCGGACGTGGTGGGCTCCTCACCCGCCCACAGCAAAGGCAAGCAAAAACTGCAGGAGGTCGATACTGGCGCAGGTGGGCGGCTCTGGAGACTCGTCAAGCGTATCAGTGCTGGCGGCCTGCGCGAGCGCTTTCATATGACGGGTGCACCAGCGCCACCAGTGCCAGCCATTCCGCCGGACTTGGTACCATCGCGCGCGACACTTGACGTGAAGATGTCGATCACCCCAAACAGTACAAGCGGGTCTGGAGGCGCTGAGCCGGGGGGTGGTGGTGATCATGGGGGGCCCTACTACCGGTTACTTTATTGATCCACTCCCATCAACGAGTGCCATGTGGCCTAACATTGATAGCCGTCCGTTCATGGCATATGGTACCCCTTCAGGGATCCCCACCACACCGCAGGGTCCTGGTACGATCTCGCAACCAAGGCTCCCTAGCATTTCGTCATCGTCACCGCAATCTTCTGAGCCCACGTCTACGCACTTCTTCCGCTCACACTCCTCCCGTTCCTCGTTTTCCTCAATTTTTTGCGGCTCGCCGCCGCCGCCTCCGGTGTCAGCGCTTGCACAGAGTCCAAGCCCACGTACTCGTTCGCGGGCGAAGAGCAGTTCGTCGTCGCCGGCGCAGCGCCCCTCTTATGATGAATCGTCGCAGACCTTGAGTGTACGGACAAGGAAGCGCAGCTCACCAGATATACCGTCATTCTCCGTCTCGGCCGTCGTTAATAATTTCATCGTGCGCCGCCCTTCCCTCGCGCGGCATCAGCAACAACAGCACCAAAATGGGTCAGCACAGTCGATTACCACGCCGCATTCTGAAGAGACGAGTGCGCCTCCACCGCGCCCTCCGCGCAGTGAATTGCGCAATGCGGTAGGTCGGGACGAGCGTGTCTACCCTTTGATATCACCAGGACCGTCCGTGCAGAGCCATGACTCGCATAGTAGCAGCTCGACCGAGCGTGCAGGGTCAGTGTCAGCTTCTACGATCTCGGCCCATGCCGTTGCTGGTACTAATGCAAGTGCGAGCTCTGTCGCTCGAATGACGTTCCGTGAACTCGGAGGTACGCAACGACAGGCATGGACGTCGCAGGAGAAAGAGGACAAGTGGGATGACCTACTTGAAAAGAGCGCACAAGCTGGTGGAACGTTGCACCTTGGCGCGGAGGGTGGGGGTCTCCCTTCAGATAATATCCGGTTCTCATCGAGCACGCTCTCGTCGGAGCTGCCGTCGAGCCGCGGGACACAGAGATTTGATTGTTTGTAGATTATTTGTTCGTTGTTTGGTTATTTGTTTGAGCACATCCGATACCCCGGCATTCGGCATTATGATATATCAATTACAAATTATCCTGAGCTGAACCGAGACGGACCACGTCAGACTTTCTCTCGTCCTTGTCCTTGTCCTTCTTTCTCAAACCACTTCCTGTTCACTCTTGCAAACATGGGATCCGCTAACAGCACTATCCCCGCTGAACCTGTTGTCGCCGCCGTCGCCGTCGCAGGTGTACTTGGTTACGGTTACGTTCACTACGTCTATCCTTCACGCGCCGGTGGTACGGACACGGATGCAGATACGAACGCGAGCTTCTTGGGCTTGTCCAAGGGCTCTGTTTCTACGCTCCATGGGCAGAAAAAGCGCGGGAGAAAGCTGCAGCTCCCTGGAGACGCCACACTTAAGAATCTCGATTTTCTCGATTCGTCGGCAACGCCACTGGTGCCTGCGCCTGCGACGCGACAGAGGCAGCAGCAAACTGCGCCACAGTCTCAGGGAGAAGCCGTTCCTGGCGGGTTTGGAGGCGCGGACACGTCGGATGATGCACTTGGCGCGCCTCGGTCGCCGCCGCCGCTGCAGCAACAACAACAGCAACCCGAGCAGTCCGCGGGCGTTAAGAAACCAAGGAAGAAAAAGGGAAAGAAGACTGCGTCCGATCCTTCCTCCACCCCCGCGGATGCAGGAGCGACGCCCGCGCCAGGGGGCAAGGCCGAGAAGGCGCAGGCATCCGCGTCTGCTGCCGTTGCTATGGCGGATGCACAGGATGAGCGCTGGACTCGTGTCGAGGCGCGGAAGAAGAAGGCTATGCCTCCGCAGGACGGACTGAGCAAGCTGCAGACCACGGTGGCGGTGGCAGACGCCACGACGAGCGACGCAGTCACCACGTCTGTGACGGGCAACTCGTCACCAGT
This sequence comes from Lactarius psammicola, assembly GCA_025769895.1. Taxonomy (NCBI): domain Eukaryota; kingdom Fungi; phylum Basidiomycota; class Agaricomycetes; order Russulales; family Russulaceae; genus Lactarius; species Lactarius psammicola. The sequence goes on along the minus strand of WTXK01000007.1, from coordinate 233,804 downwards.
GACGGAACGCACGACGGAGGACGAACTGCCATCTGGAATTGATGAGTGCGTTGTGTATTGATTCCATTTTTCGTCAACGTCTGTTCTGACACTTCTGGCATGTCTTTTTGTAGGAGCGTACCGCCTCGTGTGGCACCTGTGCGCCCGTTGCCGGGCGAGCAGCCTGCGAAAGGGTTCGCATGGGAGGATTATGAGGGCGTGCAGGTTGATAGGGATGCGTCGAGCGAGGATGACGATGGTTGGGGCGTCGTCAGAAGCCGCCGACGTGGGTCTTCCATCCTCTGTGTCATCAAGTTCGCCAGCTGAATCATGCCCCATAGGACCTAACAAGACAGAGTCGGGATCCACTGTCACGACGACGGCGCCGCAGCCGCAGACGAAGAAGCAGCGCCAGAACGCGCAGAGACGCGAAGCGCTGAAGGAGGCGAAGCGAGAGCGGGACACGCAACAACAGGCTGCTTTCGTATCTCATAAGCGCGAACTCGAAGGTGCACGCAGGGTCGACCAGGCCGCCGCGTCGAAACGTACGGGGTCTCGCTACGATTCGCTGAACTTGCCTTGAAGTCTCATCAACATTGGAAAAAAAAAAAAAAAACTGGGACTTTTGGTGCGAAAACTACGGTATCCATCCCCCTTGTTATATATAATTTATCACTTTGGACTGCGCATTCATATGCATCTGGTTCCACCTTTTTTTGGTATTCTCCTTATGCTCTACTTAGTCTGTTACAGGGTCTCTTTTTGCTTTTACTTAGCTCCGATAGTCGCCGTTTATCCTGACGTATTCCTGTATATCCCATACACATCATCAATACACGCCTTGTCGTGTTAGTCGACATAAAGAACTCACGTAGCTAAAGTCGCACGTCCAGTACTTTGCGCTTTCTGAACCAAGGCCAAGCTCAACGCGCACCTCAAGATCCTCGGCGCTGAGAATCTCTTTGGCGCGTACTTCATCAACATTTTCGGGTTCACCGCTCACGAGTAAGGGAAGAACGGGAGAACCGTCAGTGGGGACAAATGACACATTCACTCGAGTTGGGTCGAGTGGCGCAGACAATGGAACAGACCCGGTGGCAGCCAAGACACGACCCCAGCTGACACAGATACTAATCAGTCGTCGAACGCAAAGGGAGAGGGACGGGAGGGTCGAGTCTCACTTGGCATCTTCGCCATAGAGGGCCGTCTTAACCAGCGCAGACGTTGAGATCCTCGACGCGATTTTATGTGCGTCTTCGTACGACGAAGCACCCTGGATAGGGCATTAACAATTTGAGAGGGGGTTCGCTCTTCGCCGCCCAACGCACCTCGACCGAAACTGTGACAAACTTGGTCGCGCCTTCGCCGTCCCGCACGACGAGCTGCGCGAGCTCCTGCATAAACTCCGTCAAGCCGTCCCGGAAGCACACGAACGCCGTCGGATCACGCTTCTCGTCAATCTCGCCTCGCGCGCCGCTTCCACCCTCCTCCTCCTCTGCAGCGCCATTAGCGAACAACACGACCGTGTCATTCGTCGACATGTCCCCGTCGACGCTGATCGCGTTGAACGAGCGCTGCACTGCATAGTCGAGAGCCGCTTGCAGCGCCGCGGGCGCGACGGGTGCATCTGTCGCGATGCACCCGAGCAGCGTCGCGTGCGGCGCCGCCACTGCGCCAGCCATGTCCGGGTGGATCATCCCTGCGCCCTTGTCAATGCCCGCGATGCGACACGTGCGCCCGTCACCGAGCGACAGCGTGCGCGCGCGGAGTTTCGGGAACGTGTCCGTCGTCATGAATGCACGCGCTGCCGCCTCCCACGCGGAGAAGCCGGACGCGAGGGTGTGCGCGAGCGCGCTGCGCGGCTGGAGCGCGGCGAGGATCTTGGAGATGGGGAGCGTCTGGCCGATGACGCCCGTGGACATGACGAGCGTTTCCGAGGAGGAAGGCGAGGACGAGGAGGATGGTGGGAGGAGGGCGTCAGTGGCGCGGGCCATCGCCCATGCGTCGGCGAGACCTTGTCTGCCCGTGACGGCGTTTGCACAGCCGCTGTTGACGACGAGGCCACGTGCACGCCCCGCGGTCTGCTTGAGGACGTCTTTGGAGACTACGACGGGGGCAGCTTGGAAGGCGTTGCGGGTGAAACTCGCTGCGGCCGCGGTCGGGCGTGAGGACGTCGAGAGGAGGATGGCGAGGTCGAGGACGGATGCGTCCTTTTTCACACCACTGTGTACACCGCCCAGCACGTAGCCACGAGGGAAGAGGTCATCGGGGATGGGCTTGTGTAGGTGCACTTTGGACGAGGCGGTTTTGGCGGTGAAAGTTGACGTTGTTGAGGCGAGCCGCTTCAATGCTGGGACCGATGACATGTCGTGTCGCTGGTGAGCTGTCCTTCAACACTGCTGCCACCTTTTGAATGGAAATGAAACGATAGCCGAGATAGAAGAAAGAACAAAAAAAATAAGTGTATTTTCCTTGACAAGGGATTTTGGGCTGAGGGTGTATAAATGTACAGTGAAGCCAAGTTCCCACAAAGTCGATCTCAGGAAGAGGTTATTCTGCCATTGCTCCGTTACTCGAACACTCCGAATGATTCGCGGCTGTCGAGTGCAGAATCCGAAATATCTGCGTCAATGGCAAAGAAACCGCATCTTCGTCTCGCACCGCATATACCCGTGATAGCGTGACGTGTTACATTTCTGTGACCTGTGACCGAAACTCTGAGAAGGTAATCACGGGCACTCGCCGACAGACAAACCGACATACTTAGACGATAGCCAGCGGACGAACTTCAAGACATAAAATGGGATCGACACGGTATGTACACCTTCTGGTCATTCTATTCTTGTCGTCTGGCCACGGTACCACGGTGGATGTTGTGTAGGAAGTGGTGGATGGACTCTGTTGGGTCGCGATGACGTCTCTGGCCATCTCCTTCTTCGACTACTTACAGGACGTTATTGCGAGAGCTGATACTTGTTCCAGACTCTACAGCAAAGGGCGCGTACTCGGTCATAAGCGCGGGAAGCGCAACACCCGTCCCAACACCTCCCTCCTTCAGATCGAGGGTGTCGCGAACAAGGAGGATGCTCAGTTCTACCTCGGAAAGGTTCGCACTTGGTGCATCCCCTACGCTTGATCCTTTTTGTTGAATTCGTATAGCGTGTAGCCTATGTATACCGTGCCAAGCGGGAAATTGCAGGGTCAAAGGTTCGCGTCATCTGGGGGTAAGTTTTATGCCCCTTATCATCCCGACTCATTGTTCATTGATCGTGCAGACGCGTAACCCGCCCCCACGGCAACAACGGTGTTGTCAAGTCAAAATTCAGGTCCAACTTGCCTCCACACGCATTCGGCGCGAGCGTCCGCATCGTGCGTCTTCTGCTGTTTTGACTTTGACTTTGATCTCTATGCTCATGTTCTGCAGATGCTGTACCCTTCGAATATCTGAATACTGTACACTTGTCACATTACCACACTGCTCTATTGCAATATGACATGCCACCATGATCAGCATGCGCTCTACTGCGTGAATGCATGGGCTTTTTTCGAGCGATTCGTCGATCGGTGTAGTCATTAGGGAAGTACAGGTGCCAGTGCTTGATGACTCGGATCTACCGGATGCCGTAGTGTAGTGGATGTTAGGCTACAGCGTACAAGAAACGTCTGCCCCTCTACGAAGTACCCTGCGACATGACAATGTCGGGAGTAGTTGCCACCGCGCGTCTATCGTCCCTACCTAGCCCAGCCGCCAGCTCGGATTCTTCAATTGTATACGCTGGTTCTTTAAGGGCTTTGCATCGTCGTTTATGAACTTTACTCTTCCAATGCGACCGTAGCGCAGAATCTGTCTCGTAGTATCTGAAGGATGCGGATCCTGCATTCAATACTGAGCAACGACACAAGATTGGATACGAACTTTGCGCATTCCACACAATAATGTTGTGCAAGACCTGGTTTTTCGTAATCTAGCTCCTGCGCCTCCAGCTTCGCCCGATTCTATAAAGGAGTTCACATCAGAAGAGCACAGAGTCGGATATATGCCGCAAACCTTCGGGTCTAAGTCGATAAGCTGTATCTGATCTAAATCTTTTGTGCGTGCCTACGAAGCAGAGAGAAAGAGCTCATCAGCACAGATGTACGGTGGTGGGATATCGGCGACAACGAAACTCACTCTTGTACGACCAGCACGATGCACATCTCGTTGTGCTTTGTGTGTTCGTGACCTACGGAGGCGGCCCATATTACTAGTAGTTTTGTGTAAGGAGTGCGGCGTGTTTGCCGGGCGCCCGTGGGCCGTAGCGGTCAGACGGCCGATTCAAGATTCCACACTCACGACGTCTGACGCCGAACAATTTGCAACGCCTGACGTGATATCCGCGTACCCAACCTCTTATTTTCTCTAAAAACGCATGCGAATCTTGTCCTGGAATTTAGTGCGTGTCTCCGTTCTTGCTCGCCCTCCGCTCACAAGATGCCCCTCTTGCACAAGCTCTGACGCGTCCTGGACTAGAACGGCGTTCGAACAATACCTCAGTATCATCCGTGAGTGTCCCCACACGCCTTCGATGGGCCATAATCAAAATTCATGTGTGTGCAGATGGAACGCTTTCAAGAACTGGGATGCCATTCTAAAGGAGCTTCAAGCAGACATAATCTGTTTTCAAGGTACTGACACCATCCTATTCCATCCACGCGCGTGTGTTCACCCCACCATGTCGTTCAGAGATGAAGAGCAGTCGCGCAACCATTGGCCGTGACGTCGCTTTCCTGGACTCTTTCGATTCGTTCTTCTCGTTCCCGGACTCGAAAGGGGGTTACAGCGGCGTCGCGGTTTATACTGCCTCGCGTACAGCAACCCCGCTCAAAGCCGAGGAAGGACTGTCTGGCCGTCTTCAGCAGAAACCACCCCAGAGTCCAGAAGAACGTGTTTCAAGGTCCTATCCCGCCGCTCACGAACTTGAGCTCGTCCCCGATGACGACGGACAGACACCGTACGACCTTCTCTCGCTTGATCTCGAGGGTCGCGCGCTCGTGCTCGACTTTGGCCTGTTCGTGTTGATTAATCTCTACTGTCCGAATGAGGGATCCGACGCGCGATTTCCGTACAAGATGAACTACCATTTAATGCTCCAGGAGCGCGTGAAGGGTCTAATAGCAGAAGGGCGAGAAGTAGTCGTAGTCGGTGACCTCAACGTGTGCGCGGCTCCGATCGACCATTGCGATGGACACCTGCCCAGCAACGCCTCCACCTTCTGGGATCACCCAGCACGAGTGTGGATGCGCGACTGGCTCACACCGCATGGGCCTCTGGTCGACGTGCTACGATTGTTCTGGCCGGACCGCAAGGGGATGTATACCTGTACGTTTCTCCCGCTCCCTAAGGGGGCGATTGTCGTTGAATAACGGGACGCTGCGCCACAGGCTGGAATACGAAGATCAGCGCACGCGAAACAAACTACGGCACGCGTATCGACTACGTGCTCGTCACGCCGGGATTACTCCCTTGGATCAAGGCCAGCGATATCCAGCCGTCCATCAAGGGCTCAGACCACTGTCCTGTGTTCGTCGATTTTCACGACGAGATTACCACCGACGCCGGCGAAAAGCTCGTGCTGCGCGATTTGATGCACATGCGCGAGGACGCTGCGAAGCGCGAGCCGCCAAGGCTCGCGGCCAAGTACTGGCCTGAGTTTCAGGGAAAACAGATGCTCGTGTCGAGCTTCTTCACGAAGCGCGGGGCGGAGACGAAGGCTCTGCCCGCGACCGCACCCACGTCTACGCGGTCTGCACTAACGACTGCCTCCGATCTCTTGGATGTGCCGGACACGCAGCTTCCATCACCACCCTTGTCTGTAATAGGACCACCTTCTGCATCACAAGTCCCGCCAGCATCCTCGTCAACTCAACCCGCTACGGAGCCCTCACCCCCATCGCCGTCCCTAACGCCGCACCCCTCCAGCCAAGCTTCAACTAAGCCGACGCAGGCGTCTCACCCATCGCGCAGGCGTCCACGCGCGGACGGTTCCACCGCCGCGGAAACGTCGAAATCGAAAAAGCTCAGAACGGGGCAGTCGAAGCTCTCGTCCTTCTTCAGCAAGCCATCATCGTCCACTGCTCCAAAGGTGTCTCAGTCTGCTGCTCCGCCTGAGATCGTCGACCTCTGCGAGGATGGCGAAGAGGAAATGCCCTGGGAGACGCCATTACCCACCATCACGTCGGAGATACGCCCTCCCCCCGACACCGCCGCCGGCGCTAGCCAAGGCAAGGAAATCGAGAGCAACACGAAACGCGCGGCGTCCTGGTCTGCGCTCTTCACGCCCGTTCCGCCGCCACTCTGTACGGTCCACGGCGAGCCGGCAAAAGTGTACCGCGTGAACAAGCCCGGTCCGAATAAGGGCAGGTCGTTCTATCTCTGTGCGCGGCCGGTCGGACCTGGGTACGACAAGGGCCGCAGCGAGAGGCTACGGGAGGAGGTTGACCACCAGTACAAATGCAATTTCTTCAAGTGGGCGAGCGATGTTAAGCGAGAGGCCAATGCTGAAAGAGGCGCGGCAGGCGGACCTACAGCATGACAAACGGAGGGAGGCTAGAGGACGTGTGAGCGTCACTTTTTTGCTATTTGTTTGTATCGTTATACTCTGTATATAATATATATGCGGTATTCGTGATTGCTACCCTTAATGAGAATAATCCCGGGGGTGAGCTGGGGAGAGAAGGTCATCAAAGGTTATAGGTGCGAGACTTGCTCAGCTGGAAAGTGCGGTAGAAGTAATAGACAAGAGCGACGTGGTGCTAATTTGACAGAAAACAAAGGTCCACTGCGACGAACATGGGTTACATTTATATCGTGTTCACGAAGTACTCTTGACTTGTTTCTTGGCGGTCCCGACATGTGTGTTGTTGACCTATTTGGCAGACAGTAAGTTATCAGTGGCGTATCTTTATTGACAATCAAAGTGCTCGCCTTGGTAGCAAAACGCAGTGAGCAGAGGGACTCGTTGAGGTGAGCCGCCATAGGCGAGAGATTTAAGAACATCTGCGCAGGTTTTAGCGTCCGTCGCACTCCTCGACCATGTGGTACCGTACTCACCAATGTCTTAGAATTTCCACTTAGAGAGTTTTGCAACAGATACGTCAGCTGCGCAACATAAGCGTCAGCGTTCTATCCTATAGCCGGATATGACAAACGGCATTCGTCACCTTCGAATTCCGATACGGTATGTGCTTGTCACTCTTGTCGCTCTTCTCTCCCAGAGCGGCGATGACATCACCCAGTGCGCTCAGGCTCTTGTTAATGTTCTGCGTCTCCCGCAACCTGTCCTTGTTTTTGCCCGCGCCGCTCGCATTCAGCCGCTCGCTTCCGGCAAGGTCAACCAGGTTCAGCGCGCCCTCGCACGTTTGTCCGGTATGCGTGTTGGTGCCGCGGATACGCAGTGTGAACACCGAGTGCGAGCGCGACGAGCGCTCGTTCATAAGCGTCGCCGCAACCGTGCGCCGCGAATTTGCCAGCGCAAGGAGAGTGCGAACCTGAGCGGGCGAGCATAGTTGTTGCACCACGACATCGGTGACGCGGGTCGAGCCTTTCTCGTGCTTGATCTCGTGCTTCTTCTTGTCGAACTCGCCCTTTCCAAGGAGGTCGTTGATGGTTTCGTTATACTGGCCGTCGCGTTGTGAGATCCCGGAACGAGCGGGGAAGGGCGGAAACGGAAGCTACATACGATTTCAAGGAATTGGCCCTCGAGAGTATATTCCCATCCTTTGCTCTTCAGCTCTTCGGTGACTTGGAAAACTTGCTCCACAGCGCGGGGTATCATACCCACCGTCTCGTTTGTCTGCGCGACCGAGTTTTGCGGTCGGCATTGTGGCACTGTGCGTGAAGGGCACTCACCGAGCCTCCTTCCATCGTGAAGGACTTGCCAGAACCCGTCTGGCCATATGCGAAAATACAGACATTATAACCATCCGTGCAGCTTTGTGCAAGTTGTGATATCTCTTCGAAAACTTCCTCTTGTGTGCATTGAGGTTCAAACACCTGTGGGACCTTAGCACTACGGTTCGGAGCACGAGGGAAACCGCAGGGGCATTACCCGGTCGAAGCTGAAGTTCCAAGTCTCTTTCCGTTCCTGGCCCGTTGCGCTCTCACTCGTGGAGTTGAGGACGATCTCGTGATGGTCTCTCGTGTCTGGGAACGACATATTTGCCAACGCTTCCTTCCGCGCCTTCTCGTCATTTGGACACGAGAGATCTGACGACAACAGTGGTCGCACACGCGCGAAGACACGAATGTTGCCCTTGAGCTCCTGCACCATATTGTGCAGCCGCCGGCGCACCATCTCCGCCTCGCGTGCTTCTGCCTCGAGTTCGTCGATGCGCTGCTGCGCCACTTCGAGGTCAACCCGCAGCGACGACACAGTCCCAGCGGTCCCATCGTTGGCTGTGCGAAGAGCGGCGAGCTGTGCCTGCAGGGTAGAGTTCTCTGCCTGTAGCGAGATCTGCGCGGCGCCTTGCTGTGCAAGGGTTTCTTTGAGCGATGCGGAAGCGCTGCGCTCGCGCTCGAGGTCCTCACGCGTGGTAGCGAGATCGGCACTGACGTCGTGGAGTTCGCGATCGCGGCGACGGGCTTCTGCTTCGAGCTCGAGGAGCTCCCGTGCGTGCCATTTGCGCAGGGCCTCGAGCTCATCGGTTTGGGGTATCAGCTCCCGCCTCTGACTGAGCTCTTGTGTGCGCGCAGCGGAGAGGTGGCGAGTGAGGGAGAGTTGTCCTGCCTGCAGCGATGCGACCTTTGTTCGCTCTGCATCCATATCCGCACTTAATTTCGCGTTGTCAACCATCCGCAAGTTCACAGTAGACTGTTGCGCTTGGCCCTGGAATGGTTCGAAAGCGGAAGTTATCTATCCCGATGCCGGTAAAAGTCGCCGTTTTGTGTGGTCCAGATAGTGTTCGTGCACCAGCAGCTCGAGGAGCGGCCGTTGGCTGAGAAACATGTCTGGGAGCTGCTGATTTGGGTGGAGCACTAGTTGCACGAGTAGGCCGCGTAGTGATGGAAGTTGGTGGGGGACCAGACAATACAGGTGGGCGTGGCTTGGTTAGGGGTGGCGGTCCAATTCCCAATCCGCGGGTAACGCCAACATTCATAGCAGACATGTTTTGTCTTAGAGGCCTTGTAGGTCGCCCACTACCTGCTTCAGGCAATGGTAGGGAGTTTGGACGGGTGTACGGAATCTTGTTCATCGTCGCTGAGAATTTTGCGTTTGAGAGACGTTATGGGGGCCAGCGACGAGGAGAACGAGGCCGGCATACTGAGCGGTTTGTCGCGGTCGAGTTGGGCGTCGCGCGTTGCGTTCAAGACGCGTCAATCACGTGATGGCAATTATATAGGGCGGCTAGATACTAATTCTACTTCCTACGTCTGAAGCGTCGAGAGCAACCCTTTCCAAACAAAGTCCCGTGGATTCCCTCCAGACTCCGTATATTTTGCCAAGAAGAATTCGTCGCTGCCCGCTGGGGAATGGTCAATGTCAATTCCATCTGGAAGCGGTATCCCAACTCACGAGTATGGAACGACTTGTTCTTGTTCCAGATTCCAAATAATGACGCTGCTTCATTTACATTCAGCTTCTCGGGAACCTTCAAAACTCGAATGCCTTTCGTAAAAGTTGGGATTTCGGGTGCAATTTTGAGATACGGTGATGGTTGAAGCCATGATTGTAAGCCCAGAGCGTGACGTAACTCTTGTGAGAGACCGTAAGTTTTGTCCGATAGAGATAATGCTCCAACGACCGCGCCGCGGGCCTTTGTCACCGAAGATCCTCAGTTCGTTTCAACAACACGAGTGTTTCAAATCGCTTACAAATGTCTTGCGGCCGCTAGCATAATCAAGAATGAGGCGAGGCATGGACAAGTGCCACGCGCGAATGGTCTCGAAGTGCGGGGTCTTGTACGCTGTCTTCGTGAAAAGCGCTTGGAAGTCATCGACGGCAAGTAGGACAGGTATTCTGTGGCAAATTCCTGGCCGTCCTTCTCAAAGAAGAACGAGGGATCAGACTCACCTCGTCTGCTTTCCGAGTGCTTCGATAAGCGTAGTCAAAACAGCAGGCGCGGTGGTCTGATCTTTGAGACCAACGTCGATCAAGTTGAGAAGCGGTGTGCCCTCGGGAAGTGATAAACCGTCATGTAGGTCGATCTTTTCCTCCGTGACCAGCGAGCCCAGAGCGTGTTCGTTGACAGTGCGGAAGCGTTGGAGTGTTTGTTGGGCAAAAATAGGTTGGAGATAGGTCCGTGTATGTAGGTCGTATGAATACGGCGTGGATGAATTCACAAGTTTGATAGCTTCAAAAATCTGAGTGCACCCAACCCGTCTAGGATCAATTGGACTCACCACGAGGAATGTACATCACCAACCAGCCTGCGGATGCGGCATACTCTACACCTTGTATCAGCAAAAAACTTTTGCCGCAGCCTGCAGAACCAGCTACGAGGGAAGTGGGGTGAGTTAGTACTCATATGATGTACTCGGACGGCGGAACTGACACAAGACAAATCTGTTCTTCTGACTCGACTCCTGGCTCGCCGTCTGTAGCCGATCCACTAATTTTATCGTCACGTCACGCACGACCGACGCGGCCTTTGACAGAATGCGAAACTGCAGAAGGGTATTCAGACGAGAAACAGATGGTGTAGAAAGGTACTCACATCCAAGAGGACATTGCGCGGCACGCCAAAGACTCGAACCGCATCGTTCTCCGGCAACGGGAAAGCCATGGCTTTTCCTGAGTTTCCTTCCGTTAGGTCCTCCTATACACTCTGTCAGAGACGGACATTAACACACGGTTGCAAAGCCCATGAACAAACCGCATTGAATTCAGGCAGTGCAAGCTCATCTAGACGCTGGCTTTGGAATAACTCGTGCTTGAGCTGGGCAGCAGGGAGTGGTATGAAGGCCTATGAAAGGGTTCACAAATTCGGGAATGCGTCTCCCTTTGCTGACAATGGCTACGCACCCCAGGAGATTTGTTATTCCGCATAGCCTCAAGGCGTTTCTGCTTCTTTGTTAGCTTCTGACCTCTACCCCCCTTGAACCCCTGGGCTAAGTAAGTTTCGTAAGGCTTAGTTCCACACCGCGAAATGCTAGCGAAGCAACGTACCATGCTGCTTGACAGCGACGCCCTTCGCCTTAGCTGCGTAAGAACGGACCTGTAAGTGTGAGCCAGCTTCCCTAAGAGCATTCACAGACGCCCGCGACCACGCAGTCGCTGCGAGGAAAGACATTCAGGGACGTGCTCGGAGCAAAAGATTCCAATGACACTGAGGTCACGTCGTCGCTCGCTCGTTTTCGGGATTGCGCGTCCACGTGACTTCAAGCGCGCTTGTGCGACCGACGGCGACCTGGATTAACGCGTCTTTTCATCACCCCTAGCAATGACGCAGCCAGATAGACAGCCCCGCTCTGGACTTGCCACCATTAGGCGCGACTTCTCATCCAATAAAACGGTCGACTCATCTCCTGCGCCTTCACTTTCCGCTCCCAAGCGGTCGACACTCTCAGATTCACTTAGGAAAGCGATTCACGATGGCGTCGCCAGCCGCGAGGCTGAGAAAGCTTCCCATGTAACGTCACTGAGTTCACAGAAGCGCACTCTTTCGGTAGATGTCGCGCCTCAACCCAAAAAGCGCCGGCTTCCTAGTTCTTGGACCGACTCTGAGCAATCATCCGCGGCGTCTCCCTGTGGATCTTCTCAGTCATCGCTATTTTCCACAGCTAGTGCTCTTAGATCTGATTCCACGCTCCACGATGAGCACGAATCTCCGGCTATTCCTGTTCGGCCCTCGAAGCCCGTACAAATGCCTGACATCCAACTGAGTTACGAGCAAAAACGAGTTCTGGAGCTGGTTAAGCAGAAGAAAAACGTTTTCTACACGGGAAGTGCAGGTGTGTCATCAATTTCTTGACTACTTTCCACTGCCAAAGCTCCGGTTTGTGAGCATTTGTCTCCTGCACTGGTGATAAGGAGGTGGCGACCATCGGTTTTGGAGTGGCTCTCTGCTATTTTGAGCAGCGCTGACTTATCGCTAGGAACGGGCAAGTCTGTTCTCCTACGCGAAATTATCAAGACTCTCCGCAAGGAATATGTAAGAACACCAGACGCCGTGGCCGTGACTGCTTCTACCGGTGATTAGGTTCTCTATGCATTATTCTTGTGGTGCTAAGGCGCATATATAGGCATCGCCGCTTGCAACATTGGTGGTGTGACAATCCATTCATTCGCAGGGATTGGCTTGGGCATCGAGAGTGTTGAGGACCTTGTCAAAAAGATCGAGAAGAACAGAAAGGCTAGTTCAAGGTGGAACCGGGCCAAAGTCCTCATCATTGATGAAGGTTAGCGCATCATGTTTTTGCGGAGCGTGTATGTGATAGCTCCGATAAGTCTCTATGGTCGACAGCGAGTTGTTTGATAAACTGGCTAGAATCGGGGGTGCCATCAGGAAGAATAAGACCGAACCCTTTGGGGGCATTCAGGTGATGTCCCTTAATGTTCTTGGTGACCCTTGGGGCTGATGAGACTTCTCAGGTCGTCATCACAGGCGACTTCTTTCAGCTTCCGCCTGTAAGCAAAGGAAATAAGCCGATGCGTTTTGCTTTCGAAGCTGTCGCTTGGAAGCAGGCAATTACAAGGGCAATCAGACTCACAAAAGTCTTTCGACAAAAAGATGAAGGTGAGCACCTGGGTTTATATGGCCCTAACTAGTTGGTTGAGGGAGTGCAGAGTTCGTCAATATGCTCAATGAAATGCGGTTTGGGACGTTGTCTCAAAGGTCGATTGCAAGATTCCGGCAATTGTCCAGAGAAATCATATATGAAGATAGTATCGGACCAACTGAGCTGTGAGCTGAAGTGTCTCGTACTGGCCGTGGTCCTAATCCACAGCTCCATTTCAGTTTTCCGCGCCGTCAAGACGTAGATAACTCCAACAATCTACGTCTGAGTCGCCTTCGCGGCGAGAGCAAAACGTTTTATGCCAAGGACGGCGGTGTTGCCGGTGACGAGCAACGGAAAAAACTTCTCGACAATTGTATGGCCCAAGAAGTGTTGCATCTTACTATCGGCGCCCAAGTCATGCTCATTAAGAACGTTGACGAGACACTTGTCAATGGGAGCATGGGCATCGTCGTGGCGTTCGAAGCACCCCTCACATTTGCCAAGGACTCCGAAATCTCCTCCGTGGAAGAGGTCACTACAGGGACACGGGCTGTCAAGACGCTATCACTCGACGAGGCAAGAAAGAAGAGACCAGTAGTCAACTTCACCACCCCCGGAGGCTTCACACGTCAGGTGATGCTCGAACCGGAAACGTGGAAAGTAGAGCTACCAAGTGGTGAAATTCAGGCATCACGGACGCAGGTGTGCTCGCTCTGATCACACGAATCCCTCATACGTTGATCGCGGCCCCGTAGTATCCTCTCATCCTGTCATGGGCTATGTCCATACATAAATCACAGGGTCAGACACTCGAAAGGGTAAAGGTAGACCTCGCTAGAGTCTTCGAGAAAGGTATGGACACAATTCAATAGCTCCTTTTACGTGTGTTGATTGTGCTTTTTAGGTCAAGCCTACGTAGCCCTTTCTCGTGCTACCTCTCTTGATGGTTTGCAGGTCCTGAATTTCGACCCCAGCAAGGCAAGAAAGTCGATATTTTTCTCTCTCATTCTGCTTATCATGTTGCCCAGGTACTTGTAGACACAAAGGTCAAACTGTGGAGTGCGGGTTTAGAGACGCTTGGTGAACCAATTTCCAAGCCAATTTCAGTCGAGGATTCGGAGGATTCGAACTCGGATGAAGACATTATACTACTTTGAGCTTTGAACGCACTTCAGCCAGTTTTCTGCTCGCTTTTTCTCACCTGCTCAATGCCACGACGCAAAGGAACAGGTGATCTTTTCATTATCGCGCATACCCTTGTATTCTTATCGACATCCTTGCACGCCTATAATTGTGTACATTATTTCATCGTTTGTCAAAATTTCCTTTACTCACTGCCGGCCAACTTTCAAGCCATGCCGATATGGCGTCTGCTGCTGTCCACAAGCGCCACTGACGCCACGGACCGCACTTTCCGAATGACTTGGACCCTCACTTGATTCTTCAACTCTATCTTGAAGATCCATGAATCGATCAGATGACCCAGCAGAGCTTGCCAGCATAGTCTCTTATCATCGATCACCATGTCTGAACCTCTCTTTCTCGGGCTTGATCTCTCAACTCAGCAGCTAAAGGCGCTCCTCATCAATGAAAAGGCTACAGTTGTGCATGACTTCGCAGTAGGCTATGACAAGGACTTACCGCACTATGAGACCACGAACGGCGCCAAACATGGCCCAGGGGATGGTCAAGTCACGTCCCCAGTGGCAATGTGGGTCGAGGCACTCGACCTAATCCTACAGCACATGAGAGATGCAGGTGTCGACTTTAGCCGGATCCGCGCCGTCTCTGGTGCAGGTCAGGTACGTCCGTCACATGTTTCCCTGAATGATCTTGAACCTGCTTGTCGCGCTACTGTAGCAACACGGCTCCGTCTATTGGTCAAAATCTGCAGCGGATGCTCTCGCTTCACTGGAATCCTTCAAAGTCGTTGCTCTCGCAACTCAACCCAAACGCATTCTCTATCCACGACTCACCCATTTGGCAAGACTCGTCCACGACAAGGGAGTGCCGCGAACTGGAGGAAGCCATAGGTGGTCCCCAAGCACTGGCCGACCTCACGGGCAGCCGAGCGTACGAGCGTTTCACGGGGACGCAGATCAAGAAGGTATGTCGCTCCTGTTTACTCATATACATCTGGTCTATACGAGACTCGTCTCTAGATTCGAAAAGATAGACCCAGTGACTATGGGGCAACCTCTAGAATATCGCTTGTCTCTTCATTCCTACCTTCACTTTTTCTCGGCTTCATTGCTCCCATCGAAGTTTCGGACGCGAGTGGTATGAACTTGATGGATGTCGCGTCCTGTAGATGGGATGAACGCCTTCTTCATGCATGCGGAGGACCTGAGTTGCGAGAAAAAATCGGTCCGGAACCTGTGCTCGGCGGTACAGCCCTGGGCAAGGTAGCAATCTGGTGGGTCAACCGATGGGGTTTCGACCCAGGTAAATGGCATTCCTGGCCTACTACTTGGAAAGTGTAAAGTTAAACACCGAGCTTTAGATTGTCTTGTCACCTCTTTCACTGGAGATAACCCAGCGACGATGGTGGCATTGTCGACTCCTGGTGACGCCGTGCTCTCACTTGGGACGTCGACTACCTTTCTTCTCGCAATTTCACCCTCCGATATACCACCCGCCCGCTTCACTACGTCCCACCTCCTCGCGCATCCGACCACCACTGACGCTCACATTGCGATGCTGTGTTACAAAAACGGTGCTCTTGCGCGTGAAAAAGTCCGTGACGAACACGCAGGCAGAGACTGGGCGCGCTTCAACGAGCTGGTAATAGCCACGCCACCTGGGAACAATGGCTTCTGGGGCTTGTACTTCCCGCTTCCTGAGATCATTCCGCCCAACGTTGTTGGCAACTTCTACTTTGAAACCCAAGACGGCACGGCAACACCTACTCAAGTCGGGGCGTTGCCGGCAACAGCACACCCGCGTGCGATCCTTGAGTCACAATTACTCTCTATTAGGGCACGCGTGACAGCTATACTGCACCAAGATGCACCACAACTGCGGCGTCTTGTGCTGACGGGAGGTGCCTCGACAAACCCTACGATTCGCCAATTGTCTGCAAATCTGTTTGGCATCCCCGCTTATGTTGCCGAGGATACGTCTGAAGCCGCCGCTACTGGCGGTGCGCTGCTCGCGCGCTACGCTTGGTGGAAGAGCAAAGGCGGGACTTGCGATTCATTTGAAAAGATGCGAGCTGGCGATGTCGAACGGATGAAGCTTGTCGCGGAGCCCTGATGAGAAGGATCACGAAGGTATATGATGGATTAGTTAAAACATATTCGCTTTGCGAGAACTTTGTAGTAAATGCGTGCAACAGAGTAGGATGAAATCAGTGTAACTCGTAATGCCAGTGGAAGGTGTAGTAATGGTTATCAAGTTGACGCACGGTCCGGCGCGGTTTGTGAATTCTTCCGCTCACCATTCAACCCGCTTTCCATTGGGGTGCTCACACTGGCACTTCGTCTCTTGCTCCGAGCCGCCTCCCTGACAACTAAAGGCCCCACCATCTTAGTTGCGAACAGGTCACAAATAGTTGGAATGACCGAGGATTCGGGGGCACCGACATCAAGTTCTGCGAAGCACCGCTGCGATGAGGATGCAGCACAGGGCAGTCCCAAACGCGTCAGAGTAGATACACAATCAAGTATAGACGTCAATACTCCCAACCCGAGGTCAGACGTCCTCCAGGGCGACAAGAAACCCCCAAAGCGACGTGACGCAGCAGGATATCCGAAATCGCGTCATGGAAAGGAGAAGGATAACAAGAATGTGGGGCGCCGACGCCGTAACCGTTCGGATGTAGGCGAAACGCGCACAGGTGCCTCTGAGACCGACCCCCGAGATTCATCAGAGAAGTCGCCTCGTCTGCCGAAACGCCAGTCTGCGATCCTGCTCGGTTTTTGCGGGATAGGGTGCGCAGGTATGCAGATGTTGGTGTCGTGCTCTACCGTATCCGTGTACCCGATCTTGACAAATGCGTTTGTAGCCAGCCAAATACGCGTACGATCGAAGGAGTGCTATTCGATGCGCTCGTGCGAGTCGGTGCGGTGTCATCAGATAATGCAAACGACCCCACGAAAGTTGGCCTCGGACGTGCGGCTCGTACGGATGCAGGCGTACACGCAGCAGGAAATCTTGTATCCCTCAAGTTGATAACACAAATTCCAGGCGTTCCGGATGTAGTTGAGGCGGTCAACGAGCTTCTCCCGCCTGAGATCCGCGTTTGGGGCATTACCCGCGTGCAGAATTCATTCAACGCCCGAACGTGGGTGTCTCTCCCTTC
This sequence comes from Lactarius psammicola, assembly GCA_025769895.1. Classification (NCBI taxonomy): domain Eukaryota; kingdom Fungi; phylum Basidiomycota; class Agaricomycetes; order Russulales; family Russulaceae; genus Lactarius; species Lactarius psammicola. Next base: position 216,825 of record WTXK01000007.1, on the reverse strand, counting down.
CAACCGCGTGCCCAACTTTATCTTGAGAATTTATAGATTTTGCGATAGTCGCAGATATACTTACTTCTTTCCGTCCTACCTCCTTATACCGCCGAAGCCTGGCAGTGGACTGTACGAAACCCTCCACCGTCAGGTAGTCCCGTTGTCGAGCACATCACCTCCGGCCACCACCTGCCCATCACCCGATACCGTCCATCCTTTCTGGGCAGACTCTGCCCCTGTATCATCGAAGGATGATGATTTACAAAGGAAGCGTCGTTGGCGCGCTGGAACAGAGGACATTCAGAGACTACGGGAGATCGCTCAGAAGTTCGAGGGCACTCGCAACTTCTACAATTTCACCGTAGGCCGTGAATTCAGTGATAGGAGTACTCAAAGGCATATGAAGAAGATTGAAGTTAGTTTCTTGTTACAGGGACTGCAGGGGTTAATAACACAACAGATTGCCGACCCAGTTGTCTATGGCAGTACAGAGTGGATCAGCGTCATGTTTCACGGCCAGAGCTTCATGCTTCACCAGGTACTCGGTCGTTACGAATAGTTGTTTCTCCGCTTACCCTCTTGTCAGATTGTGCGTGCGCAGAGCAAAAGTCGTCGCTTTCCACACTCATAGTGCTTTGCCTCACAGCGCAAAATGGTTTCTGCATTAGTCTTATGCTGCCGCACATGCACACCCCCGCAGGTCATCGAAGAAGTGCGTTATCCTGCATCCTTTTAGGTGTCACCATAGGTCTGATACATCGAACTCCAAGCTGTACGGACCACGACAAGTTTTCATCCCCAAGGTACCGGCTCTCGGCCTCCTGCTTGAGTACCCAATCTTCGAGTCGTACAACCGAAAGATCGAGAGCGTAAACGAAAACTTGTCGCCAGAAGACCCAGAGTTTCGTCCTCCGATCGACTTCGAGATCCATCGCGAGGCAATTGAAAAGCTCAAGCAGACGCACATATACGATCGGATGCGAGAGACTGAAGACCGCAGGGCTGTGTAGGTGTCATTGTAAGTGCCGTACGGTATGCTTTGACATGAGCACCTAGATTCGACGCTTGGGTGCGCTCGGTTGACGCGTATTCCGGCGACGACCTTCTCTACCTTAACCCGAGAGGTATCATCCCTACCGCGGCGGTGCTCAAGAAAAGTGAATGGAGAAAGAACCCATTTCGAGAGAAGAAGCGCTTCGACGCGACAGATTTCCCAGCAATCAGTAAGACTGAAGTGGATGAACAGGAAGAAGATGAGGAAGAGCAGGGTACTACAATGGATAAGGCAGAGTTAGTGGACATGGAAGGCTGATAGAGGAGTATAATCTATGTACGACGCTCGTAAGTATCTATGGTACGGCGACTTTTTACTCACCATCGTCCCTGTGATTCTATTCCATCTCAAAATTCGGAAGGCTGTCAGAATCTGCGCAGGCCAGCTATTTCAGATGGCCTCAGTTACCTTCACGCCCTGCCGAAGTCATAGTTTCTGATACGGACTCGGTGCATAAATTGGTATGAGAGTGTAACTATGGTGCACACCCCCACATTCATCAAGATATTCTGAGAGAGAGAATAGAGGTCGGCTACCGTAAAGAACGACCCAAATCTGGACTACGCTCAACTTAAAGTAGGTATCATGATGCGGTTACCCACTGGCATACACCCGAACCGTCACACACTACTACTACCATCAGCCCCAAAACATTCTCCTTTCATACGTACTAAACTCTCTTGCATAGATAGTATGGCCACTGTACAAGATGCGGAGCACCAGAAAATGTCCCTCAATTCGTGCGTAGATGGCCATTGAATTTGATCAATGATTTTCCTGATATGTGACCCACTGCTCCAGTTCGGGTCCCTCAGCATCACAAAGCGCAGGAAGAGGGTGCAGCAATCCCTGCTTTTCTGTAGCGATGTTTACTCACGAACTGTCCTTTGACAGCGCTCAAATCGCCGAATCCCAGGGAAGCTCATCCCAACTACGTATTGAGGTGACCAGTATGTTCTTAAATCCCACCTCATCGATCCCTCGATATGTATCAAATATCTCTGTTAGTCCTTCGGGCCCACAATATCCCCCATATCAAGAGGCAGTTTGGCCTGAAGAGGCGGTTCTTTGTCACTGTAGCCAATGGTGCGACAGTGAAGAAGACGGAAAGCGTACAGATCGATGGACACACAGTGCAATGGAACCAGGCGCTTGGTGCCTTGTAGGACTTTCCTTTTCCAATCTTATTTTCAGCTAAAAGTTCAGTTCAGTTCTACACAACGGTCTTCGCACCTTATACTGTGTCTCTATGAGAAGCGGGTCACACACCGTGATATGGTTGTCGGGACCTGTGAGGTACCCATACCTGTCGCGTCCCAAAGTGGTCTGTCTTGGTTTAGATTTCCGATCGTTCAACTAACTGAAGATCTCGCGCGTAGATATTGTCTTTGTCCTCAGTAATGGCGACGGAGATGCCGGACAGTCGACGGATCCGGTCACGCTCTACTTGACAATCACTGTGTCAGCGAACGCGCCCCCTCCGGTCGTTCCCATCAACTCGCCCAAAATACCGACCAAAGGAGACGACACTCCGGCAGAAGGAGCTACTAAGCCCTCTATGGCACCAGACTCCGAAGGACCCATTCGATCCACCAATCCCGAACATCTTTTACCCTCGCCAGATCCCCTTCCTGTCGAGACTGTCACTCCTTTGCCAGACAGCCAGGCAGAGATGTCGCCTACTGAGAAGGCTCTGATTGCTGTCCGCCGCGCCGATGAAGCTAAGAAACCGATTGGCCAAGCGAATAAATGGAAAGTGACCGTTAGTAGAATCAAGTGGGTCATGGACACCGTAAGCCAGGTTGTGGAAGTGCGTGCAATATCCGTTCTTCCTCTCCTCAACTAAGCCGACTTTCGCTCTCAGCTCCACCCGTTTGCAAAGATGGCATATGACTTGGTTTCAGCCATCCCTGTGGTGCGTATCTATTTGCATTATTGTCGGAAAGTAAACACTTATGCTATGTTCATTCGGGTGCCAGAAACTCCTGGAACAGTATGAACGTGACGACAATGTCCTAGCTCTAGTTGAAGCCATGCATGACGCGTTTGATTTCGCGCACCATGAAGACACTGTGAAATCCACCAAGCCCGGCTCACGGCAGGCCAAAATCTTTACCCTCATGTTACAGGATGTCTGTAATTGCAGTGACTTTATCCAATCGTATGCAAAGGACACACAATTCTGTATGTCGTCTCTATATCTTCTCCCTTGGTCGGTGTCAACGATGGTTTTCAGGGAAGCGGACATTGAAAAATCTGGGTGGCGGAGCCAACAAAGAAATTGAGGACCTGTCCGCCGCCCTTGTTGAACATCGAAGGGCTTTCTTGGATCAGGGAATCATCGCCACGGAGATAACTGCATTCCAGATTCTGGATGACGTGGGAATAATTTCGACCAAGGTCGACTGGATATCTACTCACCTCAAGTGGGTGTCAAGCCAAGTTTCAGACGCCGGTACGTAGTCTCGATGAATTGTCGGTTTTATAGGTCATCGATCTGATAATCGTCACAGAAATAGACAGAAAGATCGGAGAAATCCCATATGGAACAGGCTCACGATTCGCCCCCGATAAGGGCTGTCTTACGGGGACGCGCACGGCCTTCCTGGATTTCATTGTCAATTGGGCGAACGACCCCGCTTCGGAGCGTAGCCTCGTTCTTTTCGGGCAAGCGGGCACGGGAAAGTCGTCGATTGCACATGAAATCGCGCGTCGCTTCGACAAACTGCACCGCCTTACGTCATCCTTTATCTTTCTGCGGAAGGAGCAATCTAAACGGGAGGCTTATCACCTCTTCACGACTCTGGCTCGCGATCTCTCCGACCGTTATCCCTCGTTTAAATCGGCGCTGGGAAAAATCGTGAAGGACAACTCCTCTCTTCGAGTTGGAACCCGTGACTATGGTACCCTGTTCGAATCGCTTATCCTGGAACCACTTAAGGATCTGCACATTGTCGGTCCCATTCTCGTTGTAATTGATGCATTGGACGAGAGTGGGGACGTAACTGGTGGAAATGGCTTACACACATTTCTTGCTGAAGCTCTCTCTAAACTCCCGTCCCATTTCCGTGTGCTCATCACCTCGCGACCTGAGCACGACATCGAGTCTGCGTTCGTTGGAGTTCCGTCGGTCCGCATCAAACGCATGGACGATCCCGAGTTAGGTGCTGAAACGCACGACGACATTCTAGCCTATCTTCGGGAGAGGCTCCCTTCGGAGGAGTTCAAAAATTACGGCAATGCGCTGGCAATGAAGGCAGAGGGGCTGTTTCAGTGGGCGGCGGTTGCCTGCGGATTCGTCCTGAAACCTCCCGGTGTCTTTGGATTTAGCAAGAAAAAGTGCATAGCGCATCTTTTGAGTCTCACCGCAGATAACCATAGGCAAGACCCGTTGGACGAGCTGTATAAAGAAGTCCTCGAAGGATATTTCTTTGAACCAGAAGCACAAGTTCTATTCCGCTCTGTGGTGGGGCAGCTCATCACCGCATTTGAATTTCTCTCCGTCCGTTCCCTGACCACATTGCGACACCACACCTCCAATGACGATGACGACGACGACGACGACGACTACGACGACTACGACGACGACGCTATTGTTGAGATGCTCCGTCACCTCGGCTCATTGCTGAGTAATGTTAATTCAGCAGATCGGAACCTTCCCATCGTTCCTCTGCATACTTCATTTCGCGATTTTCTCACAAATAAAGAGAAGAGCGGCATTTTTTACGTTGACCTTCGTGATGCCCACCGTCATTTGGCCCGTTCCTGTCTCGGTCTACTGCTCGACGACCTCAAATTTAACATCTGCGATCTCGAATCGTCGTATCTCGCGAACAAAGACGTTGAAGACCTTGACTCCCGTGTTGATAAATACATCTCACCTGCTCTATTGTATGCCTGTCGTTTCTGGGACGACCATTTGGAACATTTAGGGTTCGAAAACGATCTGTTTGTTCAACTTCGAACTCTCTTTGAGAAGAAATTTCTCTTTTGGTTGGAGACTCTTAGCGTGACGAGCAACGTGGGACTTGCTTCGCCAGCGTTGTCGACTCTGAATGTGTGGCTAGCATCTGGTCCAGGTGTGAGTATAATTGTTGACCCAGTGAAGGAGAACAACTAACAACTATGATCGTAACAGGTTTCCCAGACAGAGGTAAAGACATTCAGGTTGTTCGTCAATGATGCCTCTGTGTTTGTTCGGTATTTCGGGATGGCCATGGCAAAGAGTGCTCCACATGTTTATCTTTCTGCTCTACCATTTGCGCCGACTCGTTCTCTCGTCTCTACACATTATTCCGGCTCATTTCCTCGAATGTTACGCGTGGAACGCGGGCGATTGTCTCATTGGCCGTCATCGGAGATGGTGATCCCAAAAGTCGGGGGTTCTGTGCTTTCCATTGCACTCTCACCGGATGGCCAGCGGATCGCCTCAGGCTACTTCGATCGGACAATTCGTGTGTGGAACGCCACTACGGGAGAGACAGCGGCAGGGCCCATTCACTGGACACAGGGATTCAGTCAGGTCTGTGGCGTTCTCGCGAGATGGCCAGCGCATCGTATCAGGCTCGAGCGACGGAACAATTCGTGTATGGAACGCCAACACGGGAGCAACAGAGGTGGGCCCATTGACCGGACACAAGTCTTCTGTCACGTCTGTGGCTTTCTCGCCAAATGGACGGCGCATCGTCTCAGGCTCGCGAGATCGAACAATTTGTGTGTGGAATGCCGCTACGGGAGCAACAGAGGCGGGCCCATTTACTGGACACGCGTCTTCGGTTTCGTCTGTGGCATTCTCACCAGATGGTCAACGCATTGCCTCAGGCTCGGACGACGAAACAATTTGTGTGTGGAACGCCACTACGGGAAAGACAGATGCAGGCCCATTTACTGGGCACAAATCTTCGGTCTTGTCTGTGGCATTCTCGCCAGATGGTCAGCGGATTGTCTCTAGCTCGGACGATGGATCAATTCGCGTGTGGAACGCTACTACCGGAAAAACAGAGGCAGGTCCGTTTACTGGACGCATGGATGATTGGGTCTTGTCTGTAGCATTCTCGCCTGATGGCCAACGCATCGTCTTAGGCTCGGACGATGGAACAATTTATGTGTGGAACGCCATCACAGGAGAAACAGAGGCGGGCCCATTTACTGGACACGCGACTTCGGTCACGTCTGTGACATTCTCATCAGACGGTCAGCGGATTGTCTCGGGCTCCGACGATGGAACAATTCGCGTGTGGAACGCCACTACGGGAGAGACGGAGCCAGGCAAATTTACTGGACACACGGCTTCGGTCATCTCTGTGGCATTCTCGCCAGACGGCCAGCGGATCGCCTCAGGCTCTTTTGACGGAACAGTTCGTGCGTGGAACGCCACTACGGGAGCGACAGAGGCGCGCCCGTTTACTGGACACACGGATTGGGTCAAGTCTGTGGCATTCTCACCGGATGGCCAGCGAATCGTCTCAGGATCGGACGACCGAACAATTCGTGTGTGGAACGCCACCACGGGAGCGGCAGAGGCGGACCCATTTACCGGACACATGTCTAACGTTTTGTCTGTAGCATTCTCGCCAGATGGTCAACGCATCGTCTCAGGCTCGGACGACGAAACAATTCGTGTGTGGAACGCCACTACGGGAGAGATGGAGGCGGGCCCATTTACCGGACATTCGTCTTGGATCTGGTATGTGGCGTTCTCGCGAGATGGCCAGCGGATCGTCTCAGGTTCGCACGATGGAACCATTCGCGTGTGGAACGCCATCACGGGAGCGACGGAGGCCGGGCCGTTCACTGGACACACGTCTTCGGTCTGGTCGGTGGCATTCTCGCGCGATGGCCAGCGGGCCGTCTCAGGCTCGGGCGATGGTGCTATTTGTGTGTGGAATGCGACTACAGGAACGGCAGAAGCAGGCCCATTTCCTGGACACTCGGCTTCGGTCAGGTCTGTGGCATTCTCACTGGATGGCCAGCGGATCGCGTCAGGCTCGGAGGATAGAACAGTTCGTGTGTGGAACGCCACTACGGGAGAGGCAGATGCAGGCCCATTCGCTGGGCACACGTCTTGGGTTTCGTCGGTGGCATTCTCGCCAGATGGCCAACGCATTGTCTCGGGCTCGAACGACGGAACAATTCGTATGTGGGTCGTCACGACGCGTGAGGCAGTAGCAAGCCCATCTATTGGACACATGGATCAGGTTGCGTCTGTGACACTCCCGCTAGATGGTCAGTGTATTGTCTCATCATGACATGGATCAGTTCGTATGTTGAACGCTACTACAGGAGGGGACACTGCAACACACGTTGACTTCACTGACCACTCCGTGATCAACGAGGAGGGATGGGTGTGCGGTAGTAAGGGTGAACTCCTCATGTGGATCCCGCCACTTCATAGGGCAAATCTTCACCGCCCGAGTAATGTCTGGATTTGCGGCGAGCATGAAACCCGCATCGACATTTCTACTCTTAGGCATGGAAGAGTTGGGCTACCTGTATTAGTTCTTAGATAGAACCGCTTCAGGAGTCCGTGGTTTTTTAGGCGGTTTGAAGTATGTAATGTGCTTGATAAGAACCTGTTTCGGCTCTCTGCTGGATAGCTTGGACTTGGTTTTGGTGGTCAGGACTTGTTATATGCAGCGTGCCCATGCCAGTTGTGCCGGCAGTGGAGTCAATAGACAATCGGCCCAGACAACAGAGCTCATATTGAAGCACACAATACTTTACGAGTGGACACACTGTTGGAAGGGCTCGTGGTCCAAGCGCGAACAGACAGAAATAGGATGTGTTCGATAGATTTAGACGAATCTATACGAGAGCTCAGGCAGCATACCATGTTATCTCCATAAGATACCGGCTAGATACATCAGATTGGGTAAGGGTAAAGTGAAGCAGGTGTTCCACAAGGTGGTATAGCACGCGACACTAGTGCGGAATGAACCTCGCCCAATCTACGGGCCTCCATTCTCTCTTCTCTACCGTGCCAACGTCCGACAAATGCCTCATCGTCGGCCGGCCATGCGGACAGTTCCATGGTTGCTCCATCGTTCCCATATGCCGAATAATCTAAATGATCGGTCAACACGAGAAATAAATAAACGAATAAACACATGAGGGGTGGGTAGGTTGGGAATTGGACTCACGGTCGTCATCTGTTTAGCGTTTAGCGGCTCCCCGACCATCGTGCTCTTGCGACACGCACGCATCGCGAACATCGCACGCGTCTTTGACGAGCGCACCAGCGTCCCCGCGGGTCGATCCCTCAACAGGTGCAGGATCTCCTCCAGATCTAGAAAATGTATCCGACCGCCACCCGGCCAGCGGAACCGCGCGTCAAGTTCAGACCTCGGATTAAGCAATAAGTAACGAATACCGCTCGACGCACCCTGGGTGTCAAACTCGGTGTTCTTGCTCACGGGTTGCGCCACGAGCCTCAGTCGCCGCCCCGCCAGCTCGTCCTCCTCGATCGCGACCTCGAACCCGTTTTGCTGCAGTACGTTCATGTTCTCAAGCGCGACGAGCTCATCCGCGGCCGTCAGTTCCAGAACGCGGGGCCTGTGCCATCATCACAGTCATCACTATGGTACTAAATAAGAGTAAAAAAAACGAACGCACGTGAACAGCCGCTGCGATTCGAGCCGCGTCGTCGCCTGCAGCGTCTCAAAGTTATACTTCTCGTCTGCCGCATGTTGGTCTACGATAAATAGGTCGTCGTTCGTCGCGCCCGCCGCGTCCGTCTTGCGCAGGCGCGCCACGATGAACCCGCGGTTAAACTGCCCGATCACGTGCATGGACCCGAAGTCCGGCTTGGAGAGCACCCGGGCGAGCGTAGCCGTAGCGTTCTCGTTGTCTGCGGCTAGATCTGCGTGCTCCAGGTCCGACGAGCGGGGTGCGGGGTGCGGGGTGGACCCGGACCCGGATGCAGCCATGCGTTCGAGGTACGCGGACCATGCGCTGGTTGTGCGCTCGAGGTCAAATGCGAGCGGCGGTGCGTCCCCAACGATGGTGCGCACGACCTCGGTACGAACCCCGGAGACGGCATCGTGCGACGATGAAGTAGCAGCGGCGACCGTGTTGCTGGGCGGTGCGCTGTCAGACGGCGAGTCCTCTAGCAACAGGAGCTCCTCACTCGACGTGAGTTCGGCGTCATCGGCTCGTTTTGTGGCTGGAGATGCCGTTGCACCAGTTGGTGTGCGCGCTTTCGGTTTCAGTTTCGCTTTTGGTTTGGGAGCCTCGTCCTCGCTGTCGGGGCGATCGACAGCCATCGTCTCGTCCACTACATCCGTCGATGATGGCACTTTATCACCAACTTCGCAATCGTCGTCGTCGTCGTCGGTATCCACCTTCTTCGAACCCCGCTTCGCCACCACGACCTCATCCTCGGCTCCTTCCTCTTCCTCTGGGCTATCTTCGTCCTCCTTGTCCTGCACGACGTGGACCCCGTCACGAGCAAATCCCGCCAGCCGAGCACGCATACTAATCCTCGCGTTCTTGCCGGAGCTAGACCCGCTGACATCCGCCATATGGGGGCGCTTGCGCTGCGGTCCTTCGTGGCCCGGCTTGAGATTCCACGATGCGCCGGACGTGTCGAGCACCATCTGTACTCCCCTATCGGTGCCGCTTGTATTGGTAGACAGGATTTGTTCCACCCGCGCTGGAGTACGACCGGGGCCGGCCAGGCGTTGAGGCGCTGCGGTCGAGGGGGCTGGGGCAGAGACAAGCGCCGGGGAAGGAGAACGCGCAGCAGCGAGTCTTTTGATGGGACGTGTCTCCTCGTCAACGACAGGATCTGGCGATGCTGAGCGCGTTCGTTTCCGGACTGGACGGTGCTCTTCTGAAGGTAGTGAAGCATTGTCAGGCTCCTGCTCAATAGGAAGGCCATCACTGTCATCCATAGACCCTATCTTGTCATTTGGTCTGTCAGTTGCCATGTCTCCGACTTGTTCGGTACCATTGTCGTCGTCTTGGTCGTCCGGTATGAATAAGGGCAGTTTTGCATTACTTGCTAAGTCACCGTCTTCTGCTGGAGGAAGAGGAAGTTCCGTCCCCTTCTGAGCGAGCGCAACTTGCGTTGCGTTAAGCACAAAGCTTGACCGCGCATTATCGAATGCCTTCTGTTAGCGCCACCTGGAGGTTTCCGTGAGGTTGGCGAAATGCCCAATTGGGGGGCTACCAGGCGCACCTTCAGGGACTCAATCAGATTGTTCTCGCTGTGCAGGAGGATAGTCCGCTTGTCCGGGCTCACATTGATGTCACAAGAATCTGTATAAGAACGTTCATATCACGACGAATATAGGCGGGATGGCTTCTGGTCGTACCGGTCGGCAGGATGAAGTCTGCTACGATAAAGGGAGATTGGTTAGCATTGAATGTACGATAAACCTCGTTGATTGCCTTTTGGACCTTCGCCGGTGCGCATGGCCGCCCATTGATGAAGAAAAACTGGCGATCAGTCCCGGCCCTTCCAGCACCAGGAGTGAACTTGGAGATCAGCCCTTCCACACGCATTTGACTGCTCGATATGATAGGAACATGAAACAGTGGGCACAGTGGGGTGGAAATAAACCTACTGGTTATGGACATCGCCTTCTTCTCGGCGCCGCAAAACTGCCTTCTCAGGAACCACCTCAAAGGACAGACGTAAATCAACAAGATTCTCGAGTTGTTTTGGGCCCCACAGTGCGCTGACGGAGGCACGAATGGCCGTGGTACCGTCTGTACGGAGCTGCACACTCTTCTTTCTGACATAGGCTCTTCAGTTAGTAATCACCCGACATTCCGTAGCCGAGGAGCATGCAGGATACGCACCCGCTATCAGGAGTGTTAGAGACGGTCAAAACGACACCATTGTTTTCCCGGGTACATGGTACGAGGGCGTAAGCTGTGAGAAGATGCAATGCTTTACCAAACTCCCGCTTTGCGTGGCGCTCGAACTCTTTTCGCCTTACAGGCAACGGCCTGAATAAGCCCATAATGGTGATCGTGGTCCCGCGCTGTGCCACTATTAGTACGTGGACGGGGCAGGGGAAATACGGAGAGGGGCACCAACTTGACGAGCAACCTTCCCACTATGACTGGTGAGGCGACCGGCGCTATCGAAAGTGAGAACGGTGCCCATCGGTGCTTGCGCGGAAGTCGCGGTGGTGACGCTGACACTCTCTGATAGCGCACACAAAGAGGAAAGGGCCTCCCCACGAAAGCCAAAACTGAGGACGGAGGTCAGGTCGGAAAAAGAGGCAAGTTTTGACGTGTAATGTTTCAACGCTGTGGAGAGCGACGACGATAAGTGAAGTCGAAATGGGAGTTAAATGATGGTGACACGCCTATGGATTCATAATCTTCCGGTGCGATACCACTCCCATTATCAATGACTTCGATGGATTTTAGGCCGTAGTCTTTAAAGCGTACTTCTGCAGTAGCTCTCAGCTAAGGGGTGCGACAAAGCAATAGAATATCACGAGCCGATGTTTGTTGCACCTGCATCGAGGGCATTTTCTACAAGCTCTTTTGCGGCCGTCTGTAGGTCTATAACGACCTGACCTGAGGTGATACGATGGACCGAGTGGGAATCGATGGGCTTGATGGCTCTGTTTCGCTCCGAGCTCGTAGTAGCGCTATCAGACATAGCTATTGCGGGACTCAGAACGGGATCCTATACATGTATAGCGGGTTGAAGAGGACAGGTCGACCTCTTTCGCAATGCTAACGGGGATCATGACCAACACGCGAGCGAATACTGTAGACCCTACAAAGGGCGCGGCATTGTCACGCGGCACATGACCGTGATGGTCACACATATGCGACGTAAGACTTACAGACAAAGCTTGCAGAGTCCATTCAAACCTTACAATTACATAGTGTCCATGTAAACGTCCACATGTTCCCACTGAGTGGTCCTGTCCGAATGAGCGGTCTAGTTGTATGGAGTAGGTGGGCAGTTTCATTATCTAACCAACCGCTTCCGTGCAAAACCCCTCTAAAAGATCCCTGATAGCCGTATGGGGCGACCTGCCCGTTTCCGCGCAGCAATGAGCGGCTCGAAGGCACCACAGATACATACGTATTGGTAGTCCCAACCTACGGACGAAACCACCTTGACTAGTTCCAGGGCGGGAAGAAGTTCCAGGGCAGGCTCCTGGCCGTCCTGCTGGAAGGAACGTGCAACGTCGAGTCCCAATTCAATTGGTACGTGAACCACTTTCACTTGCGGGACACGGAAGAAAAATCCACGCCATTGATCCGTTCGAACGCGGCCTTCTGTGTCCGACAGATCGGCATCCCATGTGATGACGAGTTCCTTGACGGTGGACAACGGCCCGGAGAGCTCTTGGCCCATCTGCGCCAACGAGACAGGCGCGGGAATGGCTATTCTAAAAGGTAGGTCATAAACGGATTGGGAACCCGTGCCCACCCAAAACGTGAGCGCCCAAGGCGAAAGACCCAAGCGAACCATAGTAAGCTGGCAACCTGTGCCACAGATAAACTTGCAGAGATGCGGAATAGGGGAGAAGCGAAGGGAGTGGCCGCAGAGTTCAGCGTCGAGACGTTGCAGGGATGGGGCGGCCAAACCAACCACGAGCGCCTTCAAGTACAATCTATGACCCGTAAAGATGAGATCCGTGAGGTTCGACAGTGGAACAACATCTCCTGGGCCAGCGGAAGGTGGTGAGTCGGTGTCGAAATATTTGGTACCGGGCTGATAATACACATTCAACTCGAGGCGACGCAGGCAAGACATGCGCTGCAAATTCGTAAGGAGCGAAGCTACCGGTGGCGAACTCTTGAGGGCCAAAGCAAGTTCGACAAGCCCCGTTGCGGATGATAATAGCGAGGATAAGCACCTCGGTATACCATCCTGTAACGTGAGCCGTCGTAGAGATGGGGCGGAACCCGAGAGAAATGTGGCGGGAATCAGTTCACAATTGGAATCGTAAGGGTATGAGGGACGAATTTCGAGACTTTCCAGCTCGGGAAAAGGGTGATTCAGCACCCTGAGGAGTTTGGCCGCGTCCGTGTATGGGGTTTGAAGAACAATTCCACGCACACGACTACGCTGCCTGAGAGCGGCAAGTAAGAGATGCTCTCCCTTTTTCGTCCAGGTTTTAACGCAATAGTCGACCAAAATCGGAAGGGGGGGGAGACGCCTCAATACGACTGCCGTCGAAGACCTGCGCGGAGTAAATAGCAGGTACACATGTAAACGGGAGGACGACGAAAGCACGACACGTCGCCAACGTAGGCACACATGTGCGAGCTTGAACCACCCATCTCTACTGTTCCAGACGTTTTCATGATCGGGCTGGAGTTCGTAGAGTCGTCGGTAAGCATCGAATATCTCCAAGAGGACATCGTCTGGGAGTTTATCATTATCGATCACCACCCTGGGCGAACATTGAGAACCACTGCTGAGTGTTCCCGGAAGCAGGTGAAGAATAAAACATACCGTTTTGCGAGGAAGGCTCTAGCAGCAGAACGAGTGAACATCATGGACATTGACGACCCTCCTAACTGCAGCGCGGCAGATGGTGGTGACTTGGAGTCAGGAGGTATTCCGATCAACGAAGCCACCTAACTGCCGTGGTACAGAATTCCCACGGCGCTACCGACCGAGGAAGGATGAACCCTCGAACACCACCCCGGGCGAGGAAAGATTGGAGGTGAGGAGATGCGGGTACATGGTGTCAGCCCTGAGTCACCAGATGTAGGCAGGCGTCAGTCGCAAGCAAAGTCGAGTAAGAGACTTTGGTGGGAACTGATTTCAATTACAGTGCAAACGAACGTTACCAGAACATTGGAATTAGAAAGTCGTGTTTGTTTCTGTTTATGGTTTGCACGCTGTTAGATATTTCCCACCTGAGCATATAACCCGCCAAGCAAGTGACAATACCGCCCGCTGGCATGTCTGCGTCAATCGATGAACAAGTTTCGAGTCAGGAGAGACAGAAGATTTGGACCGAGTTGCAGTCCCTACGCCAGGATACCCAGGCGTTCCGCACAGAAGCGTATCACCTTCGCACCGCAGGTAGTCTTGACGCGGCTACAAACGAACGTCTGCGTTCACAACAACTGGAACTCGAGCGGCGAGGAGAAGCCCTTATCAAGCGGTACGTTCGATTTACCATATACCTCTTTCTGCCGCAAACTTATGGGGAATAATAGACTTTCGCCTGGACTCGAATGGAATGTAGGGCCGGGCTCGGGTACGCGACAGTCTCCGCTTTCGAAGCCGTCTGTCTCATTGGCGGCTTCCTTATCTAGCCAGTGACAACGCGATGGATGTCTTCCATTTACCGCCATCCGCCAGTCAACCACAGCTGACTGCTGGGAACTCTCTTCAGTTACAGGCGAGTGTTCATCGTGGATCGAAGTATGGATTCCTGAGACTTGGTTGTAGAATGCATGACCAGGAAAGCCCATATATTGTAGCGTGCTGATAAGCACTGGCTGTCTCAAACGCCATCCGTAATCATCGATTCTCGGCGATGTAGTACCACATTCACGTCAACTTAACCACTTTCATTTTTTATGACCATCCAGGCCAGTCGATTGAGCTCTAATTGGGAGCGATCGCATTCGCTACAATGATAATCACTTCTTTGGTGATGACTGCATCGTCCCTTAAAGAAGTCTATTCCTTGCCATAGAAGATTCCTCTGATATGTTTATTCGCCTACACGACGAATCGCGAATTTGGGGAAACACATTGGTAGTTGCATGACGGACTCATCACTGCTGGTTGGGGGCACAGGTAACGCCCAAGTGCCGCAACAACCACCTTCCATGGGACCTACTCCTCATTTGCTTCAACCCGCTTCCTCCTGCTGCGCCCTCTGTCGCCGTAGGTGGATCTCGTCCGCCTCCCACTACCTCTTTTTAGCCAGGACACCGAAAGAAACGGTCTCCTGTGCAGGCTCCTGGAGCGACGATGTCGACACCGACACCGTCACTAGTTCCGACCGTCTCTACCCCGACTCCGCAAGCAGAGACACCGAGGTATCACGGCCCCGTCTCCGCAGACACCTAATTCACCCAAAGTCCCCCAAAGGGGGGCTGCAGCGAAATCGAAGGTCCCAGTTCGTCTCCCAGTGAGCAGGCATAACCGTACCAACCCCAGACGTGGAGTATGAGCACTCCACTCGACGCGTTTGTTCACGAGTGTCGAAGCGATGAGCATCTTACCGGGTGTTTCGTGCATGCGTCCGCGTGCGGGATGAGGGAGACAAAAGTGGACACCGGTCAAAGAACGACAAGGATAGCGAAGGCGGTCTGCCGCGGACCTCCGTAGAGGAGGTAGAGGAGGGCAGCTGTAGCAAGGGCTCCCGTATGGTGACAAAGTACCTCTGTTCCTAGATCTGAAATCGAAATCTATTATTGTAAACGGTCTACACTTTATGTACTTTTGAGCGGATGTCCATCCAACTGACGGTGGCCCGGAATCTCTGAATGTGATCGTGTAACGCGTCCAAACGGCAAACGAATGATCTGTGACATCGACGCAGCTGCTGCTAGTGTCGAGTCTGTTTCCGCCACCGCCAGGTGTTCATCGCCGTCTGGTATTCCCTTGTCTTGTTGGCTACTTACTAGGCGATCTGAATGCTGTCCCGAGATTACCTGCCAGGGAACCAGTTAGCATTGTGCAGAGCAGGCCGGTCACTATCATGGCGGATGCTGTTCGCCGGGGGCGTAGACAGCGATTGGGTGCGCGTGTATCACGCTGCGCCTCGGGACTTGTTTCGCACAAGTCCACAAAATTTTTGGCTATTAGACATGCAATTACACCATATGATCCTTTCTTTCCCTCCTTCCTCCTCCAACCCCGCTCGCGAATGTCTCGCGCAGCGCCTCGTACCGTCTCCGCTGTGCCTTGCTCACGCTAGGCACGACCTTATCCAGTGCAGCCTGGAAGTCCTCGACCAGCACCACCACGCCCTCCGGGCCCATCTCGGGTCCAGCGGGACCCTCATCCATCTCCTGCAGCGTGCCTAGTGCCCGACGAAGCGCCCTCACGCCGGCCTCCCGCACGAGCGCAGCCAGATCGGCGCCGCTGTACCCCTCGCCGCGCTCGCCGCCGACCATCTCCGCGACACGGTCCGCCGGCGCGAGCGCAGACGGCGCAAGTGGGACGCGGCGGCGGGCAAGCAGCGTGCGCACGATCTCGGCGCGCTCGTCTGGTGAGGGTAGGTCGACGTACAGCAACTTGTCGAGCCGCCCGGGGCGGCACATCGCCGGGTCGAGCATGTCTGGGCGGTTCGTCGCGCCGAGGACGAAGACACCCCGCCGAGCATCGAGTCCGTCGAGCTCAGTGAGGAGTGTGTTGACGACCCGTGCAGAGGACTCGGACAGGGCCTCGTCGCGCCGCGGGACGAGCGCATCGAGCTCGTCAAAGAAGATGATGCACGGGGACGACGCGCGTGCACGCGCGAACACCTGCCGCACCGCTCGCTCGCTCTCCCCGACGTACTGCGCCATCCCATCATCAGCCATCCCCTCTCCTGTGCAAGAATGCGAGACAGGCACGGCGTACCTTGTTAAGCAGTTCGGGGCCTTTCACGCTGATGAAGCTCGCCTGGCTCTCATTCGCGACTGCCTTTGCGAGTAGTGTCTTCCCGCAGCCCGGCGGGCCCCACAGAAGCACGCCTGCCGGCGCGTCAATCCCAACTGCGCGAAAAAGCTCGGGTCGGCGGATTGGCTGCACGACGGCCATGTGCAGCTCACTGCGGATGGCGTGTAACGCGCCGACGTCTGCCCAGGTGACGTCGGGGATGGTCGTGAAACCCTCGCGCTGTGCAGAAGGCTGGACTTCTTTTAGCGCAAGCATAAAATCGTTGGCAGTGATGCAGAGGGGAGCGAGCAGGGCTGGAGTCAGTGGGCCGGGATGAGACTGAAGGAATCGCGCAATAGGCGAACGAGTGAGAGATGATGCCGCCGGCTGAGCGAAAGGGAGAGCCTCGGGTGATGGTGTAGGAGGTCCGGAGATGGCGGCTACATCGGCATCAATTTGCATGGGGGCATCTGTCTCTCCAGCAGGGAAAGAATTACTGGGGACAGTCGTCGCATCCGAAAGAACTTTGAAAATCCGTTTCACGGCAATGATACCCGCCGCTCCAGTAAGAGCGCTTAGGTCCGCGCCAACGTAGCCTGGGGTGGCCTTGGCAAGCGCATTGAAGTCAAATTGACCATCGAGTCGCAGTTTTGCACATAACACGCGTAGAATTCTAGATAGATTACGACTCAGTTTCTTTGAGGACGAAAAGCGAACGCACTGAGCTCGTGCTTCGTCGTCTGGGACAGTCATTCCGATCTCATGGTCGAAGCGACCAGCCCGGCGGAGGGCTGGATCCAACGCGTCCGGTCGGTTGGTCGCACCAATAACCATAACAGGCTTGTTGTCGGTCTTTTCCCATGACAAGCTCTACACACACACATAGTGTTCAGCACTTGCATGAGCACCTTTAACGGGAGCCTACCGTCCATGCATGTTAAGAACTGAGCGACTATTCGACGCTCCATTTCGCGTTGCGCAGTCTCCCGTTTTGGAGTGATCGCATCGATTTCGTCGATGAATAACAAGCACGGCGCGACGCGCTATAGCTTATGGTTTCAACGGATTCACACCCCCGCAAAGGAAAAGCGTACCTTGGCCTCCTCGAAGGTCTCACGTAGGGTCTTTTCCGACTCGCCCGACATACCTGACACGATCGACGGGGCTGAAATCGAAATGAACGGCAAGCCCAATTCCTGGATAAACGAAGTGCTCTTAGCCAAAGAAAAGAAAGAAAAGTCCGAGAAGTGCGCACCCCACCAATTGCATTTGCCAGCAGGGTCTTGCCACAACCTGACGGGCCGTGAAGTAGAATTCCGCGAGGGGGCTGCACGCCGGTGTGAAGGTATACTTCGGGATGCGTGAGTGGCATGGCCACGAGCTCGAGGACCTTCTCGACGCATGGGTCCATCCCGCCCAGGTCCGCAAGGCGCACCGTTGGGGGCGTGTACTCCTTCGCAATACCTCCCGTTGCGACGCGACTGCGTTTGCTACCCTCCTCGCCACGGGTCGAGCGCGGCTTGCGCTTATTACTCGACGAGGCGGTGGGAAGCACGTCATCCGAGTTCACTGGGACGGTTGTAGCTGGTTCGGTGCGCGGAGACTCTTCAGATTGTGGCGGGGGTGTGGGAGGGGCACTAGCTGACGGGTGGGGTGTGTGTGGTATTCAAGTTTATCCTCTTCCTCTGCCAAATTTCTTGCATGGACCTGTTGAGAGAATTGGGCCCCTGGCTAGTAGTCATTTCAGTCTCGCTCCGCTGATGCAAAACGGTACGTACCCTATCCATTGCGAAGACCAAGTGTCGAGCCTATGTCGACGTCCAGTCGAAAGAAAATCAAAATTGCATCGAATCACGTGACCCAGTCCGAGTCTTAAGACAGTCCACTCACATAAAACCTCTACATTCGTATTCACAATCGCATGGTGAGGGTAGTACACACAGCTATATTCACTCTACCAAGGAGGAAATAAAAGACACGGGAATAGTACTGAAGGACCAGGAGCAAACCAGCTAATAGCTAAGGCACCAGAAACGGTATGACAATACCCAAGTCACTGGAAGTAAACGATAACACTACCCCAACTCTCCCCTCATGCAGTAACTCACGCGCGAGAATCATAACTGCTCCTTCCCAAGCGCAAGTGCGCTCACACCATCCGTCAAGTCATGGACAAAACTATCCCCGCCCGATGCGAGTACAGATCCAGGTGGAGGCGCAGAGGCTAGGCGTGGGACCTTGGGTCCAGGAGCTAGCCCCATGCCTTTAGATGGCGTACGCTCCACTCCTTCGCCGCAATTTGCGTCCCGGTGCGCGCCCCCAACGGGCTCGCGGGCTTTTCCAGCCCCACTCGTCCACACGCCGCTCGGCACTGGCGCCGGCGCTCGTGCCCCACCGAGGGGCGGAAAGTCTGCGGGTTGTAACAATACTGGTGGTGCGCTCGTAGTGTGGTTGCGTGGACCACCATTGCGTGCAGGTGGGCGTGTAGGGTGAAGCGTCGGGTTTGGCTTGAGGCCAACAGCCCAGTCTGGGCGCGGGGGGAGTGGATGCTGGGAGGAGGTCGTGCGGGATGATGAAGACGTGGATGACTGCGTGCATAAATTTCATATGAAAGTAGAACGAGAGGGCGAGTCATGGAGTGGATGTGGTCAAACGCGTGTCATTGTGAGTCAGACAGATGTCTTGCGTAGCGATGAGACGTATAAAAGCCCCTTACCGTGACACTAGATGCCTCGTCCCCTGGAGTCCTACTCCCATTTGAGGTCCCTGACGTTCGTCGCATCGTGCTATTGAGCCGCGGTCCAACAGGGCTCGCACCGTTCTCGATTGGCGAAGTCACTCCTGACCCACCCAACGGACCAGGGTATCCGAACGCAGGCCCGTAGCTGAATGAGCCACCACTGGTGCGTGAATTACCACGCTTCCTTCCCCTGAGATCAACATGATCGTTATTCATTGTTATTGGTGGCATCACGCGAATGCCGAATTCATTGTTCTGCGGTAGCTGCGGCATGCTAGCAGGGTGTGTTGGCTGTTGGAGAGGCTGTTGCCCCTGAGACGGCGCGTGCATCGGTCCCATCGGGGGAAAGTATGTGGGGACATTATATCCGCCATACTGTGAGGCAGATGCCTGCGCATACGGATACTGTGATGAATGAGGGTGTGGAAGCGAAGGGGTACCAGGATGGGATGCGGGAGGAGCCCCTGTCGCAGGGTTGGGGGTCCACTGGTATGGTGCCATATATACCATTTGCTGTTGATGGTGCGGAGGAGGGACAAAGTGGCCAGAGGTCTGTGGATCAGCCCCGGAACCCGAGGGGTCAGAGCTCATCCCGTGATGTTGTGGCGGCAGCGCTTGAGGTGGCTGAGGGTAACCGTAGGGATAGTATGGCATCGGCCCCATGAAACCTTGCCCCAGACCTTGTCCTGGAGGTGGAGGCGGGTAAGGATACATGAACTGTTGACCATATGGTGGTTGCATTGGTGGCACCTGACTGGTATCATAGGGGACCGTCACTTGGGCAGGCTCGTAGATGGAGGCGTAGGTGACCGAAGGCGAAGGAGCGCGAGAGTTGCGCGAGCTCGACGGATGTTTAGGGGGAAGCATAGACCTGGATGATCCTGCCGAGTTGGTGCCAGACCCATTCCGCCGCTCGCCCTTGCTATCACGCGCGACTGGGCCAGAAAATTCGCTCTCGGTTGGGGCAGTGCTAATCGAGTCATCAATGTCACCTGCACTACTGCTCCCACCTCCGCTGGTAGAGGCCGAGCCCGAAACAAGGCTGAAGG
Organism: Lactarius psammicola; assembly: GCA_025769895.1. Lineage (NCBI taxonomy): Eukaryota > Fungi > Basidiomycota > Agaricomycetes > Russulales > Russulaceae > Lactarius > Lactarius psammicola. The sequence continues at coordinate 196,462 of WTXK01000007.1, read as the reverse complement.
TAGATGAACTAGCACTCATGTCGTTTTCCTTTTCTTTGGCCTTCTCCTCAAAGTCCATGAAGATGCGCGACCTGGCCTCGTTGTAGGCAGCTTCACGTTCTTCAAGGGTGAGGGCCTTCTTTAAACGATTTGGTGCACCGCTACGTCCACCAAGGCTACCCGCTTCGGAGGGTTCGACATCCGAAGACTCGGCATCTTCGCCGTTGACTGAGCCAGTGCGAGATTGCGACTGTGCTCGGATACGATCATGGACGGACCGACTCATTATTTTGATGGCAGGGTGCTTTGTCTGCTCCACTGGAACGAGCTCAGAAATCCGTTTTGGGGGACTATGAGGAGATGGGTATAGGTTTTAAAGGTGGGGTGAGAAAATAAAAAGCTTGGTTGAACACACATTCTGCTCTCCGGAGAAAAAGAGATCCATATGCTCCTCGAACCAGAATCACTTTCAGGGATGACTTTGTAATAAGCGGAACACCTGTGGACGAGAAGTCTCTGATACGATGTTACTGTCGGGATTTCAACACGGCCCCTTCAAATTGAGATGGTCAGCGCCACGTTCGAAGGAGATAAGTGTACTAGTCGTAGCTGGGTGACGCCGATACAGAAACATCTGGCAAACGACGCTAGGAGGTTGAAATGGTTTATACTCACTTGCGCTCATTTACAAGTCGCTCCATGTCCCCACCCACACGAAGTACAAACAGTCGCTCCTTGCTTTTAAGCGCCTCGATGATCGAGGGGTCTACTTCTGTCGTTGAGTCTGTTTTGTTTTCTATTTCGGCGGGAGTCGGACTGGAAGCAGGGAATGGAGAGAGAATTTGACCATCGGCGACGGGGGGAGAAGATAAGACCGATGTCATGGTGAATGGTTCTGCTTGAGGAGATAGGGTGGTCGTGACGGTGGAAAGACGAGGGGCTTCAGTAGAGGGGGGTGCTGCCGAAGGGGGAGGGAACTTGGGGGAAAGGATTGTTATTGAGGCGGATCGAGTGGACGATTCTGTTGAAGAAAGAAAAGTAAAGGTAAGGGGACGTGGTGGACGGTATAAAAGAAAAAGGAATTGGAAGACGGTATTACCTAGTGACATTGGTGCCGTCTAATGTGTTGTAATCAAGCTGGAAAGCATGGACGGGATGCACGATGGATAGATGGATCCGGGGATGGAGACAAATTGAGGTTGAGGACGAGATGAGACGAGGTTCAGGGCAACCCGCTCCTTGCACCGGCTTGCTCACACGCTCCCTTTCCGCCTCCTCGCACCAACAACCGTATATTTTATACCCGGATGACTCATTATTTTGTCTGTCTTGAAATAGCCGTAGCACAGGCTACAGCACCCAGAAGGTGAGAACCCTGCGTCAGTGCAGGCTACCACTTGGGCAAGGACTTTGCGCACCTGCGATGGGACATAAGCATCCTCTCTTCTCTATCTCTCCTCTCCGGAGTGCTGTCACTCTCGTCCGCCTTCTTTAGGCGCGAAGGACGCACGCCGTGCCTTGAGGGATATTCGCTTCGCAGTTACAAACCCCCTAGCTCACGAATCTCAGGTACGCACCATTGCCACCTCCATCCGATTGGTCTGTACTATGATACGCCGTGCTGCTTAACTGTGCCGCCTAAGTTCACTGCGACTCCTAGGACCACCACAACTTCGTTATTGACTTCATACTGTCAATTTAACACCTCATTGCGCGTTAAGCGCGTACGCCCAGCCGCGTGATCAGGTCTCCTGTTCTATCCCTTGCGTGAACGTCGCATCTTTACCACCCCGTCGCTTCGATTGTCTTCTGACGGCTTGCTGCATGCGGACGTTTAGTCATGTCGAGGGCTTGGAACAACTTGGGAACATCGAGCAAGATATCACATGCATCACAGCTGGTGCATGTAGCGATGGTGACCGCGCATTCCCATCATCTCATTGACCCGGTTAGCCTTCTTGGATCTCTTTCTCATTGGGGCTTGATAATGCCAGACCTACATACGCCCCTCTACATGCGTTCATTTGCTCGAAACCCGGACTCAGGGTTTTTTTTAGTTTTGGATACGGACCGTTTCTCCGGCCCGGGTCTCGATACCAAGGGCCGCGTACTGACCGCGTACAAAGAAGACCCGCTTGTCTCAGACTCAGAAACGACTTGTTGGCCCTTTAACCCCATCTCGTAACCCGCCCGCTTTTTCAAGAATAAACAAAAACTCCAAGCAAAGGGAACTGTGCTATTAATAATCCCAGAGTTGAGTCACGCGGAATGCCTAAGTTCTCGGGTACTCATTGACACGGTAACCCCGGCTTTCATTGACCAAGCGAAGGCCCAAGCAAGAGGTCGAATATGAGGAGAGACAGATTAAGGAGGCACATCTTTGTCTCAGTATAATTGTGGTTTTTTTTTTTAAAAAAAAAAAGGGGGGGGGGGGCCAAAGCGACAGGCAAATTCCCCGATAGCGCAATTATACCCCAAAAACCGTCCCTTTTTCCGACGTTTAATTATGATCATTCTTTCTGATAGGTGGTTGTGGCACCAGGGCCGCATTTGATCAAAAAGGATAAGAAGGGAAGAACAAGTTACTCGTTGGGAGCGGACAATCAAGCAGCACTGAGTGCACTAAAAGCGGCGGACGACCACGTATCAGACGTCAATATGCTACCCCTCCCTACTCTGAAAACCAAATATAATAATATACACTCCACACCTCCGCCGAACAATTAGCTGAAGCTGATTGGTGATAACAGGGTGTCAAGAGCGGACAAAAACCGCATATTCCAACTAAGAACAGGGCACATCCCCTTAACGCTTACCTGGAACGCTCCAAGCGGGTGGACAGTGCGAGGTGCCAGTGTGCGCACCCGAAAGAAAACGTACAGCATGTTCGATTTCCCCGCATACAGCCACGAACGATGGGCGCTGATCGTGCACTGCTAAGGAAGGGAACTCAGACTGGAGGATCTGCCGAACAATAGTAAGCTTCTGGTCCCACTTGCGAATTACATCCAAGCAACCGGGCAATTCGAACAAGAGATAAATAACAAAACCAGAAAGCACAAGGCGCACCCCCTGATCGGAAGCAAGTCACCCGCGCCAGCCCCGAGCCCCACGTTCTGATGGGCGGAGAAAAATGCCCACTGGAGGTATGAAGAGGCGCCTGAATGACGAGGCCGAGCGAGGCAAGGCCACAACACTCACCTACGCAACCGCACCATCTCGTCCCCAAGACGCGTAGCTTCACCAACGTGACCATCACTCCACCTCGTTTCAGCACGCAACAACGCTTCAGATCCCTCAATACTTGATGTAACACGAAGTCGCTCTTACCCGAGAGCGGGAGGCTATAATAGAAGGGGAAAGTTTATTGCAGAGGAAGCAAAGGACACGAAAGAGAAGTGCTACGACAAGGTGCAGGTGGTGGATTACAAACAAAAAGTGGTCGCGGCCAAAGCGTCTTCTAAGGGATTGTGGTCATCCCTCCACAACCGCTTTTCCGCAATTGTGGATAAACGCAATGCGGGGCCTCAACCCCTCACTATAAGAGTGTCATGTTTTACTTCGCTGCTCCCCCAGTCGTGATATCACCGGACACCAGCATCGACTACAACATTTCTCACCATGGACACTGGCGCATTATCTGAACTAATCAAAACAAAAATAGCATCTCTTATTCAAGAGCACCTTAAACCCATTGTCAATGAGCTTGCGGCGCAGCAACGGATGCTCCAAACTCATTCAGCTCTGTTGAAGTACAATCACAACATCAATGACTATCAAATGGCCAGGCTCGAGAACCTTCGTGACCTGGAGCAGTCCATCAAGTGCGTGTCCGCCCGTCGCATCTGTTCCAGTCTCCTCGCTGACCCAGCAGCGCCACAGCTTTAAGGTCGCGGGCGCACTGGGCTTCGATCCCTGGCAACACCCGACCATGGGCACCAACTTGCGGGAACCCGTTCCTGCGGACCCCAGGTTAATCCCGCGCTTCACGCCCGAGAGCGCGACGCCCCCACAGCGTGCTGCCGAGAGCGCCGAACTTATCGCGCAGGCGGGCGTCAGCGCACGCCGATTGGGGGTCCCACTCACGATTCAAGACTTCCCGCGCGACCCGGCCATCCATAGCGGCGGGGAGAACGAGGACCCGATGCACGCGGCGGTCCCGCTCTTCGGCATCCGCGCACCGCGCTGGCGGGCCAAGGAGGGACTACCGCCGGACACTACACCCGGCTCAGCTACGTACAATGGCGTCGCGGCACCACCCACAGGAAAGAAAGGCAAGAAGTTGTACGCGAAGAGGGCGCAGAAGCTGAACCCCAAATGGAAAACGTTCGAAGCTGCGACGGCGCCGACAGGGTCCTCGTCGAGTTCCATCACAATTGATAAACTGTTTGATCTCCTGGATGATGGGCCCGCGATGGCAGGTCCATCTAGTTCCAGTGCGAAAGTGGCGACGCGCGCGGGTGCCTCTATGAGCGGCGTCACGCGCACACCTGAGTTTCCGGGTAGGGCAGCTGTGGAAATGCCCACATCATCGTCATCCATATCTCTAGTATCACCTGCGCCTTCCGCGCCCGCACCCCTTCCATCCACATCCACATCCACAAATTCCCCAATACCCAGCCCCGCACCGCCCCCTGCTCATACCACGATACCTGTCCCCGTACCTAGGCCAACACCCATACCCGCGGCTACACCAATCGATTTGGGTGGGGCTACTCCCTCGTTGACAGTTCAGCCGCACATCGCCTCGACAAGTACAGCAAGCCTTACTAAATCTGACGTTACTCACACTGCAAGCAGCAGAAGCACCAGCCAATTGGACAGCCATCGCAACGAACAAATTCGATCCGCAAACCCCGATGCGCCCTCCTCTTCCTCTTCCTCTACCTCTACATCGCCCGTACCGACTCGCCCATCTCTCAAGCGTACGCGCAGGGCCGCTGAACTCGAAAACGACGAAGAAGATGGTAATGGCGTCGGCAGCAGCAGCCACAGCCCCGTGGCCATGGTCGTGCCACTGGTGAGGACGAGTCCCGAGCCGCACATCAAGCAAGAAGAGTCCGGGCCACAACCTCAGCGTAAGCGCCGCCGACGCTCTGCAGCCCCGAGCCCCAGTCCTACAATCGGTCTCGGCGCCGACACTCACGACGCCAGTGGTGGTGGCTGGCCTGAGCCGGGACAGTTGCGACGCTCTACGCGCGTTGCACGTGCGCATGCCTGCGCGACGGCGACGACGACCAGGCCCGCGTCACGCAAGCGACACACCACTGGCAATAGCAAGCGGGCCACAACGAGGTCCTGAGTTGCGGTCCGATCAGTTCAAGCTTTTCTGCATTTTTCCACAAAATGGGCTCGGTTCCACAAAATCCCCAAATTTTAATTTTAATTTCTTCCTTTTTCTTATCTCGTGGATTTTTTCTGTAGAAAATTTCTTTTCACGTACCCAGCCGTTTGTGTCTGGATGGTACGTAGGGACCTCTCGCTTGCGATTGTATGGACCCTTGATTTCACCTTTTGTCTCGTATACCTGTATTAGTTTCCTTGCCTGTACGAACTGAAGCATATAATCAAAGTCGTGTTCCTACACTATTGGCGCGGACACAACTAACTACTCGAGTAACTGTAAGCCCTAGGAAAGATCGTTACATTTACAGTGTACGCATATTTAAAGCGACAGGTCATATGGTAGGAACGAAATGTTCAGTGTCTGGCCACTAATCAAGGCCTGTCCCGACGACGGGGAAAACGATGTGATAGATATTAAAGCTCAAGCTGTCACAATTTTGTCAGAGAGGGAGAATTACTTTATGGGGATAGCCGAGTACCCACCAGAACACGAGAATGAGGAGACCATAGCAGGCTAGTCCAAGCGCAGCGAGGTTGAGCAACTTATCCTTCTTCGGATCATCCTTTGTCAACTGGAATGAAATTGTGTCAGGCTTGGCTCTGGAGGGTAATTAGGGATACCTACCTTCCAGTAGAACAATCCGGGGAGGATGAACGATATGGTCGTCGACCCCGTGGCCCCGACAAAGGACAACACTACACATCATCAGCTCACAAGTAAGCAAGATCGCGGAGAGAAACCCGCACCCATCTCAAGATTATCTACGAAATATGCGATTGTAAAGCCACCAGCAACCACTGCTGTCGTTAGTACCGTGTGCTTCAATGGCGTCATATCGCCCGAGCCGTGCTCATCATCGACGTCATCGTCCCCGACCTTGTCGCTCACCGCATCAAAATTGAACACCTTATCAAGACAGTTCCTGCACGGCTGAACCTGCAACGGGTATGAAAAGAGGACAAGAATTGCAATGGCCAGTTGCCCAATGGCGATGAACAACGAGCTCGATGGGTACATCTCGATGATGTTTGCGGTGACCTGCAAGAGAATTTTCCATGAGATGTGTCGTTGAATAAGTAAGAATACCCACGCGGGAACCAAAGGTAAGATAGCCAAAGACGGCGATGACCTCATAAGTGAGAGTTGCGGAGCCGATGGCCGTTCCGATGACGATATTCATGCGCTTCTGCGAGTTGTTCTTAACCTCGTTGAAGATGGGGAATAGCTATCTACCTATCAATCCTAATAATCTGAGCAAGGTGATAAGGACGGGACATTACGTTCTGGGCACAGGTGAATGCGAAAACTTGGATGGGGAACGTTGAAACAAAGCTGGGTGTGAACTTGATGAGATGTATTTCGCCGGGTGGTATCATCCCTTTCAACGGGTGGAGGCGGCACACAATCACTATCAAGACGAGGTATGCTACAAACGAGCGAGTAAAAGATTCAGCACGTCTCGCCATTTTATGTGCGAGCGGGTACTCACCGCAGGAGAATAGTGCGACGTAGCTTGTATGTCTAAGACTATCTAGACGACGAAGGAACGATAACGGTACAAGTACCACCATGAGAAGACTGATCCACATGCGCCCGCTGAGAGCCCACTCTGGTGGGTTGGTATCCGGGGATGTAAGGTCGTGATACAATGATGCGATAACACTTGGAATGAGCGACTTGAGGATGATAAGATAACTGTCCACCGTATCAACCGAGGCATCGGGGGTCGTGTGGGTGGACTGGCGTACCTGATAGACACCCCGAAGCACTTGATAGCGATGGCAGCGTCAAAAAATACGGCCGCACGAGGGAATGTGAGGGTCGCAACAGCGAAGAAGGACGACCGGCGGTGAGGGGCCTTGCGCGCACACGCAGAAAGGAGGTATAGTCCGAAGGCCCCAACAGCGCCGGAAAAGAGGCAGGTCGCCATGCCGGGAATGATACCAGCAGACGCGAACGCCTGCGCGAGACTATTAAAAAGTGAAATACGAGGATGCCATGTGGGACCGTACCCGAGGAAAGGTGAGCATGCCTGAAGACCCCGCCGTGAGAAATGATAATAGGACAGAGGACACAGTGTACGTACCACTGCCTATGATGGTGTTCGCTAGATTGCTTACGCTGCTCGTGAGTGTTGCTCGACCCTCCCTTTCCCCCGCCGATCCAACACTTGAGGCTTTGCCCCCAAGGAGAGCGCTTCCCTCGTGCTCGGCCCCTCGTCCGTCGTCAAGGTCTTCGTGTTCTACTGACACTGGCACCGCATGGTAGGCTTGCACCATCTCGTAGTGCTCCTCTTCACTATGTAAAGGAATGTTTGAACACGAGTCACACGTTGAGAGGTGCTACTGTAAGTGGCGCGAATAAAGAATGGTGACAGTCGGACCTAAATAAGCGGCTCAACGGCGGGCGCGGGCGGAACACGACCTGAGCTGTATGAATAAGCAGGCACAGCACAAACTATCCCCAGGGCCTAGAATGACAGCCGCGGTTTCATTGGTCAAGTCAGGAAAGACGCCCTCAAACGCGTGCGTCATGGCCGTCGAACGCATCTGCAAAGACGTCAGCGTATAGGATGTGTGGGAACACCAGACCGCATCGAGGGCTATCCGTGGAAAAATCTTTATCTTTCGCCAATCGTGGCCTCAATGTGAGAACCATGAGAACCAAGGTGGGAACACCGTGAAGAATTTGTATGACTTGGGCAAATCTGACAACTGGCGATGGGGATAGATAAGGTGGCAGCTGGGACGGTGGCTGCGCGACAGAGGGTCTATATCTATGCTGTACGATGCTATGGGCGAACTGTCTCCGCGCCAACTAATGTCCACTATGAACCGATGAACATGCGAAAGCCCTACAAGTCTTGCCCCATTAAAGCCGGGTAAGCCCATTTAGGTCACAATAACGAAAAAAAAACACAAGCCATGACCGAGTATGAGATTGAGAGACAGATACGAGAGTGTACAAGATGGGGAAAAAAAAAACATGCGATCATCCAAACCCAAGCGAGACATCGTCGGAAAGGCAGAACGGATAACTTATATGCGAAGACAACAGGAGGAAGAGGGGAGGGGCAAAGGTGGTGTGCGTTCTTTTAGAGGGTATTTTTATACATGCACAACAGCCCCCGTAACTTGGTCGTTCCTACGCTCGCCACGCGCCCGGCGTTGCTTGCGCAGATTAGCCATCATCTTCCGACCAAGCGGTGACAGTTCTGACGACGAAGCAGGAGACGGAACTGGCGATAATAGCGCCCTCTCATGAGATGGAGTCACTGGGAGGCGGGGCTTCGATTTCCCAGAAGAATCTATGTAGATGTGTGTGAGCCAACTACAGCGCCAAAGCTAGAGGGAGAGAACGTACACAAGCCAACGTTCTTGGTCGTACTTACGGGTTTGAAGGTGTTCTCCTTGTCATCATCGGACTTCAACTCCTTAGGGCGTGTTGCTCCAGTAGTATCGGGATGCGCAATCCAATTATTTGGAATCAGCCTGCTCGGGCCACACGACACACTGCGACGGTGAGCACTGCGTTTTGGTACTGATGCAGATGTAACGTCCCACTCGGAGGTGAGATGCGAGGCAGCGACGTGTGCACGCCCCGTTGTATTAGTCGCCGACCGTAGTATGTCATAGTTGTATGTTGGGATCAGGGTCGGTTTAGCAGGCTCCGTTGAAGGGGTAGTAAGTAGTTGAGTATCGGGATTGAGTATCGGGGAGTTGCTAGAGAGTTGAAGGCTACGACGTCCACGGGGGATACGGCTGGCGCGAGTAGTAGTGGCCATCACAGTAAGTTGTCCTATCGAAGAACCACTGGATAGGCTTCGATGTGCAAGGGGTATGCGTGGGGGATCAACTAAGATAGATCCAATAGAGGATGGTGTGTCAATTGAGGCAGATACTTCTGCCGGTTGCAGAGCGTTTGAATGTGATGATGATTGCTTGAAGTTCGATATTGTAGCTGGCGTGGTGTGGGCGTGATTTACTGGTACACCGACGTTTCGGGTGACGGGTAAGGTGGCTGACGTTGTTTCTACACTTATTGGCATCGGATTAGACGGCCGTCGTTTTTCTAGTAGGAAACCAAAGACCTCCGCAGCTGGCCGCATCTCGGGCTTAGTAGGCTGCTGAAGGCTTGAGGCTGAACTCTCATCAGAGGTGTAGCTGTGTTCCACTGCCATGGAAGAGATAGCTGGGCGAGTAGTGAAACCCACGGAATAAGGGCTGTCAGAGGACCATGTAGTGTTGGGGTCAGGAGAACCTTCAGAGACAACTGCATCTTTGCGTGACTCCATATAGATTGAGGGCGTGGATTCGTCGTTGCCTCGCCCGGCTTCCCTGCGAGTACGAGACAGATTAACGGCAAGCCAATATGGAGAAGGCGTAGTCATACCGAAGAAATGCTTCGGCCCACGATATATCGCCCTCTGTGGTACTGGCGCGATGGTTTGATTGCGGGTTGCCGAGCAGTTGACGAAGGGTCGAGCCACCACGTTTGACCTGAGCACGACCATCTCTGGAAGACTCTTTTTCGGAGGCAGTCGGGGTATTCGAAAACACTTTGCTATCCAGATGGCCCTGGCTGTCGTACATGTTAAGTAAACTTGCAACTGATGGGTCCTGTCTCAAAACATGCAAACGGTTTTGGTCTTTGGGAGTGACAGAGGGAAGCCTGGACACTTGGCCAGATGAATCGGTCCGGTCACGAGAAGGGCGTGTAGGCGTCTCGAGAGGTGGGTTCGCATTGGGGAACTCGGTAAGTGCCTCAACTTTCCTGTCACGAATCGTAACGGTATATGTCCTGCGTGTCTGTATACTTGAAGAGCGGCTCGGAGAAGTTACTTGTTGCCGATTCAGGCTATTGACGGGATGCGCTGAACATACAAATCCATTAGTCAGTAAAACACCTTATCTCTTTGAACCTGGCTGTGCTTACGGAGAGGGGGCAGAGCGGCGTAATCAACCTCGTTAACCACTGCATATCGAAGAGAGGAAGACCGCAAAAGGCGACTGGCAACCTCCTCTTGTTCTTGTTGTTGCCTGTGCAACTCTTCCTTGCTTAGAGGGGGAACAGCATGCGCCTCAGCATGAGGTGCAGTGCGCCGTTTCTTGCTTCTCCTGCTCCCAAGTGATAAAAACTTATGAAAAAAGCCCATAAAGTCTGGTGAAAAGTGATATGTCGTGAAAGGTCGTGAGTAAAGACCGTCGTGAAGGGGAATGTGTGTCTGGCTTTGGAGAGCTAGAGCTCAAGGAATACCTCAAGCAAGAATCGACCCCAAGGAATGGACCTCAACTTGAACCAAATAAAGGACAAACAAATAAGACGCGGCGAGAATAAGGTCATGTGATTGGAAATAACTTTGGTGCGAATGCCAACGTCGATAGAGAATCATGGCAGCACCGCTCGCGACTATTGCATGCTAGAGAGGAATTTTCTTTCTCATGCGAAGCTCGCACTACTCTTGATGCTTATCTCGTCCTCCGTCTTACTCCAAGCACGTCTAGACAGCCCAACGAATCCCGAAGAACACGGGGGCCATAAACTCGGCATTCCTTTGGCTGCCATCGAAATAATCTTAGCGTTCGTTGTAATTGGTTCGGGTCTTTGGGAGTACGAGACTGGGGTCCGCGATATGCGGGCAAGACGAGCTTTCTTACTCTCTACAGAGTGAGTGTTCCGATCTGACCGCATTAAGGCAGAAGAAATCAGGAACCCACACCCCTTATATAAGCAATTCGACACCCACCACCGCACATCCTACTCCTCCTACGCAACACCGATTTTGGGTATTTTTCTCTAATGGGAGTTTAGAAGACCTAATTAGCTTGCATTTGGAAAGAGGGATTTTTAAATTTCTCAAAACTGGGGGTACAGTAGGGTCTAGAAACTACTTTTTATAAAAACCATTTTTAAGCGTTTCCGAGTTGAAGGAAACAATAATCAAAAGTTGGTCCGATGGATTTGTCCGATCACGTGACCTAAATATAGTGACGTAATCCTACAACACCCTCCAACGAGAATCCCGTCTCCAGAGCAGTAGAGCCCCAGGAAATGCCCCGAAAGCCCCGCATAACACAGGCCCGTACCCGCAGGGCCGAAATGGCGCGTCTTGCCTTGCATCCGTTGGGCGCAAAACCCCCTGTGGCAGGATTTAGTCACATTGAAGCGGGTGAGCAGTCACCAGTCCGGACGCGAGGGCACACTCACACAGTGGACAGAAACCGACAGCGGTGAAGACCTAGATCCGGAACTTGCAAGTTTCTGTCAAAAATTTGACCTTGAACCCCAAGTTCAGGACTTTGAAAGTGACGCAGATGGAGACAACACACCTGGATCAGACACCGATCACGACCCTTCCAATGAGCCAGAGATTGCTGAGCAATCGGAACTTGAGCACTTCAGTGCGGTTCTTCAGCGCGCTCAGCAGATCGCCATCTGGCTAGAGAAAGAGGAAGTCAGGTCAAGGAAGCGCAAAACTCCAAGGAATTACACAGGAAAGTCACAGAAGACGTCATACCGGCACAAAAGAGCGAGGTTGCAGCTTGCGGAGAAGGGATTTCTTGGAGTCTTCGAATACACTGGTCTCCAGAAACACACAAGAGTCCAAAACGCGGGCAATGGAGCAAGCGACCTGATACAAGAGCCATCAGCCAAAGAACGACCTGTCCCGGAAGAAGAAGAAGAAGAAATACTTATCCTGGAGGAAGAAGAATCACCGGATGAAGGAACAGTCGACGCAGACATCAGCGTGGCTGCAGCGAGGTCCACTAGCGTGACGGCCGCAAGTGCGACGTCCACAAGTGTGACGGCCGCAAGTGCGACGTCCGCAAGTGTGACGGCCGCAAGTGCGACGTCCACAAGTGTGACGGCCGCAAGTGCGACGTCCGCAAGTGTGACGGCCGCAAGTGCGACGGCCGCAAGTGTGACGGCCGCAAATGCGACGTTCACAAGTGCGACGGCCGCAAGTGCGACGTTCACAAGTGGGACGGCCGCAAGTGCGACGTCCATAAGTGGGACGGCCGCAGGCGCAATGCCCGCAAGTGGGACGGCCGCAAGCGCAATGCCCACAAGCGCGAGTGGGATGGCCGCAAGCGTGACATCTGTGAGCGGGCAGGGAGACTACACCGATAGTCCTGTTCATGCTGAGGCTCGCCGTGCCGTCGATGCAATGCTTGAGGACCTGCGTCGGGGGCATGCTGAGACGACGATGGGCTCTGCTGGGACTCCTCTGTCTGCCACTGACCGGGCCCTTAACCTGTGGAAAGATCGCACTGCCTTGCGCGCGGCCTGTGTGAAGCTCACCGATAAGTGCAAAGACAGATGTCTTAATGTCTTCTTTCGTGCCCGCATTACGGCGATGGTTGGCGTCTTGAACCTTTATCTCAACAGTTCCTACACCTGGAGAAATGCGTCGTTAGTTGCTGCAAATGTCCGTAATCAGGGTATAACGCACGCTCGCAACCTCCGCAAGTGGATTCTCGACTTCGTCCAGTCCGGACGTCTCCCGCTCCATCGTTTTGGCCGAGCAAGATGGACGATTCTTGAAGACGAAGACATATCGCAAAGCCTTCAGCTCCAGCTCGGGGAATGTGCAAAGCGTGGGTATATCAAGGCAGCCGATGTCGTGAGGATTGTCTCAAGCCCCGAAATGCAGGCAAGCTTGAGGCGGATCGGAGTTTGCAAGCCGACGATCACCGAACGGACGGCTTGCAACTGGCTGAAGAAGTTAGATTGGCGATACCAGCAGAAAAGAAATGGGATGTATATTGATGGCCATGAGCGAGACGACGTGGTACAGTATCGAAAAGCGTTTGTTGCGCGATGGAAGGAATATGCAAAGCGCTTCCACAATTGGGACAACGACAGAAATCCCCTTCCCCTTCCCACCGGCTTTCCCGTCCCTGGGGGCCGCTTTCATCTCATCCTTGTCACACATGATGAGTCGACGTTCTACCAAAACGACGAGAGGAAAACACACTGGGCGCATTCAAGCACGACTGCAACACCGAAACCAAAGGGCAATGGGCAGTCGCTCATGGTTTCGGACTTCCTAACCGTTGAGTGGGGGCGCCTCAGTCATGGAAATGAGTGCGTCTTTTCTCTCGACTCGTGCCTCCTCTATCTCACTTGTCTAAACACACACAGTGATGCCAGGGTCTTATTCAAGGCAGGGAAGAATCGGGAGGGTTACTTTGGCGCGGACCAACTCCACCAACAAGTCGACCGGGCTATCGATGTTTTCGAGGACAAGACAAATGGGTGGGCCCAAGCCCTCTTTATGTTTAACAATGCACCAAGTCACCAAAAACGGGCACCCGACGCAATATCAGCTCGGAGGATGGTAAAAAGTGAGTCCTTTTTATTCGGACCATTGCGCTCACATTGACAACTCCTCAGACCCAAAGCTTGGTTGGACGCACCACAAGGATGGCCCACTCATGCGCCACGGCTTCAACCCACAGACAGGCAAGCCCCAACCATTTTATTTTCCCCCCGATCACCCCACCATGCCCGGATGGTTCAAGGGCATGGAACATATCATCCAGGAGCGCGGTCTCTGGCCAGAGCGAGGCCTTCCTGTTGAGTGCCTTGGTTTCAAGTGCCCGGACGCACGCATCGATTGCTGCTGTCACCGGCTTTTATTTAATCAACCTGACTTTGTATGCCAGAAATCACAACTCGAAGAACTGATCGAGTCGCGCGGCCATCTGTGTGATTTCTATCCAAAATACCACTGCGAACTAAACTTTATAGAGCAGTATTGGGGTGCCGCGAAACTTCGGTTTCGCGTTGCTGGTCATGCAAGAACCCTTGATGAGATGGAGAAAAAAGTCGTCACTTGCCTCGATGACATCCCCCTACTCCAAATTCGACGGTTCGTTTTTTTCTCTTCTTTTCTCAATCATGTCTGATATTGGATAGATATGCCAACCGCTCCGCTCGATTTATTCACGCATACGAAGAAGGGCTCTTGGGTGCTCAGGCCGCATGGGCAAATCGAAAGTATCACGGCCATAGGACTCTCCCACCGGATATGGTTACTCAAATAAAACAGTCGTTAACTACATAGAGATGTGCCCCAATAAGTGTTATAATTTCAGAGTTCCCCTTCGTCGTATCCCTCGCGTTTTCGTATTTTCGGGCCCACTACCCCCCAGATTTGTCCAACCCTAACCTAGGGTTGGGGCTTACATAAGGGGTGTGGGTTCCTGATTTCTTCTGCCTTACTTGCGTCGTTTTCCTTGTGTACGAAGGCGGTACTAGGTCGTGACCTGACACTATAGAGCTTAATGGGTCACTTTGTAGTTGATGGATGTACTATTCTAGTAGTGTGCCGAACAATGAGACGATTTAAGCTACATGGAGCTATTAGTCTAGCCCACTCGTGTATTACTTACAGCACAGTGGAATCGTCTGTTGTACCTGTCTATTTTTTAACCGAGGTGGCAGACTCTCCTCCTTCATTCCTTCTTCCCTTTTCACCACCACCCTCTCCTTTACTCCCTTGCTCTACTCCCCTCTTCCCTTTATTTCTTCCTTCTTTGTTTCCCGCTCACATTAACGACGTCACGCGATCATGAAAATTAGTCAAAAAATTCAGCAGTCCACCAAGGAGGGGAAAGTCTGGTGGTCATTTGAGTACTTTCCTCCTCGCACAGCCCAGGTATCATTCTAGTTCATCAAATGTTAGGTTGTTTGTTTCTGACTTCGTTTTCAAGGGTCTTCAGAACCTCCTCGACCGTATTGAGCGCATGCGAGCTCTCGGACCAGAGTTCGTCGATATCACCTGGTGTGTTTCGTTACTCGTGGCGTCTTGTCAGAAAACCTGATTCGACTCTATAGGAATGCTGGGGGGCGGACGTCCGATCTGTCTGCTGAGCTAGTCAAGACATGTCAGAGTACAATCGGCATTGAGACGTGCATGCACTTGACTTGTACAAACATGCCCTCAGAAAAAGTAGACATCGCTCTGCAGGTACGTGTTTCACTGTCCATTTGAACTCTCGCCTTATTTCGTCCTTAGGAAGCAAAATTATCTGGCTGTCGTAATATCCTCGCTTTGCGTGGAGATCCACCCTCAGGGAAGGACGACTGGGAGGCAGTCGAGGGCGGCTTTGAACACGGGGTCGATCTCGTGCGATACATCCGGAAGGAGTACGGCGATTACTTTGACATCGCTGTCGCCGGTTACCCACAAACACAAACCCTCCCCCCCGCGGAGCGCATGCAAGAGATAACATACCTAAAGGAGAAAGTCGACGCAGGCGCTAATTTCATCTTCACCCAGATGTTTTACGATGCTGATATGTTCATCGATTGGGCCCATGCCGTCCGTGCTGCCGGCATTACGGTACCCATCGTACCTGGCATCATGCCCATCCAGACTTGGAACGGTTTCCTGCGTGCGGCGACCGCCGTCGCAAAGACGATCATCCCACAATCATACTTAGATGCTCTCGAGCCCTATAAAAATAACGACGAAAAAGTGCGCGAGATCGGCACAAAACTCGTTGCAGACATGTGTCGGAAAATTTTGGCGGCACCGCTCGGTGTCAAGGGTCTTCATTTTTATACCATGAACCTCGAGCGTGGGACACGCCTGCTCTTAGAGGAGTTGAACCTTGTTCCCCGCATAGAAACAATTAAGCCCCTTCCTTGGCGTCAGGTCAGAACCCTCATTGTTATTCCCCCTTCGAGGGAACTGATGGTATTCCAGTCCCTCACACCTGCGCGGCGGTCGGAGACTATTCGCCCAATCTTTTGGGCGAATCGTACCAAATCATACCTCTCCCGCACAGAAAACTGGGATGAGTATCCTAACGGTCGATTCGGGGACTCGCGTAGTCCTGCCTACGGTGAGCTAGATGGCTATGGTGTCTCTCTCAAACAAACGGTATGATCTCTCCCCACTTTCCGTGATGCCCCTCCTTAGCGTTCATTTAGAAAGAAGACGCGATCAAACTTTGGGGCCACCCCACAAAATCCGAGGAAATATCATCTCTTTTTGTGAAGTTTTGTTTGAATCAGCTGTCAGCACTCCCTTGGTCGGATCAGCCCGTGTTGAGCGAAACCTCTATCATCGCAAAGCAGCTCGCAAGGATAAATCGACTTGGTTTCCTCACGATCAACTCACAACCAGCTGTGAACGGTGTCCGCAGCGACGATAAGACATTCGGCTGGGGCCCAAGCAATGGGTACGTGTACCAGAAGGCGTATCTCGAGTTCTTCGCATCACCCAAGCTACTGGACGCACTCATCCCCCACATTGAGCGCGATCCTGGGATCACGTATTATATGATCAACAAGAGCGGCGATTTGCGTACGAACACAACCAGCGAGGGCCCAAATGCTGTCACGTGGGGTGTTTTTCCGGGCAAGGAGGTTGTCCAGCCAACGATTGTCGAGGCCATCAGCTTTATGGCATGGAAGGTGCGCTAGCTGCTACTGTCGATCACGGCATCGGTTACTCATTACTACATGCAGGACGAAGCATATGAACTCGGCTACCAGTGGGCGAAGATCTATGAACCAGGCTCGCAGTCTCGCAAGGTCGTGACTGACGTGATGAACGACGCGCTACTCGTCAACATCGTACACAACGACTTCCACCAACCCGAGAAGATTTTTGAGCCCTTCTTCAAGCTAGAGGAAGAACTCAGAACCCAAGTTACTATTATTCCCAATGGCCACGCTACCAACGGCCATTCGAACTAATTGTGACACCTTCAGTCCTTACTTTGACCCCCCCCTTCTCGTACATCATGGATCCACTACTTAACCTTGCAACATCGGGTTCAACCCCCGTTAGTTCGACACCTTTTGCTATTTGCACCTCTGCACGCCGCCATCCCCCATCTTCACCTGCATCAACTGCATTTACATTACGTTGTCTTGTATCCTAGTAGGCACCTTGGCTCGGTGACCTTGCTTGATTTAACGCTACAAGTTACCACAAAAAAGAATTGTTGCCACGCTTGCGCGCAACCTCCCGCAGCCCCCTACTAGAATAAAATTAGGAAAGGAAAGGTGGAATAAAAAGAAATTGCGAGTACGAGACAGCAACAGCATATATCACCTATATAACATCAGCGCATAACCGCTCAAGAGACTTGCACGTCGATTATTGAGGGTCGTACAGATCCGAAAAGAAAAAGTCGCTATTCGCAGGTGGCGGACCTGAAGTCAGTCCGCTAGGTATCTCAACCTTATCCCCAGACAAATCTACAAATCGATGGGGGTAGTGTCAATGACCCCAAGTCAGCCTTTTTTGCATGCACTGGAACACACACCGAGCAACTTGATTTTGAGCCCAATCTCGGTCAGCGCCTGGATGAAGTCCGCGGTCTCCTTCGACGCTACGTGCCCGCTATCGCGTCGGAGCATGTTCAGCCCGTCCGTCCAGTCCGCCCAGCGTGACGCGTCCGGCGCAATCGCGTCCGCGAGTGAGCCCTCCGGCGTGAGCAGCGAGAACGACAGCGGCGATGCCATGAGCGGGGAGCCCGGCCCAGCACCACCCGCGGCGTCGAGGGGCGGCGCGCAGTTCGCGGTCGCGATTTCCGTGATCAATGCGAGGTCAAAGCGTTCGGGCAGGTCCTCGAGCCCGCTGCGCACCGGGAACTTGGACAGGCTGTCGACGTAGTGCAGGTGCTTCAGGCTGTTGTCCTACACGTGATTTCAGGACTGGGAAGCATGTGCGCAGGAGGGGAGGGAAGGAGCGTACAAGGCGCATGAATCGCCATGGCCGCGCGGGCCGTCGTGGCGCTGGAGCGGAGATTGGTACTGCGTTGAGAAACCATGCACCTTGAAGGAGGCAGTGAATGCGCTGCTGGCGCACAAACTCTTTGGATTCTTTGTAGAGCTTTGCCCGCAGGTTGCGTACGGGTACTTTACTCAGTAGGTCGTCTTCTTCCTCGAGCTCTTTCATCTGTCTATCACGCACGCCACGGTATTCGCAATCAGAAAAGTCTTGCACCATCTCGTGCCATGGGCGCAGGTGTTCTTGGCGCAGTGCGACCTTCACTCTGTGAGCATGCACGAGCGTTAACGTAAACATATTGCGACTCTCGGGAAGACGCACTGGCTCCGAACAAGGGCGACTACCCTTGTGAAGTCTCCGATCGCTGCTCCGCTCTCGTTCCACATCTGTAGGAAGAAATTGGTAGCTAGGGTGTGGACTTTATAGAAGTCGAGGAAGAATGGCTGAAACACAGGAGAAGTCGCATCTACAACGTCCCAGCATTATCAGCAGACCCCTAATAGCGCATCAACCCGAACGACGCACATCCAGGAGCCAAAACACCCCAGTATTCTGACAAAAGTTCGACGACCTCGTGGCACGCGCGTGCGACCGGACATCGCCGCTGTGGCGACCGGGAGTTCTGTTCTTGCACGACTTTGGAAAAAAAGTCCGGGTCGCTCTGCACGAAGTGTTTCTTTGGCAGAGCGTGTCAACGAGGCTCTTCCTTTTCAGGCGGCGGAACTCACCAGGCAGTCGAGTCCAAGAACTCCGGTCTCGTTGAACTCGTGACTAATGTTCTCTGACGCGAACCCGAGTTGTCGCCATTTCAGCGTTGTACCATCTGGCGCTGTCTCAACTTGCAAGCACGAATTTGTCCAAATATAGTCGAGCGAGGCAGCATGCGTCTCCTCAACGTCTGGTTCAACAAGTGTCGTTTTCTTGCGATAAATCACTCGTGCCATGTTACCCTGGAAGTCGAGCACGCAAGAAGTTAAATCTTCAATGGTGTGCGAGTTCATAAGGCGCTACATTGGGACGTCATGAGTTTGGGTAGCCCCACGGGTTGCGTCAGAACTCACGATGATAGCCCTGCGAGTATTAAGGCGCTCTAACTGCGAAATGAAGATTTCCCACCACGTATCGGTAGCATGCGCCAAGAGGGAGTTAATCAACATCACACTACCCAGCCCGGACAATTAGCCACTTCATGCTAGCAATAGGGACCACGTACCTGTTTAGCGCAAGTGCGGTATCAGCTGTGCCGAGACGGCTAACAACAGTTTCCAGAAGACCCGGCTCTTTGCGCATCTGCTCAAAGACGACATCGAACCCGTAGCGGTACACAGAGCCGGGAGGTGCAACAGGTGGTGAACGGCTAGAACTTGCTACAATTGGACCTGGTGCGCTCGCGGGGTCCGCTTCGACAAGGCGTTTGAGGATCGCGGTGGCGGGACGGCAAACGTTGATGAGGGACTGAGGCGAGGCAATGATTTGCACTACTTTAAAGATGAAACTACTATCCAACGCCGCCCAGCCGTACTCGAGGTCCATCAGGTTTTTCATTGCCGTGAGTGCATACTATGTCCGAGATGAGGCAAGCGGGAATATTCACCAAATTATCGCACGTACCGCGAGAGTATTCCCATGACTGGACGTGATGACGTCAACCAATATGTGAACACCGTCCCGCTTGAGAAACTCGTTGGCAAAATCTTCTTCCTGTGACTCTAGTCAGTTCAATGCGCCAGGACAAGGAGATGGTAATAGCATACGCGAAGGTAGCGTTGAAGAGAAAAGAGGGCTAATCTGAAGCTCGTTTCCTCGCGGAGGAGTAGTTTGTCGTATATTTCCTGTGCCTCTACAGCTGCAGAATTGACAAGCCTATGGAGAAGCGTCAAGAGTGAACCAGACTTAGGAGATTCGAAACATTACTTCAACCTGGCCTTGGACTTGATCATCTTTCTGAGGTTTTCGTTCGTCACCAACTCTCCGTCCTCATCTCGGAGTGCGAAGTCGGACGGAGGCTGCTTGATTTGCAGGTTTGCAACAAGCTGTTTTACAACATCTACGACCATCAACGTTGGGTCTATCCGGACTTTGACGACGCCATCTTTGGTGGTAACACTATTTGTAGGGATCAGTGTTTTGGTCGAATTACCGTTGGTGGCCGCGGCGCGTGGACGCAAGGCGTCTCCATTTGGATGCGAAGACATGTCATGCAAACAAGAAGCGGCGCCGCGTCTCACTACTTTGGCCGTGTCGACCGTGTGAACTCTTGCTTATGTACTACATCGATCAGGTGAGGGGCACACGGTGATCGTACTTTCATTCCTCCACAATGGAAGTGAGGGAGAGGATATCGACCCGAAATGGTGTCACAAAAGGTGCATCAATAGCTGCCTGAACGTTCCCATCATCTCCATCGCTATCCCAACATCCACTGCGGTCGGTGGTACTAGTAGCGGCCACTGTTACACGTGCAGCAAGTACCCCCGCCACGCTCGACCTGGTCATGGACGTAAGAATCAAAGACGCCCTGCCAGGGATTGGGTGACTCGATAAAAGAAAAGCCCAGAGACTTTGGAGTCCAACGTCATGGACGGGAAATATGCTTTAAGGGGTGAGCGGAAGAGTCGGCAATAGTGATGGTATCGTCCCTCAGGTCAGGAATACTCATCAAAGAACCTAGAGTGTGAGGCACATGGGAGGATCTCATTGCTTGATTCATGTTAAGTTAGCTAGATTCTGCAATTCGGGGACATAGCCTCGCTCGCGGAGATCCGACCACCGGACACCCTTTTCGGCTCGAAGTGGGAACGACAAACCTCCGTCTCTTCCACTCGAGCAATTATATGCGCACGGTCCAGTGTATGGAATAGTGGATGTATTGTGATAGATTAGCACGTGCCACAATAAACTGCCCACGAATTCAAAATTAGTCATTTACCATTTACAGCACGTCCTCATCTCTCCGCTGTCAGGTTGTCGACAATGGCAACTCCGTCTGTCTCGCAGCAGACTGACACACTCAATACCATCTTTCTCGGTCTTAGGAATAAAAGTCCAGAGACCCGTCTCCAATCTGCTCTCGAACTACGCCGATATGTGCGTGCTTCTGCTACTGATGTACTGTCTCCGCTCAATGGAAACCATCCTTAGGTTGCCACAAAGGTGGTTGAAATGTCCTCAGATGCCGCCACAAAGCTATGGGAGGATTCTATAAATCAAAGACTGTTCGATCTCGTCCATAGCCCTCACAGTCATGATAAGTTAGGGGGCATTCTCGCCATCGGTGTGCATCTTCTTTTATGATTAACCCTACGAACTCTGATCGTCCCAGACCACCTTCTTGACGTGGATGGCGAAGAGACGATCGAGTTCAAGCACAATCTATTCCGCTTCTACAATTATGTCAAGTCTCTTTTACCTAATGGAGACCTCAACATCACACTTGCTGCATCCAAGACACTCGGACAGATCGCAGAGATTGGTGGCGCGGCTTTTGGAGAGCATTTCATGGACTATGAAGTGCCTATTGCCATTGGCTTATTGCAAGGGGACAAACAAGAGCCTGGCCGGTACGCTGGTGTGCTCATCTTGAAAGAGCTCGCCCGAAACAGCCCTGTCTACTTTCATTCACACATTGACCTCGTCTTTGACAAAATCCTTATCCCGATTCGAGACCCACGCGTGATTGTCAGAGAGGGTGCAGCTGAACTTCTCGCCGCTTGTCTCGAGATCATTGCTCAGAGGGAACGACAGGGAAGGACTGCTCATCTCTCCAAGATCCTAGCCGACGCGCAGGCTGGACTCAAAATGAGTCAGCCCGAGATCATTCATGGTGCATTGCTTACGTACCGGGAGCTTCTACTTCATGGCGGCATGGTGAGTTCATCCAACCTCTAGATTGTTCCAATAATCCGGTCGTTGTAGTTCATGCGCGAGAATTTCATGGACACAGCAGAAAGTATCTTGCGCTTCAGGACTTCTCGCGACCCCTTCGTACGGAAGATGGTCATCACACTTATTCCTACTCTCGCCGTGTACGACACTCAGACCTTCAGCGAACACTTCCTTCACAAAGCGATGGGCCACCTTCTGACCCTTCTCGGTAAATCGAACGATCGAGAGTTCGGTACGCTTGACATGCCACTCCTCTCATTCCACTCTTACTCCTCCTGTTCAAGCATTCGTCGCTATTGGACACGTCGCAAAGGCTGTTGGTAGTGACATGAAGCCGTTCCTCGACTCCATCATGCAGCAAGTTAAGCTTGGCCTGCAGAACAGGGGGTAGGCTACATGGATTCACAGCCTCGTTAGTTCTTTCCTCATTTTATGCTAGGAAGAAGGCGCCTCCTGAAGAACCTATGTTTCAATGCGTCGGCATGTTGGCTGCCGCCGTTGGTCCGAACTTGACGAAGCTCCTCCACGACCAGCTGGACTTGATGTTTGCGTGTGGACTAAGCGCACCTCTTCATCACGCTCTAATCGAAATCGCTAAGAATATCCCCCCTCTCTTGAAGACCATACAAGGCAAGTCTCTACTTGTTTTTTTCGTGTTTGGAGACCTAATTTCGAGTTCCAGATCGCCTCTTGGACATGCTATCAATGATCCTCAGCGACAAACCGTACAAGCCCCTCGGTGCACCACCAGCTCTCATGCGGGGCAATGTTGCCACAATTTCCCGGGACCTCAACGCATCTCAGGTAGGGCGCATCTTTCCGAACCCGAACGATTGGCTCATCGGACTACCAGAGCGCCGGCACAACGAAAAGCCCCGAGTTGATCACTTTGGCACTCACCATCCTCGGCGAATTCGACTTTAGTGGTATGTCATTGGGCACTTGTTACTTTCCAGTGCGTTACCGAGGTATTCGTCTATTTCACAGGCCATGTCCTCAACGAGTTCGTTCGCAACTGTGCACTCCCGTACCTCGAAGAAGACTTCCCAGAAGTGCGAAAGGCAGCAGCGCTAACATGCTGCAGCGTCTTCAGGCGTGACCCTATCTGCTTCCAGGGAAGCAATAACTCCATCGAGGTCATCAGCGATGTCATCGACAAGCTCCTCACAGTGGGTATAGCTGACCCAGGTTTGTCGTCTTCAATTCTAAGTGGTTTCGCGAACTTGGCTTATCTCTCATGTTCAGACGCAACAATCCGACAAGCTGTCCTAACAAACCTGCACGAACAATTCGACAAGCACCTCGCACAGGCAGAGAACGTCCGCTCCCTTTTCATAGCACTCAACGATGAGATCTTTGAGAACCGTGAGACTGCGGTCGGCCTCATTGGACGCCTTGCCTTGCACAACCCGGCTTATGTCATGCCTTCTCTTCGCAAGTCCCTCATCCAACTGCTCACCGAGCTCGAATACTCGACTGTTACGTGAGCCTTATCTCTTGAATGTATCTTATCCTATGACCGAGAAGACACTAGGCGCAATCGCGAAGACTGCACGAGGTTATTAGCACTCCTCGTAAGCGCGACCCAGCGCCTAATCAAACCCTATGCACTGCCGATGCTACGCGTGCTCCTCCAGAAGGCCGGTGACCCCAATTCGACTGTTGCCGCCAACGTGTTGATGTGTCTTGGCGAGTTGACTTGTGTCGGTGGCGAAGACGTGACGCCACACGTTTCCGAGTTAATGGACATCATCCTCTCGAAGCTCGCAGACTCGAGCATTGTGAAGCGTGACGCTGCACTGCGCGCCCTGGGGCAGGTTTGTTCGAGCACCGGGTTTGTTATACAGCCACTAGTAGAGTACCCCCAGCTACTCCAGATCTTTGGTCGGATTCTGAAGAGCGAACCAAACCCATCGGTGCGACGGGAAGTCATAAAGGTCCTTGGAATTATAGGCGCGCTAGATCCTTATAGACGCAAGGTATTTCACATCCCCTAGGACCGAGAGTTAGACAGATGACCGCTGTCGCAGACAAGGCCCGACGAGGAATCGAACGAGTCCCAAGCGCCTACCGCAGCTGCAATTAATCTCACTCATACGACGTCCTCGGTATCGGATGACTACTATCAGACGGTGGTCATCAACGCACTACTCAGCATTTTAAAGGACCAATCCCTCAGCAGCCAGCACCACACCGTGATTGAAGCCATAATGTCGATATTCAAGACCCAAGGCCTCAAATGCGTGACGTTCTTACCACAGGTGCGCGCATTTCATTACGCGCAGAGACAAACCGATTTACAACTCGCCTAGATCATTCCAGCCTTCGCCGCCGTGACTCGAAGTTCCGCTGCGCGCTTACAAGAGTTTCACTTACAGCAGCTCGCTATCCTTATTGGCATCATCAAGCAGCACGTCCGCAAGTACATGCCCGACATCTTCGGGCTCGTAACGGACCTTTGGGAAAACCAATCGCTGCAACTTCCTCTTGTCTCACTTATTGAATCGCTTGGGAAGGCCCTTGATGCGGAATTCAGACCCTTCCTTCCAACCATCTTACCGCTCATCTTGAAGGTCTTTGACGGAGAACTAAACGACAAACGCTCCGCAACGCAAATCAAGGTGTTTGACGCGTTTTTGACGTTCGGCTCAAACATCGAGGAGTACTTACACCTTGTCATTCCAATCATTGTGAAAACATATGAGCGCATCGACGCGTCGACGCCGCTGCGCAAACGTGCGATCGTTACGATAGATGGGCTTTCAAGTCGCGTTAATTTCTCGGACCATGCATCACGAATTATCCATCCTCTTGTGCGCGTGCTCACCTCTTCAAATAACGAACTCAGAATGGCCGTGCTGGACACCTTGTGTTCTCTGCTTGTCCAACTGGGATCAGACTTTGCTATATTCGTCCCTACTATCAACAAGGTACGCTTTTCCCCCTTTGGATCCGTCGCACATACACTGACCATGTGTACAGGCATTACTGCGCCACAGAATACCACACCCCAAATATGAGAATCTTGTCTCTAAGCTGCTTAATGGTGAGCGCTTGCCCCAAGAGCTAGGGACGCTAGAGTATATGTAGGCGACCTTTATTTGAGACGAGATATTTTGCTCATAAAGCCATTGCAGCATGAACGAGAGTAACAAGACGCCGGAATTCTCTGCTCCCGCGGAGGCGGCCAAGATGACGGTTAATCAACAGCACCTGAAGCAAGCATGGGACACATCACAGGTCTCTACCAGGGAAGACTGGCTGGAATGGATGCATCGCCTTTCCGTTGAGTTTATGAAAGAATCACCATCGCATGCTCTACGTGCTTGTATGAGCTTGGTGGACGTTCATTCACCCCTAGCGAAAGAGTTATTCAACGCGGCATTTATTTCATGCTGGCGGGAGCTGTACGAACAATATCAGGTATGTTAACACTTTGTAGTTCGGGAAGTACAGACCCCAAACGGCACCACAGGAAGATCTCGTTCGCGCTATCGACCGTGCCATCACATCACCGACCGCCCCATCAGAGCTTATACACAGGTTGTTGAACTTGTGCGAGTTTATGGAACACGAAGACCAGCGGCTCCCTATCGAAAACAGCATTCTTGGAGAGTATGCGCTCAAGTACCATGCCTATGCCAAGGCTCTGCATTACAAGGAGCTCGAGTTCTTCACGGAGACATCACCGTCGATTATCGAAGCCCTGATCGGAATCAACACAAAGTTGCAGCAATCAGACGCAGCGTGGGGCACTCTCCTTGTCGCGCGTGAACAATACGACATCACAAAGCACGATCAGTGGTACGAGAGACTTGGGCGGTGGCAGGAAGCGCTCCGTACATACGAGCGCAGGGAGCAAGAGGACCCAGGCAACCCCGACATATCGATTGGCCGGATGAAGTGTCTGCATGCACTTGGCGAGTGGGACCAACTTGCGGTGCAAGTCGAGGAGTACTGGGCGAGTGCGACACACGAGGAACGCCGCGAGATTGCGCCGATGGCCGCTGCCGCAGCCTGGTCGTTGAATGACTGGGATTCTATGGACGACTACATTGCAACCATGAAGGCTGATTCGACAGATCGCGCGTTCTATCGCGCTATTCTGTCCGTGCATCAGAATCAGTTCTCGAAGGCGCTAACACACATCACGAAGGCGCGCGACCTGCTCGACCCTGAACTCACAGGACTTATTGGCGAGAGCTACGGGCGCTCGTATAAGTGAGTGCGGTAGATCTGATGCGTAGCTCTCTTACCTAACGTTGCTTCAGTGTGATGGTTCGGGCTCAGATGCTCTCCGAGCTCGAGGAGATCATCGCTTATAAGCAATTCGCTGATCAACCCGAACGCCAGCAAACTATCAGAAAGACTTGGGTCAAGAGGTATGCTTACTTTCATCGAAAATTTGTCCATCTGCTCAAAGTCATTAGGCTACAAGGATGCCAGCCTGACGTAGAAGTTTGGCAGCGGATTCTGCAGGTCCGAACGCTGGTTCTCAGCCCAGATGACGACCCAGCTATGTGGATTAAATTTGCCAACCTCTGTCGAAAGTCCGAGCGCATGCTACTCGCCGAAAAGACAATCAATTCTCTGCTATCTCAAGAAAGGGTAGGTCTTTCCTTCAAGAATTTTGCGACGAGGCTGACTGGCTTTATATTTCCAGCACCAGAAAGCTCCTCCGAACGTGGTCTACGCCCAGCTCAAATATATGTGGGCATCTGGCTCTAAGGAAGAGAGCCTGAACTTCCTGCGCACATTCGCGACGAGTTTATCGAGGGACTTAGAGACCGAAACAACTCAGAGAGGACAGCGGTCTGGTGTATCCAAGCAGAAACTTGACGAACTTGCACGGCTTCTGGCGCGCTGCTATTTCAAACAAGGCGAGTGGCAAATGGAACTTTCGGACAACTGGGCCACGGTTCGTGCAATTCACCCTATCGCCTTTACTAATTTCATAATATGAATGTTTGTAGCGGAACGTGAAAGACATTCTGCACTCGTACCTCCTTGCTACGCATTTTGACCCTAACTGGTACAAGGCATGGCATACTTGGGCTTTAGCTAACTTTGAGGTCGTCAACCACCTTTTGAGTCAAGCAGAAGTGAAAGCCTCAGATGTTATGGGTACCACCCTAGTTCCGCACATCATCCCTGCGGTCCAAGGTATTTGCACCATTGCCAGATTGTGTTCAACCAACCAAACAACGCGTTTCAGGCTTCTTCCGCTCTATCGCCCTACGCAGCGAAAACGCTCTCCAGGACACTCTCAGGCTTTTGACATTGTGGTTCAAGTTCGGAGCTCATGACGAAGTCAGTCATGCGATTGCTAGCGGGTTCAGCACGGTAGAGGTAGATACCTGGCTCGAAGTAATCCCTCAGGTAAGCTGTCCGCACCCATCGTTCTCTACCACTGATCACCTATTCCATTCAGATCATTGCGCGCATCCAAACCCCAAATACGAATATTAGGAGGAACATTACGAGTCTGCTCACCGATGTTGGCAAACATCACCCGCAGGCACTAGTTTATCCTCTCACTGTGGCGTCAAAGTCTCCGAGTGCATTACGAAAGGACGCTGCACTCGCCATTATGGATCGAATGAAGCAGCACAGTCCCGCCATAGTGGAGCAGGTGCGTCTGTGCACTTGATAGGGAGCGCGTCTTACCCTCCCCTTTTCAAATAGGCCCTTGTCGTCAGCCACGAACTCATACGCGTGGCCATCCTGTGGCATGAGCAGTGGCACGAGAAGCTAGAAGAAGCTTCTCGTCAGTACTACACTGAGCACAACCCGGAGGGTATGATCGCCGCACTCGAACCGCTTCACGAAGAGCTAGAGAGGGTTAGCGCCCACCTAGATACCTGTACTAACTGGTTGCTCACCATTACAACGCCAGGGACCTCAAACCGCACGCGAAACATCTTTCATCCAAGCATTCGGTCGCGAGCTTCAAGAGGCAAGAGAAGCAACGCGTCGATATCAGAAATATGGCGAAATAAAAGACCTGGACAACGCCTGGGACATCTATTTCGCGGTAAGACAAGCCGTTGTTCATTGTCGGGTAGCTCGTTCATGTTTCTCTCAAGGTCTTCAAGAAGGTTGAGAAGCAGCTACCACAATTGACGACACTCGATTTGCAATATGTTTCACCAGAACTGTTGAAAGCACGTAATTTGGAGCTTGCGGTGCCGGGTAAGTGTCCTAGGATGAGGCCCTCCTGTGTACTCAATCCAGGTTGCAGGAACGTATCAGAGTGGAAAGCCCATCATCACGATTATGAACTTTGCCCCTAAACTGTCAATTATCATATCCAAGCAGAGGCCGCGTCGACTCTATCTCAAAGGCAGCGACGGAAAGGAGTATCAGTACGTTCTGAAGGGTAGGCAATTTTAGTGTGGCTACTTCCCTCTCGTACCTATGACATACGGCGTTTTCTAGGACACGAAGACCTTCGTCAAGACGAGCGGGTCATGCAATTGTTCAGTCTTGTGAATACACTCTTATCAGAAGATACCGACAGCTTCAAGCGTCGTCTCCACATTCAACGCTATCCTGTCATACCACTTGGACCACATGCCGGCCTTATCGGATGGGTACATGATAGCGACACGTTACACGTCTTGGTTCGCGACTACCGCGAATCGCGCAAGGTCCTCTTGAACATTGAGTACCGACTGATGCTACAGGCAAGTCCACTTTTCTTCGTGGTAACGACCATTCGCCTAACCGGAGTGCTAGATGGCACCTGACTACGAAAATCTCATGCTTTTGCAAAAGATCGAGGTTTTCGAGTATGCTCTCGAGAATACAACTGGCCAAGATTTGTACCGGGTCTTGTGGCTGAAGAGCATCAACTCGGAACACTGGCTCGAGCGTCGTGCGACGTTCACTCGCTCTCTTGCAGTCAATAGCATGGTCGGCCACATACTCGGTCTTGGTGACCGCCACCCGTCCAATCTCATGCTAGAGCGCAAGACGGGCAAGGTCGTGCACATCGACTTCGGTGACTGTTTCGAGGTGGCAATGCACCGCGAGAAGTTCCCCGAAAAGATACCGTTCCGACTAACGCGTATGCTCACGCATGCAATGGAGGTAGGCTGGGCGTCCCTTCAGCCGTAGGCAGCGCGTAACTCCCCTCACCCCCCCACAGGTCAGCGGAATAGAAGGCAGTTATAGAAACACCTGCGAAATTACCATGCGGGTCCTTCGCGACAACAAAGAATCTCTGATGGCCGTCTTGGAGGCCTTCGTCTATGACCCCCTGATCAACTGGCGGTTGATGCCAACCAAAGGCGACAGTAGGCGACCACCTGGTAAGCTTTTCCCAGCACTACAGATATAGGCCCTTCTTCTTACACAAGAACCAGCAGGAGAGTCGGCACGAACATCCGACTTGTCTCGCGTCAACGCATATGCACAGGAGCCCGTTCGCAAGTTGAAAGCGGACGAAAACACCATTCTCAATGGTAAATACCAACTACCTCTTCACAGACGCTCAACATCCCGCTAATACCCGAAACTTAATCGCAGAGGCCCAAGAGCGCAACGACCGGGCATTGGCAGTACTGAATCGCGTACAGCACAAAATTACAGGTTCGCAGGCTTGTTAAGCTTCAGGAGACAGACCTGGGCTAACGATATCTTTAGGTCGCGATTTCAATCCCAACGTTGTACTTACGGTGCAAGCGCAGGTCGACAAACTCATCCTGCAGGCAACCTCTTTGGAAAATCTATGCCAGTGTTTCTCTGGGTGGTACGATTCATGCTACAGTCTCGCTTTTTCATGCTCACTCCCGAATGTTAGGTGTGCGTTCTGGTGATACGTATCGGCGCCTTGATCTCCAAAGGTCCATGCGTCTCAGTTTGTTGGTGGTCGGCTGTTATGATGTTTACTGTATCTCTGTCCATCTGTTATTCGTTATCTACCTTGTTTTGCGGACTCGCTATTCTCTGTCGTCCCGATGTACGAGTTGTTATAAAGGATTCAAATTAGTTTACTAGCCCCCAGCGTACTCTAGATACTACGAATGTAAATTCTTATTTTATCAGCGCAGAAGGTGGGGCAGGACGATAAAAAGCTGGGCCTGGCCGGGAATTGAACCCGGGACCTCCTCCAAATTCTGCCCGAAGAAGGAATCATGCTACTAGACCATCAGGCCTAAACATGGGCCTGACCGGGAATTGAACCCGGGACCTCCTCCAACTTGCATCCCTAAGAAGGAATCATACTACTAGACCACCAGGCCTTCGCACCAGGGGTAATTGCGAACGCCATATAACCCGTTTGGAATATCTGGGATGGTAAAGGGAGCTGCCCTCGGGCACTGTAACTTGAACTCGCTTTCGATCGCTCTTGCCATGTCTGGTTTATGGGGTTGGTATTTTTTTAGGGTAATGTAGGTGCGGGTCATGGACCCTGCCGCACATCTTTCCAGCTGTTTCATGTTGCGGTATGGGGAAGTGCAAAAAAAAAAGTACTGTCGGGTTTGACGGTTCCTGTCCCCTAATTCCTGGCTTATTGTTGATCCTTTCCAATCGTCAACGAGGCCGAGCAACCCCCGGTGAGCCCGGTACTGTACACATACCCGTGTATCACGCCAAAGTTCCTCATGCTAATCCGTCATCCCTTGTCATTTCTACGTCCCAGTCCCCATCCTGGAAAGGTGGGCGTAACCATTATCAATGCAGGGAACTCACGCAACCAGGCGGGGCGTGTTATTATTGGGTATATCCCCCTAAAAGACAAGGGATCGACGGTTCATAAGTTGTCTCAAACTAAATTTTTCCGATTCTTCGGAAAATCCAGGAACTGGAAACGTCTTTATGAACACCGACCCACCGCGCGGGTCTTGGGTCTTAAGAGATTTGATGACTGGCCAGGCGTCTTCTCTGAAAGGTTCACTGATCAAAAACACAAACTGATGTCGTACGGATACGGCCAATCGCAAATCCCAGATAGGCACGAACATAATCCAGCCAGACGCAGACGGAAGCCCGAGCCTGTGGGGTATCAGAATTGATCGCGCAGGAGCGTGAGTCGATGTCTTCGCCGCACTCAAGTACATACTCGAAAAATTGAATGTCGTCTCCACGTGGCTAGTCACTATGCCCGTTTTGATGTCTCTGGAGCAATGAACTTAACATTTGCGGTTACTCCGAATTCTTACTATAAGGGATTGCTGCCTTACTGTAAGTCGAGGGGCAAGACCTACAGGAGCCTGCTCGCATCCATGCTATGCGGGTCGCCATCATTTTACCATAACTGTGCGCCCGAAGGCTTCACAAGATAAAAGTAATTCTGCACCAAATGGCATACTTGGAGTTCCGAGACAGAAACCGGAAACGGGTACCAGACTATACACAAACCTATTCTCTTTTAGCTACACATAATTTGTTTCTGGGGAAAAGCACCAAGAAAATTTGCTCAACCACATCTTGTTCAATCAGGCCGCGACAGTAATCCGCTCAGGGAATTCGTCGAGGACATGCTCTTTTTGTTGTATCGTGTCTTCGATCTCGTTAGTGCCCCGCGCTTTAATTGCTTCTCCTCGGCATTCATTAACGAAATCGGTGAACATCTACATTCAGTCCATTGCGTCAAGAAGGCAAAACGTGAGACAAATATGAAGTACCTCGATGGTGTCCAGAGGTCCACCAGCACTCTCGGGGTGGAACTGCACTCCCCATACACGGCGACCTGAATCGGCGGTCGACTTGATACCTTCCACAGACGAATCGTTGCAATTTATAAAGAACGGCTCCCACCCTTCAGGGAAGGGATCCTGTAGCCGCAGGGCATACTGATGATTTTGGCTACACTGCTGTTAGCAAACAGTATGTATGCGGACGAATGGCGCATGGACGAACCTGGTCACGTAGACTCGGCCCGCCTGGATAGACCCTGATGACGCAAGTGCCAAGACGGGTTGGTTATGTCCACGGTTCCCAAAGGTCATGCGATAAGAATCGAGCCCGGCAGCCATACCAATGATCTGATGACCCATGCAAATACCAAAGATGGGCTTGCGCCATTCTTCAAGCACGGGGCGTAACCTGTCCGCGGCAACCCAACATTGCTGTGGATCACCAGGCCCATTGGACAGGAACAAGCCATCAAAGCTATCGCGGATCGCATTGAAGTCGTAATCCCATGGCAGGACAGTGACTGCCGCGCCGCGCCGCACGAGGGCGCGCGAAATGTTAGCCTTGGCACCAAAGTCGAGCAGCGCGATCCTGACGTCACCCCCCGGATTGAGCACGTACGGCTCCTTGGTCGAGATCTGGTCGACGAGATTCTCCTTGCTAGGGTCCCAATAGTCTGCTTCTGCGGGCGGCGGCAGGGCAGCGTCGCTCCCGACGGCGAGCCGCCCGAGTGTAGTGCCCTGGTCGCGGAGTAGCCGGGTAATCGCGCGCGTGTCGACACCCGTGAGGCCGGGAACGTTGAAACGTGAGCACCAGGAATGGAGCGACTCAATCGCCGTGTAGTGAGAGAATTTTTCTGCCACGTCAGCTACAACGACCGCGGCACATTGGACGCCAGAAGATTCGAGGACGACGCCAACATTACGCGAGTCACGAACGGTGATGTTATGAGGAACGCCGTAGTTGCCGATGAGTGGTGTAGTGAAGACGAGGACCTGACCCCGATAAGACGGGTCCGTCATGGATTCGGTATCTAATGACAGTTAAAAAGAGAATTTGCTTCTGAATCAAGTGAAAACTAATTACACGATGTTATAGAGGTGGAGAAGACGGTTTCGCCATAAATACTACGCGGTGCACCAAACGAACGACCGGCGAAGGACTGGCCAGTTTTGAGATGAAGCGTGGCGGGGATGGGCGAAGAGTTTGCATGGGTTGAAAACCCACGATATACTCGAGAAATGCGGAATATCGGACGGATCATTTGAGCCTGTGGGGGGTGTAATGGGTTTAAAGCACAAGAAGAGAGAAAACCAGATCGCTGAGATAGCTACGTCTTTCGGTGAGCGGAAAAAACGTGGAAGATATGGACGTTGTACGTACTCGTCTCGAGTTAACTTGTTGTAGACCATATACAAGCCTGGGTTTGAGCTGGAACGCGGTTCAGGTCAGATCCGAGTTCGTGTGTGATGTGGCAAGTCGTTGACGTCCACAAATTGTCGCCTTTTCCCACACCCCTGCACGTGCACGTCAGGCGAATTGTCCAGTCTTGGTCATGTATATTGACAATTTCGGACGTAATAACAGATTTATTCACTGTCAACAGGAAGACTACAGTACTGGACTACTGACTCTAGGAAGTCTTAGAGACACGCGAAGGTCCATCCCCAGAGTACTGTTGTATCTTTTTTATCAGTCACAATGAATTTCGGCCATTCGCCGAGCCTCTGTACTACCACCTCTGCCAGCGCTCTCGCCACCTCTTAGCGGCGGGCGGTGGACGACTGGTGAATACATGCTCACCTCGACTCACAGCTCGCGTGTTATTTTGAGCCCACAGTAAGTTGGGTTCTAACGCGTTGCTCGTTTCAGATTGAAGCGTAGAAAGGAGTAGAAAAGTGACTCCACAACAACAGCTGACTAGCTGTACAGAGGAGCAGTGCACATCAAAGCATCAACAGACGAAATAATTGAAGCACCATGGTCCACAGCTGGAACGCCCGCAATTCACATGCGCCATAATCACTCCACCTGTGAGCACCACCAATGCGCGTTGTGATCTCTGCAGGGCCATAGCCTCGTGAAGAACCCTCTCCGCAACCGGCCTTAGAGTGACAGTAACCTCTCGTCATCCGACGGTGTAAAAGCTAAGCTCAGTCCGAAGTCCATTCCCAATGTGGTAATGCCGACGGTCTTAGACGCGGGCCACTACCCCATCAATGGCCGCACCTACCTCTCCACCAAAGAGCTGGCGGCCTTCTCTCGTCCTCCGTACCCGCCCTCATTGGCCGTGGCTACCCGCAAAATGCATCGCGCGATTGAGCGGAAGCGTGAGCGCTTACACGGTACGCATGCCGTGCGCACTTTTGGTGCGCAATTCAGAACGCTGGCGCTGGTTGGCGGAGGAGACAGCGGCTGCAGTTCGTCCACAATTTCGCTTGGCCGAGCAGGAGCATCGGCCCGGGCGTAGGAAGGGAATGAGAACACCAACCCGAGACAGTGGGTAACATCGAGCTCGAGTAATGGCGCAGGAAATAGCGGACAGTATCTCGCACTGTGGGTCTTGGCGGAAGCGGGGCGAGTACGCGGCGAGGGGAAGGAAAAGAAAAGCATAGGCGAAGCGGACGGGAGTGAGAAAAAATGTGGCTTGGGTGGACGTTAGAGGCACTGTCAAAAAAAAGTTGTCGGCCTTCCAGTATGATTATGCCAGTGAGCGAAACTGGGCGCCGATTGTGACAAGAGAACAAGAGACGCAGAGAGCGAGCAATAGATACGAAGATTTGAAAGTTGAAACAGTAGTCGGCGGCGCATCCATAGGGAGTGTAGACAGTCATCACATGCATTGTAACAAAGAGACGACGAGCGATCTCAGAGAGGGAGAATAGTGAACAATAAAATCAAGACAGGCCCAGCTCAGTTTTACCACGAGAGCACGCCAGGTTCGGAGAGAGGATCATAGTCGCGTCCTAGTACACTGTCACGTCGCGTCACGGTATCGTTTGTCACGAACACGCCGATTTGGATCAGCTCAACTCCAGCACACCAACATTGACTCGGAACGCGCAAAAGAACAAACTGACTCGGTTATTCGAGAAATGATGACATAATAGCACAGACGGTCAGAATCCTCTTCCACGCCCCGCGAAACCAATCCTAAACACACTACCAAGTCCGAATGCGCCAGCGTCTGAAGGGCCCGGGGGCGCTGGCTGACCAGTATCGCCACTAGACGGCGCCTCCCTAGGGCCGCGCCGGAAGAGTCTACCCAGGGGGGTCCGAGTTTCCTGGTCTTCCGCAGTGGAGGTGGCATCATCGTACACCTCTTTTTCGGGCTAGACAAAGCACGCCAACTTTACCTCACGCAAGCTCGACGATCAAGGAGGAAATTTACCTCCAGACAAATCACCAAGGCGCCCATGTGCCATCCTGCGGCAGTGGCAGCGAAGCAAAACCGTCGTCCTCCGGGATTCGGACCGTGGTTAAAGTGCACTGGGGAAGGCGACTCGACATTGGGAGGTTCGAGGGGGCCCCACTGCGAGCTTCGCGACTGCATAAGGTGCGCCTCTGTCTTGTAGCCGCCGGGAGCACCGATTGGGAGTTCAGTCGGCATTCCGAGGCCTAGAGCCCCACGAGAATATTGTCCCCAAGTTAGCAACTCCCCACCAATGGTGAGAGCTCCAAAATGGTAATCCCCAAGCATGGTCGAGATGACGGAGCGATTCTGCAAACCGGGGATAATCTTCGGCAGTGTATCCCCCCTGCTATCTACGTCACCCATCAATATAATCGAGCTAGATCCAGTTGAATATGCGACGAAAGTCTCAAAGTGTGCTGTGATCTGAGTAAACAGGTTAGCTTAGTATATACCGGAGGAATTTGCAAAGTAAGAATACATGAGTGATCCGCAGAGAGCTCGGGGCCTCCAGACCAGTATTTGGGTGAAAAGCAGGGTGCGCGGCGACGTTTGAAAGTTCGCTAAAATTCTCTAACTGCGTTATAATAGGTCAACTTAGAGGTATGACGCAAATGTAAGGTAACCTAACGTATTCCCAAGGGGCCGACGTGTTGAAGCTATGTTCACCCGACAGGCCGCCAAATTTCAAAACATGACCTTTGTTGGTCAAACCGATGAGACCATTGTCAAATGCTGCGATCTTAACCAAGACCGTCTCCTTTGACTTCTCCTCTTGCGAAAGTCCTGTATTATTGAGCTCCGGCAACCGAGGTATGGGGGGTATCCTCAAAGGATCGGCTCGCAGCACATAAGGGACACAAGGGATGGTGTGGTCCGAGGTGGGGTAGACGTGATCACCTCTTTGGTCCATGATAGCGTTTGCCTCCAAGAGACGGCGACCAATGCTACCAGCCCCGCCCGAGAAAGGCCAAAAAACCAAGACATCGTTAGACTGTGTCAGGATGGCACAGAATGACCAGCCACTCTCGGCTTGCAGGGGAGTAGTCTCCGGTGATGTACAGTCGAGCATAGGGGTATCAAGTCTGAACGGGCGACCCCAATTAACGAACGTCCAAACAAGGTTCTTCGAATCGAGCACCATAGTGTGCATTCTGCCACAGCTAGGACGAAGAGAGCCATCAGACAGAGGGTGATGTGCTGAAATGTGCGGATGGGCTCACCTGATTGTGCGAATGTGATTTGGCATGACGAGTTTATGGGGCACAGGAGCCGGTTTTTCCCTCACAGAAAAGCCATCGCCGTTGAGAGCCGGGCTTTCGCCGTTCAAAGCACCTATGAGGCAACTTGAGATTTTAGACCATATAGTTGTGTCACGGACGTACCCCAGACATACATAGAGCCATTCGCATCAAGGGCATTGAAAGACCTGCATTGAAGTGAGGACTCTTTCGTACTCGTGGTATAGTATGTATTCGCAACTCACATGCCACCTGCAACCAGGCTAACAATATGGGATCCAGGAATCTTTATCTCTACTGGATACGGGACGCCTGGCCCAGTGCCTCTCGGAAGTTTCGTCAGGCCGAGTCTCCCATTGCTGCGGTCGCTGAGAAAGAAGGGAATAGCGTCATGGTCTGAGCGGTACGAACTAGCATTGTGACAAACCCCCAGACGAAGATCCTGGGGCGATTCAGGCCTCTATATAATACCCTCCACCCCGACTGGCGGGCTGTCTCTTGACTAGTGAAGTTGAAATCTTCCTGGCACCTTCTCTTCCAGAAGGTTTCGTCGGCGCAGATTGCTGCAAAGAGCTTGTTTGTAGACCCGAAGCTTAGGACATCGCGCACTGCCGCGAAGGGGAGCAAATTATCGAGAAATACTTCTACAGGAATGTCTGTGATATGCATCGTCGAGACGTGGCAGCCTGACTCGGACGGCGTGGGTCATTCGAATGGATCCCAGCCCCCCAGTGCTTGTGATTGCCTACGTCATTCATCGATTGTCACGGCATAGCCTTATCACGTCGACGTTATCAGTCAGCTATCAGCCAGATCATTTATTTTTTTCTTTATTATTATAGTTATCCCTACCGACTCGGGGGTAATTCCATCTACATTCCAGGACATGGTACCTAGGACACAGACCGGTCACCGACTCGGACAACACGACAAGCGGCGAAAGAGCGACATCTTTGAACAAAGATTGATGACGATTGTCACTTGTCAGTTGGCGGTGGCTGCTTAATTCGTGCCTGGAGGATGTGCCCTGATACTGCTGCACCGCGACGGAACACTGGCCGACGGTGCCTGAGCAACTCGATTGTACTACAATTTCATTTGCCATGGGAGAGGCACACAGTACAGGCAGGGGGGGTCGCCCCCTTACAGCGCAGTACCGTATTATGCAAAAGTGAAAACTGGGCCAAATATTCCATGATACCCGTTCCTCACCTACGAACTTTATTCCCTACCCGGGTTCCCCATTGTGAAACCCGCCCGATGGTGTTCCACTTTCGGCGTTTTCCTCTATTTTCGAACATAGTACTCAATGAGGGGACCAATCCTCATGCCTATGAGACTCGGGGCGCCCAATTCGCCGTTCAAGGTGCATTTAGTCTCGCACTGACCTTCAAGTCGGCTCGACGTGCGGTGGAGATAGCGGGTGAAACCCACGATTACATACTCGTCCTCAATAGAGTGTATGGCGCATTTATTCCAGAGTCTGGGCCCGATCAGTACCCTGTATTTGTATTCGACGTGGCACCTGGCGTCTGTTTACACAATGTGTGCCGCAGGAGCCGCATCGAAACAACGGTGAGGTGCACTTCCGGGTAGTACATATGGTTCTAGCGATATGGCTGAAACATTGAGTACTCCGAACGACCCCGGAATACAGTATACCAACCAGCGAAAACAAATACCTCGCACTTCCCTGCGAGAAGTTTGTGTTATATTCGAAGTCGTTGGCCACGCGGGTGTGGGTCTTTTGATTAGATCCGAGTAACCCCACTCAGTCCCTCTGGTATTGATTCGGCTCATGGTTGTTGCAGTCTACAAACCTTAGTTCCCTGCGCATCAGTACAAGTAGGGTGGAATCGACGTGTGATTTATTGTATTTTATTTTCGGTACCAAGAGCCATCCAATGTTTCGATCATCCCACGTACAAGCTATATGAGCTGTCATTTTGGACTCGGCCAGCCACGCGCTCGTTTTCACGGGTCTTGGTGTTTCTACTTCGAAGGACATCGGACAAGCCCCTTATCGTTGCCTCGGCGATCAGCGCAGCGTTCCAGCAGACATCGGCGTCAGCAACTGGAACAGTCCCGGTTCCCTAGATCTAGGATGTTAGCGTGTGCATCACATCATCGGGTTCGGACCTAAAGTACATGATATGTCACTTCTCTGGTGCCCTTAGGACATTCAGGTTACTTTGAAGTACCGAGGGTCTGCATAAGGCCGAAGGGAAGCGCCACTCGATACTTGATACGTCGACAGCTAACGATACCGCGTTCATGTCCGAGTCAGTTGTCTTGACCCTGAACCACTACTCCATTAGCCAACGCTTTCTGCCCCGTCACGAGGTATCCTCGGCGACAGGATGCATGATACAAGAACCTCGTGCCTCCCCCTGCTCCTGGCTGTTGTAACCCTGTGGATTCATTCCCATCACCCTGGCACGCGCCCAGGAAATCTGTGGCACCGACAAGTTGTTTATCACTTGTGACGGCCATCTCCTTGGGGCTCTCTCAAGGAGTTTCCCACTAGCACAGGTCAGTCGATCGCGCGGCATTCTCACACCGCACCCTCTGCGAAAGATCGTGAGCACAGTCGTGACAATCCATATCGATGGCGGCCCACTATCTGAGCAGTCCATCTGAGCGCATCGAAGATGTATTAGCGCAACCTGTGACAACTATTGCGCAATTGCTCGTCAAAGCGAACGAGGGTGCTGTATAGAGAACGTACTGCCTAGCGTTGTACAATCAGAGGAATGGGACTGAAGCCCCCAAACGCGAAGCGCCTCCGGCACCATTTGACGGGCGGCTGAATATGACTGAATGAGCGCGGAGGGTCGGTGGCGCATACAATACGAGCGGAGCCGAACATGCGGGGCCGCACGTTCATGGCCGATAGGCGAGCCAAACACACAATTTCCAAGCCGGAACTGTGCTGTTTGTGCCTCTGTGGGTAGCGCATTGACAGACTTGCGTTCTCTTACCACAGGCGCTTATCAAATTAAAATTTGGTGTGTCCGATTTTGATGCGGGGAAAAAAAAAAAATAAGTTCACAATCGAGTAGCGCGCGGGAAAATTCATCCATCTGCACACAATAACAAACAGCACGAGGATGGGGGTGAGAAAATATCAGATTGCGTGATGGACCTACCCGACCATGAAAGGGGAATCATGAGAGGCACTTACCCAACGTGACCGTGTTCCCGTCCTAAAAAGGTGAACTCAAACATCTCTGCATCTATCACGAGATGGTATTTTGGCGCCGGACCAAATGCAGGTTATGGGAGGATGCAGCAAAGAGCAAAAGAGCAACGACGATGAGAATGGCGGTGAGGGCGGAGCACGGAGTGTAGACGACACGAGCTGAGCCTGAGTGGTAACAAGAGCTAGAAGCTCGTACACTGTACAGCATCGAAGCTAATTCTGCGCTTCCTTCCCATTATAGGCTCTCGGCTTGACGATCACACGCCGCATCAGAAAACAGTGCCAATCACAATCGTAAAGGAAGGCGTTTGCAGAAGCCGCAGCTGAAAAGAATACAGTAGTGCAGGACGAACGGTGTTTGAGATCGTCACCTGTTCACGGGATCTTCGTGACCCAGCGTCAACGCGTCAACACTGTACAAGAATATTGTTGGCATTGTGTGTGATTACATAACCATAACCGTCTTTCCTTCTTCCTGCGACGAACTCGGTGGGCAGCCTCATCGGGAAGTGGGTG
The DNA here is from genome assembly GCA_025769895.1 of Lactarius psammicola. Taxonomy (NCBI): domain Eukaryota; kingdom Fungi; phylum Basidiomycota; class Agaricomycetes; order Russulales; family Russulaceae; genus Lactarius; species Lactarius psammicola. The sequence continues at coordinate 156,481 of WTXK01000007.1, read as the reverse complement.
GGCCCTCTTACAACAGCTCTGTATTTGGCCGCCTTTCAATTTGCTATCTGCATCATTCCGAATTTCTGACTGCGACGAAAGCGGAAATTCGATTCTCTTGGAGTGGGCAGCCCATTTGAAGAAGTGAAGCCTCAGGGTAGACGAGGTTGCCGACGTGGGTGAGTTACAGAAGACGTGTTGTCGCCGTCTTCTTCACGGTGGAGAGAGGTGGACTCGTTGGGGCGCTTGTTTGGCCGCTGGGACCTTCCTGATCTATTTTCGCCGCATTGGAATTTCCGGGTGCAGTGCAGTGCCGCCCGGTTGAGAGCGTAATGTCATTTTCGGGCGACCATTTTCGAGTTGCCCACCCCCTTCCCTTCCCTGAAAAATGTCGGACTTTGGGTTTGGGAGTGTGATGTGTGTGTGAAAGTTTTGCCGTGGTCGTACGGTATCCGGCCGTGATTAGAAAGAAGGCTCCACGAGATCGGCGAAATCCCTCTCTTTGCCGAAGAAGTGTGTGTCCTGCCCTGCCGGCATCAGATCGTCGACTCGATGGCTTGGCTTTCATCATTCCTTTTTTGGGCCGATCTTTTTGTTTTTGATTTTCCTCTCGGGCCGGGACATATGCGGCTACATGATCTGCGGCGCCCGGGGCTTCTCTCTGTCTTCTGCTTTTTTGATTCTGTGACGAGCACTCAGGTGTGGGTCTAGGCCACCAACGTCCCACTCCGTCCGTTTCAATCTGTTTCTAGTCCTGCATTTATCTGACCGGCGCCAGCCATCATCATTTCTTCCATGGTGATGAAAAAGTCACGATCGAATTCTCAGACAAGACAACGCTTGTGCGCTTTTACCCCAAGCGCCCAGGGTGTGGTGGCCTCCACAATTCCTGTCGGCAAGCCGGACTTGCTGACCTTACGTATCCTTTACCACACGCGCGATATGAAATCCTGTCCCTGCAAACCTAGCTGCTCCAAAGCGTGCTTCCAGCTGAAGCTTCAGCGCTGAAGTGTGGGGTACGCAGTACAATTACGCCCTCCCAGTGTGCACACATTCGACGCGTTGGCGCGCGCCACGCCCCCATATCAATTGCGTGGAATTTTACGCACTCCCCCCAACAAAACTGTCATGGACTGGACTGGTCGCTAACAAACCTTGTTTTTTTTTTTCTTCTTTTTTAAAATACACAATTCGATCAGTTACAGGTGCAATTGTCCACCTGCACCTCGCTCGCCCTTGTCGATCGACGTTGACCAAAAGTTTGCTCCAAAGTTTACTCTCGGACTCGGCCTCGTTCGTCCGCTAGATAACGCCGCCGTTCTTTCGGCGTCCTCCCCTTTATCGGCCTGCTGCCCACCACACCACCGAATGAGTCTCATAAACGCGGCACGATCGCCGCCGATCGCTTTTTGCTTTGCATCCGTTCACCACCCCCTTCCTCTCTCCGACCAGGACAGCCAGCCACAATTCAAGTAATTATTGTGTCAACATAAAAAAAAAAGGTTGACAGTCCACCTTCGTTCGAATCTCGTCTCGGTTGTCTAGACTAAAAAAGTGGTGTTGGCACCGGGGTTCCCCCTCAGGGTTCTATCGCGAGACGCGTGTCCTTGTTATTTTGATTTATTTTTTTGTTCTTTTCCACTTCTATTTCACTTGCTCGCGTTCTATTACAGTATCTAGGGTGGCCCAGGTGTTCTTGGGTGTCACGATGGAGCACCGAGAGCTTGGCTACAATAAAGATGAGCACACACGATACAAGCACGAGTAACGTCATTCACAGTACTGTATATGAAGGAGTTATGTACTGTGGACTTTCGGCGGCGGCTATTTCTCTCCTCATTTTCAAAAAAACGATTTGGCGCGCGTGACTGCATGTCGAACTCTCCATTTCGGTGGTCGGGTGTGCACACTTCTCGGGAGCGTGCGCATGGCTTTGACAGCTGACACGAAGCGACGTGTTTCAGCTCGCTGCCAATCATCCTGTCTCTTCACTTCACGCGTCGCGACGAACCCTCAGTGTGATATCACATTCTTCATGTCGTGTGAACCGTGTGCCGGTTCGATCACACCTGACGCGTAAATCGTTCGCTGAGGTGAGTCCTTGGTAGATGTCCCCGCATACACAGAAGCCCTTCTTTTCACATGACGTCGCGATCATGAGATGCATGTACAGATGAGGGTGTATCTATTTCTTTCTGCCAGCACGCGAGGGGGGGGGGGTGAATAATTAATATACATGACAACATTGGCTCAGCCAGACAGTTATACGGCGAAGTAAGTAGTGGGATGTATAGACGAGAACTATGTGCAGCATACCATAACATATAATTGTGGAAGGAGAAACAATGAGCTTGTGGCGAAGGAGAGCGATCGTGTGGTTTAAATGGCATTAAGGTACAATAGCAGTTGTGGGAGTAGAACGAAGCGGCTATGAGGGTAGAGTATGGAAGTACGCAGACTAGTGAGGGTGTTTAAGACGGAGTCAGGGTGCCCTAAGATAAGTTGTGCGATCACAAAGCCCGTCAATGGAAGACGAATAATGAAAAAAATAATGGGATGAAACAAGAAGATCGAACAGATGGCGGACATCCTCTTGGAGTCAGCCCACATTTAGTGTTGCTGCTCAGTCCAGAATTGTTGCTTGCTATCATATTCTTCATCGTACTCGGTTTCTAGCGCGGTGGTCTGCTGGTAGCCCGGAAGCGGTGTCAAAAGGGTGCTGTCTGGGGGAAGAGTGTTTAACCGGTGCTGGGGGTGACTCTGAGCATACGAGGGCGACATCTCGTATGAAGATACAGGACGCGAGGATGTAGCATGAGATGGTGGGGTCCAGGGCTGGGGATGACGTTCCCTCTCATATTCATACACAGCCTGCGCTGGTAAATGGGGATGGCCGGGTGCAGGACCAGGCTGTGAGGGTGTGCTACCCTCGTATTGAGTGGACTGCTCGGGCCAAGTTGGAGAGATCGGCGTAGCTGGCGCGACGGGATAGAGCGAATGAGCTGCGCTAGATACGGGGTAGCCATATTGCGGCTGGATGGGCTGGGGACGCATCGAAGAAGTTTCGGTGCTTAACGGATACCTTGCTGGGGTATCGCCGACAACTGACTGGTGTTCCATCTCATGTCCCGGTACGCCAGGGCCATAAAGCGGCGGTCTCCCATAAGAATAGGACCTGTGTGACCGCTCATAGGGTTGAGGGGGGTACTGCATTGTCGCGTGCTCTGAGCCAATCTTGTAGCGATCCTCAGTCCGATCCTGTCGTGCCATACGATCTGATTCGTCCTTTTTGGCCTTGCGCCATTGCTTTCTGAGCTCCTTAAATTCTGGTCGACACCTCGTAAGTTAGACGTCCAGGTTTGTTGGTAAACAAAGTTAATAATCTCACCAGCAGGAGTTCGCTTATTCCCATGGCGTTGCATAACTATGTGTGCGTTGAGGTGATTGAGGGTACCATAGCTCTTAGTACAGCCCGTCCAAGAGCAATGATAGAGACGCTCGATCTCGTCGTACCGTCGACGGGGACGCTTTCTTACTGCGTTTCCAGGAAGAGAGACAAATGAGTACGTCTTGGATACAGACGGGTCCGGTTGTGCAACGTCATGCTCTTCCTCAGGGGCTGCTGGACGGGAGACCGGGACAAGGGATGAAAATCCAGGAGAATGTAAGCGACCTTGAGTCGACTCAGAGGGGAGAAGAGGATCAGCGGCAACGAAACCAGAAGATCTCGGCCGGCCTTCGGCGATGCTATCATTGAAGGGATTGGAGAACGTGGGGGGGTATCGCAAGTTCGGGGAAGTATGGTGATGATACCCTGGCGTGATCGGAGGTAAATCTGAAAGAGGGAAGTTCATTAAGAAGATCGACGAGGATCACAACGTGAAGTGTGCGCACCCTGTACTGGGGTTACAGCCGTTACTTCCTGTATGGAGTCCGCGCGAACGTCCCGGCGCTCCCAGCCCGAGCTAGTCGCAGAGCCTGCGGTGCTCGGTCTCCGATCAACCGAAAATGTCGCGGAACTCGGCGAGGGTAAAACACCATGCTGGAAACTTTGACGTTGCCTCCGTTCTTGTTGACGTTGATAGCGTTGTTCCGTTACAGTTGGTAACGGGTAATCGTGGCCGGATTGCGATGTGACCGCCCGTATGTTGGGTTCAGAGAGGTGCCGGTTTAGTGAAACTGGGGGCTGATGGGAAGAAAATGATTGCCGGGCGGAGGAACTACTGCTGGGAGTGTGAAGGAAGCGCGCGTGACGCGCGGGATCATCGAGGGCACTGGTACTGGATGGATGAGGGGGTGAATAAGTAGACCTGGAGATAGTATTCGAGGCTGGAGGGAGGGTAGAGTCGGGAGGTTGAGAAACACCGGTGGAGGTGGGAGTAGGGAGCCACGGGTCTATTAAAGAGTTGTCACGCTGATCCTGAGATGATGAGTACATGGAGAGAGGAGGTTGTGAGGGAGGAGTTGTATGTACATAGTTGGACAATATTTCCTCGGAAGGAGAAGACGTGTACTGTTTAGATGGAATGGTGTTGTAGCTTGGATAGGAGGACGAACGAAGGCGGAAAGATGAAGCGTCCAGTTCGGGGAGCGAAGAGTTGTGTCGGAGGAGTAGCATCAAGTAGCGCACCCAAGGGGAGAAAAGACAGAGGGCAAGGAAGAAGCAGCCGAGACGGGACGAGAGCTATACATATCCGACGCTCATGGCGTACACAGAGCCAGCCACGAGAGAGAAGCACCTGATTCGTTCCCTTTCGCAACAGACAGCCCATTCTTCAAGATCTGATCTCACTCAACCCCCTCCTCCCAATCACATATCCCGCCCGATCCCCGGCTCTCCGTGTTCCCTTCCGCCGCTGACAAAACGTCATCCAGATTCCCCTTCTAGAATTCTCTTTAGAAGGCGTCTCCATCAGATCTTATTACCAATTCAAATTTATTTTGTCCAGCGCGTCTCCACACCACCCAATCCCCATCTTCTCCTTCCTCACGGCCCGTTCTAAACCGTCCCTCTCTCTCTTTTTCTCTCAAATTAAATGAGATCAATTCCCTGCGAATTTGTCCCAACAGCCGGTGCAATAATTCCTTATTCGGCACAACCTCCCACCATTAACTCTTGTCGCCGCGCCACGTGTCTCCCACCGCCACTTGCGCCTTGCACCTCTCGTCCTCCCACCCCCAACGTGTGTAGCACTGCCAGGTGTAGGCTACCGATACAGATCCAACCCAACCCTCCCCCTTTCCTTACAACGTGGGCTACTCACCCTTGCCTTGTCTTTTCAGTTGCTATGCTCGCCACGCACATCACCAGCCCACAGGAATTCAACTCTTTGTTTTCTTTCTTGTACTGCGATCAAACATTACCCATCGCAACCATTCCGTACAACCCGTTTTCGTCTATATATAGAAGGCTCTTTCATCCCCTTCGGTTGCACAGTACAAGTGTCATCATTCTAACTCGCAAAGCAAAGCTCTATATTCCTTTAAATGGAAGGTTCATTGCTCCCAATGTTTGACAATGTCAGGGGCTATCCGGTCTCGATTATCACCAGTCCAATATTCGTATCTGAGCTCTTTTTCCTCTGCCCCACTACATGGCGCCTACCCAGTCCATTCCGTCCCGTCCCGGAGGTCGCCGTCGCTTGTGACTCGAATCAGGCCCCTGTGCGTCGTCGAGAACGTCAGGGGTGACACCACTCCGACAACAGCGTATGCTGTGCGCACGCTGTGCAGAACAGATGGCTTCTGTCAGCACATTGCGCCTCGCGGAACTTGTATCGGAACACGTTTCTCGCACAGCTTCCTTGCCTCGTTGCCTCGAATTTGAATCCTGAACACCCATGAGTAGGTATCATTTCACCTGGTCTATGGCTTTCCTTGCGCCCAGTGAGGGTTCTTGGAGTTTAATCTCTGTTGGAGTAATGGCAAGGGAAGTCCCCGTCGCAGCGCAACATGTCGTCTTTATTACCTCTTGACTCTCGTTTGGCCCGTCCCCCGAAATTTTTGTCGCGCCGGGATCCGTATAGCTGGCCCGGCGGTGCTCCTCTGCGGCGTGCTTTCAATGTGTTGATCATCATCCCACAACCACCCTCCTGAGGTGCAGCTCTCTCGTCGCAATTACAGCAATGCCGTTTCATCCGTGTTTGAACACAATTACCGGCAGTAGGCAATCTACACACGTGCAAATCGTTTTTCGTCATATTCCGCTCCGTGCTTCCCTTACTCAGGTCTCCTGCGCCTTGGCCTCGAAAATGTTTAATCGAGCAAGGCAATTCTAACAAATTTGGACAATATTGATCAATGTGAAGGTGCAACATATGAGAGTCATTACACGTGCGAGTTCCAACTCAGTTCATCATTACGTAATTCATTGTTTCAGCTCATCCCGACGTAACTCTGGCTTAACGTTCATTGATGAATGTTGCGATGGTATTCAGTTGGTACAACCTCAGTCTTGTCCTCAGGTCGATGGTATGCGTTTGACTCTTTGATTTTTGTTTTTCACAGTCTATCGATATGAGACAGGTAACAGACTCAGAAACATGCATCCGGGCAGCCTCATTGGTCGTGACGCTCAATGTCAGCGCCCGGATTAGCAATGACAATCATTGAACTCAGTTTGCCGGCGAATTGGTCATGTCTGCCTCAGAGATGCCTTCACATCTCAGTTGTCATATTGGGGGCAATGCCGGAAAAAGGGAGGGTAATTAGCGAATGTGACCCGTATCGGTCATCAATTACGAAATATCTGCGGAGCACCTTGCAGCCGAAGCCAGATCCCCGGATATCTGGTAAGCAATTCCTCGAGCTTCTGAAGTCAGCACAGTCCTCTAAGTAATTTGCCGGGTCAAAAAAAAAAAAAGCTCGATACAATGCAAGGATGTGGAGATCGCACGTCTGGTCATTCGGAGGAAGGACGGTGCCATTCAGGTTCTCACCCCATATCAAGCTCAAGCGCTGGCCTCAGCGCCACTCACGGAGACCCTCGTCTGCCAAACTTAAAACGCCGCTTGCCAGGAAAAACCAAAAAAAAAAAAAAACAGCACAGAAGACGAGTTAGCCACAGCGAGACAAATTCCTTGGACCAAGGGTAGAAAGGCTGAGTCTGGGAGAAAGGGCTCTGCAAGCGTACAGCACACCAAGGACAGGTACGTTTAGGCTGTCGCACACTACAATTGGTGCATCAATCTCCCCTCGCTAGACAGCAGTCACGAAGGGTTCGCAGTTTGGGGGCTGCGGCTCGCCTGCACTTTTTCGGCGCCGCCGGGATAACTGCTAAACGAAGTCAGATTGACTTATGCTCGTCCGACGATTTAGGAAAGTCAGTCAAAAGACATCAGCAACTTCCTCACGGGTAAAAGATGCTGATGCAACGTAGAAGACCTGCCGCATCCGGGAAGTAGACAATTTAGTACACCTTGGACTCCGCTATGAGAATAAGCACCAATTATACGCAATCAGAAGCACTGCCTTCGTCCTGGGTAAACATACGCCGTCGAAGTTCGGCTCGAGTTCACTCCGATTATGGCGCCGAATGTCTGGCCTTAAGGAAGACTGGGCTGGAACCCTAGGCGGATACACACGGCGCACTATTATTCCCGTGCAATCATATATTGGATGCCTGTTATTAACATTAGCTGGGAAGTCTCCGAAACGGCTGACGGAATCTCCTCGAGTGCACCAATTTCACCTCATAGAGTTCTCATTTACCAACTCGAGTCCCAGTCAAGTGGGTCTTCTATCACCGCACGACATCAGGCTCCCAAGAGAGAGAAAAAAAAACTTAAGACATACCTGATTCAGAAAGCAGATAACGGGAAGAAGGACATGAGGTTGTCGCCAGCGTCCATCCATCGTTTAGAGTGAGAGCAGCCTCGCGGATGGCGCAAAACAGCTTCCATGCTGCGCCCGCCGCGTTGACGCCGCGACAGGGCCAAATTTGTACCCGAGCCCACCGAGACTCCGGATATGCTTCTATACTTGTGAATTACATCGCTGTTGAGATCGTTGAGACCGCACGTCATGCACGTGTCCCGGGGCTTCCTCTATTGTCTTGATTATTTTCCCCTTTGGTCCCGAACCGGATTTGGTCATCAAGGGTACGTTGTTCTGCTTCTAAACGGCGGCGCCGGTTGGACCGGAGGGAAGCTGCCAGGGATCCGATCGACCGATCATTATGATCCAAAGTTTGCGACAACACAACAGACTCGCGTGGAGTGTATTCGTTTCCTGTCTCGCGTTTGCATACCCAGTTCGCACGCATTCTGGGGTGCTCCTGGAGGGGCCCCATGTTCGGTGCGATCTGCGACCAGTTTCCGAAACCAATCGAGGGTGCAAACGCGTTGGAGCATGGTCAAGTCCGCGTGTCAGTGTGTACCAACCAACTTCAAGCAGTCGCATGTAGAATGTAGATCAATGCAATTGAGATCCTGGCACACTCTGTGAACTCGATGCTCCGGTGCCATATGCATGCTGTTCCGGTTGTGCTGTAGTGGCCTCTACCACGGCGGTCCTGTGCAGGAGCACGCACTCCAAACGTGGATCAGGCTGCGGAGGCACTGTAACAGATTGCTCGCTCGTTTTCTTCGTGTTGCTGTGCTGGCTGTGCTGGCTGTGCTGCCAGTGGGACGCTGCAGGGGTGCGGATTCTTCCCACTTACAACATTCCTAGGGTCCATCCAACGTGTTAGAAACACATCCTTTGATGCAGGACTCACTTTCTCACCACATCTTCGTGCCCTTGATTTCTTGGTGTCTACGTTTATTCCCCAAAACCCCATGAAAAATAACGGGTAACCCATTTCCCGACGACACGTATGTTTCACGTGTTTTCGTCCCATCACCGACGATCTGAACTAATTCTGTCTGTTTCTTTCTCTTGGACTGGCGAACTTCTCCCTTCTCCCTTCTCCAGCTGGCATTACAACCAGCCATCAGACCTGTGCTACTACATCGCTTAATCAAATGTGAGCTAGCTTACAAGCTCCACTACGCCACTTGTCTAGACCAAGAGCGCGTAAATTCAGTCTACTGTGGCATGTTCCATATTGTTGTCATTCTTCGGTTCAGTTTACTACCTTTCGCCTAGGTAGACGCTATCTGTTAGGTTTCGGAAGTGCTGGAGACCCTTACAGCCGTCCTTTATCGGGCATACAGCAATTTTATCTTCAGGCCGTACTACCGCTGTGTGTGCGCCCAAATAATGTCAAGAGTTCGAAAATTCCCTGGGATTTTCGGGATTTTCAGTATCCCTTCTAGACTTCTCACCCTTCCCATAGCCTTGGGTCTTATGCCTGGTATGCCTAGGCCACTCCATTGCGATTACAATTGGCCATCAGCTGACCTGCATGGCCCAACGGCGCTTCTTAGAGTTATACTGACTAGGCAGTCAACTAGGCGCGCTTCTCAGCAGTGTGGCACTAGCCCTGAGGGGCCACCGAAGACACGGATCTACAACCCCGAACAAAGTTCACCCGTTGTAGCAGTTGATGGACCTGAGGCGATTATTGTTCTAGCCAACAGGGCGCTACAACATCTTCGATCGTGCCGAGGGAGGGAAGTGGAGGGGGGGGATCAAAACCTGTCACCGGGCCAGCGCAGTAGTAGCGCAGCTCGTGGGTGAGCACCTCACAAGAGCCGAACGGCGCCTGTGGGTGACGGAGCATGTGTCGAGTTTCACCCCCCTTGGGCGGTCTCTGCGCAGCAGACACAGTGAGCGGCAACTCCTGAACCCGACCGCAGCGCTCAGTGATGAAATTCACCAAGAAATGTGCGAGGGACACAGACAGGCCTGGGTCACAACTGAGCAACTGGATGGATGTCCAGCGGCAGAGCAAATTTACTTTGTGAGTACACACAGGCACATGCACGCGCGCCTTTAGATTGTGGCACCCCCATTCCCGAGATGCCACTTTATCCCCGCGAGAGGACTGCGCAGCGGGTTGAGCGGGTTGGGCATCGATTTGGCACCGGCGGTTTCCATGGTTTCATGGAGGTGACCATACCTGGAAGCCAATTCAATATTGAGTATATGACGTGAGTACGGAGGAGTGTCATTGGGGTGACAGGTGCAGGAAATATGTCTATAGTCAGTGGCACAATAGGGTATTTATTCGTAAAGAGAAGTATAATGTCTCATTGCATGTAAGAGTTAGGAAGGAGGGCACCAAGAATGCAAGAGACCCACATGTCCTAAGTGATTGTTGATGGAACTACTTGCCAACCGGGCAAGGGTGCACATTAACTTGGTTTCAAAGGCAACGAAACCATATGTTGTTCCAATGGGTTAGAAGAAAGGGTAGGGCCCGCACGACTGTGGCGTGTTATTTCCAAGTATCCGTTTGTCCGTCTTGGGTTCGATAAACTATCGAACGAGTAGGTAACGCAGCCCGGCAACTCCCTAATATCAGTGGAGTGATGTCAAACGTACCTTGACAAGTGGACGACAGACAGAAGCTTGTTTTGTGCAAAGGCTTCGCACATCAAGACGTCGCTCGGGGGTAAATGTGAACGAGCGAATTTACGGGGGCTCCGATGAACCTCTATCTCCCCCAGCGGAACGAACAACTTGTGGGGTCAGTCCTTCCTTTATCGTAAAATTCCGCTGCGGATTGCTGTGGCGCGAACGGCGTATCCCCACGAGCAGTGGCGTGGCACGCAACGACTTTCGTGAGAAAGGACAAAGGAGCCTCAAATAGCTGTAGACAGGTGATATCCGCGTGATGAACTGAGAGAGGCTGCCGGCACGATTGTTACGGGGAATCACGATATCAGAATAGAAGTGCAATCGACCGTGACGTGATGCTTCTTCGTCTCTGTTGACCAACCCGGAACCCTCGGCAACCGTGAGAGTGGGAAGCAGCATTATTCGTAATCCAACCGCGAGCCTGCATATACGTTTTACCGCCCCGCCAAGAATCGAGTTCATGTATGGTACTGCACCGAGAGACGAGGCAATATAAGTTAGACGTTTGTCGTACAGGGCGTCAAGGGAAACCATTTCGACATCTCCAGAGCGTGTGTGAGAGGACGTCGGAGTGATGGTCAGTGCCACGAGTGTTCTATTCTATTGGTAACCAGATGACAAGAACGGTTCCTAGGTGGCGTGTGGACTCTGCAAAGGCCTTCCTCGTAAGCTTCAAGGGCTCCATGGCAGTAGATACCACTCCTTGTGGGGGTGTATTTTTGGTCGTCACTTGAGGCCAACGGTGGTTGAATCAGCTGTGTCAGGTCGGAGATGTCGGTCAGGTCGGTCACGAAGACCCTGCTCACACGGGTGAAGAATGACCCTTCCATGTGACTTGCCGACGAAACTTTGAGGTTGCCGTAACAACGGTGATAAGGCCCAGGAGCGATTCTCGACAGAACGCTCCGTCCTGCACGCTCAGCGCTCAGTACTCATTCCGATTCAGCCATGTTTGTGGCCTGGATGTTCTACACTTGCGCCTCGACCATAAGCGGGTAGTCAGACGTGCACGATCCTACATCTACATCTACAGCGCTGACTGTGGACTTAGAGAACCTTCCAAACACGCTTCCAAGAGAAAGACGGCGATCACCGACGCCGCGCTCAACATCGGTTCCGACAGCCAAGGGGAATAACGAGAATTTCTTGGGGTGCAATGAAATGTCGTGATCCCACACCTTCTACTCCTACTCTTGGGGAAGAGAATAGCCTGCGGAACTCCGTGAAGCGGATATCCGAATGCCGTCCTCGACAGAGTGGGAAGGTAATGGTCAGTCGTGGCACGCGCTCATTACTCCCCAAACCGCGCTGGTGGAGCCCTTCTCTGGCTATCTGATAACCGATTCGCTTAAAACTGCATGTACATTTCTTGACGAACCTAAGGCTTCAGCTCACGTGTCCACTGTGAGTGCCATTCTCCAGAATCGATGGTTTTTATTGATCGGGTTTACAAAAGTAGGCACAAAACCTAGATATCGTGCGAGCACTACTCGAACTGCACTCTCTCATTTGAGTCATTTTGGCAAGTCTGCTTATTGGTTTTCTCGGCGCGTACTACCAGGGACGCCACTTCCTACTTTACGCCTCTTCAAGGGGCTCTCTGCCTACCCGTTACATCGTGGGGACAGGGGACCAGCCGACCGTCCCTGAGACGCCCCAACCGGCCGCCGAAGCTGTTTGATTGCCTTGTTCCGCATCTGCCTGTTTTTTTGTCTCTTGCCGCTCTTCGGACGATCTCAAAGGGCGTGCTAATGGAGTGGAGAAACTGCGCTTCGTGTCCAATGTGTTCACTGATTTACCAGATGTGCCCCCTACCCCATTTAGAAGGCTGAAAGAGGCACGAAAAGGACAGAGGACCATCACAGCCTCACAGGGGCCTCATGCAGGTCTTCTACAGTACCTAAGGAAACACGACCAATTCGCTTGACGTGCCGTGTGCCACATCTAACGACCACGAGACTTGTCCGTAGGCAGGCCCGCAATGCAATCAATGAGTCATGTGGTGACCGCTTGATCATGCACGCTGCAAGGTCTTCCCAGGACCCAGACGTTAAGTTATGATGGCGTTCCCGTGGGATCACGTCGCGATTTGATGCATTACATTGCGCCCGTAATTAAGCCCGATACTGCACTCGTTTCCCTTACCTCCCCTGCATCGATCTCGCTTGCAGTCGCCATCATCGCCTTGCATCCGATATAACGTCCTAACAACACCCTCAATGGATCCCCTTGATTACTCTTATGCTCTGTTTTGTCCAGTTAACCAAGCACTTCATCTTCAAGGGGGCTATCTGATTAGCGACGCACAAGGATACCCCCAATTGTCTTTGTGTGGTTACCCGGAACAGGTGCGGGGTTGCGCAGGAATTTCCGGATATCCCAGAAGCTCCTTCCTGGTGTGGCCGCCTTTCCCTGCCTCCTTCAACGCACAATTATTTCCGAAGAAAGGAATTGGGGCCAAGTACCAGGAGTCATTGGTGAAAAGAGGCCGAACTGGTAAAGTTCATGATCGGTGCCAGATATGCGACGGGCCTCACAATGGAACATTCGCTTTTCGACAAACTCACACACACCTCACCATGTAAACAGTGATGGTGGCATATTGCCACATAGGGTCCTGTCCCCCACGACGCATCCTAATGGATATATATTAAAAAAAACCTACCACCATGGTATCGTAAACACGTCAACATTCACATTCTACATCATGCGCCATTCGCAGCCGGCGACTGGCACCCCAACTGCCCCATACTCCAATATCGTCGGCTTAGTGATTTCAGCTTATCCCCTTAATGCAGGTCATTGCGTATTAGGCTCACCCGACTTATGCGTAACGCTGGGATTGGACGCGTGTTCAAGTGTAGCAACAAGCAACAAGTATATCTTCACGCGTCTTCACACAACACGACAAAAGGCGAACCGCATAATTCGCTCTAGGAATACGCAGGGGGAAATGGGGCATGCTGCGCAGTGCGCAGCGTGCTGTTCATACCCTCGGGTGCGCGAAGATCGAAACAAAAAGTAATCATACTCTTCCATAGCTTCTCCGGCATATCAATCGACTTCGGACTGGTAAGTCAATGTAATGGACCAATTGTTTCAGAGTACAGAGTTATCAGAGCGAATAGAAGCGAGTTACAAGTAGAAGCATCGCTCGCGAAGCCCGCGTATCCCCAACAGGTCCTGAATGCGAGGGTAAGCGCCAGTGTATTAAATGCGTGGTGTAACCTTCGAAGCTTACCCAATCGCTGGCCGTCAGCCATAAGTCTGAGACTCCATCCATTTTCCCAAGTACTGCGGCGCCCTTCCACACAAGCACACGCGGATCAACGCCCTTCGGAGGGGGAATAATTTGCACTTTGTCCATATTCGTTACTAACGGCGTCGCGATGGCCTGCAGTCTGTTGACAGATGCCTCTGAGAATCGATGATCGAGACGTGCAACAAGACGTACCTGCTCTCGAGTGCGTGCGAGACGCCAGGTACTAGCGCGGTCCCGCCAACGACGAGGACCGCCTGCAGGTATTTGCGGATTTTCTCGTCTCCGCCAGCAGCGCGGGCACTGTTGAAAATCGCGACGTCCATCGGCAACTTGCTCGCTTCGAATGCGATGTCGAGATTGAAGCCGCCGGAACTGGTCCCCGCTGCTTCGCCCGTCCCGGGACTTGCGGCGGCCGTCTCTGGCACAGCTTCGTCGGCACCTACCGTGGAGGATGGTAGCGGTGGCGTCGGCGCTTTAGACATTGCCTCCCCTTCGATTGGCGTATCAGAGGCAGACGTCACGTCCGATTTGGCCGGTGCAGGTGTTTCCGACGGCAAGTCGCTGGTTTGTACTACAACGGCAGGAGTCTGCTGACCCGATGGTGGGGCTTCTTGACCCGGTGCACTAGCGCCTTCCAGACCGGCGAGGTTCCGCGGCGCGAAGAGGTGCTGTGTGGATATAATCATGGCCTGTGTCTGAAAGGGCATCAATTCACGTCGGCAGGCGAGTCAAGTTGCAGGACCGCGAACATATTTCTCCACTAGTGCATCACGTGGGTTGTTTATATCTATAATATCCTCTGAAACGCCTGGGTCTTGCGAAGATCGCATGCCCTGCTTAAGTCCATCGAAGTCGATTACACGCGGCTCAAAAAGGCACTGTGTGGGGATGATGTCAGCTTGCGTGGAGCTGGGAGACAGCCGGAATAACCATAGGTGCGAGGATAATTTCGTCGTAGGCGCGTAAGCCATATTTTTCAGCTGGCCGCTTAGGGCGGCGCACAATAAAGTCGTATAAGTTGAGTGCAACGTTCTCCTATTAGCTTGCTACATCAACGTTCGGGCCTGAGGAGATACAAAACGAAGTTGGGGCACCCTCACCTCCGTGAGAGTACAGAGTCGGCTCTTCAGGTCTTCCATTACATTCCAGTCGTAAGACCGAGCGAGGTTGATGTCCCTATATGGGAAACAGATCCTGTCGAGTAAGACGTACAAGAACTCTGTGATATAGTCTCCTCCCATATTCAGGAAAATCCTAGCCAACTTTGAGACAGTCACACACCAGCTATGGAAGAGGAATACCGACCTTGTTTCGGGTACAACCATACCTTCATCCACACATGCGATACTCACAGTCGTGGCGCCAATATCGACGACACAAGCACTAGATATCCCTGCACCGTATGTCGCAGCCAGCGATTCCTAGCTAGCTCGTCAGGCGTCCCGTACTAAGGAAAGCCAGAGAGTACCTGCTGAACACACAGCTGCTTGAACCCCATACGAACCAGCAACAGCTGAATCATGTCACGGACGTATGGCCGATCATAATAGTCGGGTATTACCAGCACCGCTGAGTAGTCCTTGAGTATGACTCAGTATATATGCGCGCCTATAGGGTGAGGCGAAGAAGTACCTTATACTCTCGACGATTAATACCGAACGAGCCCTGCAAGTTTGTCTCGAGTATGGTTTCAATATCGTCGATAATCATGGCAGTCGACGGATAGTCTCTCGCGTTGAATTTAGAGCCCATAATCGGCCACCTCACAATATACCCTTGCTTTTCAGGATCTGCAAGCCGCAGCGCCTGCAAAACATGAGGATACTTCCACCTTAGAACAGCCTGGCCCACCTTTTCGCCAACATAATAGGGTTCAGTCGCAATGTCGTGTATCCAGTCTACGCGGAACGGATCGTTTTGTTCTGGGATGAGCTCGGGTTTTAGTTGCTCATTGAACGCCGCGGCTTTGATCGCCGCATCAGGCGTCATGCGTAACTTGTAGAACCGCATTCGGTCGCGCAGCGATACCTGAATCACCTCGATTTTTTCATCAAACTATCCACATAACACGCCGCTTGCATCAGAACGCGCTCAGAAAGAACGAGAAGGGTGTCCATGGGGACACGCACCGGATCATCGGACGCCCGGGCTACCGCATACTCATCGCCATTGGACTGGCGGCGGAGGTGGCCGCGTGCGACCGCTCCGCGGACGCGAAATTCCCTTGAAGAACGAGGGCTCGGGGGCATTGATGGTCCTTCGTGCGATGACATTTGGCACGGTCAGAGGCGTAACATCAGACGCGCGCCCGATGCGCAAATAGCGCGAGCCCGGATGAATGACGATGACATGTGAACCGCGGCGTCCCTGCACAAGTCAAACCCGCGCATATCAGTACGCTAGGCATTGAAATCTGTGGAAGAGGGGGGGGGGGGGGTGTTGAATAACGAGGTGATGGAAGGACGCACCTCTGGTGGGGGCTCGTCTGCTGCAGTTTTGTTACGCGCCGTCTTCCGGGCCCATATTGTCTGGGTCTCAGATTTTAGGTATGATGTACTCATGTGCTTTGGGTTAAGCCTTCGAAAAGCACTTTAGTGGGACGTTTTCTCGCGCAATGGTTGGTACGTACTGTGCTGGCACATGAAAGGTGGTGTACCGCATCCCCTGAGACTCATCGCGTTTGACGTTGGGAATACCCCGCGGCATTTTTGAATGACGCTTTGCTACGTTTGCAGGCAGTTTGGAAAGATTTCGGGGTGAGGGTAGAAGTAGTTGTGGCGGCGAGGTGGCAAGGGCGACAGGCGAGCAAGCGCTCTCATTGCGGAATCGACAAGTTGAGCTCAACGGATCGGTGGCTGTGCTCAATCGACGTTCAATTCACCCAACACCAATCCACATTCATTTCACCCAGTCCTATCACACCCAAGACTATACTAAACGATTGTGCAGAAAAAGAGATAACAACTTAGGCCCGCAACCGCTCAAAAAACGATTTCAATGGACTCGATAACCTGTGCTTGCGACTTCCGCCTTCACCACCTGAAGCCGAAGCCCGCCGAGCATCATTCTCGTCAACTTGCGTATACCCTTCTTATGCGCCTCTGAGTCCGCAGCGCGAGCGGAATGTTCTCCTTATGTTTATCATGTTCTCCAGCGAGCAAAGAAAATGTCTTGGCCGCCAGTTGAGAATTGATTGAGAGCTTAACCTTGTCGGACGCCACTGGTGCAACGGGAAACGTGGATGTGTTGACCACGGGCCTGCGCGAGCTCGTTGTTTGAACAGTGGCCAGCTGAACGGAACTGCGTCGGTTTGGCGTTGGGAAACGGGTGGGTTCCTCGGACACCGGGGTTGCCTGTAACTGTTTCGATGGGATTGGTGCATCTGATTCTCCTGACACAAAGTATGCGCGCAGAGGAGATGGCTGGAGTGACGAGGGTGTCCCATTCCCTTTCGGTGTACCCGCACGAGGCTGGCCTACTAATGGCGTATTGACTTCGGCGTCATCTTTCTTAGGCATATCAGCGAAACGGACACTCTTCACTTGTTTCAAAATTCCTAGAGGGCGCTTGGCAGAAAATTCGCTCTTCGAGGAGCTAGGCGACGTATCAAGGGAGTTGCTTGCGGGCGACCCTATACCGGATGACAGACCAGGGCTAGAAACCGGGCGGGGCACGTGTCTACGATTTCCAACGTTTGGAGTAGTCGAATGCGAAGCTTTGCCTTGTCTTGCAGTAGTTGGGCTGTTTCTGGGCTTGACGAGGTCAGTCCGAGGAGCCGAGCTCGACTTTGGTCGATTCTTCGGGGTAGATATCGCCAGTGGTACGGAAGCACGTCGCGCTCTGCTGCTTTGAATTACAGCCGGTGAACCCGTCTCCGGTGTAAGAGACTTTCTCGTGGAACCAGCCTGTCGTCGACTACGTTTTTCCTTACTCGGTGTCTTCGATTGAGTAAGACCACCGTAACGCGACATCAACTCATGCGCAAACGCCCAATCATCTTCACTGATGCTTGGAACAATATCTGAAGATGCCGCGGAAAGTGAATTAGTCGGAAGGAGGTGGTTTGTCTAACAGAGGGGCGCAGGCTTCTGCTAGCAATGAAGGCTTTAACCCAGCAACCTGGGATCGTAATGTGTTGATCATGTCCCCGATGGCGAGAGACTCGGTGTCGGATCGCGCGTTCAACGAAGAAAACTGATAATGTGGCGAGTATGCGGATGGTGTGCCAAGGAATGTAGTAGGGATGCCTGGATACTCTTCATCTGTACGCTTGGGGGTGTGAAGAGTGAGCGGGCTAAGCATCTTCCTTCCTCGTCGAATAGCAAGAGGCTCGGGCTTGGGTGTGGGTGTTTCAGGGGAACCAGGAACAGACACCGCGAAAGTCGCAGTCGAAGTAGATACCTTGATAGAAGGCAAAGGAGGAGACGGGGCTTCGTGCCAGGCTTCTGACTGGGCAGAGTACGTTCCAAGAGTAGCATCGGGTCGCCGAAACTCGAGTTGATGATTCGAAAACTCAGTGTTAAAGTAACTCGGTGGAATATTAATAGACCAGCGGCGTGGTTTCGTGCGGACGCAAACGGATGGAACCGTGGCTGTGATGTGCGCAGGCGTGACATCTGGTGTGCGAGTAGGATAGGTGCTATTTGAGGCGCAGAGACGAATTGGACGAGAATGAGATGGCGACTTAGGACGCTTGCTGTATCTCGAGGCAGAAAGTAGACAAGAATCGTCGAGAGTAGATAAAATGGTCGTATCGAGGGGACTGTGGCGCTCACGGAGACAGCGCCTAAGATAAGACGGAGGAAAGCAGGACCCCTCAGGCACCCAGACATAGTGAGCGTTTTCACGAGGAGGAGACCAAGGTGCCATGTCAGGAGGGCTTGAGCTGGGAACGGCAGACTACATGATTGATCAGCGCGATACGTCGCATAACAAACCAAAGCTCACGATCCAAGTCTTGAGCGCTGGCTTGAGCTGTGGGATATTCCTGAGGCGCCCCGGCGTTGGAGATGAAATAAGTACGTTGGCATACTTTCGGTTAGGGCGATTTCCCTTTGGCAGGGCAAGAGAGGCCACTAGCGAAAGGAAAGTACTTCTCCGATTCCGATTCCGACTAGTCGAGGGGCAAGGCGGAGGCTTGGCGGGTTCATGATCAAAGAGAGGCAAGGCATTGAGACTACGGGAGGGCAGAAGCAAAGAGGGATAGATATCCAGAGGTATGTCATTGATATCGAGAGAATCCGCTGAGGGCCTCGAGGATATATTACTGGAAGGAGCAAAGAAGATTGAATCGTCCGAACTGTCCAACCAGAAAGCGGCCGACATCCTCAGTAGCCCAATGGCACAGTTGCAGTCTTTCAGTGCATGAGCGGGGAACAAAAGAGGTCTCAGATATGTGTTCCAGTTCCAGCCTAAGTTAGTAGCAATTCTTTGAAGTTGGTGTGAGGCTGACGCAAACAATAGCCAATAAGTATGTTCCCAATACTTTTGGAAACCGCTATATGTAGGTCTTTAATGAATACGTCTTTATTGGCCTGGTGGTCTAGTAGTATGATTCCTTCTTAGGGTCTTCAGCCATTTGGAGGAGGTCCCGGGTTCAATTCCCGGCCAGGCCCTTCAATTTTGTTTTTCGTGTGTGGTTGGTTTGCCTGGGACCGTCAATACAAATTTGCTGAGCGATATGCACAGACCCTGTTCGCGGACGCAGGTGGTGCTCACTTGATCTAGATACGCAACTGAATAATTGTGCAGACGCTGCCCCGCAAGGACATCAGCAAGCTGCCTGCGGACTGCGGTGATAAGTTGCTGTTGCTGCAATTTGCCCCCTCACGACGGAGTTGTTGACCCAAGGCAGCCCACAATACACCTGGCACGGACTCGGGGAACCTGAACCCCCCTGTTCACATGCAGAGAGTATCATGATAGTATCGATATGACCGATCGTTTGCGTGTCACATGTCACTCATTACCTTCTAGTCTGGTTTTATGTCTTGTTTTTGTTTATGCCTGATTTCGTCTCTTCCGATTGCGTAGGAACACCCTTAAGGTGAAGCATCGTGACAAGATTGCGATTAAGAAATGAAGAACAATTGAAGAAATTACAGGAGAGGGAGATGGCATGTGAGCGTCCTCAGCCGTCAGTCATTACAGTTCGTCATTAACGTTGGAATCCAGAATACCCTCCAGGGAAGCCAGGGAAGCCCCACCCAGTCGGCTGTGCGCTCAGTGGTGATGGTGACGCTACACAAAAGCAAATCGTTTGGTCAGCACAAACGAGACAAAAGCTGTCACGTGGATGAAAGACTCACGGTCTGCACGCAGGGCGGCGTATTTATCTGACAAGGACGGGGGAGTGAGGGATTGGGGCGAATAATCACAGTTAGGATGCTCGACCCCGATCGACAGCATGCAGGAATGCCTCACCCGCAGACTGCGGCGCCGAATCGTTCGCGAACGTCCCCGCCTTCATCGCCGCGAACACGTTCGCTGGATTCGTGTCCTTCTGCGCGGGCCCTCCTGGCAGTGGTGGCGCACCGCTGCCGATGCCGTAAGACGGCTGCCCGAACCCTGGATTGAATCCGGTGGGCTCTGTATGTTGGAAAAAAAAGGTCTGATTCAGTAACCGCATGGGCAGGGAACGAACGACCAGAGGACTGACGGGGCTGTAGCTGGGCAAACGACCCGTTCTGGAAAGACGTGGGGAGGGGTGGCACGGGCGGCACGCCGCCTAGCTGGCCCATCCCAAACGGCGACCCTGCGCCGAAGCCTGTAGGCTGCGGCGCCAGCGATGGCTGGAAACCCGTCGGCTGTGGCGCGAGATTCGACTGGAAACCCGTCGGTTGCGGGGCAAGGTTTGGCTGGAAACCCGTTGGCTGAGGGCCAAGGTTTGACTGGAAGCCCGTGGGCTGTGGCGCGAGTGACGGCTGGAAACCCGTGGGCTGTGCACCCAGGAACGACGGAGACGTCGCGGGGCGTGTGGGCACGAACCCGGAAAAACCCGTCGTAGTTGGTACAAGTGGCGCGAGGAGGCCCTGATTCGCGGGGACTGGAGCGAACGGACCACGCGGGCCGCCTTGAACAGAATGTAGCCCGGTCGACTGTCCCTGTAGAGGCAACGACAGAGTAGGGTGCGGTCCAAGTGGCGGAGCGGGCGACGCCCCCAGCCCAGTATTGTAACCTGACAACGCCGCCATCGCCGGAGGGGACGCTATTCCTGGCGAAGGGGCAGGAGGCGCAGAGTTCGGGGCAGCCGCGGCAGGGGTTTGTACGCGCAGCTGACTGAGCCGCGCAAGCTGATCGAAAATGTCTGATTCAGTCGTCTTTGCCAGCCCGCTACCGGTGCTAGCACTGGAGGGTGTCGCTGCAGCCAGTTGGGTCGCCGGAGCGGACGGCGCACGGGGGGGTTGCTGTGGTGTCGAAGCTGAGGCAGATGAGAGCGTCGCGGCGGGGAGGGCGGGCACGGACGGCGCACGCTCTGGGATAGGTGGTGTCGGTGCGACAGGTTTGGTAGAGCTCGGTCGATTCGTCCACGCGTCGTCATCGAAGCCCGAGTTGGACCTTGGCGGGGGCACCAGCGCAGGCGAGGCTGCGAGAGCTGGGGGTGCCGTCGGGCTCGTCACGAGCGGCGTCGTCGAGCGTGCGATCTGTTCGGACGCCGTCGAGATGGCAGTAAGATCGACTGCGCCGGGAGCGGTGCTGCCTGTCTTGCTTGGCGTCGGGCGTCCTCTCCGCGTGTTCTTGAGCTGCCCACCTGGCCCAGTGAATAGGTTGGGGGCACCAGGACTGGGCGTGGCACGCGCTGGGATCCCCGCTTCATCGCCGCCGAGGAGGTTCACCTCTGAGGACGCTGATTTTACGGGGGGCTTTGGACGACGAGCCTCGATAGCCTTGGCGACGCGGATGATGTCACCTTCGCGCAGACCAAGCGTGCGCAGGGTACCCTCGGAAATATCGGGTAAAATCGCCTCGTCGATTTTGTCTCGCTCAAAGGAGGAGGCGTAGCGAGTACAATCATCCACATCGCAGCCTGCGTTTAAGAAGAACTCGAACCAGTCTACCGGTGGGGCCTTCTTCGTGGGTGCGGGAACCGTCTGGAGAGACTGGCGGCGCTTCTCCAGAGGCTCGTCGTCGTCATCACCACCCTTACGTGAAGCAGAACCTCCACGACCAGTGATCTTTTCGACGTAGCGTATGTCTTCGACCGACATTTTCTCCGACGGTACCTCGATGACAACACCATTCACCTTGTGCAGGCGTAGCACCCCGTTCTTGTACCCAAGGAAGGCGGCCTCGACGCGAAACTGCCCAGTGCGATCGCGCCACTCTCGTGTCTGGCTTCGGTCAGGAGGAGGACCTAATCAGGAGTGAATGAGAAAGAGAATATGCGTGGGACGTGGCACCCACGTTTCTCGACAGATTTGCGTCCCTCAGGCTTAGGCGAGCGAACAGTTCTTGGGACAGACTTCGCCGCCTTTTTGTCGTCCGCAACGCGCCGCGCTTCCTCCGCAGCCTCTTCGTCCTCGCGTTCCTTCTCTCGCTTGCATGTTCTTCACGCTCGTGTTCCTCGCGCTCGCGCTCGCGCCTCTCCTTCTCCTTCTCCTTGCGCTTGCGCTCGGCCTCGGCAGCAGCAGCGGTGGCTCTTGCGCGCTGCTCTTGGGCTTGCCTTTCCTTATGCTCGCGCGCTTCTCTCGCTTCTTGCTCTGCCTGCTCCGCTGCAGCGCGCTCCTCAGCCTCACGCTCAGCTGCACCGTCATCTTCCTCATCTTCTGGTTCTGCGGACCGAGCAGGCAAGCGACCCGCGCCTGTGGGCTACAAGACACAGTCAGTCAAGAAAGAGGGATGCGAACTCAAGGAATCACAACTCGCACCTCGATATATGACGCTGGCACAACACCCTCGTCACCCCTCGTGTTCCGACACTTCCACCACTCATCACCCTCCTGCTCAATTACCCACAGAGCGTCACCTTCCGCTACGGTCAACTCGTCATCCCCTTGTGCCTGGAAGTCATACAAAGCGACAGCCTCTAGACCCTCAGCCTCCTCATGCTCAGGTTCCGGGGGAGATGCAGGGCGTGGGGGAATGATGGCGGGGCTTGCTTCTGAAAAGTGGACGCCTTTCTTGCCCGGACTGTTGGAGCCATTGCTGAGCAGAGGCGGAGGAAGCGTGCGTTGCACAGGAGCCTGGGCGGGTGCAGGTGCAGGCTCAGGTTCCGGCTCAGGATCTGCTTGATGTTCGACTGCGGCCGCCGGTGCTGCAGTAGACTCGATGCTCTCACGAGCAAGACTACGTGAAGATTCGAGTTTAGCGAGGATTTCTTCGGCGGTGTCCTTATTTCCTGCATGGAAGTGCAAGCTCGCAGCCGCGGAGCCACCGACCTCAATAAGTACATGTTTTGACTTGTCGATATCAGCAGACGTGATGTCACTAATTTGCCACTTTTGCACAGGCGTCTATTATCGGGGGGAACCTGAGTCAATAACGTAGCACACGACAAACATACATCACTTATTCGAAAACGTGCCTTGTCAGCTTCACTAGCAAAGAATATGGCACCATTGCCGACGCCGAGTGTGCCCTTCTTTTTCTTGCCTTTTTTGTCGATCTCTGAGACTGCCCAGGTCTTGATAGTATCTGCCTTGACCTTGGAAGCAGTAGAGCGGACGAGTTCTGCGGGATCGACATATGTACTGACGGGACGCGCAGGGCGGGGAGGTGAATCGGGAACGATGATATTGGATGTCGCGGAAGGGACGGCCGCTGTGGAACTGGCGTCATCCACGGCCTAGTTGACCCAACGCTCACGGTTAACGTCGGTGAGAGGAGAGAGAAAGGGACGGACCTCGATATAATTTGCGGGAACGTAGCCGACCTTGCCATCGACCTTATCCTGGACGAGTAACCAACCGTCCTCTTCTGGGCCAAATACCAACAATAATTGGTCCTCTTTCACGGATAGCTCTCCTTCAGCTGCCGCATCGTAGTCGTATTGTGCTTTCACAACGGAGGAATGTTCAGCCTGGCATGATAATCGGGGGGAAGCGTGGGCACAGAGTCGAAAGTCAGCGGGACATGCAAGGAGGCACAACAAAATCCCTCTGCGTGCGCAGGCGCACTTCCGAGAACGAATGTCGCAGCCCGACGAGGACTCACCGATTCTACATATGCAGATGGAACAAGTCCACTCTGATCATCCCCCTTTACTTTTACTTTCCACCAACTTACGGATGGTCAGCGACACCTCAAGCGAGACTTGGATGGACGCACTCATCGTCGGTTTTCTCGACGAGTAGGAGTAATTGGTCCTCCTTGATTTCAATCTCGTCGCTAGACTGAGGCACGTAGTCATAGGATGCTTTGAGGACCGCAATATACTGATCGTCGTTCATGGGTTATCAAAAAGAAAAGGGAATCAGAGTCGTGAGCAGCGGCGATCGACTCGGAGTCTCCCCCGCGGTCGGGCAACAGCGGCACTCTGGCCCAGTTATGTAATCAGGCGTCCTGCAGCATCCCATCCCACATGTCTCCTCTTTCACCCAAACACAAACACGCAGGCGGGCAATTGGATGCCTAGATCGCTCCAGGATCCAGCGACCCGGAGACTGTTCGCAGGAAAATAATTTACTTTCCTACGGCATTGTGCCCAACCCAAGTCGGTGCGATCGAGAGAGGCCTCCCGAACTTACCTGCAACCATGGGAATGGTATTGCAAGAAACGCCCAACGTTATTTAATATCTTTAATGTCGCTCCGGCACATTACAGTAATCCAAAAGAGGTCAGGTAGATTTGGCTGCGTGCCGAATCGTTGAAAAGAAACCCAGGTTTTGTTGAAATATGGATGACTCAAAGACTACTAGCAACAGTTATATCGCTTGGCGATCAATATCGCACGCGATGACACTATGTGGTTTCGTAACAAGGATGTTGCTGGAGTTGTGAACATGAACACTTTCCCCCGATGCCCATTTCGATCACTGCGAGTGAAAGAGCAGTGGTGGTGACCATAGGTCTTGACACTCGACACATACTGACGACGATAAAGCATTTTGTCTGTAGATTGACCGCGAGTGGTCTGATGGCACGTTTGGAGATTCTAGCTGACGATAACTTCCACCGTGTACGATTACCACGTCTCACTAGACCTCACTGCTCGATTTCCAAGCACATAACCTTGCGCCGAGCAACAGATATGTTTTGTATCAATTTCGGTGCGATCTCTTGCGTAATGCGCGCCAGGACATACCGTGGACACTGTTTGCCGACCGTTCTACCTAGACCTAACACAAGATCAGAAAGGTCTCTCCCAAGGCTATAGCCCGTAACTAATCAAGTCTCGAAAGTAACAGGCAGGTGCTACTTACTACGAGGCCGGGTTGACCATCCTCCCCGGAGAGAAGCCTCTACCGACTCCCTCCATGACGGCACTCGTTGTGGATGGTACCGGGGATGGAGTTGATATCCGCAGCACTTGTTATCGCCCTTATGGTCCCACCCCCACTCCTCGCTCCGGAAGAGTGTCCCGGGTTCTCTGCTTTCCCGATCTACATGACCTTCGTACGATTTTGTACTTATGCTTGGCATTCACCCCACAGCAACGTTGCTGTTGGTAGAGTATGTGAAGAGCTGCCTGCTAGCCGAAGAACGGCCGCTTCGACTGCACAGATAGAGCCTGAGAGCGTTGGCCTTCGCACATCTCATGGACCCCAACCATGATTCCTCATTGTAGACCTCATCCCGCGAGGTGACTCGGGGAACATCAACACGCGTCAATAAGTAAAATTAATACCAGCCAGGTGCCGTAGAGTATCTTTTCGATCTCGAATAAAACAGTTGCGACAATATGGAAGCAAGGAGGATCGTGATCGTAGTGAGGATTGATACTGGTCCAAGTAACATTCGCACGCGCAAAATTCGCCGGCGCATAAGCTGTGTACGATCAGAGAAAGGTCAGCCCCATTACGAATGAGCACTTGCCGAACGTATGTCTCCGGCGCTGCGCTGCGCAGTACGTTGGCTGTGCCGGGTTGCCGTTACGCCTGTCTTGTCTTCGCATCCGCAGCTTAAAAAGGCTGTATGGCATAATGAACCTCTTGCTACTCCCACTGGCCCCGTAGCACAAGTCACTTAGAGTATCATCGATATATATATCATCTCCCCATCTACTTCTTTCAGAATGATCCTCGATTCGATGGAACAAGATCTTCCCACAACAAACAGGCCCGATGTCCGCACGTTGGTAAGTTCAAAACATATCATGGCCTTTTGGTTCCTAACAGCCGATCGACATAGCCTCCTTCTGTCCCTGGGGATGAACCACCTGCGTATTCGATGGTACCCTCAAGAGCAATGTCTCTATCAAGAAACAGGCAGGCCGCAGCACCATTCAGCTTGCCAGTCAATGGCCTATACATGGGCACAAAGCGGGAAGTAATCCGAGGTATGTTCGAGGAGCATCTGCACATGTTCGAACACTGGAAAAGCAAGCAGGTTCTTGGGCACTCGATCCTCTGGCCACCCTGCTGCCCACACAAAACCTCGTACAAATGTTCCTTGATGGCCAGCCAGTAAAGAAGAAGCGCTTTCGCCATCCAAAGACGGCTCCTCCGACTGCGAGGTTTAGCTCCCGCCATGGCAACATACAGGCGACACTCCGCGTTATTGGAGACTCCTCCGTCCGTTCGACTGCGACAATCCGCTCGGAGACACGAAGTGGTAACATAATCCTCGAACTAGTCAGTCGATTCACATACTGTTTTGAATCATTCTGACGTAGCATAGGTCTCTATCGCTCCTATGAGAACCGTGCATATTGATGCCTCTTCACGCAGAGGTACGTCCAATTTGCACCTTCCCTTGCTACTGTGTTCTTTCTATGCCCTGTCTTGGGAAATTTCTTTTTGCTGACCATTTACTGTAATATCATAGGCAACGTAACCCTTTTCGTCCCGCGGAATTTTTGTGGTCTTGTGCAGCTCTCTAGTCGTCATGGTTCTGTGGAGGTCCTTCCAGCTTTAGCAGCCTCTGGACGAGTAGTGAAGACTAAGGACAGAGAAACCACGGTTCTCATTGGTGACGGGCCGATGCCTCAGGTGGGCTCAGACAACATCACTGACACTGCTCGGCTCTACTCTCGACGTGGGCGTGTCAGGTTGGGGTTTAGCGGAGAAGACTACTTCAATGAGCCCCCCAATCTAATTGAACAGGCCGTACAAATGATGCAGAAGCTCATAATGCCGTCGTCTCCAAAGTCATGACTACCAAAGCGCGGGGTGCAACTTACTACTTGCGGGGGGTTTCTTTTTTTGTTTTTTTGAGACGAGGTTTTCGATGTATTGTTCGACTTGTTTTTACTATGTGGATATGCCATAATAATTCTCTCATGTATTTTTTGTACTATACTCACCCAAAATAGTGGTTTACTACCGTGGGTTTACTACCGTGTGTCTTTCCTTTGTCGGGCGAACAAAAGCTTGAGCGTGGCCTGCAGGCCTACATTGAGCTTTTCTTACGTTGCCCTCAAAGTAGAGACGAAAACTCTGCCCCGTCGGCCCGGTGCAAATGCTTGCGCATAGTATACTTTTGCAGGAACCCTCGATTCAACTCGTCATGCTATGATAGTTGCGATTATGCACTGCTCCCACGGTGCACTGTCACTACCACGGGGAAGTTGTATCGAAGACGTAAATCCATTACTGTCGGCGAGCTTACGGTGGCCCTAACAGACTCCTAGCGCCCATTGGACTTCCCCAGTTGACACCAGCTCGTCATCGTGGTGGCACTGGGCGATACGGTGACCGCAGCATTTCAAACACGGCGACATCGAATGTCCGTGACATCTAGGGCGAGATCTGCAAGTCTTGATTTTTTGACCTTTAGACATGCAATTTCGCGAATGCCGCCGAATTAATCCTTTTGATTTGGGCTTCGCATCAACAATGAAAGAAGGATCGCGGGTTGGCGCGCTCAAATGCTTTTGGTCACATTGCATCGCATCCCAATTTTGTAGACCTTTGCCCGATGTCATGGCTATGAATCCCAGAAGCGAGAATATCATCTCTACCTGTGTCTGACTCGGACTCATAGTCTTCGCTCGTGCGGGATCAGTAGACGGCCGTTAGGGTCATGGTACATACTATCGGGAGTCATATCAAGCCGGGATTTGTTAGATTGTGTTAGCTCCAGAGTATCCCCGAGGCTACCACGGGGTGATGTGTTGAAAATGTGGCATTTTCACCCCGCTTGATTGTGAGCTCTCTCACAAGAACAAGTCTATAATTAAACTTGCTGGGGGGTCAAGCGCAGTAGCTGACTGACTGGCGTCTCGTATTCAGGCAACGCGTGATCCGCCATGTTCTGATCCCGTCGGTCTCGAGAGTAATATGCCAATACATAGATGCTGTTGGTGCTGTAAGTA
Organism: Lactarius psammicola; assembly: GCA_025769895.1. NCBI lineage: Eukaryota > Fungi > Basidiomycota > Agaricomycetes > Russulales > Russulaceae > Lactarius > Lactarius psammicola. The sequence goes on along the minus strand of WTXK01000007.1, from coordinate 128,362 downwards.
AGAAAGCGACGGACGCGGGAATCTCGAGGGTGGGCTCTTTCTGTTACCGTGACATTCCTAGCATCGACTATGCTCTACCGTGTGCACTTCATGGACACTCATTTAGTTCAACCGAAGAGCCACCGTGACGCCTCGAGTCGTAGGTTCACTGATCGATCATCGGAACGTTATGATGTTTCACAACTTGCTCGCAGCCGAGTGAAATACGGCGGTGCCAAGGCTGAAGATAACGCGGGTGATAGATAAACCTACACACGCTCGCGTCAGTGGTGTCGTAGGGAAGCTGCTGCGCAATGCGCCAAGTTCTTGCGTCTATTACCGGAGCGCCTATCACTTCATGTCATGTCGAATCACCGCAGTGTAGAAATTTTCTGCTCACCTGACCGACTTCTACTTGCGATCTTCGTGTAAAATATTGTGCACCCCCGATCTGCTGTTCAAATATGGACGTCATGAACGGTTGATGCCGCAGGCACAAAGCAAAGTTAACGGGAACGAAGGAGCGAGGCACAGCCACAGCACGGCCCATGGTGTGCTGATGGTAAATGGGGAAGCTGGTCGTGCACTGATCCGAGACATTGTTTCCATTCGAACACTTGGTTACTGCTGTGAACTTGAAGGGCAAGTGGGGGTGGCCACCAGTGGGGTGCATCGACGCCCGCGAGCCTCGAGTAGCATATGGCGACTTGCCGGCGTCCATCACCGCAAGTTGCTTTTTTGTCATCTATTATCTAATTATCTCGTCTATTGCACTCGCATTTCCACAGGTGTATCGCACTTTTCGTTTCTCTACAGCTGTCCCTATATGCTATATGGGGCTCGGGTGACAAAATACCGGGTACCTTGCTTATGGCTGTACTTGACCATTCCGACAACCGGTTGAAGAGCGGTTGGGCAGCAGCTGAGCTGAGACAAACGGTTGGAATTTCAAAGTTGGCGACGTGCAGGCTCGGATGAGCCCTCCGATACGTGTACAGTACTCGGGCTACGCATGGTACGAGCGTCTCTTGATGTTGCCGTTTATATGCAGCCCTCCATTTCAATCTTCGACTCGCCTTTCCACGACCCCAAGAACCGTCCGCCCCGCCTTCTACAGTGAATTCTTTAGTCGCCTAAGATGGATGAAAAGTTTCGCGATGCTCGTGATGAGAAGACGGAACTTGACGAATATGTAGCTTCCGTTAATTTACTATGACAGCGTCACGATTGGCTGACTACTATTCAACTGCAGTACGCTCCCCAGCAAGGCGCGCCCCAGCAGTACGCTTCCCGTCAGTTCTCTCCTGGGGCTGGACCTTCAGCCCCGCCTCCATATGCCCCGCCTTCTACTTCGTTAGCCGTGCCATCGGGTGTTCCAACCAATGGCGTAAACGTGTCCACTTTGTTCGAAACCATTAGAGGTCTGTGGGAATGTTACGGTAGGTGCATGGTGTCCATATTAACTAACCCACGCTCCCCAGGTTCTTGGCTACTTGACCCGTTGGCCGCTCAATCTTCGAACCACTCCCTACTGCAGGTATTAGTTGAAAACCGCGCAGGGCGGAGACCCCGCCGCTTCCACAATATGACAGTGGGAGCCCCGACTGCCAAGCTTGATTCCAGGCGTGGTAACATCTTTGCCACTCTCCGAGTGGTTGGGGAATCGACGGTACCCGCGACGGCGACCATCCGTTCCACGACGCGCACTGGTAACGTTGTTCTAGAGCTTGTGCGCCAGTTCGTTCCATCACCGATTTGGTATGCACCTAACACCAGTAATTCAGGTCTCCAAGTCCCCTTCGAGGACTGTTCATTTCGATGCATATTCTCGGACAGGTAAGTGTAAGACCCCACTCTCCGCCACTGTATTTGAATATCCAAATGGGGGCTGTGCCTGTTCCATGCCGGACTTCTCTCTTATCGTCAGGGTATTGAGTAAAGACATGGTGCTAACTTTCCTTTGTTGTAGGTAATATCTCACTTCTGATTCCACGGAGCTTTTCTGGACTTGTGGAACTTCGAGGACGGCGTGGCGACATAGAACTGCTTCCGGCGCTCGCAGCGTTTGCGCGAGTTGAGAGAGCGACCAACAGTGAAACTGTAGTCCTTATCGGGAACGTTGCACCTCCTACACCGGGTCTCACCAGCATTGGTGACCTTGCCCGCCTATATAGCCTTTCAGGGCGCCTGAGGTTGGGCTTCAGCGGAGAGGACAGCTTCACCGAGAACGGAAGTGTTATCGGACAAATATTCCAGAGACTCTCAGCTTGACCGGTAAATCCTTAATCCAGACTTGCTGTTCTGGATACTGGGCCAAGGGTTTTCTATACAGTACGTACCCGCCTAGGCCTCTGGTCGTGCCGTGCCTTCATATTCAGAATGGAGGGCAATCCTGTTACACCCATCCCTGTTTGCTTGCAGTACCTTAGAAATCGTACCATTAATGCTTCGGTGGCTAATCGCACCCTTTTAGAGTGTTATCCCAATTGGCAACTGTCTACAGAGCGAAGCCGACAGAACGTCCGACAACCGCGGAGGCGCGACAAACGCAACCACGCAAATCCATCTGAACTCGGATTTGAGATGGCGCGCGTGCACCACGGGGCCACCGCCACCCCGACTCTGGTTGCTTATAAAACGACCTAAAAGTTCCCTAAGAGTCTTAGCTTAGGCCCGACCTCACCACATTGCGGGCCAGCGAAAGATGACTTCTGATCACCCCCACGAGCGGTCTGGATGCTTTTCAGGGCTTTTATCCGGATCCCGCCGGCAACGAGCGTGTCAGCACGCGCCTCGACAGGGGGAAAGCGCCCCGCTTCCGCCGCATGTGTCTTCGCCTGGGAAAGCCCTCCCGGAAGAGCTTGTCAGTTCTATCCCGTATCGACTTTTGAGTGGATTTGCGTGCTAACGACCGCTGGGATAGCCGGGATATGTAAGGATCGCTAGCAGCTGTGACTTTGGCAGCGCGAAGCGAGAGATCGGTCACCCCCCTCCATACTCTTGGGCTACATCAGAGAAAGATTACATGCCAGACGCGATGAGAACCATCGAAGACACCCTCCGCGAGCTTGAACCTGAATTACGCAAGTTGAGCCTGGATATTCATGGTAAGCGGGACAGCATCAGACCAAAGGCCAAAGTAAAGATAAACAGACACGTGCTTCAGACCACCCTGAGCTTCGCTTTGAGGAACGGTACGTGTTCTCTTTTTTGTTCCCTTGTGCTCCATTTTAATTAATATCGGTCACTGGGCTGACACGTGCATTGTAGATACGCGCATGATCGTCTGACCGAGTTCATGTCTTCGCGTGGCTTTACCGTGACCCGGCATTATCTCGGCCTCACCACCGCCTGGCGCGCCGAATTTAAACGCGGCGTCCGGGGACGCATCGTCGGCGTGAATGCTGAGATGGACGCATTGCCGGGAATTGGACACGCGTGCGGGCATAATCTCATCGCCATGGCGGGGGTCGGTATCGCCCTCGCGCTCCGGGCCGCCTTAGAGAAGCACGATGTCCCAGGAACGATCGTCCTTCTCGGCACACCTGGTGCGTATCAGCGAGTAGTAGTACTCTGAAATCACGGCGCGTTTTTGCCCACTGAAACGTCCTCCCGCACTGGCAGCCGAGGAGAGCGGTGCTGGCAAGCAGATCCTGCTGGATCGCGGCGCCTACAATGACATGGACGTCTGTATTATGTATGTTGGGCAAGCCCCCTCTTTTCTTCACGCGCGCCCGATTTAGCAAAATGCGATATAGGTGCCACCCCATAGCGGGCGAGACTCAGGAGGTGGGATTCGTGTCCTCTCTCGCTCTGCAATCCCTCTGGGTCGAATATTTCGGACAATCGTACGCTCCCTTTCCTCGCGCACATGTATTGTTTTTCGAGCCCTCGGTCGCTGACGGGATGGGCTTACTACAGCGCCCACGCGGGATATGCGCCCTGGGACGGCGTGAACGCGCTCGACGCGGCATTCGTGGCATATGCAGGGCATCTCCGCACTTCGCCAGCAGATCCGCCCCGAGCAGCGCGTGCACGGTGTCATCTCCGGACGTGATTGGGCGCCAAATGGTTCGTGTCTCCTAAATGTCCCCTCTCCCCCACGTGTAAACAAAAAACAAAAAACAAAAGAAAAAGAGGGGGGCGCAAGCAAACGCTGATGTCCCATGCGATACAGTCATTCCCGATTACGCAAAAGTGTCGTGGTCCGTCCGTTCAGAAACGCGGGACTCGCTCGAGCAGCTGCGTGAGCGCGTGGTGCGATGTCTCGAGTGCGCGACTTTTTATTTTACCTTGTCATCGTGATTGCTTGAAACTTACGCACACGCCCCCCGACTTAATATGACCCACTCACAGGTCTGGCGGAAGCGCGACAGGGTGTCGCCATGAGGTCACGCTAGGCGAACGCTACCTCGATTTGCGCCAGAACCCCGTTCTTGGTGGGTCGGCTAGCTACATTCCCGCTCTACTAATCGAATCTTTTGTTCAGCTGAGGACTTGTCCTCGACGGCCCAGCGGTGCTATGACATGCCCTCGTACTGGTCTACGAGCCCAGCCTCCGCCTCGACTGACTTTGTGCGTTCTCCGTTTCCTTTGTTGCTAGTATACCCCAATGCGGCTCACGCACCATCACAGGGAAACATCTCTCACGGTAAGCCACACAAACCAACAACCAATCCCACCTTCCTACCTGATACATCCTCACCTCCCCACCCCCCAACCCTCTGTCAGCGCTTCCCGCTCTACACCCAATATTCAGTACGCGATTATTCTTCTCACCTCCCCTCTGACGTTAAAAAACGCACGCAATACAGCGATCCCATCCCCGGACGGCGCCCAGAACCACTCGCCAGGATTTGCACGCGCCGCACGTACTGAAGCGGCGCACACGGCAGCCCTGCGCACTGCCGCGCTGCTCGCCCGCACGGGCTTCCGCGTGCATGCAGATGGAGCGTTTTGTGCGCGGGTGCGCGCGGCGTACGAGGCTGGCGCCGACGCTGCTGCTGCTGGCGCTAGTGCTAGTGCTGGGACGAGCAGACGGCATGAGGCTACGATGGGGTGATGGTTCGTTCATTCGTTCATCCGTGGTCACACTTCTTACTTTCTTGCTCCAGTGGCACACCTTCTGCGCAAAGTTGGGTTGGCATATTTTTCTAGCGATCGCAGTCGTTGGGGGTCTACTATCCGGCCTTTTCCTTTTTCTCTACTTACATAAACGGAATTCCAGGAGAGAGGAACGCAAAAAAACATGATTAAGATATTACTGTAGATCTTTTACGTACGTCGCGCCTCCTGTACATCGATAAGAGAAAAGAGGAAAAAGGAGAAAGAAAAAAAAAAAAAAGTAAAAGCAAAGTTGGCATGAGATCAGGGACATGAGCGACATTACGAAAATGATCATGATCAGGAAGGACTACGGGCATGATTGTCTAAGTGTATTCCGTGGAACGTCGACGCCGAACCATCGCGATGCATTGGTGCTGACAGTAAATGGACGACGACGTGATCGCGGCGATACGGGGAGTGGCGGTCATCGAGTGAACTAGGCATCGGTAGCCGGTGGCGTGTGTCCGTTCGACTGTCCGTGACGCGCTTCATGCGCGCGGTGCAGCGCGGCCTGCGTCGCGGCGCTCGGCGGCGCCTGCTTTTTCTTCGGCTTGGCAGCCTCGGCGACCATCCTGTGCGTCGCATGGTGTCACGTCACGTCAACATGACTCGAGAGAAGAAAAAAAAAAAAAAGTGAGGCGCGCACCGCTCGAGTTCGCGCCGCTCTTCGTCCGACTCGTCCGGCACGGTGCTCTTGAAAATCGCGCCGAGGAGCAGGAGCCCTCGCGCGCGGTGGTACAGCTCTTGGTCGTTCGCGTTGTGATCCTTCAAGACGTTGTCGACGACCTGTGTACGTATCTATGTAGCCCTGCGGCATAAGGCGTACAAAGGGACGAACCTCGCGTAGGACTTGCACGACTTCGAAGCGCGTACCGCGCCAGGACGCGAGCATGATCTTGCCGGTCACGTCGATCTCGAGCGCTTTGAGTTCCTCCTCGCTCGCGTCGCCCTTGAGCTGCGCGCGCTCAATGTCCTGCATGACCTGCTGTACGCTCAACCTGCCAACCCACGCCTCTGGTAAACATTCCACATAAGAATCGGCCACACGTACGCGCTGCCAATCACGCCCCACGCATCCTTCGCCACCGCGCCTTTCTCTTTCAACTTTGACCAAAATCCCGGTCTACAGCAAAGCCGTATCACAATGAAAGAAAGAAAAATAATAATTTGGCGGCTTACATTCCCAAAAACCTCTTGCTCTTCAAAAAGCTGCTCGCTTTGGTCACGTAGACGGTCCCAATCGCGTGTAGCAGCTCGACGCCAAAACTCTCGAGCTTGAGGTCGTCTGCCTCACGACGCATGCGCGCCTCCCACGCCGCCGTCTCCGCGTCTCCTGGCCCTCCAGGGTTCTTCGCCTCGACGAACGGGCGCAGACGCTCGACGAGCTTTTCCGTGAGCGTGCGCACGCGCACCTGGAGAGAGCGTTTGCGCTCCCGTTCGTGCTCCACGAGTTTCTCGCGCTGCTCCGGCGTCATCTTGGAGCGCTTCTTCGGGTGCCCCGCATGCGGCTGCGGCGACACGGGCGTAGGCGGCGCAGAGACGCTGCCAGTGGCCGCGCCTGTCTGCAGCGAGGCGGTGGCGAGGGGCGAGGGCGCGGAGTTGGAGGGCGAGGGCGAGGCATAGCTCGAGGCGGGACGCGCAGCCTCATCGGACGAAGACGCTGCTGAGGACGCGCGAGCTCCTCCTGTTGCTAGTGCTGTCGTGGGCGTGGCGGTAAGATGCGACTCGGTGGACGTGGAGGCCGTTGCGTTGGTGCTGGTGCCGCCATTGGCGTTGGCGGCCGCCTCTGCCTCTGCCTTTTCCTCCTCTGATAACATCGTGTTCGCGACGTTCGTCATGTCCTTCATCAGAGAGATCTCCCCGATCTGTTGTAAGGGGTAGAGATCGGATCAAGTACAGGGAGAGAGGAGGTGGCATCCGCGACGCACGTAGTCCATGAAGCGCTCGCCACCAAAAACGTTGGCAAAGAAGCTCATAGGGTCCCCGACGTCCGAGCCTCCCTCCTTGCTGACCATCTTCTTGCCGTTCTTGTCATAGACGGCGCGCAGGTTCTGTTAGATGGACCGGTGACCACCGCATCAGCTTTTCGAACTCACACGTTTCCGCCCTCAATTGGGGGAAACGCCTGCGGCTGCGGTCGCACGCACAGAATCTGATAGCACCCGGTACGCCTCACTAGCCAAGAAGAAAGAAAAAATGTGATGAATGACGACGCGAGGATAGAGAAGAGGGAAAATAGGCATGCCTCATCTCCTTGAACTTCTCCTCTGCATCTGGAGACGGATTCTTGTCGGGGTGATACTACGTGTATGCGGACGAGTTGGACTGATGGTAAGATGCATCTTTGGGAGGAGAAAGACGGACCCTCATGGCGGCCTTGCGATAGGCCTTCTTGAGATCGGTGTCATTCACGTCGACCGGGACGCCGAGCTGAATGAATTGAATTACCAAGCCAGAGATTCAGTTACCAAGACAGGAGCGCGCCATGGCCAGTGGCCAGCGGGCGAAGAGACAGGAGGGGGATAGGACGCTCACAAGGTCGTAATACTCCGTCTCTACGGGAGCCATCTTTGGGTAGAATAGGAGAGAAGAGGGTTGAACTGGGTCGTGGGTAGGTTAAAGGGGGTTAACATTCGCAGTGACAGCCCCAAAGAGCGAGTAACGTAATCGGCAGCACTACGACCACAAACAACAAAGTAGAATAATGAAGCTACACAGCTCGTATAAATCATTGAAAAAAAAAAGAAAAAAAAAGGCGTGGGTGATCGTGACTATTGCATCTAATATCCCGTGTAATAAAGAACAAACAACAATGCTGAGATATAAAAAAAAAGAAAAAAGAAAAGGACAGAAATAAGAATGAACAATGCGTCATGGTTCATCGATTGTACGTTCATCCTCTTCCTCAAGACCACCGAACCGCACCGCCTTGCGCTCGGGCCCCCGCCCTGGTTCATCAGCCAAGACGACCAGGGGCCGCGCCGCCTGTCCCCGCTCCTTGCCAAGAAAACGCGCCAGCAAACCCCCGGAGCGCGCAAAGCTCCGCGTGGGCGTCTGTGGCGGCACGCTCGACGCGACGGTCGACGACGCACTCGCCGTATCAGGCGTCAAGCTCGAGCTCGTCGTCGTCGTCGTCCTTCCCTTGGCGCGGGGCTTTTTGAGCGCCGAACGTGCCGGCGGGGGCAAGAGGCGCGAGGGCGAGCGAGGGGGCGAATGTGGGTGTGTAGGCGACGGCGAGTGCGAACGGGAGGATGAGGGTGGGCACAGGGAGTTGGAGTTAGGGCGTGTCCTCGGGGTGCGTGGCGGGGTGGAGGAGCTGGGTGAGGACGTGCTGCGGTGGAGGCGCGGGAGCGGTGCGGGAGGGTACAAGTGCGCTAGGTGTGCGGGGAAGTGCGGTGTACGGGAGAGGTGGAGCCCCATGGCGATCTGTTGGCAGCTCGGTGGGGCCTCGCCATGGATGGGTCCGCGGGTGCGCTCGGGCTGCGAAGAGTTAGGAAAGAGGGAGGTCGAGATAGAGATTGGGAAACGGACCGGGGAAGAGGGGTATCTGTCGTGGTCATGCTTTAGTTTTGAGAAGGGACGCTTAAGGGATGAGAGGAGTCGTGTGGGCATGGGGCGAGAGGAGTCGTCGAGGTGGGGTGAAGAGGACATTCGGAGTGAAATAGCGCTAAAGGTGGAGGTGAGTTGTCGTGGTCATAAGCATAACTTGTGTGTTTATGGTGTTCGTCAGCTTTGCCTTGTGTCTCGCTCCGTTTCCGACTCGGCGGAGTGTCTCAATCCAATCACAATCGCTTTCACTCAGACACGACACAATCCCCGCTGTTTCTCATGTGAATTTTCGTCCCCGAACTGCGCTCCCGTACTTTTATTTTTATGCATGGGTTTTTTCGACTATCTTAGTATCTAAGAGGGAAGGAGGTTGAGCTCTATCTCCTCTCTACATTTCCGTATTTTCCCGCAAAATCCGTCCATACGCCGAGACCGCAATTACAATCGAGACGCGGGCACCTCCCCTCCAAAGTACAACGTATACAGGTCCTCCGCAGCGCGCGAAATCTCAGCCACAAACTCCTCGTTTGGCATCTCCGTCCGTGACGTGATTGTGAACTGCATGTAGTCTGTCGTGTGTGTATTAGTTAGTGTCAGACGACAACGATCGACCGAACCCGAGTTGTCTCATCAACTCAGACGCACCGTTAAAGCAGGTGAGGTACGCAACCCCAAAGCCATTCGGCACAACCTAATATCCGCGCTCATCAGTCCACAAAAATGAGAACACGCGCGTTCGGGCCGGTACACACCTCGCCCCAACCGTACTCGCGCAGGTGCTGCGAGACCAGCGCAGAGGTGCTCAATACCCAATGGCTGGCGCGCTTCATCAAGGGATCGTCGAACAGCTCCGGAACTTCCTCACCCTCCTTCAGCAACTTCCTCAGGCCTGAACAACCACAACCACAACCACAACCGCCGTCAGCCATTAGCGCAGTAAGGCAAACACACTCAAAATGCACTCACCGAACAAATGCCGATCAACGCCCTCGCCACGCCCCGCAGCCTGCGCATTCGCGACGTGCACCTTGGCTGCCTTCTCAAACAGCGCCCTCTTCTCCTCTGTGCTCACTCCCTTCTCCGCCATCATCGCCTGCACAAACGCATCGGCGTCGCTCGTGACGACCCGGATGACTTCCGTGCGGCCCTTGAAGAACCGCCGCGTCGTCGCACTCTCATACGTCGCGCCCTGCCGCTTCTCACCTCGCGAGCGCAACAGCCGCGCGTACGCGAGCTGGACGAGCAGCTGCGCCCACGCATCCGGCGACACCCGCGCGGCCTTGATCGCGCCCTTGCCGTAACCCGTCTTGGTAACGTTCACCGCCTGCGTCGCCACCAGCGCCGCCGCATCCTTTTCCGCGCGCGCGATGCTCCGCTCCAGCGTCCTGTCGAGAGTCCACTGCAGCTCCACGGGCGCAGCAGGGCTCGTTAAATGCGACGACGAGCCGTGGTCGAACACAGGGTTCGCAAGCGCGGTGCAGATCGCATCGGTGAATGTCAGCGTCGGCGTGCCGTCCATGACCGAGTGCTCGCCCATGAGCCCTGCTCGCGCACTGTCGAAAACGATCATCTGTATCGGCTTGTCCACCCAGCGGTCGCGCAGGCCGTTAGGGGCGCCGTGCCAGAGGAAGCGCGATGTTGTCAGAAAGTCGCCTGGGGTCGCCGGGTCGAGGCAGAGCACGAACGCGGCCGAGTGGATCGTGTCGAGCAGTGCGGCATTAGACGGCGAGAGTGAGCGCAAATGCACGTAGTCGGACGCCCAGAGGTCTCGGTTCGCGGCGGTTAGCGCGCCAACAGCAGGACGTCGAGTTGTCGATGCGGAGACGATGCGTTCGATCTGACTGATTTCGACGCATGAAGCAAGCGTGAAATGCAGAGACGATGGACTTACGCTTCAAGCTCAGCTGTGCTGAGGATGCGCCCACCCTGAGCAGCGTCAAGCCGCCAGAAGTGGCCGTTGCGGACCACGACCACATGCCCGTCGCCGCTCGTGTCACCCTCTTTGGCGTGCGACACGCTCCAGTCGAGACCCTCGGTTCCTGGGACGCGCGCACAGTCAAACATCCACCTGGACATACATCGTACTTGTCAACAAGTATGTGGTCCAAATAGGGTTGAAGACGAACCGGTATGTGTCCATGCAGAACGGCGTGTCTTTCGTGCCTTCGGCAGGCACCTCACCGCGCTTCAAGGCGCGGCGATAGAGCATCGCAGCGCGCGTGAGAGACGCAGCACGGTACCGCGCGGCATGGGGACCGAGTAGACCCTTCACATTCGGCGGATCGGCGAAGCCATCTGTGGGGGGGCGTTAGGATCGGTTTATGAGCAACAATTAGTGACAACACAACGCACAATAATACGACACGTTGATCATGACCTGTCACAATTTGAGCGAAATATTCTTGGGGAGAAAAATGATCACCAACCGAGTCTCGATAAGATAGATAGGCGCCGTCGTCCCACCATTCCTCAAGCCAATGGGGTCGGCCTTGGGCGTGCGCCTCGAGACGGCGCTGCAGTTCTGGCCCGATACCATTGGCGAATGCGTGGATCTTCCGCTCTGTCTCTGCGAACTCGGCGGGGGAATGCGCAATGGGTACGAGACTATGCCTCAATCTGTCCAGGGTAGGAGCAAGAGGCAACACAGGAAGAGTAGGAAGTGAAGACTGGGCGGAAAAAGTGGTGGTACCAGCGGGGGGAGCTGGGGCAGCAGATTTCCAGTTTCCAGGGCGGGGAGAGGGAGGATGCACAGGCATGGAGGAGATAGCGGTGGAGTAGGAGCGTATGTGGAGAGTGGTGGTGATAGTGGTGGTAGGAGGCAAGAACGGATGACGAAGCTGACGACAACGGAGACGGGGTGGCATGACAAGATATTGCCCTTGTCCCGGCAGGACCAGCTCCGAGTCGGTTGGGAGAGAAAAGCGAGATAGCCAGGGCGATGATGATACGCTTCGTTCCGGCTTACATAATGAAATCATAGAGCATCAAAATCACATGAGCTGTATGGATTCCAAGATCTTCACAAATCGCCATTTCGAACCAAAGAAAGTGTTTTTTTGTGAGGTGACGAGGGTCGAGGACAGCGATGTTGTGTTCTGTGGTCCATTTCTATTATTTTCTTTTCGAAAAAGAAAAATGTTAGAAAAGGAAAAGGAAAAAGGAAATAACAGATAAGGGCGAGAAATTCGAATTCGTTGTTCCCTCGTTTTCGGCCACGCCCTAAACTCCCTCTTACTCACTTGCTATCCTGCGGCCGGCGTCCGCCTTGATTTTCGCTTTCTGGGTCAACATTGCCCGCCTCGACGTCCTCTCCTTCACGCCCCTTTGTCTTGGTCGATTTGGCAAGTCTGAATGATGGACAGACCACTCGGTCCACGACAACCGGACAAGAGACTCACCGCCTACGAGTCCATCTTTGGCCGTCCTAGTGTCTCTCACCATCACTCTCCTGGTCAATCACCTGCTCAGAACTATCCATCAGCTTCCAATTACCCTCAGAATCAGTATCCTTACCCCTCCTCCTCCAACCCTCAACACTACCCATCCACCTCCACCACTTTCTCTGCTCATCCCTATCTCCCGCAACAACCCAATCCCCGTCAGTCTTTCTACGCTCCGCCCCCACCCCAGAACCAGTCCTGGACGTATCCAAACTACCCCTACCACCAATCTCAATACCCCCAATCTTCTCTTGCTCCCGTTCCCAATAATCATCTCTCCCAAGTCACGTACCCCCCGCAACCCGATGACCCGGCCGACCCTAATTATGAGGCGTTCGCCCGTCAGAGCGTCGTTCCTCCTCAAGCCTATCAGGCCCAAGCTTACCATAACAGTCCCACCGTGCAGCAGCAGGGTCCATGGGGCCCCCGCCCACCACCCCCTCAGCAGCAGCAGCAGCCGCAACAACAACAACCCCAACAACCGGCCTACGAGTATGAGCACGATTATCGTTTTCAAAATGGCGGTGCCAGCCGAAGCCATACCAACATACCCCACCTTGGCGTCAACATCGACGTCGACAACGGCAGGCTCGGTCTCGATTTTGACGACGAGAGCAGCCCGAGTGACACCGACGACTCGGAACTACCCTGGGCAAATTCTCGTTCGTGTATGTATCATTCCATGCACCCAGTCGCATTTTGCGTCCACAGCTAATCGCCTCGTACCATTCAGCCAGCAAGCAACCTCACCAATCCTATTATCAACCTCCTCAACCAACACCTGCCCACCATCGCTTGTCCACACAAAGACAACAATCTCCCCCAGATTCAAACTCCATTCGCTCCACTGATTCCGGCTACTCCGGTGCTTCCGTCCCTCCTTCTAAACCCCATCCACTTCAGCTCGACACTGCTCTCATGAACCCGGCCACTTCCCGTGCAGGTTCTTCTTCCTCGACCTATGTCGATCCCTCGGCATCAGGTAACCGCCGTTCAACCGAGTCCACCCGCACTATGCCTGGCCCCTTCCGCCGTGATCGTTCGCTGCAGGTGCAGGACCGTACCCGGTCCATGTCCGCAACCGCTTCCAACCACGTTCGTTCGTCGCTCCCAGATCAGACCCCCTCTCCCGCTTCTACTTCACGTGTTTTTCGCCCCGCACCTTCTCAATTTCAAGGGAATGGGCAACCATCTTCTCCGTCCCCATATCCTCGCCGCTCGCCTATTGTGTACCCTGCTCTTCTTTCTCGCGTTGCTGAAGCCCTCCGTGCACGCATCGTACTCTCCGACATCGTCAAAGACGGGCTCACTTACAAGAACGCGTTCGATGGGCGTCAGGCTGTAGACAAGATCGCATACATCATCAAGACTACCGATCGCAACCTTGCTCTTCTCCTAGGGCGTGCCCTTGACGCCCAAAAGTACTTCCATGCCGTCACCTATGACCATCGGCTACGCGACTCCCCATCGGATGTCTACCAGTTCCGTACACGCGTCGGAAGCCCATTCCACTCGGGTGAACTCTCCCCGCCAGGCGTCATGTCTCCTAGCTCGCAGGGTACGAGTACCCTCACCCCTGACTCGGCTGCTACGCGTGACACCGGTTCGCCCTCCAATGAAGCGTCGACTGAGTCGGATCCAGGGAAACATCCGGATGTGACCGCCGTCTCCGCTGCTCCTTCGACGGACGCAGCTGAGGACGTGCTACTGCCAACGGGGGTATTTACTCTCTTGACTGATTGCTATTCGCCGACATGCTCCAGAGACCGTTTGTGCTACTCTATCACGTGTCCTCGGCGGCTTGAGCAGCAGAGCCGTCTGAACATGAAACCGCAACCCGGGCTTGGTATTAAGCGCCAGCTCAGCCGTGAGAGCTTGGGCGACATGGACCATGTTGAGCCAGGCTTGCTTTGGATACATACGGTGTCCAAAGAGATCGTAGACAGCGTTTCCGACCAAGAGAAGAGGCGGCAGGAGGCGATCAACGAGGTCATCTATACCGAGCGCGACTTTGTGCGCGACATGGAGTACTTGCGCGATGTATGCCTGGTTCTGACGCTTCCTCATTCGGTGCGTGCTAATACGGGCATAGGTTTGGATAGCCCCGCTCAGCGCGTCGGATATCATCCCTGAAGACCGTCGCGCTGACTTTATCGAGCAAGTTTTTTGGAACATCCACGACGTCATCGCAGTCAACACCCGCTTGCGCGACGCGCTCAACAAGCGTCAAAAATCGTACGCCGTCATCGAGGGAATAGCGGATATCTTCCTTGACATCGTGCCGCTCTTTGCCCCCTTTGTATCATACGGCGCGCATCAGCTGTACGGTAAGTACGAGTTTGAGAAAGAGAAGAGCTCAAACCCGGCGTTCGCACAGTTTGTTGAGGTACGTTTGATGGCGCATTGCAACACTTTTGATATCAAGTTGAAGGACGGGTGGTGGTTGGCTTAGGAAACGGAGCGGCGGCCTGACTCGCGTAAGCTCGAACTCAACGCGTATCTGACAAAGCCGACGACTCGTCTTGCGCGCTACCCGCTACTCCTTGAGGCCGTGTTGAAGCAGACACCCGAAGAGTGTTCCGACAAAGAGGATATACCAAAGGTCGTCAAGCTTGTACGCGAGTTTCTTGGCGAGGTCAACCTCCAAACGGGCCGTACGGAGAACAGGTTTAACCTGTTGCAACTGGAGCAGCAACTCTTGTTCCGTCCGGGTGAGCAGGTGGTGCGTACTATAGACGAATGACAAGCTCTTCCTTGTAATTGACTTGTCTTCGCGATTAGGATCTGAGGTTGAGGGAAGAAGGCCGTGAGATGGTATACAAAGGAACCCTAAAGCGCCGCGGCGGTTCGCAAAGCGACAGTGGAGAACTCTCAGTTTTCTTGCTTGACCATGCATTGCTCATGGCCAAGCAGAAGAACAAAGCAGACCAGTTCAAGGTCTATCGGCGGGTACGTATAAGCCTGCCTTGCGGCTTCCAAAAAAAACCTTGACGATCTATTATAGCCGATTCCGCTCGAGCTCCTTTTCATCATCGCTACAGACGAAACTGGCATGCGGCCCGTCGTCTCCTCGCGCCCACAGCGCAACAATTCTAGCCAGAACGGTGACCGCGCGCAGCCGTACCCGCCCGTACTCCCAGTCAAATTCGAGGGTGGAGGCAAAGCCGGTTTCTCAATTACATTTGTGCACTTGGGACGCAAATTCTATCAAATGACCCTTTGGGCGGCAACGCATGCAAACCACCGCAAGTGGATCGAAAACATCACGCGCCAGCAGGATATCATGCGCGAGCGGAGCAGTTTTTTCGAGATGGACGCACTCTCTGAGGGCTTCTTCCAGTCCGTGAATCGTGCGAACTGCGCAGCCCCGTTCAGTGAGTGATATCTCTGTCATTAGTTGTGTGGACTGACTCACGAGGTGTCATATAGGTGGTGGGCAGAAAGTCGCATATGGCACGTTTGACGGAGTCTATTTCCAAGATTTGCGGGAACCAAATCGGGAGCCCGTCAAGGTGCTTGCGCTGACGGATGTCGCACAGGTAGATGTCCTGGACGACTATGGGCTGTTGATTGTGTTGTCAGGTGCGTCATGTGTTTGCTCTTCTCCAACCAGCGTCTGACTCCAACCCTGTTCTTTAGAGGGCCAAGTAATTACGTTCCCACTGGACGCACTCGAGGCAATGGATCCGCTTGCCGGGCTGAAGCGTGCTAAGCGCATTGCTGCACATACATCATTCTTCAAGTCGGGTGTATGCGTCGGGCGAACGTTCGTCTGCGTCGTCAAGACGAGTCCGCTTTCGAGTACGATTAAGATCTTCGAGCCAATTGATCAGAACGTGCGTGGCAGGAACAAGCCGACATTCCGCAAGCTGCTACAAGGCGGGAACGACACGCTGCGGATCTACAAGGAGTTCTATATCCCTGTGCAGTCGAGCTCGATTCACTTTTTGCGAACAAAGTTGTGTGTTGCGTGCGTGAACGGGTTCGAGATCATCGACCCGGACACGCTGGACACTCAAGGCTTGCTGGACCCCAGCGACGAATCGCTCGACTTTGTACGACGGAGAGGAGACAATACGCGGCCGAAACCTGTTGCGATCTACCGCATTGAGAACGAGTTTTTACTATGCTACGATGGTGCGTTATTGCTGCCATGCCCTGGCAACAACTAAGTACAACGGAACTAACTGTTGGTTCTATAGAGTTCGCGTTCTATATCAATCGCGGAGGCCGTAGGTCACGGAAGAACTTTTTGGTCTTCTGGGAGGGAGCACCGACTAGCTTTGGTGAGTTGACGTGGGTTTCTGCGTTCGCGTGCAGTCGTCTCATGCACCGTAGCTTTCCAATATCCTTACGTGCTCGCGTTCGAGCCCACATTCGTGGAGATTCGCAACGTCGAGACCGGCTCGATGTCGCAGGTCATCCAAGGCAACAACTTGCGGTGCCTATTTACCGACACGCCGCCCTCGCTGCAGCAGGCATATACGCGCATGTCTCGAAGCTCGCTCTCGTCGTACAACGGAAGCAGCTTTGGGCACGGGGGTGTGCCGCCGTATGGGACAGCACAAGCATATAATGGACACTCGTCGTTTCCTGCGTACGGCCAGCCACCGATGCCGGTGTACCCAGGACAACTGTCCACGCCACCTGTATATCCTGGGCAGCAGCCGCCACCCCCGTATGGACGCAGCGTGGGAGGGCGAGAGGAGATCATTTTGGTTTCGGATGATCGTGTGTTGACGCTTCGAATGGCGCTGCCGGGACAGTGAGTGCTGGGCGCTCCTTCCACGCCGAACCATGAGTGCATTGAGTGCTGGGCGCTGAGACTGAGACCCGTCTCTCCACGGATGAATTTCACCTTCTCTCTATACCTTTCTGTTCTTTTCGTTCCCGTCACGTACATGACCGTGGCCTGTCGTCTCTTTTTTTTCTTGTGTGTTGTCTGACTACGCTGTGAGCACTGCATCTGTCTTATACGAATCCTTTTTTTCCTTTTACTTCTTTCCCTCCTCCCCCTCTCTCGTGTAGTAGTGATTCTTTCCTCTTTTTCTCTTTAAATTCCCTTCTTCCCCACCCTTCCTCCGTCCACCCCTAATCACCACCGTCTCTTCTTCATGCTTCCACCCCCACTTTCCTTCCTCGCCCGAGTAGTACTTCACTTTTTTTTGTTCATTTGTTCATCTGCTACACACAAACAAACCACATCAGCATCATATATCCTAGCTGCATCTGTATTCCAGAATTTTCTCTCGTAAACGTACCCCCACGACACGGCTCGTCTCCGAGTCATCTGCGCGGCACGAGGTTGTGGGGTGGTGGTGATGTCGGCGGTCATTCCCCCAAAAAAAAACCAAATTAATTGACGTCGTACTGCTCTTTCGTGAGATATACTACAACAAGGAAGGCAACTTCCAATCTTCGAATCCGGCATCCAGGTCATTATCATCTCCATCATCAGATCGGAATAGCTTCGGCGCAAGACTGGTCGACTCAGATGTGACGACAGTGGAGAACGCGCTCCCCCCCTTCCTCGCGGTTCCGGTAGGCACGAGATGATCTGTTTCACCTGGGTATTTATTTTGTGATCCTCGATAAGCTCTACATTTTCTTCCCTTTACTGTTCTATGGACCCTGTCAATACGTGTACCTTCGCATTTAATTCGAACTTGCAGGACACATTAAAACTACTTTTTGCTTGGACGTTTCCATGCTTCGGAAATATGCTTGGTGTTCCGACGCTTACAAGCCTGGACAACAAACATCTCGGCGAGCGTCATGGTGGGGTGGGATAAGTCATTGGGTGGTAACAGACGCTCGAACCGTCACTCACTCAAATTCCCATGGACTTTGACCAATGAAATCTTTGATGGTTACCCACTGCTCTAGTCCGGGACCCTCAGCACGCAAAACGTAGGAAGGTGCTTCTGTCCCTTCTTTTGTGTACCAATATCCGGTTAAGAACTATCCTCTGACAGTGCTGAAATTTCCGAATCGCATGGGGGGGGGGGGGGCATATCCCCGTTACTGCGTGTCAAGATGACTGGTATGTGCTTAAATCTTAACTCGTTCAAGTTGATGCTTTGATAACCGTTTATTCGGTTCGTTAGTCCTCCGAGCGCATAATATTCCCCGTATCAAGAGATGTTTTTGGCCGCAGGAGGCGGTTCTTGTGTCATTGTAACCGGTCTTGTGACAACGAAGAAGACGGAAAGCGTTCAGATTGACGGACAGACGGCGCAATGGTACCAGAGGTTTAGTGCATTATAAGACTTTCCTTTTTTTCAATCTTATTTTTTTTTTGGCTAAAATTTCAATTCAGTTCTATACAACGGCCTTCGCATCTTATACTGTGTCTTTATGAGAAGCGGCTCACACGCCGTGATGTCGTCATCGGAACGCGTGAAATACTGATACCTGTCGCATCCTAGAGTGGTCCGTCTTTGTTTAGATTTCCCGTTCGTTCAACTAACTGTGTGTAGATAGACGTTCCATTTGTTCTGAATAATAGCGATGGGAATACCGAACAGTCGACGCACCCGGTAACGCCCAACTTGACGGTCACTGTGTTAGTGAATGTGTCTCCTCCGGTCATTCCCAACAACCCTCCCAAAATATCGACCAAAAGGGATGACACTCCCGCCGAAGAAACTACTAGGCCCTCTATCGTCCTGGACTCCGGGAGACCCATTCGACCCATCGCTCCCGAACTCTCTTTACCCCCACCAGATTCCCTTTCCGTCGAGGCTGGCACTTCCATTGCACATGACCAGGCCAAGGCGTTGCCCATGAAGAAGGCACAGATTGCTCTCCGTCGCGGATGAAGTCAAGAAGCCGATAGAGCGAAAAAATATATATATGGAAAGGAACTGTTAGTAGAATCAAGTGGGTGATGGACACTGTAAGCCCGATTGAGGGAGTGCGTGCAATATCCATTTTTCATCTCCTCGACCGAGCCGACTTTTCGCTCTCGGCTCCATCCTTTTGCGGGGATGGCATATGGCTTGGTTTCAGCTATCCCCGAGAGGTGCGTCTATTCGCGTTGTTGTCGGAAGGAAACATTTATGCCATGTTTATTTGGGCGCCAGGCACTCCTAGAACAGTTTCAACGGGACGACAATGTCCTAACCCTGCTTGAAGCCATGCACTCTGCATTCGATTTCGCGAACCATGAAGACACTCTGAAAACCATCGTACCCAATTCCAAGCGGGCCTAAATCCTTACTCTCATACCGCAGGATGTCTGTAGTTATAGTGACTTTATTAAATCGTATGCAAAGGACTCACAATTCTGTATGTTGTCTTCGTCTTCTCCATTGGCTAGAGTAAACGTGTGATTTTTTTTAGGGAAGCGGACATTTAAGAATATAGGCGGAGGAGTTGCCAAAGAGGTTGAGGACCTGTCCGCCGCTCTTGTCGAACACCAAAGGGCTTTCTTGGATCAAGCTGCCATCACCACGGGGATAACTGCGTTCCAAATTCTGGACGGCGTAGGAATACTTTCGGCCAAGGTGGACGGGATATCTACTACTCAGCTTAATTGGGTGTCGAGCCAAGTTTCAGATGCCGGTACGTTGCCCTGATGACTTATGGTTTTGTGGTGTAATCGATCCGATAATCGTCATAGAATTAGATGCAGAAATCAGAGAAATCCCACATGGAAAAGGCCCGCGCTTCACATCTGAGAAAGGCTGTCTTCTGGGAACGCGCATTGCCTTCTTGGGCTTCATCGTTAATTGGGTGAACGATCCCACTTCCGAGCGTAGTCTCGTTCTTTTCGGGCAAGCAGGCGCGGGAAAGTCATCGATTGCGCATGAGATCGCACGTCGCTAAAATGCACCGTCTTACGTCGTCCTATATCTTTTTGCGGAAAGAGCAATCCGAAGGCGAGGCTTACCACCTCTTTACAACTCTTGCTCGCGACCTCTCTGACCGCTATCCATCATTTAAGCCGCACTTGGAAAGATAATCAATCGCTTCGACTCCGTACTCGTGACTATCCCACCCTTTTTAAGAAAGGCGAGAATATCGTCATGTGTTTTTGCAGCCAGCTCAGATCATCCATGTATTTGGCCGCAAAAATGCATGACGACGTTCTCGCCTTTCTTCGAACGACGATCCTCTTTGAAAAGTTCAATCGTTACTGCGACGCGCTGGCGACAAAGGCGGAGGGATTGTTTCAGTGGGCAGCGGTTGCCTGTGAATACATCCTAGATCCTCCCAATTTCTTTGATTTTAGCGAGACCAAATGCATAGAACACCTTTTGAAACCCGCGGCGGGTCACCGTAGACCAGATGCGTTGGACGAGTTATACGAAGAAGTCCTTAAAGGATACTTCCAAGCTAGCGAACGTCAAACCCGCATTGATCTTTCTACTTTCGTGCATGGACACAGCTGGGCTACTTGTGTTAATACCTAAATAGGACCGCCACAGCGATCCGTAGTCTTTTCTGAGGTGTAACGTAACGTGCTAAATAAGAGTTCACTGGGGTAGTATACGTGGAAGACTTTTTTTTCGGACCCATTAGTGCATCTTGCACCAGTCTAGATATCGCAGGTCTCATAGTATAAGTTCAGATGGTCACTGGCGTGTGCGCCATTGCGATAGTCACGTGGATCTGCTTGGTGGCGGCCGGACCGTGTTCGACTGGTTCCATTATTTTCTGCCTTCTGCAAACGCTTTCTCGGTCTATACTCCTTCTGGTGCGTGCAATAACTCAGGGTATCTCAATTCTCACCACAACTACCAAGCGATACCAAGGGAGAGTGTCCATGGCCCTAATTGATGTGAAAAACGCACGCCAAGTGTTGCCCCGGTCACCGGTCGACAACTTGGACGAAACCCAGCTCGGTAGAAATGTACACCGATCTTCGGTAGATCCCCGAAGGTGTGTACGTGTAATTGAGGACTAAGCCAGTATGCATGTTACTGTAAAGACATCTGAGACTCCACTCAATGGAGCTAAAGCCAATGAGGGTATTTCTCGGGGGGAGCTACGGCTTGCTACATGAGTTCCTACTAACCCCCGATCGTCGCTACTGTGACCTGCAGTGCGACACCTTGTTATTTTCCAACTCGTTCAAACGGGTGCATCACCTAGAGGGTATGTGAGCTATACTTCTTATGGCGTAGCCAAGGAGGGAGTTCCATACCCGTATTGCCACAGCCGATATGAGGCCACATACCAGTCTCTTCGCTAGCGAGGCATGCACCGTTCCAGAGGCTCGGGCCATCCCAACCGGACCACTCGCTGCACGATACTTCTTTGTAATGGCCGCTCAGCGCGCCACGCCCCTCTGGGAAGAATGCATCATAGGCGCCGGACTCCTGGCACAAGTCAAAGCTGCGACCGACAGAGTTCCGTTAAGCGCGCCAGCCGTACAAACAAGGGGGGAGCAATCACTCACTGCACCGACGCGTCGAACTGATTGAGAGTTTTGGAGAGAGACTGACCGCACCAGTCCTCGTTCTCTTGGTAGGGGCATAGATTGGTGACCTTCACAACGATACTTTTGAACGGGCCCTCAAACCACGGCGAGTACGGGTCCTTGGTAGCAGTCACCCTGAAGCAGCGCCCGCATGCATCTCCTGCACCTTGGCCCCCCGGGGCACCGAATGCAAGTTGGTTGATCGCAGCAGTGTAGCCGTAGGAGCACTTTCCACACGCTGTTATACAGGGATTCCGTAGTTCGGTGTGTGCGCTCTTGTGCAACACGACTAGCGGGACTTACCGGGAGTGCTGCAGCCCGAGTACACCGTGAAGGTTGCATTTCCCTTGCCCTTCTGCAGGTAGCCGCCTTTGGTTCTTCTGGACTCGAGCTCGACCACGCTACCGCGTACAACAGCGGTGAACACGGAGAGCGCAATGAGGAAGAGGACAGACTTCATTGCCGACGGTGGTATTGTTGCTTTCGTCAGTGCTGTTGCCCTCTCCCTGCCCGCCCGCCATCCTCTTTATACACCCACCCTGGGAAGCTATGGTGACTACGTGATTAAGGTCCAGCGCCGCACCACGGAAATTGCGCACCGGATAGTAACAAACATGGATGTTGTGTTGATCGTGGATGAGTTAAGCAAGAAGCTACTCATTGGTAAATCATCCAGACGGTGATCTTATTTTTCCAACCAGATGAGAGTGTCCTTGAATACACGCGAGATCTGCTTTGTCCAGTACATTCAACGATTATCCAACCCAGCTTTCCTACCGCTATCAGACAGTGTCTTAACCGCCTACTTGCATACCTTGCGTGCCTCCACATCGCTCTGCATTAACGGGCCCTTCTTTTTTCTCCATGACAAAAGTGCTTCTTTTCCAGAGTGTACTGCGCGCTTTCGAGATACAGTCCGTCGAAGAGCAACGTCCCGCGGTATCGCAGTTAAATCCGGTTGCCGTTGCGCTGGTCCTCGGACACTTTACACACTAGCTTGAGCCCGCACGTACTCAGATATTTGTCATGGCTCTCGACACCCGTACGGCACGCGTGTACATTATACGCTTCATGTGGAGCAATACTCACAGTGTGGAATCAGAAAGAGAAAAAGAAATAGAGGTTCAACGTAAGGGATGTACGACGCCTTGAATTGAAGAAGCACAGGAACAGGCGTAAGATGCGCAACAGATCTCCTGTCGTCAGCCGTCCGTGTGCAGAGGCTGCCACAGCCGGTTCTCTCAACCTTAAGTGCATAGAGACCGGAAGGAGAAGAGAAGAGTTCTTCTGTCGGCGATACCCCACCACCGAACAGGGACCGAGAAAATTGTGTCGTTCTTTCCTTCGATGTACCAAGCACGGGAGAATTTTATGTACCTGCCGAGAGCACCAAGTAACTTCCATGGAAACAGCTATCCATACCTTTCTGTACGCAAACGAAATGACGAGTCGGTGTTGTTGAGAGGAGAGAAGAACGTAGGAGAGGAAGACTTAGGAAAAGACCGTGCCTGACCTTAAGGCTATCACACCACCGGTAACAGTCAGCTGATCTAGGGTACCATGTGAGGCGTGGTGAGTGAGAGGCTTACTCGCCGCATACATGCGGCGGTTGACCTGACCACTTAGAAGATAGACATCTACTCATGCACACTGGGCATTTTTCAATTCAGTTGCAAAAATCTGACCAATCAGATTTCGTGAAATAGCCGACTGAATTGGATCACATTCTGAAATGCCCGCAGTGGATCAGGCTGTTACAAATAAAACAAAACTTTACAGATGTGACCCCTTTGTGCCGCAACGCGGCGACATCTTGGTGTTTCCTAACTCACTTGTTTGAAAGGTAGATAGCCTAGGGCATGTCCGAGTCAAAGCTTTCCGCAATGCGGGAAAGGAGAGAGAACAATAGTCTGATTGCTACGGGCACCTGGGGGCAGTTTCTTCATCGGGTGCTATTCCAGAGGCTCAAGCGCTCAAGTCCCAGCTGGACATGAAACTTCTACCGCTTGGTTCGTGCCACACTCCAACGGAAAGTACATTCGAGAGTCTGGGCTTTGTTAAGCTTGTCAATGAGACACCTATAGATGAGACCACACTGGTCAGACTGACACGGCACATGCTCTTGGCAGTGACAGGTACGAGAAGGCGGGCCAAAGCTACTAGTGGATACCTGCATATCCTTTTATAGATCTTGGCGTGCTTCTTCACCGTGATGGAAGGCCAGCACGTCACTCTTTCTCTTTCTCTTTCTCTCTCACTCTCACCCTCCTCTGTCCTGCCCGCCGCTTCGTGAAGCATACCCACACTCATTGTCTATTTTTTCTTAATGAAGCTCCACGCTTTGGTCGCTCTCTTATTTTCAGTCGTCGCGCTCACGGCGGGCACCTACGCACAACACCATCACCATCATGGTCACCGTCGCCAAGTCGAACTCGCCGCCGGTGCTACCACCAGCACACACTCAGGCTCACTGTCCCCGTCGTCGTCCCCGGCGAGCAGCACTAGCCCTACCTCTACCACCTCTTCCCATGGTTCCATATCCACGGGCAGCAGCAGTTCCTCGTCATCCACCACGACGAATTCATCTCCGTCTTCGCCGGCGTCCGTCCCGGTCGGACAGAATGGCGTGCCACCGCTAAGCATGATTTCGTCGGGCATGCCCACCGGCACGTCTTCCCCACTCGCGTCGACATATACACCTGGCGCGACGCCGCCAATTTCGGGAGTGCCTCCGCTGCCCACCACGTGTACGTCTCTCGTGTCCACCTCACGGCCCTCCACACTCGTTGTAACTAACTCCTTTTTGTTTCTAGTCGTGTTTAATGCCGCAGACTGGCCAGCGCAAGACAAAGTACCCGATACTAGTAAGTCGCCTTTTCTCTTTTTTTCCCTCTTTGGGATAGAAGACTAAGTTGCGACGCAGGTTCTCCCGAGGTACAGCAGTGGATCCAAGAACTCAAGGGCTTCGATATCCCCGACTGGTCACCAACAACGGATGGTACGTGTGCGGGTGACCCGGCGGCGGCGGCGGAGGCCTACGACGCGCGGCTGGTGGACGTGTGGTAGGACGACGCGTGACACGGATATCACCGCGTGTCCCAAGAAATATGACTGGGGAGTCAGCTTTGACGACGGCCCAAGCCCGTGGAGTGGGTGTTTCACGCTTTTTTCTCTTTCGATATTTGTATTCTGATCTCCTGTTTATAGCCCAGTCAGTGTTTTTTTGTCCAGAGTGCGCGCGTTGACTGAGCACTTTTTGTTGAACACAGGACACTTCTCAATTATCTAGCAAAGGAAGATATCACGGCGACTTTCTTTGTCGTTGGCTCCCGTGTAATTGAGCGTCCCGCGGTGCTGATCGAGGAATACATGGCTGGCCATGAGATCAGCGTGCACACATGGTCCCACCGCGTATGCCCCGACGTCTTTTGTCTCGCTACGACTAGCTGATGACACGCCCTAGCCTCTCACGTCGTTGACAAACGAGCAGATCGTTGCCGAGCTTGGATGGACACGCAAGGCGATCCAGAAGGTGCTTGGCGTCACGCCTACGACAATGCGACCCCCATACGGGGATATTGGTGCGTTCTCACAATCCGTGTCGGTGAACGGAGATCTTATTAGTACGTAATCATAGACGACCGCGTACGGGCGATCGCTCTGGCTATGGGAATGGTGCCCATCATTTGGACGAGCGCTCCCTCTTCCGGCCCATTCGACACTAATGGTGAGTCAACGGCAGTGTTACGATGTGTCAAAATAGAGTGTGTTAATGACCTCGATGTTGATAGATTGGAGGGTCGCCGGCGGACTTGTCAATGCGACGACGTCATTCAACACGTTTCAGTCGATCCTGGGCAACGCGTCTACTCTTTCCACTGGGTGCGTCCGGACCGATGTGCATAGATGACGTTTGATGACGTGATTGTGCAGCTTTATCGTATTGCAACACGACTTGTATGAGATCACCGTCGATCTTGCAGTTGGATACACGTTGAATGCTGCGTTGACGCACAATCCACCGTTTTCTGTAAGTGACATCACGTGTATCAGGATTTAGTTTCCTGAAAAATGCACTCGCGCAGCTCAAACCGATTGGAACTTGCTCAAATATCCCCGCGAGGAACATGTACTCCGAGAGCAACCAGAACATGACGTTCCCCTACACGAATCATACTGTGGTCACGAGTAGCTCGAGTTCAAGCGCTGCGCAATCGAATTCAAACGCTGCGAATGGGAGGGTTTCTGTTTCATGGCTAGTAGGAGGGTTGGTTGGTGCTGGCTGTGCAGTTTTTCATTTGATGATTTGATACCCCCTCTTAAATAATTGAATAATAATTCTGTCGGAGATAACTTTGCATCCGAGTCCGAGGCGAGGAGACACAACACTTGGGGCCCTTCGGTTGACTGGGTTAAAGCTCGCTCGCATGTCCTCCCTCATCACTCTCGTCAGAAACAGTAAACCCGTTCTTTATTCCTCTCTTCTCTTGTCCTGTTCACTTACCCCGTCCCAGAGTTCCTAAATGCCATCCGTTCCGTCAATCCACCTTCGAGATGGAAGATCCTCGTCATCGACGAGCACTCGCAGCAGTTGCTCAACTCTGTTCTCAAGCAGTTTGATATTTTAGAGGAGAATGTAACCCGTGCGGTCCTTGATCGTTGTTGCCGTTGTCCGACTTGCCTAAACACCTAACACCAGTCATCGAATCCATAACGAGCAACCGCGAAGCGCAGCCAGGCTTCGATGCGGTGTACATCCTCATGCCCACCTCCGCCAACATCGAGCGTATCGTCCGTGACTTCTCCGGTGGGCGACAGCAGTACGCCGGCGCCCATCTCTTCTTCGTCGACGGTGCGCTCTCCCTTTCGTAATTCGAGTCTGCGTATTCCCATTCTGACACCACTACAACACAGCCTTGGTAGAAGAGCTCTTCCAGCGACTCACGTCATCGCCCGCAGAGCCATACCTTCGCGGCTTGCAGGACCTCTACATTAACTTTTGGGGTGGGTCTAATCTCTTCTATGCGGTGCACGCGACACAGCCCTGAAGCTTGGGATCAGCGATGGAGTCACAGGCCTTTTCATTACGTGTGCCTGAGCATTTCTTCAGCATGTATTCTCCACCACGATCCGATGCTACTGCACGCGCCGAAAGGGACCGCGTAGAGGAGGATATCCGCTTCGCCGCAAAATCTGTACGCATCGCTGCCTCTTAGGTCGTCTTTTACCTTGCTCATGCCATGCAGATTGCAAACGTGTGTATCACCCTCAACGAGTATCCGTATATCCGATACTATGTCCCTGCACACCATGGGCCCCTCGGTGCGCTGCGCCCACACGAGAGCACCCGCGCCACACCGCGCCCAGCAGCGAACGAGAACTCGCTGCGCTGGCGGACCGAACCTTGCACGCGGAGAGCAGTCACGCCAAAGCGAGGCAGCAGAAGCTGAGGTCCTATCGCGCGTCCTAGCGTTCGAGATCCAGTCAGCGCTGGACGAATACAAGCGCGCGAACCCCGACTTTCCGGTACGTTTGTCGATTGGCCGAACGCGCGAGCTGACTGTGTTGGTGTGGGAGAGCAGAAACAGGATCCGGGAAGGCAGCGGGCAACGCTGATCGTGACGGATCGCGCGATGGACGTCGTCGCGCCATTCATTCACGAGTTTACATATCAGGCGATGGCAAATGACCTCCTTCCTATCGAGGACGGCTCTAAATATACGTGCGTGTCCCTCCTTCCCTCCTCCCCACCTGAGTTCGCCCGCGTCAGACCCAGCGTGCTACGTATTACAGATACAAGTTCCAGTCCTCTGTCGGCGCGTATGAGGACAAGACGGCGGTTCTATCGGACGCGGATACGGTGTGGACCGACGTGCGGCATATGCACATGCGAGAGGCGATCGATAAGCTCATGGCAGACTTTAACAAATTCATGACGGACAATGCGGGTTTCAAGGGGTGCGTGCGTTCGCGGCGTCATTCGTACCGAACCGTGTTGCTAACTTCGATACAGAGAGGGTGCTGCTACACTCAATGATATGAAGGACATGCTAGCCAGCTTGCCCCAATATCAGGAGCAGAGAGAAAAGGTACGCGGGCCAATTTCTGGTATGCGTCGTCCACCACAATATACTCAATCTGAACGCTCAGTTTTCGCTGCACTTAAGTATGGCACAGGAGTGCATGGACATTTTTGAGCGCGACAAATTACCAGTGGTGGCGACGGTCGAGCAGGTATGTTCGTCGACATGGGGGGACCAACTTTTCTCACGACATTCTAGAATTGTTCGACGGGGGTGACGGCAGAAGGTAAAACGCCAAAAACTCTGGTTCGAGGAGATGGTTCCCGCTATTGGACAGCCGGGAAGTCATGTACGTTCATGGAAACGATATTTGTTTCCGCGAATCCTGATTCCGTCTGCGGCAGCAACTCCAACAAGGTCCGCATTATCGCACTATACATCCAGTACCGAGAAGGTGTCCCAGACGAGGACCGCCGGCGTCTGTACCAGCACGCGCGACTGACACGTCCAGAAATGGACGCCGTAAATGCACTCGTGTACTTGGGTGTGCGAATCGGCAGGGTGCGCCCCGCGCATACTCTGACGATCTCGTCCGCAGAGCACTCACAGTATATATGGTCCAGGGGCCAGGGGACAAGGACCTCAAGCGGCGCATCAAGCAGAAACTGTCGAATGAGGAGGAATACGAGCTCTCGCGATACAAACCCCTACTTCGCACCGTCATTGAGGTACGGGAGCTTCTTTGTCTGTCTGTCTTGTCCCGCCACTCACCGCAGCACACACGCATGGACACACTGCAGGACCAAGTCTCAGGGAAGGCTCGACCCTGCTGCATTCCCGTACGTCAAAGACTACCCCCAGGCTGCGCCAGCCGCGTCTAGCGCTAGGCCGACGCCCACGCCAACAACTTCGCTGCGGAGCGCCAAGCCCAGCTGGCACCGCGCGGCGCGCACGGGCGGCGCGACGACAGAAACGCGCCAGCGGGTGCTCGTAGTTCGTCGCGGGCGGAATGACCTACTCGGAAATGCGCGAGGCGTACGTGCTCTCGAACCAGCTCGGGAAGGACGTCATCATCGGTGCGTATGTGCGCGCGCAACATCGCTTCGCCCGCTCAACCAACCTGCGCATGTGATATAACTAGGTTCGACGCATGCCCTGACGCCGCGCCAGTTCACCGATGACCTCAAGGTGCTTGACCTCAGCGGCACTGGCTCGCGCGCCGTCCCGAACGGGCTCAGAGAGCTGCAGGGCCCACGGCCATACCAGGCATTCTACGACGAACGGTACTTCACACGCGATGCACCGCCACCACCACAAGCACAGCGTGCGCCGCCATTGGGCAAGAGCGCGAGCGCCCGCAACGCGGGCTCAACGCCCGAGCCATCACTGTCGGGCAGCACGCTGTCGGTCAACTCGTACACGCCGCCATCGGCAAATGGGAAGGAGAAGCCGGGAAAAGAGAAAAAGAGGCGGTTTTTGGGCTTTTGAGAGACGGCGGCGGCGGGACGAGGTGCGTTGGGAATATACCTACTTACTTTTATTATTGTGGCATTTTTTTGTGGACGCACGTTTTGATGGTGCATAGGAGATCGTAACGATTGTGAAGAGAAAAATTGAAAAAATGAAATAATCGAGAAACAAGAAAAGTGGGTCTATGCTGATACATCAAGTTTGGCTGTGATGGATGATGAGTTAGATTCCCACGCAAATTAAGGTCAAAATGTGTGGTGCTTACTCTCGTGTTTCTTCGCCTCGCCCACCTTCCTCGCCGCTTTCGTGAGATCCTCCTGCTGGATATATTCCCTACAAAGCGAAAGAGTTACTGTGTGGGCCTGTTTGCCACGAGAAAATCGACGTACCGGTCGTCTCGGATGGCGAACATCCCCGCCTCCGTCACCACATTCCGCAGATCTGCTCCATTGAACCCGTCTGACAACTACGCAAACCACGACAATCCCAATTTTTAAAAAGTGGGGTGATTTACGGCGAGAACGGGGCGGCACGCACCTTGACGATGGCCTCATAGTCAATCTCACCGTGCTTGTTCACGGGCGCTGCGTGGATCTTGAGGATTTCAAGTCGCGCCTGCTCGTTGGGAAGCGGCACCTCGATCTTGCGATCGAGGCGGCCCGGACGCATCAGTGCGGGATCCAATGTGTCCGGTCGGTTGGTCGCCATGATAAGTTTTGTCTGCCCGAGTGAGTCGAAACCATCCATCTGGTTTAACAGCTGCCCGTGCGGTTCAGTCTCGCTGCAAGTTGAGGACGAAGAAGGGTTGAGCCGACCTCCATGAGTGTGCGCTGGATCTCGCGGTCCGCACTGGTACCTTCGGAAAACCGTCTCCCGCCGATGGCGTCGATTTCGTCCATGAAGATGACGCACGGCTCGTGCTCGCGCGCATAGCCGAACATCTCGCGCACCACGCGCGCAGACTCGCCGATGTACTTGTCGACGATGGCGGAAGAGACGACCTTGAGGAAGTTGGTCTCGAGCGTTGCAGGCGACCGCACGCGCGAGCAGCGTCTTTCCGGTTCCGGGAGGACCGTAGAGCAGCACACCTTTGGGTGGCTTGATGCCGACGCGCTGGAAGAGCTCGGGGTTGAGAAGCGGGAGCTCGATGATCTGCGGTGTACCATCACCGGTGTGAATCGCGAAAACAAACACCACCACCCCTCGAGTGTTAGGGTAGACGCACCTCACGCAACTCGCGCACTTGCTCGCCGAGACCACCGATACCAGCGAAAGAGGCACCTCCTGGATCTTCCAGGCTCATTTTGTACACCATAGGGTCCACTTCTCGCGGTAAAATGCGCATGATTGTGAGGGTCGTCATATCAAGGCTAACGCGCGTCCCTGTCTTTAGCTTTTGTGCAGGGAGAGTGGGGCGGTAAGACACGACGTATCGCGGTCCTGAAGAGGCCTTGACGATGACTGATGAAAACCTTGAGTGCACACATATAAGGTAGTGCTGAAACGGTGTACGCACAGCGATCATCGTCTAGCTGCTTCATGACCTCTCCCAATAATCTGACCGACGGACTGCACGGCTTTGATATCATCCTCGGTCTTCTTGTAGTCTTTCTGTAAATCTTTAATCGAGAACCGAACTTAATCCTCTGGTAAGAGATAGAATGCGGGTGACGATCTATACTAGACGCACGACTCTTTAAGGTTTCGCTAATGTTCTCATGTGTCCGCATTTTCTGAATAAACTGCGTCAGTAAATGTTCGGGGCAATCTCAAAAGACTCCTGACATCACGATAGGCCGTAAGGGCCTCCACCCTGAGCGGATCCATCGGTGTTGATGATGTTGATTGTGGTGTGTCCATGAAATGCACGCGTCTGAGTCCGAGTCTCAGCTCGAGACGCGTCAGCTTCCCAATTAGTTGCTACCTCCTCACTTATATTGATACCGAATGACCTCGGAGATATCGGCCTGGTGGTCTAGTAGTATGATTCCTTCTTAGGGCTTCACGTTATTTGGAGGAGGTCCCGGGTTCAATTCCCGGCCAGGCCCATTATTTTCCATCCCGTCATTATCACTTCTGGTCCTCTGGGCCCGTCATTATTTCGGCTTTTTCTAGTCCTTTAATTTTTGTTGACGACCACCTTGTTGTAAGTTTTTGGATGCGGGCAATTGTGGATCACAACTTGTGATTTGTGACTCGTGCGCTGTGCACCCCTTGACTTTCACCCACCATGGCTCGCAGAAAGCGTGGTTATATGGACGATGGTATCTCAGACTCCTCAGGCGGTTCCGATGACGAAAATACTGGCGATGCCGACCTTTGCCAGCGGAAGAAGCGCCGTACAACTGGTGACGAGGATAGCGAGGATGAGGGCTTTGGAGGCAGGCCCAAGCCTACCCAACGACACGACTGGGCCAAAGCACCCGCATTCGTGTCCAGCAAGACGGCGGGTTCTAAGCCTAAGCTCGACCAGTCTGATGTCATGGATATACCAGACGTTGAGACCCTCCCTGTCTCTGACCCTGAATCCTCAGATGACGATGATAAAGATGAGGATGGTCAGGAGGATGCTGACGCGGACGATGTGGACGATACAGACAATGACGGTAACGACAACGAGGACGATTCTGAACCTTCAAAGGCACCGTCACCACGCATTCGAGACGAGGAAGAAGAGGAAGAAGAGCAGCGACCGCGTTTCGGCGGACTAGGCCTTGGCGCATCCAAATCGCACCCTCCAACAACATTCTCTGGCTTTACAAAAAGCGGAATTGGCGCTTCGCGTCCCGCCGCGGTCTCTATCCCCGCAACTCCCTCTCCTGCGCCTTCACCATCCCCCGCCCCGCCAGCATCCGAAGACCCCACCGTCCTCGGCAATCTTCCCTCTGCCTTTGGCAAGAGTTCACGCCCACAGCGCGCGTTTGTCAGGAATGGCACGCCGCAAGCGCCTCCGCCGCCTAAAGCAAGCCTCTCTGCTACCGAGAGCGCACACTTCCGCAAGCTCCAAGGCTCATTTGGCGCGCGCATGCTCGCGAAGATGGGCTGGGAGACGGGGACTGGCCTTGGTGCGGAGAGTCAGGGTATCGTGACCCCGATCGAATCAAAAATGCGCCCGAAGAACATGGGTATCGCGTTCAGAGGCTTCGGCGAGCGCACGGAGCAGTCAAGAGCAGAGGCGCGCCGCCGTGGGGAAGTTGTCAGTGACGAAGAGGAAGAGGGTGGGAAAAAGAAGGTGCCAAAGGGGAGAGAGAATCGGAAGGCGGATAAAACCTCAGATGCGTGGAAGAAACCAAAGAAGGTGAAGACGAAGATCGAGCATAAGACCTACG
This sequence comes from Lactarius psammicola, assembly GCA_025769895.1. NCBI lineage: Eukaryota > Fungi > Basidiomycota > Agaricomycetes > Russulales > Russulaceae > Lactarius > Lactarius psammicola. The sequence goes on along the minus strand of WTXK01000007.1, from coordinate 96,039 downwards.
AGCAGATCGTTGCTGAGGTCGGGGAAGACACTGCTGGACCTTCTGGACTCGGAGTCATCATAGACGCTACTGGCGCAACGGCACGTTGTTCTTACGCAATTGACTAAAGCCCGGCTGACCGTCGTCTCCCTTAGCCTCGCGAAGTCTCTTCGTTAGCGGAGGTGTCTATCGCTTCGTGGACCCCGTCCACGGATTCTACGCGCATACCGGAAGTCAGACATAACGTCAGACTTATTGCCGAAGCCGCTGCAAGGGACCTAGAGGGCCTCGCTCGTGAAGCCAAAGAAATCCAGAAGCGAAGAAAGACTCTTCAAGATGAGACGGTTAGGTTGAATAAGAAAATTCAGGAGGAGGCAGAGCGTATGTCTTTCCCTCTCTACTGTACTAGCCTCGCGTGAATGCTGATGGCGGCTATTTAGTTATATCTCGGATGCAGCAAGTCCATCTAGTTGTCGACGAGATACAGGCATTATCCAGACAACAGGCGGCTGTTTACGAGGCTTCACTAGAGCCATTCTCACCATACTTTGACAAGCTCCTATCACAATTTCCGTCCGAGTTCGACAAGTACCGACTAGACGAAGTGGTAGTTGCAGCTATTGTACCTATAGTACGTACCATTGCTGCCCGGAAGCTGCGTGAATACTTAAATGCTTTACTCAGGTGCGGCGGATGCTTTCGCAGTGGAACCCGCTTGAGGATCCCACCAAGCTACTTTCGACATTCCGGCTCTGGAGACGAGCGCTTAAACTCGCAGACCGTGAGGAGCGGCCACCAGACACCCAGGTGGGGCTATTCGGAAGCGGCACCTTTGCTGTGCCCCCACCAAAGATTGAGGTACCGATGACTCCGTTCGAGAGTCTCCTGTGGAACATATGGTTGCCAAGAGTCCGGTCGTCTATTAACAACGACTGGGATCCTCATACTCCTCAGCCTGCGGTTCGGTTGTATGAGGCGTGGTCAACGTTTCTTCCTCCATTCATTCGTGACAACTTTCTCGACCAACTTATACTTCCAAAAGTTTCTCGGGCAGTGGCCGATTGGAGTCCACGGCGTTCGGATGTACCTCTACGGACCCTTGTTTTCCCTTGGTTGCCCCATGTTGGCTTGCGCATGGAGGAGCTTCTGGGCGATGCACGCCGCAAACTCAAGTCCCTCCTTCGCGGGTGGGATATCGCGGGCGGCGTTCCCGATGATCTACCGGCCTGGCGCGAGGTCTTCAGCGTAGGCGATTGGGACACGATGATGCTCAAATACGTCGTTCCCAAGCTCGGTGCCGCACTACGTGAAGACTTCCGCGTGAACCCACGCTCCCAAGACATGGCTCCACTCGAACGCGTGCTTGCGTGGGCGCCTCTCTTACGTGGCTCAATCCTCGCTTCTCTGCTCGCGGCCGAGTTCTTCCCCAAGTGGCTCGACGTATTGCACATTTGGCTCGTGCAGCCACGCCCAAACTTCGACGAGGTGGCACAATGGTACGCGTTTTGGAAGAGCGTGTTCTCCGAGGAGGTTCTGGCGCTCCCTGCCGTGCGCGACGGCTTCACGCGCGGACTGCAACTTATGAACATGGCGATCGAACTCGGGCCCGACGCCCCCACGAAGCTCCCCCGCCCCGAACACAACCGTGATACCACGCCATCACCAGTGCCGACTGCCACGGCGAAGGGTGGAGCTGTAAGGAAACCTCCGGCACGCGTGCAGGAGATCACGTTCCGCTCCATTGTGGAGGATTATGCAGCGGCGCACAACCTCATGTTCTTACCAGCTGGCCGTGTCCACGAGCGCTCGCGCATGCCGCTGTTCCGTGTCTCGCCAACCGCAGATGGGAAGGGCGGAATACTAGTCTATGTTCTTGATGACGCCGTGTGGGCACCAGACGAGACGGGAGAATATCGAGCCATCGCACTGGAAAATATGGTTCTGCGCGCTACGAAGGGCAGTAGTTGATTATTATACTCGCATTGCAACACTAGCACCGTAACAATTATATATTACTCTTGGCCAGACGATCCAGACGATCTTGGTGTGGTGTGGAGACAACGAATAGTCACGTGCGGGGTGGCGACCTACCCTAAAGCGGACTTTATCCACGATAGAACCAAACTTTGGTGCTGGGCGCAACGTCGCCGTCGCAAACAAAATCAAAAGGTCGCCGTCGTTGACAACGTCCCACTCCTCAAGACCCTCATTATGGTCAGTTGGCGTTTTTCTTCAGTGCTATTGTGTGTCATAGGCGAGAGATGGGGTACATGTGGAGGGTGGATGTTATCCGTTGGAATCTGGATGACAATGTCTTCTCGGCTCGTTCATCTTCCTGCATTCACGATGCTCATCATTACCACTCTTGTAGGCCCGTGGACCTAAAAAGCATCTCAAGCGTCTTGCTGCGCCTTCATCATGGATGCTTGACAAACTGAGCGGTACATACGTGCGTGGTATATTAGTTCGCGTTTTCAATCCGGTCCTACGTGCTTCTAGGCTCCTCGTCCCTCTCCCTGGACCTCATAAGCTCCGGGAATCGCTCCCCCTCAACATTTTTCTCCGCAATAGGTTGAAGTATGCCCTAACTGGCCGTGAAGTCACCTCGATTGTTCAACAACGCCTAATCAAGGTAGACAACAAGGTCCGCACCGATAACACGTATCCTACTGGTTTCATGGGTGCGATACTTGCACAACACGCGCACGGTAGAAATGGCTCACTTTTCGGCAGACGTGCTCTCCATCGAGAAGTCGGAGGAGCACTTCCGCCTCCTCTACGACGTCAAGGGCCGCTTTGTCATTCACCGAATCACCCCCGAGGAGGCAGTCTACAAGCTCTTAAAGGTGAAGAAGGTTGCTCTCGGTAACAGGGGTGTTCCCTACATTGTCACCCACGACGGTCGCACCATTCGTTACCCCGATCCGGCCATCAGAGTGAACGACACCGTCAGATTCGATCTCGTTCAAAGTAAGATTACTGGCATTATCAAATTCGATACGAGCAATCTGGTTATGATCACTGGTGGCCGTAACATGGGCCGTGTGGGTGTCATCGTGCACCGCGAAAAGCACATTGGTGACTTTGACATCGTGCATGTGAAGGATGCCCTGGATCGTACTTTCGCAACACGGTAGGTGACATTGACATGGCAACGGAATAGAAGGCTGATCTTGCTCAGGATAACCAACATCTTTATTATTGGCGAAGGGTCAAAGCCTTGGGTCTCGCTTCCTAAAGGAAAGGGCACCAAACTTACGATTGCTGAGGAGCGTGACGTCAGGCGGAAGCGGGCTGCGGAGACGCAATGAAGGCCTACTGTATTGTTTTTACATGTCATGCCCGTATGTCGCAACTGAAACCACTTAAAATACTGCATGCCCGATATTTGTCCGATGAATAATGAATCCACAGACACGGTACCTTCAGACTTTTGGCTCAACAGCAACACGCACCTTAAGCTTATTGTAAGGGTGTTGAGGTCGTTCCTCGGCAAAAGCAGCTGTGGTCCAGAGTTGATCTGGCTAAGAATGTTGAACTTAAGAGACACCTAAGCAGGTTGTAGCGAGTAGACTCGATTTTCAAAAGATTTGAGCGCCATAGTACTAACGTTGCGCCGGCGTGCCACGGACACGTCAGAGAGTCAAGTAGAGCTGAATATGCCCAATATGCCCGAGGGCACGGACGTTGGGACACGTCGTGTTGCTATGTGGCGTAGGTGAATGAACTTCGAGTAGCTGAATATCTTGATCAAGGTTTTGATGATTCATGATTCATGATCGAGGTCTTGATTGAGGTTTCTCCAGCCCTTGGAGTGATTGATAATATGCCTATCGCAGAAGCAAGGGTAGGTAATAGATCGTATGTCTGAACCTGTCTGAACCCGTTTATATATGCCATCAGCAGGTGCTGTGGAAATAAAGTCAACCCGACGCCACACACCACCACGCAAAAAAAAAAACTACGTTCAGAAACGTCGCTGCTTCTTCGACCGCACAATACGCATAAAAAATAGGGGACAACATCTCCAGTAGTTGGGGTATTTGGGCACATCTTCCGGTCGGAATCCCAGCTGTATAAAGTGAATGAAAACGAACTGATTCGATCACACACTCAGAAAACCAGAAGCGAAGAAGTGAGAAATAAAGTGAGTTCTGATCGATCTGATCAAGGGATTGATCGGAGCGTACTTACACTCCCATGTATGAGGCAGGTGCTCGTCCCCGGATTACGAAGTTCTCACTTGGTACAAGCCCGCACCCGTCCGGGGAAGTATTTCATTCGTCACAAATGAAAACATAAGGGACTACATGTTTGTTGCGATTAATCCGAAGAATCCTCATATAACACGACCCGACCAATTTGGGAGAAGGGTGGGGTGAACATTGCCTAGGGTCGGACCGGACTCTATGCCTATATATTGACTCTGAGTTGTAGATGATATGCAAACCGGCCTACCATGTTCTCCACGCCAGAGTCATTGTCATCTGTGACCACCCTGTATGAAAAAACACTCCCAGTCTCCCGGGGTGCCCCAAGTCCCGCAGTGTCGGACGAGAAAGCGGTACTAGACTCACTTGCGCCACAACCACCAGTGCCGACACGCAGCACCATCGCATCAGTGTGCATCGTCGCGGCATGTACGAGCTCCTTGATGATGACCACTGCGCTCGGCCCATCTGTCTCCATCTTAATTCCATACGCCGGCGAGGATTTACACATCCAAAAAGTGGACCTACAATGGATCGTCAATGCGTACTCCATCAGCTCGGTGAATAATTTAATTTTAAGCGTAGGCAACGGCATTGGTAGGAAAAGCTCACCTTGGCCCTGCGCACAGGCATGCTTCCTTCTTCTCTGCGGGCGACTGGCGGACCTCTATGGTCGCAAACGAGTATGGCTTGCAGGATACTTCGTTTTGGCAGTGTTTGCCGTCGGCGCTGGCTTCGCCCGATGTGTGTGCAGTCTAGTCCAGTCCGGCTCCATGTAATCCTCACGTCGATATACACAGCTGGTATGATGCTTGATATAGTGCGAGGGATACAAGGGTTGGGCGCCGCAGCTCTGATCCCAGCCTCCGTAAGGATCCTATTCGCTTGTCCATTTGCACGTCTTGACATTTAGCGGATCCTATCAGCTCGGAATTCTAGCAAAGGCATTCCCCAACGGACCCTCTCGTCCCATCGCATTTTCCACTTTCTCCGCCGGTGCCGCGATTGGAGGAGTCGCTTGTAACACTCTGGGTGGTGTCCTTACACAGCTGACAGAGTGAGTTCCGCACAGGTAATCCTATTCCACCAACTTGAAATTGACTCGTCCGCAATAGACCCACTTGGCGGACACCATGGTTTTTATTCGCGGGGCTCTCTTTCGCCTGTATGACCTTGGGGTTCTTTGCATTCGAAGAAGACGAGCCGTCAACGGAGAAAGACAAGCGCGTCGACTGGATCGGTGCGGCTATGATAACCATTGGCCTTGTCCTCATCGTCTTTGTATTGAGCGATTCGCCGACTGCAGCCAAAGGCTGGAAGAATCCACGTGAGTTTCCCCCCGTCTATGTCTGCGTTCTTTTAAATTCATCCCGACTTGACGGCGTGCACAGTCGTCATCACCCAATTCGTCATTGGCGTCCTGCTCGTCCTTCTCTTCATCGCCTGGCAGTACTACTTAGAGCGGCGGCTCGAGAACCCGGATCTTCCGCCTACGCGCTGGACGGCACCGCCGCTCATGAAGCCGTCAATGTGGACACGTGCGCACGGACGCTTCGCGGTCATGCAGACGATCGCGTGCGTCAACTCGGCGGCATTCGCTTGCTGGTTGGTGTGGGTGCAGCTGTACTACCAGATGTACCTGGACCTGAGCCCCATCCAAACGATGCCGCGCATGCTGCCGCAGTTCTTCATTGGCATAGTGGCGGTCGTCGTCATTGCGCTCACGATCGGGCGTGTCGACGTCATGTACATCATCGCCACGGGTACGCTCATGACCGGCTTGCGCAGACGGCTTGTTTGCCGTGATTGACCCGAGTGCGCCGTTCTGGGCGTTCGGCTTCCCCTCGGCGTGTCTGGTCGCGCTCGGAGCAGACTTCACGTTCGCAGCTGGAACGATGTTCGTCTCCAAGGTGTCATACCCACACGAGCAGAGCGTCGCGGGTGCGCTGTTCCAGGCGATGACGCTGATTGGCTCGGCGATCGGCGTCAGCGTGTCCACGATTGTGTTCAATGGGGTGCTCGGAGCGCAGTCGAGCCGGCTCGGCGTCGCCATAGATGCGCAGGGAGACGGCGCACCGCAGCTGGCGCAGCTCAATGCATACAAGGCCGCGATGTGGACCGGATTCTCCTTTGGCATAGTTTGTGCGTGTCGTGTTGGGGCCCCAGACTTCTGAACCTTGTTTTATTTTACTCATCCCACTTTCCCAGGCACGGTATTGTGTGTTATATTTTTGCGCGGGGTAGGCATTGTCGGGGAGCCGACTGCGCAAGATTCGCCAGCTCATCCCAACCCAGAGGATGGTGACTCCGCGAACAAGTTGAAGGTAGAAAATCATTCGCCATAGTAGAGTTGGCATTCCTCTTTTTCACATTTGCACATAGTATGGCATTGAATGTCACTGTAAATATGTACGACAGCAGCATCCCACTATGAGGACATGACTTACAGCCTAAGTCAGACTAGCGAGGACTTATTGAGTGTGACATAAACCAAAATGTTGCAAGATGCAGGATGTGGCCTAATCAGTGAACCTCACGGTTTCATGGCGAAGTAGTCCCATCCGCGCCCGAGGAGTGTTGAGAGCCAGATACACGCTCGTGAAGTCTGGGTACCTATAATGCAGCTATGTCAATGAGTTCCTGCGTCAACCCCGGGCCAGTGACCAGGCAGAAAGGGTCAACGGCCGTACGATAGTCCAGGGAACAAACCCCTGGTCGGGACGTGTGAGATGAACAAAATCTTATACGGCAACAAACATCAGCATCAAGAAGTCCCAATACAGAACGGGATTGGTGCAGTGTCTTGCAAGTAAAGAGAGATACGGCGTTGAGCACTAGTGACAAATCAGATGGAGGGTTACGAGTCACGGACCTTGGACTCAGCACAATTCCAACTCCATTGCAGTTCACTCAGTTGCTGCTTATCAAACTGGAGGTAGGTTCTATGGTCGCCATCGGTGTGGGTATATGCATGCACCGAGTCCCCTTCTGTTTCTCAGGCTCGTCACATTGGATGGGGCACACCTTCGGAAATCCCACTTTGGTGAAGCTTTTGGTCTATGTGAACAAGCCGTGGTTACCAGACGCAGAGGGTGTAGATCCTATGCCACACTGTCAGTAGTTGCCGTTTTATCATGGGAAGACGCCAAACACCGTGCAGGGGATGGAACAGATGCTGTTCGGCATAGAAATTCTTATGCTAATAATATCCCTGGTTCCCTTCAGCATGTATCCGAGACAAACGGACGTAGCCGTTTGAGGGCATTGCGGGCTTGACTTAATGTAAGGACCAAGGTAAGGACTATGCCCTCCCTGGGCCTCGGAACGTTAGATACTGTACTCGATTACTTAGCAAATGTATGGGTCAATTACTGAAAACGAACGTGCATTTACCTTTGCGTTAACGATTTCCGCCTGCGTCTGCATCCGCGTCCCTGTCTGTGTCTCCGTCTCCGTATTTCCTATTCATTTCCCCCTTACTACTATCTACGCTTCCCCTCAGGTCGAAGTCTATTACTCGCTACATTAAAGTAACGTCGTGTGTAAAGTAAACCCGGGCCCCGTGTAAAGGGGCATGCAGGGTTAAGTTAGTCGTTGTTGTTTTGAGCCGTTTTGGCCAAAAGACTATGAAGGTCTCTTACTGTAAGTGATACTGCCATCCCAATACTAACGATCAGAGACCGGGTCTAGTCTCGGGTTCCAGGTAACTATGTGGCCCTTGCTGGCTTGTGTGCAGAAAGGGTTTGTTCCAGGAGTTGTTTTTTTGGCACGTTGGACATGACATAGGGGTCGAGAGTGTGGTTAGGCATCAGCCATCAAGTTGATCGAATTTCTGGCTCAAAGGAAGAGTGTCGTAGAGGATGTGGGGGAAGTTACGCTCTTCGTAGCCGCATTCGCAGATAACGTTGAGACTTTTTCAACTAGACGTGTGTAGTCTACGTTGAATGGGTGTCCCATTGCGAATCGGAAGCCCGTGCAGAATGTGGAACAGGAGCTATCCAATAAAATTGTCGCAGAATTCTGGAGTGCTTTATAACTTAACCAGCTTATAAAAACTTATAATAACTATTTTGGCTTATAGTGACCATTATAAGGTAATTGCAAGCATTATTTACTTGTGAAGGCCTTAAAATAATATTACTTATACAGAATTTCGACTTGCTTATTATAAGATAAGATATTATAACCCCCTTCCGGAATTTTGCGACAGTCAGGGTTGTGTAGTAGGCATGATCATATGGTTTGGAGTGCTACTCGCACGCCTGTTGGTCAAATGCCCCGGTTCAAGCTTCTAATGTTTCTGGAACATCGCCAACTGTACGTTCCCGTCCTCCTCAGTGGGTTGTGCGCATGCTTGCCGGGCCCTGAAGGAAGCCTAAGACCCCGCGGGCATCCACTCGACCGAGACGCAAGTGTCTGAGAAAGAAGAAAGGACTCGATTAATCACGTAGGCAAATTGAGCGTAACTCACTCTTGGATGGACCATGAGTTTAGGTTAGAAACGCCGGCTATGGCCATTGCAGGTGAGAGACTAGTATATTACTGACCCCTCAGAGTCAGAGTTCTTCAACGCTGGCCTTGGATCTGTACAATGACGCTAAGTTACCCCGAGCTCCATCAACAGTCTATCAAAGCACCAATGAGTATAAGGCTACTGCTGACGCGATATTCCTCTGATGGATAAATGATAGACACGGCTCCATGGGTCTCTGTTACCACCGAAACTCGAACTAACTCGCCACTTTTCAGAACCAGACTTGAAGGAAGTCTTCGTTAATGTTGAACAATGCCCCGCGCATCGGAGGAGATAATCACTCAAAAGGTGGGTCGCTATGTCCGCTTCTGTCGGCATCGAGCATTTTCGGCGAATTCTGACGGCCTCTTTGTTTCACAGTATGTTTCACTACAGTAAATTGACGATTATTAATACCACGACCGTACAAAAAAGTCCTGTCCAGCAAATAATCGCCCCTTTAGCCGCGTACAAGACGCGAAGCATAAAACTAAACTTTAATGAGGAACATCTCCGGTGATTGAGGTCTTCAAGCGAGAGCAGGTAGCGTGGCGTATCATGATCTGCTGGCCCTGGGGGTCTCCGAGTTCGGCACGACTTGAATTTCTGCACAGTAAATCAAGCCCATAGTATACAGTAGAAAGCCGATTTAGAACCCCGGGGTCACTCAGGTTTGTCATCGGTGAATACTGTTGGTGGCCATCGCCAGATTTGAATCATTCTTATATGACAGGAGTCGGACACCCTGTACCAAGTACATCTCTGCGCGCCCACCTGTTTCGAGTCGCTGACAGCACGCATCACGACCACCTGTCATGCCCGACCCGTCAGACTTGTCACTTGTCACTACCCCAAATGAGAAGCCACCTCCGGCGTCTACACGCAGCACCTTCGCATCGATATGCATTGTCGCTGCATGTACGAGTGCCCAAGTAATGAGTATCGGGCTCGGTCCGGCCTATGCCATGTCAGTTCCATACGTCGGCAAGGATTTGCACATTCAAAAGGAGAACTTGCAGTGGATCCTCAACGCGTATTCCATCAGCTCGGTGAATCATTTTAGGCGCATACGACGGCATCATTAGGGAAAGCTCACCTCGACCCTGCGCACAGGCATGTTTCCTTCTTCTCTGTGGGCGATTGGCAGACCTCTACGGTCGCAAACGAGTCTGGCTTATTGGATACTTGATTTTGATGGTGTTTAGTATCGGATCTGGCTTCGCTCAATGTACGTTCAGTCCCGTCAGATTAGATGCAAGATATGTCGTTCTCACACGTCGATACCACAGCCGCGACAGCGCTCGATACGCTGCGAGGGATACAAGGGATAGGCCCCGCAGCTGTAATCCCAGCCTCCGTAAGGATTTTCCTTTCCGCCTGTTCACACAACCTGACCTTTGGCGGGCTCGTCACCAGCTCGGAATTCTAGCCAAGGCATTCCCTCCCGGACCCTCACGTTCCATCGCATTTGCCACTTTCTCTGCGGGTGCCCCGATCGGAGCAATCTTTTCTACTGTTCTTGGTAGTGTCCTTACGCAGTTAACCAAGTACGTCCACACGAAGCATCATACACCTGTTGGAATTTAGATGAACTCATCGTCCGCAACAGGGCCACCTGGCGGACACCTATATTTTTGTTCTCTGGAATCGCTCTCGCCTTCATGATTTTGGGATTCTTTGTTTTCGAAGAGGACGAGCCGTCAACTGAGGAAGACAAGCGCGTCGACTGGATCGGCGCGGCTCTGATCACTGCCGGTCTTGTTCTCATCGTCTTTGTTCTGAGCGACTCGCCGACCGCGCACAGAGGCTGGAAGAATCCACGTAAGTTTCCTTCCGCCCACGTCTGCCATCTTTTCAAATTCATCTCGACCCGACGGCGTGCACAGTCATCATCTCCCTATTCGTCGTTGGCATCCTGCTCGTCCTTCTCTTCATCGTTTGGCAGTACTACTTAGAGCGGTGGCTCGAGAACCCGGATGTTCCTCGCACACGCTGGACGGCACCGCCGCTCATGAAACCGTCATTGTGGGCGCGTGCTCACGGTCGCTTCGCGGTGATGCAGACGATTGCGTGCATCAACTGGGCGGCATTCACGATTTGGATAGTGTGGGCAGAGCTGTACTACCAGACATACCTGAATCTGAGCCCGGTTCGCACGATGCTGCGCCTGCTGCCGATGTCCACCTCGGGCATCGTCGCGAACGTCCTCATCGCGCTCATGATCGGGCGCGTCGACGTCATGTACATCGTCGCCACGGGCACCTTCTTGATTGGTTGCGCGGACGTGCTGTTCGCCGTGATAGACCCGAGCGCACCATACTTGGCGTTTGGCTTTCCCGCCGCCTGTATCGTCGTGCAAGGCGCAGACTTCACGTTCGCGTCCGGCACGCTGTTCATCGCCAAGGTGTCGCTCCCGCACGAGCAGAGCGTCGCGGGGGCGCTGTTCCAGACGATGACGCAGATTGGCTCGGCGATCGGCGTCAGCGTGTCCACCATCGTGTTCAACAGTGTACTGAGGATGCAGTCGAGCCGGCTCGGGGTCGCGGCGGACGCGGAGGGGGATAACGCTCTGCTGCCGGCGCAGCTTAAGGCATACAAGGCCGCGATGTGGACCGGATTCGCGTTTAGCATGCTCTGTGCGTATTGTGTTGGGGCACAAACCTTCCTTATTTTACTTATTCTCGTCCCTCTTTTCACAGGCATGATGTTGTGTGTGTTTCTGCGTGGGGCGGGCATTGTCGGGCAGACGCCCGCGCAGGACTCACCAGCCCATCCGAATCCAGAGGATGGTGTCCCAGTGGATGAAAAGAGACCTGACTCAGCAGATCAGAAACACAATGCACCACCATAGAGTTAGCACTCCTCGTAACTCACGCGATAAAAACGATATTTATATATCTCGCTTTAACTATGTTAGCAATGGCAACACCCCACCACGAAAAGGCAGGACATAGAGTTGTTCCAGCTCTAAATGATGTCAACTTTCCAGAACAAACATCTCCTATTGTTTCTTGAATTAATTGCTCTCTGACCGGGTCATTTGAATATTTATCTCCTGCTGTAGGATTTTCTGTCGATGGGTGGGCATGTCGTACAAGGAAGGCATCAAATGCATAGCAAACTGTGCTGAGTCAGATTGAGATTCCAGTAGGCTTACTCAATCAAACCCTGACAACGAGGTGATTACCTGGCAAGCGGGACACCTATTTCTCCCTCCCTGCGACACAACAGGTTTCTTAGCAACATTGGATCATATCAAGGGATAGATAATATGTATCTAATTTGGCAGTGATTTTTCCAGAATTAAATGAGAAATTCGTGGCGTCCGAAGTATCGTTTCCCCACGGTTGAATTCCTGACTACGAAGTGGCGAAATTGACGGCCGAAAACATGTGCATTCCAACAGCAGCCGCTTCAGCTGTGCGCAAAAAGGTCGCAAACGAAAGCGAGGGAGAACGTGTGTATTGTAAGCAAGCAAAAACAGGCCCGGGGACTCTTCACGCAAAAAGTGTACGCAAAGACTCGGAGGTCGCGAAAAGAGTTCACACTGCGCAAACTCCGGAAAACCCCGGACAAAGAGGGAGAATCGATGCCTATTTTACTATAAGGATAGATACGGCCGTACAGTATACCGTCATCCGTATCGTCACGGTATGATGCTTGGTACGAGGTGGCCCAGGGTGGCCGCTCTGACCCCAACAGTACAGTCCGGTGTACCGTACTATGACGGCATTCGTAGACCGCACGTATACGGTTATCACTACGGTCGGCAGCCCTAAGACCGTCCCCGCCGATGGTCCTACTGTAGTGATACCAGTATTCGAGAGAAAATACATTGCCCGGTCACATGTCACGGCGATCATGCTACGCTACACACGCAAGCTATCCACCAACTCAGAAACCTACTGACGCCAATCTCACACAGACTTTGCAAAGGATTGCAGACCAAAACATACGCAATATATGCCCCATGGTAATGACTTATAGAATCGCTTGTGAGGAATCCTTCTGAGCTATTTTATGATCAGGAATCATTACGACCGTGTACGCTGGTTACGAAAAGATGATCATGATGCGGGTCATACATACCCGCGAAAGAATCTCTCATGTATCACCTGTGTTGTAATACCTACAGGCCCCGGGAAGTATTTCATTCATCCCAGACGAAACCCGAGGGACTACGTGTTTCTTGCGACCCATCCGAAGAACTCTCATATGACCCGGCGGCGCCGACCCGACCAACTTGGAAGGGTGAACACCGGCTAGATCGAAGTCTACGCGTATAATTACCCTGAGTTACAGATGACCCGCAAACCAACCTGTCATGTCCTTCACGCCCGGCTCGTCGTCGTCTGGAACTACCCTGTATGAAAAGACATTCCCAGTCTCCCGGGGCACCGCAAGTCCCGCGGTATCGGACGAGAAAACGGTACCAGACTCTCCTGCACCACAACCACCAGCGCCGACACGCAGCACCATCGCATCGGTGTGCATCGTCGCGGCATGTACGAGCTCCTTGATGATGAGCATTGCGCTCGGCCCGCCTGTCTCCATTTTGCTTCCATACGCCGGCAAGGATTTGCACATTCAAAAGGAGAACTGGCAGTGGATCCTCAATGCCTACTCCATCAGCTCGGTGAATAGTGCGCATGCAACGGTATCAGTAGGAAAAGCTCACCTTGGCCCTGCGCACAGGCATGTTTCCTTCTTCTCTGCGGGCGACTGGCAGACCTCTACGGTCGCAAACGAGTATGGCTTGCTGGATACTTCATTTCGGGGGCGTTTACTGTCGGTACTGGCTTCGCCCAATGTATGTCCAGTCCAGTCCGGCTCTACTTTATGTAACCCTCTCACGTCGATGCGCACAGCTGGTATGATGCTTGATATACTGCGGGGGGTACAAGGGTTGGGCTCCGCAGCTCTGATCCCGGCTTCCGTAAGGATGCTCTTTGGCCGCTGCTTGTCCGTTTGCACACCTTGACCTTTAGCGCAGGTCGGAATTTTAGCGAAGGCATTCCCCCCTGGACCCTCACGTCCCATCGCATTTGCCACTTTCTCCGCCGGTGCCGCAATTGGAGGGGCCCTTTCCTACATTTCGGGTAGTGTCCTTACACAGCTAACCAAGTGAGTTCTGCACAGATAATCCTATCCGACCAATTTGAATTTAAGTCGTCGTCCGCCATAGGCCCACTTGGCGAACACCAATGTTTTTGTTTGCGGGAGTCTCTTTCGCATGGATGATCTTGGGGTTCTTTGTTTTCGAAGAAGACGAGCCGTCGACGGAAGAAGACAAGCGCGTCGACTGGATCGGCGCGGCTATGATCACTGTCGGTCTTGTTCTCATCGTTTATGTTCTGAGCGACTCGCCGTCCGCGCACAAAGGCTGGAAGAATCCACGTGAGTTTCCTCCCATCCGCGTCTGCGTTCTTTTCAAACTCACCCCGACTTGACGGCATGTGTAGACGTCATCGCCCTATTCATCGTTGGCGTCCTGCTCGTCCTTCTCTTCGTCGCCTGGCAGTACTACTTAGAGCGGCGGCTCGAGAACCCGGACGTTCCGCGCACACGCTGGACGGCACCGCCGCTCATGAAGCCGTCGATATGGACGCGTGCGCACGGTCGCTTCGCGGTCATGCAGACGATCGTGTGTGTCACCTCGGCGGCATTCGCGTGCTGGTCGGTGTGGGTGCAGTTGTACTACCAAACATACCTGGACCTAAGCCCGATCCACACGATGCCGCGCATGCTGCCGCTATTCGTCGCGGGCATCGCCGCGAGTGTCCTCATCGCGTTCACGATCGGGCGCATTGACGTCGTGTACATCGTCGCCACTGGCACGCTCATGACCGGCTGTGCGGACGTCCTGTTCGCCGTGATCCACCCGAGCGCGTCATTCTGGGCGTTCTGCTTCCCCTCGGTGTTTCTGGTCGCGCTCGGATTTGACCTCACGTTCACGGCTGGAACGCTGTTCGTTGCCAAGGTGTCGCTCCCGCACGAGCAGAGCGTCGCGGGGGCGCTGTTCCAGGCAATGACGCAGATTGGCACGGCGATTGGCGTTAGCGTGTCCACGATTGTGTTCGATGGGGTCCTCAAAGCGCAATCGAGCCGGCTCGGCGTCGCCCTGGACGCGCAGCGAGATAACGCGCCGCTGGCGGCGCAGCTCAAGGCATACAAGGCCGCGATGTGGACCGGATTCTCTTTTGGCTTACTTGGTGCGTGTTATGCTACAGCCTCAGACTTCAGAACTTAGTTTATATTACTCACTTCCGCTTCCCCAGGCACGGTCTTATGTATTATATTTTTGCGCGGGGTGGGCATTGTCGGGGAGACGCCTGCACAAGATTCGCCGGCTCATCCCAGCCCAGAGGACGGTGGCTCAGTGGACGCAAGTGACAAGTTGAGGCCAGAAAATCATTTGCCGTCGTAGAGTTGGCATTCATACGGCATTGAATGTCACTGTAAATAGACGGTAGCCGCATCACTATGATTGGACAATACATGACTCTCAGTAAAAAAGGGAAGTCGGATGTGGGTCGGCTGGGAGTCGGATGTAGTCAGCCGGTAGTCAACCTGACCTACAAATGACTATATGCAAGATTTCTGAGCCCGATTGACTAAAACTGACTTAAAATAGTCCGATCCAAGTCCGTTTAAGTCAGGTTGAGGGGGCGATCCGGCTCGTCCGACGGTCAGTTTAGGTCATTTAGTGACAAATCCTAGTCATTCTAGGTCCGATCTGGGTCATCCAATGGTCACATCAAGTCATTTATGACCAAATCCGTAGTCAGTTTCAGTCATCTCACGTCCGATTCAAGTCATCCCAAGTCCGATTCAAGTCATCCAAAAGTCAGATCAGGTCATTTATGGTCAAATCTGTAGTCAGTTTCGGTCATCCTCAGTCCGATTCAAGTCATTTGGTAGTCATTTCCAGTCATTTGGTAGTCAGTTTACAGTCGGATAGATGCTGTATGTATTCATCCGGCGGTTATGCCAGGGTCGTACTTTACTGCATGTACATACGTTGGAATGTCAGAATATAGTAAAAAAAAATGTAGCCCCTGCGAATGCCCTATGGAGCGGCAAGTTACTTTGGGGGCGCTTTCTTCGGCTTGCGCTGGGAACTGGGTCAGGGTCAGATAGTCCAAATATTGGGAGTCTTACCTTCTCGATGATTCCCTCAATAGTTGTTACGATTTCTTGCCTTGCGACGTACTGCTAAGGGGACTTCTTACCATTTTCCCTGAAGTTGACGCCACGCATCCCTCTATCCATGGATTCTCATCTTTGCGACTCTTTCCCCTGCTTCATACGACTTGTCTCGACTCCCACACGCCTCGTACGTCATGGACAGCTTTATCTCTGTTATCTTTGTTTTCGTTGTCATTGTTCCCCTTGACGTCACCCCACACCCAGACCCCTTACACATCTGCCTTCATGGACAGCCTCGCCTCTTTATCTTTGACTTCCTTCCACACCTGACGTCCCTTGTGACTCCCTTCTTGACTGATAGGCATTACGCCTTTACTATACATTGATTGCTGCTTCTATGATACGTTCTGTGATGACCCATGACTGACTACTATACGCCATGCATTGGCTGCCACTTGGTCCTCTGACCACCGTGTGTCACTGATAGCTGACCCAGACCCTTGTCTTATCTCTGACGCCATACGATACCTGTCGCGCCCATGTGTTCCTCATGGCGCCATCTGTTTACCTACTATGTTGCCCTGTTATTGTCTCTTTGGGCTTGTACTAGTATATAGGTTGTAGTCGGACTGGCTTGTACAGCAGTTCTGACTTCTTGTGTAATACCACATCAGTACTCACGAACCCGTCTTCGACTTGCCCTTGCGCTTAAGTCCTCTGCTCGCCTTCGTGCCTGAGCATCGTCTTCTCTGACTAAGGTTGATAAGTCCTCAAGACTCGGTCAACTCTTATTCACCACCGAACTGAGTCCTAACCGACTCGCTCTACCAGAACCCTTGACAGTTGACTTCGAAAGTACACGTCGTACTTAACGCCCCTGTGGTGGCGTTACAATAGTTGACTTAGTTACGTGCACAAACTCGGGGGAATTGACCATGGATGCAATGAGATCTGTATGGGCAATTGTTAATGTTAGTCTGGGATCAAAATGTATGACGCACCGTCCTTGCGCTTCGACTTCGGTACACTGAGCTTGTTGTCACCGAACCAAGCCAGGAGCTCCGAAACTTGAAGAAGCTTGAGCGATGCAACATCTGCACGAGCGTCCTGGAAGCTGTGAGAGATAGAATATCGTAATTATACCTCAACGCACCTCGTCTAACCCCGCTGAAAGTGTGTGCGTGGCTTCTTTGCTGGCAGCGGGCTGCTGGCTGGCCGACTTGCTTCTAGTTCCTGTGGGAACCTCTAGGGTATTGCTTGCTGCGACATTTGAGTTGGAAGTCAGCGGCTTGATCTTGATCGTGGGCCCACGCGGCGGGGGCGACATTGCGACATTGCGATATGAAGGGGTTGTAGGAAGAGATGGGATACGCGTATGAGAAGACATCTAGAATAGATTAATTAAGAAAGCTTGTAGTGTCTCGAATACGTACCCCACCAGCGCCAACCCAGCAAGTTTCGATGCACTCGACGATCTTCTCAAGATACACATCGCTAATGTATCCACTCGTCTTGGGCGTTCCGGCATTCGAGCACATCAACCGTGCTTCCCGGCACGTCTTGATGGCAGCTGCCACTAGCTTGAAGGCAGTTGTTACGTTGCCAATCTCCTGCCAACCGGTAAGCGAGGACGACGGGCTGAGACCACCTGCCGTGAACTGATAATGCCCCCAGCTTTGGCATGCGTTGTCATCGTCAATGTCCAGTGAACCTGGGTCCGCAGATTGGACACGCTCAAGGAGCGTCGCAACCTGCCCAGATGGTTCACCTTGCTTGAATGACGGCTGCGCGTTCATGGAGCGAAGGAGCCGGGGGGCGCTGGTTAGGGAAGGAAATTCGGATGTGAGGATGGCTGCAAGGACGCAGTCAGTTGGAGCGTGCGCGCATGGGTATTTTGACTTACCGACAAGGTTATCGGCTGTGAATTTGACTTCAAATTAGTTTTGAAATGTAAAGGTGAGACATAGACGTACCTGATGGATCAACGTAAAGAGGACGGAGACGAGTTGGCGCAGATTCCACACAGACCACCTTGGTGCGGCTAAGGAATGAAGGATCGATCTTACGTGGTGCGGGGCATTGATTCTCTGTGTGCAAGCATTACATGTCAGTGGGTTCGAACGTCGTCAGGTACAGCACTCACGGCTTGAAGGCCCTCTAGGGCCTGCAGTTTTCTGTCCAGAAACCAAGGTGTCATCTTTGCTGCGCTTTTGAGTGTGCGATGCTGAAGGTGACTTGGGGCCGGGGCTCAACTCAAGGGCCCGTTTCGCCATGTTTGTGGATGCGACCTTGCGACCTTGCGGGATGAGCCCAGTCAGTGGCTCCACGGGCTCTGGATTGTTGGGGTTGGACTGTAGGGAAGTGGTGTGTCCGTGGTTCGTCGCTGCCCTGGCTTCTGCATCGCTTCGCCGCAAGAGAGCCTGGCCAATCATCGCGTCAGCCTTCCAATGAGCAGAACATAAACGAAGGAGCTTCTGCTCCACTTCAAGGTCGAGTACAGCTTGGTAGTACTCGGCCTTGAAGGTGTTCCTAATGAACGACTTGGTCTGTGGCTTGAGATCGCCGGCATGCATGGCAGAGCAGGGGTCCGAGTTAGTGATATTGATGAGCTTCTGCACGATAATGTCCGCAGAGTGTCGAATGTTTGGGTATTCACTACTTGAGATCTTCGTGCCGTCCGGGCGGCGGATGGCAAGATTCATCTTCAGCCGATGCTTATTGGCTCCCGTGACGATGTCTCCCTCCGACTTGTCGGTTTCGCAGTCCTCGTAGTCCCAAAGCACAGATTTTGGAAGAAAATGTGGGCGCGTGGACGGCGCATCCACACTCTCGAGGAGGTCATCGATGGCCTTGTCCATCATGAGTTCGTGTCTTGTTTGTTGGGATGCCGAATCGCTTGGCCCCAACGACGATGCACGAGAGTCCACGCCACGAGGTACCACTGCAATGAGATGTGAGTTAGCGACTATCTGGACTCGGAAGTGAATTACCACGCACCTTGGTATATGTCAGGGACAGTGGTCTCGTTCTTCATGGTATGAAACCCTGAGATGCCCTGAGCTAAGTATTCGGTAATGACAGAAGACTGCTGATCGTGCTCTCGGCGTAGTTTGCGGTAGTGGGGGTTGAAATAGAGCTCAGAGTCGGTGAGTGCTGCAATAGCCTCAATAGAGAGCCTAGGGGCCGGATGAAGGGAATTCTTGTGCGAAAACGAGGATGCCGAGGGGTAAGGACCAGAGCGCAATGTCGAGCCTGACATGTGGGAACGTGAAGGTGCAAAGGTGGTTGCAGGGTAGTTGGTGTTGGTGCCAATGGTCGGATGTCGTCCAGAGAAGTCAATTCCGGGCCTCGACCTCAGTGGAGGTCAAGGCTGAGTGGGCTTGTACTGGATGCCTATCCCAGAGTCGTCATCGCCACATGCAGATGCCAAGTCGGAGCCCGGTGGGCAGTGTTCTGGAGGGCCAACGCCAACCAGACCGTCATCTTCACCATAGAAATTTTCCTCAGAATCTGACAGCATTTGAGGCAGCAGTATGGGCGTATATGAAAAGACAAAAAAAAAAAGGGCATGTTGGCACACACGAGTAGGACACCAGGAACGCGACGTGAGCAAATCTCAGCTGGTAGAACACGTGCCGTTCACATGCTCCACCCAGAGTCCGTGCTTGCCCTCGCCCCCCACAGATCCTCATATCCTTGTCAATCGCGTGCAACACTGATGTCTCAACAAGCTCCAAGATACACCTGCTTGTGCTCTGGGTGCCATGGAAAGTCAAAGAGGCTCACCAAGTGCACCATTGAGGCCCATCTACAGCGAGATCAGAACCTTCTCCAGTCCCTCTCAGCAAATACATCTCTTGCCATCTCTGTGCAATCACACATCGCACAAACTATCCAACTACTTTCTCAGCTTCATGGAGGCCATGGGCCACTCGATATGGCACCTGATCTTGATAGATCTCACCCAGAGAGCCCAGAAGGTGCGCATACTTAGTTATTACTGTTATTAATATTAATATTAATATTTTTAACACAAAAGCGGCACTTAATTATCCGGTTCAGCCAGTACAGCAGGCTGACACCCTCTCTGAGGGTTCTGGGGAAGCAGTAGAGACTGGTGAGTGTGTTATTTTAGTGTTAAGTGGTTCATCCATGCTTATTGATGTTAGCTGATCTTTTTAGCCCTGTTGATGTCAATATGGACACTGATCTAGGCCCTACTGGCACTGATCTCACTTATCCAGGGGTGGACCTCAATCTCTCTGACTCAGAGCCAGATCAGCATGCTATGCTGCCTGAGTTAGGAACTAGCTTCTCAGACCAGGACTATGACTCTGATGATGACTCTAAGTTTCATCCTGCTTTGGTGCCCCCCTCAAAAGGGGATGTGGACACTTCTGATCTTGGCCCTTTGCCTGAGAGGGAGCCAGATGGTGGTTATCCTAATGAGGGCGATGCCTTTGATACTGGTGCTGACTTGCCAGAAGTTGTTTAAAAACTTCGGAAGCAGCTTTTATCTGACTACACACCCCCTAATCATCCATCTATTGGTGATTCTAGAGGTCGTCTACTCAATCCAGATGAGGAGCTCTCTTTGAGGCACTACATAGCCTGGGTTGACTCTCGTGGTACTGTTAAAGCATACAGTCTTCATGCACAAGTCCTTCAAAGGGCCACAGGCATTGATATCCTTAGCTTATATATGGTGCGAAAGCTTGCCATAGAGCTCACAAAATTATCATCTGAGCTGGTTGACATGTGTCCCAATAGTTGCATGGCCTTTACTGGAGAATTTAAAGATCTTCATTCATGTATCTATGTTCGCGACAAACGTCTTGGGCCTTGCGGCCAGCCACGTTATGACAAAAATGGTCGTTCAAGAGCTCAAATGCTCTATACTCCTATTGCACCTGTTATTTAGTCATTTTATCAGAATAAAAAGATGGCGGAGGCTATGCGGTATCGGCATAAGCATTTACAACAGGCTTTAAATAAGCTAGATGATGCTGGTTCTGCCCCCCAGGAATACTCTGATTTTTCTGATTCTATTAATCATATTGAGCAAAGCCATTTATTTCAAAAAGAGACTGACACTGCAATAACCATCTCTGGTGATGGCGCTCAGCTTACTATGAAGAAGCAGTCTGATGTATGGGTCCTTGTTGTCACAATCTTAAACCTTCCTCCCAATATGCGATCTAAAGCTGCCAATATCATCATTCCACTTGTTATTCCTGGGCCCTCTTCACCTGGAAATGTGGAGTCATTTATTTATGTCCTTTATCAGGAGCTTGCAAAGCTTAGTGTTGGTGTTTGGTCCTATGATGCACATTCAGAACAATATTTCCTTTTAAAGGTCTTTCTTTGTGGTGTTCTTGGAGATATGCTTGGTTCTGCAAAGCTCAGCAGAATGGCTGGACATATGGCTTTATATGGATGCCGTTTTAGTATGGTGCGGGGTGCACGCCCTAGCAGAGAAAGAGGTATGGTTATATAATATTGTATTATTATATCCATTTATCTTACTATTTTACCTTATAGGTGCTAAAGCCCAGTACTATCCCCTCTCCCCACCTCAAAAACAGGAGATTAATAGTGATCGCCCTGATTTTGACATTTTTAACTTGCCTATTCGAACTCTAAAGAACTACTGGGAAATTATTGAGAGACTTGAAGTTGCAAAGGGCAATAAGACACAGTACACAGCAATTGTGCGGGAAACTGGTGTCTCTGGTCTTCCCATTTGTGCGGCCAGCCCCGCCTTCTCACATCCATTCTTTTTCCCACTTGACCCCTTTCATCTCTTCTATGAGAACTGCATGCCACATATCTGGGATATATGGGTCTCATTTAGCTCTCAATTAGAAAGAGTTCATATGAGTCAAGATATTGCTTTAAAGCTTGGAGCAGAGATTGAGAGTGCTCTGGCAACATTACCCTCATCCTTCTGTGGACCTATTCGGGACCCATATAAAAAGCGACAGAGTCAATATAAGATATATGAGTGGATGGCCCTCCTCCACTGGTATATTGTTCCTATTGCATGGGAGCTTGGATTTGACCCAGAGGTGGTTAAGAACTTTGCTATATTCTCAAATGTGGTAGAGTTTGCCATGACAGCTATCCCTAGAACAAGGGGAGATTTAGAGAAGCTTCGTGATAAGATTGTACTTTTCCTTCAAGGATTTGAAAGCCTTTATGTTGGCAATGATCCATCCAAAATTTCCCGCTACAGACTATGCATCTTTCAGCTTATTCATGTTCCCTTTCATATTGCATATAATGGCTCTATCAGATTTGGCTCTCAAGCCACATGTGAGCGGACCATAGGAGATATTGGACATGGTATAAGGTCAAAAAAATCCCCCTTCAAAAATATAGCCTCATATAAGACAGACAAGCAGTCTGTCAGAATGCTACATCTTTCCTATCCAACACTCTTCTCAGAACCTGAAGTGGTTCAAAGAACTTCTCTATTTAAAGAAATTACCATTGCTAAGAAGCATAAAAAGGAAGATGATTTGAAGGCTCACTTACAAGCAATTCAGTCTTATGCTGGAGTAGAGCCAGATTCCACACTTGAAATTAGGCGTTTTGGAAAGTGCCCTCTTCCTAATAACATCACCCTTACAAGTCAGCTCTTTGAGCTTTCAAAAAAGTACACTTCTCGCTCCTCAAGGTACTTTGAAGCTCAGCTAGAGATATTGCAGTCAAGAGATCAGCCCATAGATGAAACAGAATTAGAGGTGGAGAAAAGCAAACCAATATTTGGAGAGGCCATAGCATTTTATACTATTGATAACCTCTCCCTTGTTGTCTATCATCCCTTGATAGAGCGCCATCAGCTGTTTGGAAGATGGTATGGGAGGTGGTCATCAAAAGTCTATGTGCTTGAGACATCAGCAATAGTTGGCCTTATTGGAACTTGGACTTACAATGACCATGTCCATATCTTGCGAAGACATCCTGGACTTACCCTATTAACACCAGATGAATGTGGTGTTGACAGTGAGGATCCCTTAGTTAATGTAGAGTAGACTTACCTGTATATATAAGTGCCCACAGTCCATCTTGATTCCATTGTTGCAAATAGATATTGTTGAGTGTTATTGTTAGCATGTGTCAACTTCTGAGATGAGGCACCATGGATCGTATTGCTGAAGCACCTTGTCGATCCACACCCTGCCAAAGTCGAAGCTCCCGATAAATGCCTTGAGTACGACCTTTGATGTTCTCCAGGACAGATAATCACCCAGCTTTGCCCTGTCAAGATCCAGCATCCTGAATAGCTGCTGGCCAAGCACTGTCGGGTCGTTGCGTGTGCCGGATTTCTTGAAGAAATGGGATATCGCGTGATCTGCGTCCTTTGAAAACTGAATGACGAAAGTCCTGACAAGTGAAATTCAGCTGATAAACACAAACAAGCTAAGTGGAAGATCACCTCTATCGGCCGAAAATTGAACGTCGCGCGGCTGTGTGACACTCTTTACGATGAACTTCCGATCCAAGGGCGAGGTACTGCAGAGGGAAGGGGTTCAATTTTAGTGGTCTCTCAAGCCCTCGGAACGAATAAAACCACGCACAATGTTGATATACACCAAGTTCGGCTCCATCCGGAATGGCTGCAGGCCCACCGCCTCCAGCGTCACCCACCAGCATGTAAAGTACTTACTTTTCCTTACCGTCGTGCACATAGATCTCGAGCTAGAGCTGATTGAGGGGAAGCACGTCCCCATCGGTGGCGCATGTCCTGAGGGATGTCGTGAGCGCATTGAATTCTCCGCCCTCAATGTTGATCTTGAGTATGTCGATGAACGTGTCCTAAGAACCTATCAACCAGCCTTTGTGTGACAGAGGAGAGGAGAAACACCCGTTACGCACCGTTGAGATCCATGAGCAAGTCGAGCATCCAGTACTCAGGGTTGTCGTTGTCGTTGTGATTGTTTGTCCCACCGAGCCCGAAGGGTTTGAAATGAGCGTGGTTCTTCCGTGTCGATTCAAAGGAGTCGTCGTCGTCAATACCTATGATATAAATAGAAGAAAAAGAAGTTCAGTCCATTTCCGCGGAACCGGGGGGCGAAAGGGAAGAAAGGAGAATGAAATGAGACAGACCGAAGGAATAGATCACGCATTTGTCTTGTTTAGCCACGCGGTCCAGGCCACAGACCCATTTCCCCCTGTCGCCCAACGTACCGGTGTGCTGGGGGCACTGCAAGGTCGGGTTGAAGAAGTCCCCTGCCAAGATTGGCGTTCCGATCTCAGCAGGTCCCGGTATCAAGGACGAACAACGACGCACATATGGACCAAAGGAGAAGAATGAGGACGACGGTCGAATTGGAGAGGGTGGAGTGGCAGCGCGTGCACAAGGAGATGGTCATCGACATTGGGAAACTCCGGGAGGAGAAGAGAACCGTCTCAGACGAAGTACAGCAGCTGCGGTTCGAACGTGATACGATGCGCCGAAAATGGGAGAACGAGCGCGAAGCAAACGAACAAAGGAGACGCGGCCACGTCCCCTTCTGGGGCGAACCTCAACTTATGACCACACAGTGTCCTAAGGACCGCTTTCGGTGGTACGAGGCACGCATGTACAACCTTCTTGTCGAAGACAACTGGTTTGCAAGATGCATGAACGAGCCTATTCACTGGACACACTCGATCCCATATAGTCCTCGGACATTTGCGCCTGTTCACTTCGAAGGTCCAGTAACCACATACGCCGTCATCAAGACCCTGATTGAAGCTATAAAAAGGATCGTTTGGAAAATGCAACAGGACATACATAGTTGATACACGAGCCCGGGGATGCAAACCTTCGCCTACGTGCGCGTTGAACGCGAGGACTGAGGTTGTTGTTGTTAGAACAGATGAGAATACGTAGCGATTCACTTACCTGTCCAGATGAGTCCGGGGTGGTTAATCTGTAGGGTAAGGCTGCGCGTCCCCACCGCCAGGTCAAGAGTATCGTTGATGGCCTCGATTTTGAATGCACGTTCGCCAGCGGCGAACGTGCGACACGAATCCGGGTTCTATGGGAAGCGGAAACTTGTATGCGGACACGAACTGGTGCAGAAGATATCAGCATGGTAAGGACACGGAACAGAAAGGGTCGTTGCTCACGGCAGAGAACGGGTATAAGATATCCCAATCTCCGTTCCAGCTGTGCATATCCTCTTGAATGGCTTGTGTACCGACGACGCCAAAGTTTGCCGCGATGTCCTGGACGAGCTGCTCAAACCGGGGGTACCATCTGCGGCGCTGACGTGAAGGTATCGTTCATGAGAAGTAATCTGCCGAGCGCGCAGGCGCGTCAGTCTGAGCGTCCATGAGAAGCCGCAAGGCGACCTTGCGTTATCAGAACCAAGTAAGAACACCTGATGTTGGAGGGTTGTGTCGAAGGGCGAATGGAGCGCAAATACGGCAACTGCTGTGGCTCGCCAAAGCCATGAAAACTGGGATCAAGGATGTCAAGAGTGGGAGAGGAGTAAGGAATCAAGCGTGCGTGCCCACCAACGTGCCCTTCGACAACCCAATCCAGTCCTCTTCCTCGAGGGTAAACAGCAGGCCCGGTCCTCATCCTTCTCGCCCATGAACAGATCTTTGAGGGCGCAATTGAGGCACTTGCTGAAGTATGCGTCCTGTCTGAGAAGAGTGAGCATGGACTCGACCACAGTACCTCAGTGGGGAGTTGAGGCTTCGCTGCAGGATTCCTGCGCTGCGACCATCGGAGCACAGTCAGCTAGGGG
Organism: Lactarius psammicola; assembly: GCA_025769895.1. Lineage (NCBI taxonomy): Eukaryota > Fungi > Basidiomycota > Agaricomycetes > Russulales > Russulaceae > Lactarius > Lactarius psammicola. Next base: position 70,441 of record WTXK01000007.1, on the reverse strand, counting down.
CGAAGAGAGCACCACGGCATCGTGAAACTTGTTAACAGGCTTCCAGAACAGCAACCATCGGAAGGCAATCAGCTGGAGGAGAGCACCAGGACGATCTGTATAAGATAGAAAGACGAGGCGAGCAATGCAGATCGATAGCTCCATTATGTAATAAGGCAGGTCCATTGCGGTCGATTTCCCATCCCTAGATTTTTCAGCCGACCAATTTTTGTCTAGGTCACATGCTCTGAAATGCGAATGTATCAAAAAAAAAGCTGACTATATCTGACTGCCAGATGACTCTCGTCCGACCCGGCCGGACTGTCTAACGACTTGGGCAAAATTTCTGACCCGGCCCGACCCGAATTTGACCCCCAGCTGACCCCCACCGGACCGCTGCTGACTCATTCCGACTTCTCGTTTTTACTGAGCATGACTAATGACCTAAGTCGGGCCAGGCGAGGACTTCAACTTGAATTTTTGCGGGCGACATGAACCGAAAATGTTGCAAGATGCCGGATGTGGCCCGATCAGTGAATCCCACAGTTTCACGGCGAAATAGTTTCCACACGCGCCCGGGGATTGTTGAGCCAGATACACGCTTGTGAAGACCTGGCCCCTCAGAACACCCGACCACGTCGGTGAGTTCCCACGTCAGCCGCGGGCCTATGACTCAGGCGGGGCTGACGGTCGTACGATCGTCCAGGGTTTGGCCCAGAGAATGAAACTCGGATCAGAGGGTGTGATGAACAGATTCTCATACGGCCAGCCACACCAAGGAGTCCCGGTACAGGTCACCGAACGGGATCGGCGCAGTGTCTTGCAAGTAAAGAGAGATATGGTGTTGCGGTGAGCATTGGCAACAAATCAGGTGGCTGGGGTACCTTAGACTCTAAGGTATATTGCTCACCACAACTCTATCGCAGTTGGCTTAGTTGCTGCTGGTTACACTAAAAGTAGGTTCCATGATTGCCATCGGCGTGGCTCGTGAATACATGCATGCACCGGGTCCCCTTCTCAGTAGTTGTCAGTAGTTGTTGATGACGGGGAGATGCCAAGCACTGTGCCAGTACACTCGCAACACAAAGCGGAGAGGCTATCAGAGGAAGGACAGAGAATTGTTATTGGACGAGGATACATGGGAAATAGGCAGTAAACATAGAGAAATGCTACATGGGGTTCTGTATCCCAAGGCGCACGCTGATGGGATCGAATAAATTTTAAAAAAAGTGGTGAGCGTCGTTCGGCAAAAAAATTCTTATTTTCTCAGCCCAGCTTCCCTCGTGCCCCTAGCGCCGCCGTCCCTCCTGACTCTTGAGCTTGATCAGCAAGTACGAGACTAGCGCTGTACAGTTTCTGTCAGACGCTTACGGTAGGGACATCGGCACGGTAACTATTTCGAGATCTGAGTCTCAGCTGCTGACAGCGCTGACCGATCAATCAGAGCTCTTCAATGCTTGCTTCAACGCTGGCCTTGGATAATAAGTGTACAGCAGTCGACGCTAATCGAAGTTACCCCAAGCCCTATCAGCAGTCTATCCAAAAAATTTTGCCTCTGATGGATAAATAATAGACGCGGTTGCACGTGTCTATGTTGCCGCCGAAACTCGTCCGAGACTCGAACTCGCTCATTACTGCATTACTTTTCGGGGCCGGACCCGAGGGAAGTCGTCGTTGTGATGCATGCACGTTGAATTGAAGGAGACACATTCAAAAGCCATTAAAATGTGGATCGCATGTCCGTTTCTGTCGGCGTCGATATGTAACCGTTGCCAGTGTCGGGGAATACGTACTGACGGCCTCATTGTTCACATATATTTCATGAAACTGACGCCTACCACGACCGTGCAAAAAAGTCCTGTTCAGTCCCGTGCAAGTTGCGAAGCCTAATTGATGAGAAAGGACACCTCTAGTGATTGAGGTCTTCAAGCGAGAGCACGCCAGACCAACGTTGGCTTACGAAGCGGCAACGCCGCCGGCAAGGGTCAGGCCGCGTCAGCCTGAGGTAGCATGTTCCTTCGTGTCGTCCCTGGCCCTGGCGGTTTCCGAGTCTCGCACGACATAAATTTCTATATACAGTAAACCAGGCTTATTGCGGCGAGTATAGAAAGCCGATTTAGAACCCCCAAAGCATTTCATTGGCTTGCTAGGCCCGCGCGACCACTTATGTTTGTCATCCATAGTCGCTCTTAGGTGTTGTTGGTGACCATCGCCGAATCCGAATGGTTCTTATATGGACTGAGCCCAAGCCTGGGCCTGGCAGCCTGGCACCACGTACGGTCGATCTTTGAACGTCCACCTCAGGCTGAGCTGAATCGCAGACAGCACGCTTTACGACCACCCCTCATGTCCACTCCATCAGACTTGTCGCCTGTAGCTACCCTAACTGAGAAGACACCCCCGGTATCACCGGGCGCCCAGAGTCCCACAGCGTGGGACGGGAAGCCAGAAGCGGACCGCCGCTTTCTGAGTCCCCCTCCGGCATCGCAACTTGAACCACCGGCGTCGACACGCAGCACCTTCGCATCGATATGCATCGTCGCTGCATGTACGAGTGCCCAGTTAACGAGTATCGGACTCGGTCCAGCCTATGCCATTTCGGTTCCATACGTCGGCAAGGATTTGCACATTCAAAAGGAGAACTTGCAATGGATTCTCAATGCATATTCCATCAGCTCGGTGAATAATTTTTTCCGCATACAATGGTATGGGTAGGAAAAGCTCACCTTGACCCTACGTACAGGCATGTTTCCTTCTCCTCTGTGGGCGATTGGCAGACCTCTACGGTCGTAGACGAGTCTGGCTTATTGGATACCTGATTCTGATTGCGTTTGGTATCGGATCTGGCTTCGCTCAATGTACGTTCAGTTCCGTTATGTTTGGCCCAGGATATGTCATTCTCACATGTCGATACCACAGCCGCAACGGCGCTCGATGTGCTGCGAGGGATACAAGGGATAGGCTCCGCGGCTATAATCCCAGCCTCCGTAAGGATTTCCCTTGTCGTCTGTCCACACACCCTGACCTTTGGCGGACTCGTCACCAGCTCGGAATTCTAGCCAAGGCATTCCCTCCTGGACCCTCACGTTCCATCGCGTTTGCCACTTTCTCTGCGGGTGCCCCGATCGGAGCAATCTTTTCTACTGTTCTTGGTAGTGTCCTTACGCAGGTAACCAAGTACGTCCGCACGAGGCATCACACATTGGTCTGAATTTAAATGAGCTCATCGTCCGCAACAGGGCCACCTGGCGGACACCTCTATTTTTGTTTTCTGGAGTCGCTTTTGCCTTCATGATTTTGGGATTCTTTGTTTTCGAAGAGGACGAGCCGTCAACTGAGGAAGACAAGCGCGTCGACTGGATCGGCGCGGCTTTGATTACTACTGGTCTTGTTCTCATCGTCTTTGTTCTGAGCGACTCGCCGACCGCGCACAGAGGCTGGAAGAATCCACGTGAGTTTCCCACCGTCTACGTCTGCCGTTCTTTTCAAATTCATCCTGACTTGATGGCGTGAACAGTCATCATCTCCCTATTTGTCATTGGCGCCCTGCTCATCCTTCTCTTCATCGCTTGGCAGCACTACTTGGAGAGGCGGCTCGAGAACCCAGATGTTCCGCGTACACGCTGGACGGCGCCGCCGCTCATGAAACCATCAATGTGGACGCGTGCTCACGGTCGCTTCGCGGTGATGCAGACGATCGCATGCGTCAACTGGGCAGCATTCACGATTTGGATAGTGTGGGTTCAGCTGTACTACCAAACGTACCTGAACCTAAGCCCGATCCACACGATGCTGCGCCTATTGCCGATGTTCGCCTCGGGCATCGCCGCGAACGTCCTCATCGCGCTTACGATCGGGCGCGTCGACGTCATGTACATCGTCGCCACGGGGACTCTCTTGACCGGCTGCGCGGACGTGCTGTTCGCCGTGATCGACCCGAATGCACCGTACTGGGCTTTCGGCTTCCCCTCGGCCTGTCTCATCGTGCTAGGCGCGGACTTCACGTTCGCGTCCGGCACGCTGTTCATCGCCAAGATATCCCTACCGCATGAGCAGAGCGTTGCGGGGGCACTGTTCCAGGCGATGACGCAGATTGGCTCGGCGGTCGGCGTCAGCATGTCTACGATCGTGTTCAATGGCGTGTTGAGGACGCAGTCGAGCCGGCTTGGGGTCGAGGCGAACGAGGAGGGGGATAACGTTCCGCTGCCGGCGCAGCTTAAGGCATACAAGGCTGCGATGTGGACCGGATTCGCGTTTGGAATACTTTGTGCGTGTTGTGTTGGAGTCCAAAACTTCTGAACCTCATCCCTCATTTTCACAGGCACGACGTTGTGTATATTTTTACGTGGAGCGGGCATCGTCGGGCAGACGCCTGCGCAGGATTCGCCAGCTCATCCAATTCTAGAAGATGGTGTGTCAGTGGATGAAAAGAAAAACGACTCAGCAGATCAAAAACCCCATTCATCAACATAGAGTTACTCTTTATTCACGCGATAAACATGAAAACATTACATTTAGAGTACAGTATATATTAGCGATAACGACACATTGTATATGACCTATATGACCCATCATAACTTGATCATTAGTATTACATTAGTCTTTATTTACGATAGCAAGGAGCAATCACTGGTACTCAAGAGGTGTTAACATCCATCGATTTGTAGCTGTGGATATATAAATCGTGATCTTCTCGATAAGACATGGTAATGAGCTATCCACGTATCAAATGATGCAAGAGAAGTGTCTTTTTTGGAACGTCATCACTTGTTCTTTTGGAGCACCCACTTCTCTTCGCTTTGGCATTTCCTGGATGAGACCATCCTGCTACGTATATGTCTTCTATCTAGTCTTCGACTGTGGCTCTATGGTCCTTGGACGTGTCAGAGAAACTTGTATCCCAAAAGGTTATCAACAAAAATCAAGATATTCGATGTTCAAGTTTCCAATACTCATGTACCCCGGAACGTTCCTGCGGAAGTGTCGCTGGAGAGAAGGTTAACGCAGCGAAGGCACTATAAACGTAGCCCTTTGCCGCGTCCCCGGGACTCCGCATACTGTGGCCCCAGCGCGGCCTTTCGTCTTTCCGGTTCTCTTGTTCGCTCTTCTCGTCAATTGGCGGCTCGTCGATAACCTTGGCTTGTAAAGAATTAGAAAACCTCGAATGGTACTCGTGGAGCTGGGACATGAAGCCGCGGTTCGGCCTCACGATCGCTCGTTTTGCCCGGACCGCGGCGAGTGCCTCGCGCGGCGTCATCTGGGTGGTAGCGATAAGGTAGGCTATCACCACGGTCGCGCTCCGGCTGATACCCATGGCACAGTGGACCTGTAATTTTATTATTATTATTATTAATTTTTGCTCGTCGTGAGAGTGGTCGCACAAGTGACGTACCATGATGCGGTTGCTCGGGCTCTCCGCGAGCGCGCCGCGGATAAAAGAGGTGGTGGTAGGGAGGTGGGTTAGGATATCCTCGTCTTCGTAGTCGGATATTGACACGTGCAGCCTGCGTAAGGGGATGGTAGACGGGAAGGTCGGTGCATCCTCCAAGACTGAGAGAACGTGTGTGATTCCAAGGCTGGTCAGCTGGACCACGTCGCTGGCGGTAGAACGACATGTTAGGTATAGGCGCGGCGCTATCTTGCTCGGCACGCGCTTGTTATGCTTTGCTGCGGAGCGATCAGGTCGCATCTCGTGTTGTTTCTCTGGTCGTTCTCGGAGGGAGTTTTGGTATTGCTGGTAGAAAGATAGCTCGAAGAAAGACACCCCAAAACTCATGAAGATGATGTTCGTAGGAAGCTTGCGATAGCAAAAATCTCTCCATGGACGAGATATGCGAAACTTTATACTCACTCATTAGTATTGCTTGTACCTGACCGCGCATTAGAAAAGCTGTGCGATAGATAGGAACTTGAAGTGAGTCATTGGATCCATGTGCAGCCGGGATATCGGGGGGGGCGACGCGTCGAGTCATTCGAGTCATACAGTAACTAATGATTCCGGAGTCTGAGCCCGATCTGGGGGTCGAGCTTCCCGCGATTCTCCATCTCCTTTAGAAGGACCTGGCCACCGAATCGAATGGAAGCTGTTACCGGTTTATGTCATCGTCGCTTCACATTAGACCATTTGTAGCTTTGGGTATGCACGGTCGTATGGTCGTATACAACAACAAATGATGGACAAAATAACATACATTCGACAAGGATATCTCTGCTCTGCCACTAATCATCCAGTGTATACCATGAAAGGATTAAAAAAAATAAGGAAAGGTCAGAAGAGCTTCACATGGCTGTCCTACTCTATCGGTTCGGCCCAGGTGTGGCGTCGGATATGGTCGGGGTCGGGGTCGAGGTCGAAGAGCTTCCCGTATTTGGCTCTTTTCCAGTAAGCTTGCGTATCGCCTCCACCTTAGCTTGACGTGCAACGACTCTGCTTTGTCCTCCTAACTGGTTCGCATAATACGTGTCCAGTTGCCCCAGAAAACCCATGTTAGGGCTCACGATTTCACGTTTTGCCCTAACAGCAACGAGCGCTTCGTGAGGTGTCATTCTCGTCGTGGCGACGAGGTACGCGCATACGACAGTTGCGCTCCGACTAATGCCCATGAGACAGTGAACCTAATTCAGACCAGATCTATTAGTTCAGACAAACAATACACGATTCATAGTAGGGTCGCTGACCATGACACGCGAATCAGGGCTCTCGGCAAGTGCATCGCGGATGAACGACGTCGTAGTTGGGAGATACCCCAGGATGTCTTGATCTGTGCCGTCCGAGAGGGGAATATGCAGCGTCCGAAGTAAAAGTGTTTGAGGGAATACCGGGGCATGTTCTATGACCGAAATAACATGGGTGATTCCAAGGGCAGAAAGTTGGGTCTCGTCACGCGCAGTGAAGAGGTCGGTAAGATAGACTCTCGGTAGCACCTCGCTGGCAATGTGCCTGCGCTCGAATAGTGACGATGAACCCTGTCGCCCGCTACGCTGCCGTGTCAGGAGGGCTGTTTGCCAAGTCGGCGTATTGAAGGAGAGCATATCGGAGAGAGGGGGGAAGATGGTAGTGTGTGGCAAGATTGAGACAGACGGAGAAGAGTCATTTTGAAGGTCTCCAGGGCGCGGATTTCCTGTTCCCGCATTCCGAATGAACTGCGCTGCAGTGGCAAAGTTTTGAGTGTGCAGCGTACGTAATCACCTCCCCGATGACGCGGCTTTTGCACTACTGTATCGTGTCTGTATGCGCAGTAGCTTATACGCTCATCTCCATGGGTCATTATAACGTTAACTAGGCCCCGACCAGCCTCATCCAATGCAACCGCATCAAAGCACTTCCAGTCATCCCCCAATTTCGGCCACCCGGATCCTCGAATCTGGTATCCAAGTGTTGGTCGTCTCCATCATAGGGTGCGTTCTCTGGCCGACCTGATGGTAATTTCACCCCTTCATACATGTCGAATCCTCGAATAGCTTCGGAAGCTATATCTCTTTTTTGGAAGTCGGTGGTGCGTCCCGAATTTGATACATACATCCCTTTTGCAATCAATCCCATACACTTTCGGTAGTTGGTTGGTTAGCGCGCCATGAGAGACGCCACATCGCTGCAGGTTAGTTCGAATGAATAAATTCTGAATCTTACGCGCTGAGGCACGCCATGCACTGTGCGTCTAGGAGTTTACATGATGACGGTGGGAATACTCTTTCCCTCCCTTGCGGTAGTATATCTACACGCTTGTTCCGGCCGCGCCACGCACAGCGTCCCTGCATACACAGTCCCTCATCCTGAAACCATCACTGAACCTTACGAGTGTCGCTCAGATGGCAGTCTCGATTTTTGCTCAAGGGAGAACTGCCAAATGCGCTGGAAGCCGCCCGGAACACATCACTGCTCGACATGCGGCGTATGCCGCGTGGGGTTTGATCATCACTGTCCCTGGGTGAGCAAAGCTCCGCCGTCGAATCCTTCTGGACGTCTGTTAACCCCTTTCCAGCTGGGAAATTGCGTTACCACTGGTCGCACGAAAGCCTTCTTGACTCTACTTGCCGTGACGTCTGTCATCGTGCCCCTTGCCAGCCTACCAATTCTGCCGGTCCTGAAGAGCCACGTCGTAGCCGCGCTGGCGGCGTCCCACGCGGACACTTGGGTAACTGACATGTGGTGGGATCGTCCGTATTCTTGGGTACTGTGCGGAGGACCCCCGGGACGTTGGATCGTCGGCACCCTGCTTGGTTTTCACGTGCTTCGTGCGCGACGCATCCCCGAACCGTGGCTTAGTGGCTCTCTTATCGCGCAGCCCCATGCTCGCATCATAATTCTCGTAGGTGCCGCTGCCCTACTCTGGATATTTTCCGTTGTGCGTGACTCGGCCCTGACGTAACACCTTGGAGTTAACAAGTGGCCTTCCATAGTCTATGACTGTTGCTGTTGTGGGGGACGTAACTCGAGGCCTGACAACTCTGGACAGCATACGTGTCCGTGTGCCGCGGCGGGGAACAGCGGCCCGGAAGACAACGGGCCGCTTTGTATGCATTCCTTATTCCTGCAGACAGATTTCTTCTGCAAACGCTTCCGCGATCTATACCACTTCTGGGCAACAGTGGAATAGTCCCGGGTCTCCCAATACCTACCTCATATATCCGGTCCTGACCGAGGAGCGTGTCTACGACCTCGGCTGGCGCGAGAACTGGCGTCGGTTGTTGAAACAGCCGCTGTTTGACAATGGGACCCAGCATCACGGGCAAGTTGCTTCAAGTATTGTGCACTGGCATTCTCGCTGAACCCCTACAGTGTGTATAGGTGGCCGAAGATGAACCCGGCGATGATCCAACGGATGTTGAGTTCCGAGGGCTTATAGAACTTCACCCAGTGAAGCCAACAAAGGAATGTTTTCATATTATTTTAGAGTATGCTGGAGAGAGATCGGGCCACACTGAATGTCTAGCTCGTCTCCAGCCACTAATAATCGCAAGACCCATAAATTTCTTTGCCTTTCAATATGGTGTCATCGTATTTCTTACTCTACTTGCTCAGGGGGGGGCGGTGCCTACGGTATACATCAACCAAAGCTTTTCGTGGAATAGGCAAGGGGAGAGTTCCGCACCTTTATTGCCGCAAGCAACTGCAGGCCAATTAGCAGCGCTTTCGCCGGCAAGGCACGCGCCGGTCCACAGGTCCGGGCCGTCTGTGCCAGTCCACTGATCGCACGATACCTCCTCGTACGTACCTGTCAGTGCACCATGCCCCGATGGGAAAAATGCATCAGCAGCGCCCGTGTCTTTGCACAGGTCGAAGCTACGACAGAATTCGGTTGAGCCGCCACAGACAAACAAGGGGGGAAAACGACGCACTGCACCGACATGCCGTACGTATTGGTAGCGTTGGAAGTCTTCTGGCCACACCATTGCTCGTTGCCTGTGACGGGGCAGAGATTGGTGGTCTTTACGACGACGCTGTTGAATGGGCCCGTGAAGTCCGGCGAGAACGGGTCGGCGGCAGCGGTGACCTTGAAGCAGCGTCCGCAGGCGTCTCCGGCACCAAGACCTGGCTCGGAACCAAAGGCGAGCTGGCTCATCGCGGCCGTGAGGCCAGTGGCGGATTTGCCACACGCTACGAAGATACTGTACTCAGCGTGTGTACTCTTGTGGAGCGCGACTCGCGCTGCTTACCCGGAGCGCTGCAGCCAGAGTAAAACGTGAAGGACGCAGTGCCTGAAGGGTTCTGCACGTAGCCGCCGTCCCTAGGCTCGAGCTCGACCACACTACCACGTACGGCGGTGGCGAGAAGAGAGATTGCCGTGAGGATGAGAGTAGATTTCATGGGAGATGTCAGTCTGGTTGTTGTTGCTGTCCTCCTCCTCATCGTCTACTCTCGCCTTTATACTCTTGGCCTGAGAAATTCTGGTGAATGTGCGTCGAGCGGGGCCGAGCCGTGGTAACAATTGCGATTATTGGTTCAGCCACTGCTGCTGCTGCCACCGCAGTGTTGCCACGGCTCGGCGTACAGTGAAATGGCTGAACCAGCTGAGCTGAGCTATTTAGTAAGCTGAGCTGAGCCGACAAACTGGCTTGGTTCTGCTCATGAGCCAGTGAACTGGGCTGAGTGAGTCGGCACAGGAGTTTGTTACTCACTCGAACAGGAACAGGCACCTACACTGAAACTATCGAACTATGCCGACCCAGTGTGTAGTACAACGAACCCACCTACTCTTTTTCGCAGCCGCAACAACCAGCGGCGGGCCCGAGCGAAAAGGTCTCGCCTAAAGTCCCAACCCGACCCACCTAGACAACGAAAGCTGGGGCGAGTGGTCGTAGCGATGGCACCAGGAGAATGGCGGAGGATGACAACGCGGCTGAGCACATACTGGCCTTGTCATACACAGATAGTATCTGAGTATATGACAAGGCCATGGAGGAGGCGGAGAAGGAATCAATCGCGAAGGGGCCAGTAACACCCGGCGGAGGCGGAGCCCTAACACAGACCCCCATACCGATGGTCCCGGGAGGCAACGACGATACCGTGCCCTGGTGCTAACCTAAACCCCCCGCATGCGTAATTTTATGCTAGCGATGGTTAACATGAGGATGCGTAATGCGGCAGTGCATGCCCTCCTCTGGACCAACGATTTGGATGGTATCCGTGGTACGGAGGTATGTATGCTCGGCGTAAGGCATACCCAAAAGGGGGTTGCTGTACCCCTACTATACTAACGATATTGTATGCGCGAAGGCGATAACATTTGCGCGTGAGGCGACTCACAATGGAATAGTTCCGGGTCTGACCTCGTATACCAGTTCCTCACCGAGGAGCGTGTCTACGATATCGGCTAGCGCGAGAACTGACGTCCGAGTCAATTGTCGAAGCAGCTGCTGTTCGACAATAGGACCCAGTACCATGGGCAAGTTATTGTGCACTGACGTTCTCGCTGAGTTCCTACAATGTGTTCGGGTGGTCGAAGATGAACCCGGCAGTGATTTAACGGATGTTGGGTTCTGAGGGCTTGTAGAACCCCACACAGTGAATCAACAAAGGAATGTTTTTATATATTATCTAAGACTATGCTTAAGAGAGATCAGGCTACACTGAAAGTCTAGCTCGTCTCCAGCCACTAATTATCAGAAGACCCATAAATCTCTTTGCCTTTTAGTATGACGTCTTGGGTTTCTCACCCAAGTTGTTCAGGAGGGTGCAGGTGCAGTGCCTATAGCATACATAAATCAACACTTTTCGTAGCGCAGGCAAGGAAAGCTCCGCACCTTTATTGCCGCAAGCAACTGCGGGCCAATTAGCAGCGCTTTCGCCAGCAAGGCACGCGCCGTCCCACAGATCCGGGCCGTCCGTGCCAATCCACTGATTGCACGATACCTCCTCGTACGTGCCCGTCAGTGCACCATGCCCCGATGGGAAGAATGCTGCAGCGGCGCCCGAGTCCTGGCACAAGTCGAAGCTAACAACAGAATTTGGTTGAGCGCGCCAGCTGTGACGACAGACAAACAAAGGGGGGGGAGAACGATCACGTACTGCGTCTCCTTGCCAAACGAATTGGTAGGCTTAGAAGTCGTCTGGCCGCACCATTTCTCGTTGCCCGTGACGGGGCAAAGATTATTGGCTTTTAAGATGATGCTGTTGAACGGGCCCGTGAAGCCCGACGAGAACGGATCGGCGGTAGCGGTGACCTTGAAGCAGCGTCCACAGGCGTCCCCGGCACCAAGGCCTGGCTCGGAACCAAAGGCAAGCTGGCTTATCCCGGCCGTGAAGCCATTAGCGGTTTTTCCACACGCTGCGGGGATACTGTACTCAGCATGTGTACTCTAGTGGAGCACGACTCGCATTTAGTCACTTACCGGGAGCGCTGCAGCTCTTGGTAAACGTGAAGGACGCAGTGCCGGAGGGGTTCTGCACGTAGCCGCCCGTGGCTCGGTGCTCGAGCTCGACCACACCTCCACGCACGGTGGCAGAGAGAAGAGAGATGATCGCGGTGAGGATGAGAGCAGATTTCATGGCAGTCTGGTTCTTGCAATCGCTGCAACCTTCGTAGCTGCCCTCTTCCTCTTCGTCTACTCTCGCCTTTATACGCTCGGCCTGAGAAACTTCTAGTGAACGTGCATTGATACGAGCCGAGCCGTAGCAACACTAAGCTGCCGACTCGGTGTTGCCGCGGCTCAGCTCAAAATGGCTGAGCCAGCTGAGCCGAACTATCTGAAGTCGAGCTCATGGGTCGTGAGCTGGTCTGAGTGAGTCAGCAGAGGAGTTAGTACTCGCTCAACGGGAACCAGTACCTACACCGAAACTATTGAACCAAGCTAGAGAGTGCTCCCGCATGATGCCGACTCAGCGGGCAGACAACAAACCCGCCCAACTTACTCCCATTCGCAGCGGCCCGCGACAACCAGCGGCGGGCCCGAGAAAAAGGGTCACGCCTAAAGTCCCGGGCCCAGCCCAACTCATCCAGACAACAAAAGCCGAGATGAGTGGTCGCGGTTATGGCACCAGGAAAAGACGACAACGCAGCTGAACATATACAGTGGCCTCGTCGCCTTTTCATACGCAGATAGTATCTGAGTATGACAATGCCAAGAAGAAGGCGAAGAAGGACCCAATCGCGAAGGCCAGTAACACCCGAGAGCCGAGTCTCAACACAGACCCCCATATCAATGGTCCCGGGAGGCAAAGATAGCCTAATTACTGAGCCTCGGTGCTCCATCTACTAACTCACCTAGCCTGTGTGCATAATTTCACGCCAGCGACGATAAACATGAGGTGAAATTCAGCATTTCATGCCCTCTTCGTGAAGGACGGAGGTGTGCGTGCGTGCGACATACCCAACTTGAAAATGGGTGTTGCTGTACTCCAAACAACGTAGATCCCCATACTGAGCGGAGTAGACAAGGGCGGACTTTTCAGCGGACTTTCCCGCGCGTAGCATATCTATTTCTCTCTTCCTTCCGTACTTACGTGCTTCAAGCGGCCTTTGTGTTCAGGGTCTCGGGATGCTCACCTCGTCTCGTATACCAGTTCCTGACCGATGGAGTATGTCTACGACTTCGGTTGGTGCAAGAACAGGCGTCGAGTGTTGAAGCAGCCGCTGTTCGATAAGGGACCCAGCATCATGGGCAAGTGTAAACTGACCTTCTGGCTGACTCGGAGTCCCCACAGTGTGTACAAGCGGCCGGAGATGAACCCGGCGATGATCCAACGCATGTTGGTCCCGAGGGCTTGTAGAAATCCAGTGGAGCTAATAAAAAATATTTCATATTCTCTCAGTTTGTGCTGGAGGGTATTCTGATGCTACACTGAATGTCTAGCTCGTCTCCAGCCACTAATCATCGGAAGACCCATAAATCTCTTTGCCTTTCAATATGACGTCTTGCTTTTCTCACTTCGCTTGTTCAGGAAGGTGCGGTACCTACAGTATACATGAATCAACAATTTTCGTAGCGTAGGCAAGGAAAGTTCCGCACCTTGATTGCCACAAGCAACTGCGGGCCAATTAGCAGCGCTTTCGCCAGAGAGGCACGCGCCGTTCCACAGGCTCGGGCCGTCTGTGCCAGACCACTGACTGCACGATACCTCCTGGTACGTGCCCGTTAGCGCACCATGCCCCGATGGGAAGAATGCTCCAGCGGCGCCCGTGTCCTGGCACAAGTCGAAGCTAACAAAATAATTTGGTTGAGCGCGCCAGCTGTTGTCGACAAAGGGGGAAAAAGAACGATCACGCACTGCACCGACATGCCGAACGAATTGGTAGGCTTAGAAGTCGTCTGACCGCACCATTGCTCGTTGCCCGCGACGGGGCAGAGATTGGTGGCCTTTACGACGACGCTGTTGAATGGGCCCGTGTAGCTCGGCGAGTACGGGTCCTTGTTAGCGGTCACCCTGAAGCAGCGTCCGCAGGCGTCTCCGGCACCAAGACCTGACGGGGCACCGAAGGCAAGCTGGCTGATCGCGGCCGTGAAACCAGTGGCTGATTTACCACACGCTGCGGGGATACTGTACTCAGCACGTGCCCTCTCGTGGAGCGCAACTCGCGTTGCTTACCGGGAGAGCTGCAGCCAGAGTAAAACGTGAAGGACGCAGTGCCCGAAGGATTCTGGACATAGCCTCCCGTGGCCCTGGGCTCGAGCTCGACCACAATACCACGCACGGCGGTAGTGAGAAGAGAGATCGCGGTGAGGATGAGAGCAGATTTCATGGTAGACGGTGGTATGTTCGCTGTAGCTGCAATATTCGCCGCTGCCCCCTTCCTCCTCGTCTGCGCTCGTCTTTATACGCCCGCCCTGAGGAATTCTCTGGTGGGTGTGCAAATATTGGTTCAGCGCCACTTCACGGCATTCATATCAGCGGATGGTAGCATATATGAACGGTTGTACCACGCCGAGCCATAAGTCGTACCTACAGGGCGGGCGTATGGTCTTCATAGAGTTCTAGTTGGGTGAACGGCACCGCTGTTTGGTTTTCCCATGACAAATAGACCTACTTTTTTTTATAAGTGGCGTTCGGCGCCCGCTCTACTTCTCCACGCACATTCGTTCTAATATACTGTTGCCACCATATGACGGCGTATCGACCCCGAGCTGAACAGTGGATAATTATTGTCCGTCGGAAAGCGACGTTACGCAGCAGCGCCGTCAAATCACTGGCAGGTTTTCTTACAATAAATGACATGGATACTGTCCCTACAGAAACCCGCATACATACTACAGAAGCCTCGCGCTCGCGCTCGGATCTCCCCTAGCACAGTCTTGGATATACAGGCACACGGCTATCGTCGGCCCCCGCACATTATATATATACCCCTCACGTTATGATGCTGATGTAGGCTAATAAACGCGGTTTGGGTTAAGATAGCGGGGGAAGACAAGAAAAGAGGGTCTCAACGCTACGATTTTGGTCATGAACCTCATGCTTTTTTTATATATATGAGGCTTATGATGGTGGTGCTTTAAGATAGGAGGAAGGCAGTACACGCAGTAACGTAACTTACAAGCGAAGTCGCAAATAATCAAATCAATAGAGTCATCAGACCTCTGGCCTCATGAAGTTGATGTAACCTACACATCGTGTGGCAATATTTGTGTCGCCCACCATTGGTGGGTGGAGCATGCCGTGATGGGCTCTCTCGACCTAAAAGCACATAGAGACTGGGAAAAGAAGGAAACGCTCACTATATCACTTGGTAAGATGACCCCACCACCGGCAAACAGCGGTCGTAGGTGTGAGAAGTTGTGTCAGCTCTATTTTCCCCTGAGATGCCGAACCCAAACGAAATTCTCATACTGTATACTATCATGTCAACACATTTGCAACTGTTTGCACACTTGCAACTTTCAAAGATCTGAGTAGATCAGCACTTTCCCGGCAGCTTTTCATCCCAAAAAAAATACAGTAGCCTTTTTATGTTCTATAGTCGTAAGATCATATATAAAATTGAGGATCCATGAAGGTATCTAAATACAGAAAAATCAAAATGTTGTGGAGGTCATCTGGAGCCGGTACTGACACCACACAGATCCACCGATCTCTCCACTACTTCACCAAAAATTTCTTATAGGACTGTGAAACACACTACAACCAACATTCATAACAAGTTTGGAATTAAAGTCTTGAGGCGATCAAGTTGTGGGTAGAAAACTCACTCAAGAGTGACAAGACCGTGACTGTTTCAAGCCCCTCTTCTGAGCACAGCCGGCATCACCAGTACCGGTAATTGAACCGACAGTCCGGTCACCCAATGCCGCCAAGTCCTCCACACTCTTCCAACCGCCGAATGCTGCCGATGGTGTGACATTGCGTGACAAAATGTTGCAAACGTGCCCCATCAGCTGTGCTTTGAAGGACTTAAGAAAAAAATAAAATAAAGGTACTTTATGATAGGATATAGACTGTTCTATGACTATGTAGAGGCTGAAGTCTCCACGGTGTGTTGTTGAGGCTGTAGAGAAAAAGTTGCAAAGGTACCTATATGATAGTAGTATATGTGATAGAAGTGCGGGAGTTGTAGAAG
Source organism: Lactarius psammicola (assembly GCA_025769895.1). Taxonomy (NCBI): domain Eukaryota; kingdom Fungi; phylum Basidiomycota; class Agaricomycetes; order Russulales; family Russulaceae; genus Lactarius; species Lactarius psammicola. The sequence goes on along the minus strand of WTXK01000007.1, from coordinate 54,470 downwards.
ACGGCAACCAAACCTTGTGAAGTTCGGGGATAGGCGTGACTGAGTGTACGAGAACGCGCCAAAGTAGTGTGTCGATGCCAACGAACTTTTCACCGAAAAATGGCTACCCGTGCGTCATTGAGTGTGCGATCAGGCGACGGGTCGGTGTTGATGTGGCATCGTCATTTACTATAGGTCGTTGCTAAGAAGGCTAACGGCAGTGGAAGCAGAAGCGAAACGGTAGTGTAGTGTAGTAGAATTTGAGAGAACATCGGGAAAACGCACAAGGGCACGTAAGCCGGCGGCGGCAGCTAGGTAGCCGACGGAGAGACGGTGGGCCGCGTTTCGTTTTTTGCATGCTGTCTTTCATCCCACATGGAGTTTTGCATGACGGTCAACGTCACAATCTCAACAAACGGAGACGTAAGTTAAACTGAACGCGCGCAGATTTTCGAGTTGCGTAATGGAACTGCTCCGGACGGTGGCGAAGCGGACCTACGTTCGACTGGACGCCACCCCGAAACACGGCATAGAAACCCCATGGCGCGTACCGAGAACCCCATGCTCGTTCAAAAAAGTTGGGTGGGAGTAAAAGACAGGGCCCGGCCTCAGCTGCAGAGTACTGTTAGACGTGGCCCATGTGCTCGACAAGGGCCGACGAGCCAGCGCGAGGTTGCAACGGAAATAGGGAAACGCAGTCGAAGATATGGGCCACCACTCTGCGATAGAACGCCTCAGCAACGTTATCCGACGCCAGTCTCTCTCGGGGCACAGGCGGACGCTACCGACGGCTTGAGAGTTTCTAACAGCCCAGAAGTCATGTCACTCTATAGAAGAGTAAATTCGAATTGAAAATGGTCCGAAATTGACAGAACCTGCGAAAAGCCTGGGCCGAGTCGTAAAAGGGTATCACCCACGGGTTTCCGTGTAATAGTTGGTTGGTGCTGCAGACTAGATAGGGGAACGGGAAAGCCCGGGGCATCACAAGCTTACGTTTGCAAAACATCCTCTTTTGGAGTGTTGTTGGGTTAGGCGCGAGACGGATACGTAATCAAGCGCGGGATGCTGCGGTGCCAGCTGCGGCGGGAGTCACGGTCTGAGCAAGTCGGGATCTCCACCATTCGACTGCGCAGAGATGAGTTATGAACCAGGCTCCTCCTTTGTAGCAGAACGGCCAGACAAACCCTTGGTCGTCAAGTGCGATTACAATACCCGTCGCCAAAAACTGTCCTTCACCTCGGCGCGATTCTGCTCCTACGACAGGCTCAAGGAGAAGGTCCTTCCCTCTCTTGTTGTTCCTTTCATACTGAAAACTCTCACCCCTTAGATCGAGAAAAACTTTGCTCTCTCTGCGCATCACTTCACGATACAATGGAAGGACCACGATGGAGAGCAGAACTACATCCAGGACGAAGTGTCATTAGACGAAGCTATCGAATACTACCATTCAGGCGATGAAGGTTCTGTAAGATCATCTGGATCTGCTTTCGCGTCGCGCAGCTCCTCGAGGCACCACAAGATAACAATGTTCGTCCAAATCCGTGTCGAATACGATGGGCCGAGTCTCTCGGATACCTCTTCGTTAGCTAGCAGAGAGGGAGATTCACCTGAAGGGAGCCAATTCTCTTTCCCCCCCGGAGAGTTTTCCAGTCTTCAACTGGATGATGACGCCATAACGGTTAGCTCGAAGGACACCCGCCCTCGTCCCCGTCAGGGTTACAGAGACCCGTCCTTATTCAAGAAACTCTTGACTGGTGGTGCGCGCTCTCAGGTCGCAGGAAGCTCATCTCAGAACTCCTTGCCGCGGAAACCCTCTCGCTCGCGTATTTTTAACTTTGGTTCTCGCGCGTCGTATACGGATGAAGATGCAACCGGGAGGAGCATTCGAGATAACACCAACGGACCCAGCTCGGACGACCCAACAAGTACTGAAACGGCACATCTAAATGACCCATCAGCCGTATTTGAACGTCTCAAGCTCGAAGAGCAACTTAATGGCTCTCTTCCTCACGAACACTCGTCACTTCAGACCGATAGGGGGCAAGCTTGGTTACAGGATCAAAGCAATCAGACGAAAGCCACATTCGGCGTAGTTCCAGCACTTTCCACAAGCGATGACACATTCTCTCTCAACACCAGCTCACCACTATCCGACGGGGTCCCCGACATGGACATCCTACTCCAGAAAGACGAGCGTGGGAAATACTATTATAACTATACGGGTTCTGGATCCTCTGAATCTACAGGAGATACGGAATACGAAGCGCCGGTGAACGAGAGCCAGTCCAGTAAGCCACGTCGCATCGAGGACTGCTCAACCTTTCTCAGTGCCATCTTGCACCCATACAGACAATGACGCAGGCATTCCGCACGAGCTTCTGATACCCGAGGAAATTACTGGCTGCGATGAGTGCGGTTGTATCCTCGACCAGATCAAGTACATATGTACGACTTGTGGTGAGAAGACTCCTACGTCACGCGCTGCGTTCGAAGCAGCCGCAGCCGCAGCAATAGGAAAGGGCAAGAATCGCGAATCCCCCAGCTGCGTATACCACCATCACGGGCCCAGTACCGAGTATAACCTTCAGGAGCCTGCATATCCTCCCCGTGCCCACCGTTGCCCCATCTCGTCTCACTTCTTGGCTGGTGCCAACACACCTGCATATCCCCCAAATTATAAGCCTCTACCCGCCCTACCTTCTACTTCACCCACACAAACGGTCCTCGGCCAAAGCATCGGCTCTCAAACGACGCTGGTTCAATCCAGCTCGTCGGGGTCGTCGTCCTCAACGGCTCGCGCTGGGTACGAACTCTGTAACATGTGCTTCACAAAGGTCGGCGTCGACCATTCCTTGGGCGGCGTTGACGCCCCATCCTCTCCAACACTACCACCAACTGCGTCAGAGCTCGCAATCGCACGGCGTAGCGCGCCAAAGCAGGGAGGGCAACTACGTCATGCGTTTGTGGAACAAGTTTGGGGTTTCGACGGCTGGCAGGTCATTGGTGCGCGATTTCTCGTTGTGACCCGTGCTCCTGTGAGCTGATTGTATGAACTCAATCATACAGAGCAGGATGAGATGTCTCACCATTGCTCCGGATGTCGATCCGTGTTGTCAGGGAATCGGTACAAATGCGGAATCTGCGATAACTTTACGATTTGCCGAGCATGTTTCAGGTGGGCATCGACATTTCCTTAGCTCCCCTCTCCTAATTTGACGACGTCGAAATAGTGACGTGCACAACATCCACCCGATACACCCGTTCTTGGAAATGAAGGTCAAGCCTGCTTCCCGAACACGCAGCCACTCAGAAATATCGGATGGCACATCAGACGACAACGCGGATGAACCATGTCAGCGACCTCACCCATTTGCACCAATTGCCGCTCATGTCCTTTGTTTCGGTAGCTCTCAAGCACCCTGGCGTCCAATGTTTCAAGTTGGTATTCCCTCAGATGTCTCGACCCATTCTTTCTGACGCGTGTGCAGTTGTCAGCAAGACATTGTTGGCGCTCGTTTCCGCTGTGTTGACTGTACGAACATAAACATCGACATATGCTCGAACTGCGAGACTGCCGGCTTGCCTGGTAATCTTGATGCTTCCGATGGCGGACATAGTTCTTCCCATATCATGTTGAAGGTAACGTTCGCTATCATATTACCCTATGTGCTTGCTCGCATCGGCTAACTATCGCGGCAGATACCGGTTCCGCTAAACATGCACGAAGTAAAGGATGTTTCGCAACGCGCGCACGGACTACGCCATGGCCGAGACCGCGCCGACTTGCGCGGAGTGTCGCCGCTGATGCGCTGCAGCCCCGGTAGTGTCTCTTCCCTCTCCGCAAACACCGTTTCGTACGGCAACGGCGCCGGACAGATATAGAGGATGACTACGTCCACCTCCAAATTTGCAATGGGTGTAACGAGGTCTGTCTTCCCGCCCGGCTATGTACGAGTACACCAATTTTGATATGCTCTACTCTCTAGCCTATTATCGGCGTCAGGTACCAATGCCTTAACTGCCCCTCCAAACCTTCGTCATTCAACTTGGTATGTGACAATATTTTAATTCTACTCATACGTCGCCTCTCACTACCCATCTAATTCAGTGCTCGGACTGCGAGGTCAAGTCGTACAGAGTCCATGACCCGATGCACACGTTCCTCAAAATCCGTCGGCCGGTAGACATCCCTGGCCCACTCGAGTCCGAATTCCCCTATCATACCAATCTTGTTCGTGATATATGTTTTGGACCTATGTGAGTTGAAACTCAACTCAAGTGCTCTATTTTTCTCCCTTGCAGATATCGAGATCCAGCTGGGCCCGCACCAGGAAGCCCTTCTGCGGACATATCAGGTGATCCTGCATGTACGTAACATAATCTCGCTCGTTCGTGTGTGTAGCAGCTCCTCATCGGCGTCGAAACAGCTTATCTTCGTGACCTCACACATGCCTTTGCTCTCTGTGACCGGCATATGCGACGTATCGTTGGCAAGTGGTACCGTTGTGCGTTCTGTGCCAAGGACCTTTGTGCAGACTGCGAGGTGTTCGACACTCACGATAGCTCTCACCTCTTCCTCGTGTTCAAGGCTCCCGTCGATATGCAAGCGTTCCGGTGCGCTTTCCCACATTGTTGCGAATCCGCGTCGATGGCTGACAGACGGTGTTCCAACAGACACTTTGCTGATCTAGAGAACCCAGCTGGTAGTCCACCAGTGTTGCATGGAAACATTTACTACCCACGACATGAGTAACTGTTATACTAATCGTTTTCGTTTTTGCTGTGCTTTGTGGCTGTTCTTTTACTTTTGTGCTAATGATCATCTCTCTCGAGGACTGTAGTGTAGACAACAATGTACTAGGGATACAATCGTTGATAAGATGGACGAGCCTGGATAAGATAAGATCATACAAGCTACCGTCACCACCTGCTGCGGTCCCAGGAAGATCACACTTTCACCCCTCCACTGCGCATACATGAGTAATGAGCCCAGGTCTTCGTCGGACCCCCTTGTGCCAGAATGGACAAATAAGCCCCTGATCATCGAGTGCGACTACAATACCAACCGTCAAAATCTGAGCTTCAACCCCGCGCAAAACTGCTCCTACGATGAGCTCAGGGCGAAGGTCCTCCCCTCCCCGCCGCACCTTTCGCACTGAAAAAGCATTCCTTAGATCAAGGAAAGTTTCAAGCTCACCGCGCGTCCTTTTAAGATACAATGGAAGGATGACGAAGGAGAGCAGAACGACATCCACAACGAAGCGTCATTGAACGAAGCTATCGAATACTACCATCCCACCGATGGGAGTTCAGTCACTATGTTAATCCGTGTCTCTCTCGAATACGATGGGTCCAGTCATTCGAATACTTCTCCGCTAGCCGGCGAGGTCTCTTTCGCCTATGGAGAGTTTTCTAGCCCTCAACAGCCCGAGGGTGGTGACGCCATGACAACAATCTCGAAGGTCGTCGTCCGCTGTCCTTTCTCGTCAGGAAGCACGGAGAGACTAATGTACTGTGTACGCTTTCAGGACGCGGGACCTCTCCGGTCGCATATTCTCAACTCTGACTCTCGCACGTCGAGTACAGACGAAGGTGCAACCAGGAAAGACGGCAGTACTGACGGATGCAGCTCGTACGACCCTCATTCCCACGAACGCCCATCGTTACAGACCGCTAGGGAGCAGCAATGGCTACTACTACAAGCCCAAACCTCTCAGCAAATGATGGGCGCACTCGACTCACTTTCCATAAGCGATTCGTTCTCTCTCAATACCGATTCACCACTGTCCGATGGTCCTCCCAGACGCGGACATCCCGCCCGAGCGCAGAGGATATGATACGGGTTCTAGGTCCCCAGCACCCGCCAGAGATTCAGGATATGAAGCGCCGGTGAACCGGAGTCAGTCCAGTAAGCAAATCAAATCCCTTTCTCCCAGAACCGACTTGCGCTTACAAAGACAACGAACGACACAGGTATTACGCACAAGTACATGGCACCCCAGGAAGTTACATGCTGCTCTGAGTGCGATTGTATCCTCGACCAGATGAAGTACACCTGCACGACTTGTGGCGAGAAGACTCCGACGTCACGTGCTACAGTTATTGAAGCAGCAGCAGCAGCCAAGAGAAAGGGCAAGAGTCGCGACTCGGAACCCTCTTCGCCCACACAAACCATCCTCGCCCGTGGCCCCAGCTCGTCGGGATCGTCGTCTTCAACGGCTCGCGGTGGATACGAGCTCTGTACCACGTGTTTCGAGAGTGTCGGCGTCTATCATTCCTCGACGCGTAGCATCAATGGTTCGTTCTCTCGTACACTATCACCATCCCCGCAAGAGCGCGGAATCGCGCGACGTACCGCGACAAAACGGCACGCGTTCTTGGAACAGTTTTGGGATCATGGTCACGGGTGGAAGATCATCGGTGCGCGATTGCTACTTGTTCTATGTGAACACAGGCTGTACTCCAGAAAAAGCTGAAAATCGTAGCAGAGCAGGAAGAGACGTCGCGCCTTTGTTCCGGATGCCAATCTGAGCTGTCAGGGAATCGGTTTAAATGCGGGATATGCGACAAGTATACCCTTTGTCGAGCGTGCTACAGGTAGGCATCCGCGCACTTCCCTCAAGCCCCTCTCCTCATGCGACTATGCCGAACATACTAGTGGCGTGCACGAAAACCACCCGATACACGCCTTCTTGGAAATGATGGCCAAGCATACTTCCCAAACATGCAGCCGCTCAGAAGCATCGGATGGCAATTTATCAGACGACAACGTGGATGAACCATGTCAGCGGCCTCATCCATCCGCACCAATTTCCGCTCACTCCCTCTGTCTTTGAGTAGCCCTAAAGCACCCTGGCTACCAATGCTTTCAGTTCGTACTTTTCTCAATTAGCTCGACAATTAATTTTTTTTTCCTGACGCGCATGCAGCTGTGAGCAAGACATTGTTGGTGCTCGATTCCACTGTACCCAATGCGAGGACATCAACATCAACATTTGTTCGAATTGCGATCTTACTGTTTTCAGTCCTGTTTCACCCGACGGCGGGCACAGTTCATCACACATCATGTTGAAGGTAAAGTTCTCTATCGTATCTCTCGCATTGGCTAACTATCGAGGCAGATACCAGAGCCGATCAACGAAATACAGGATATTTCTCGGCGTGCTCACGGACAACGTCACGACCAAGGCGGCGCTGACTTGCGCTCGACCCCTGGTAGTGTCACTTCAATCCCTGTGAACACCATCTCATACGGTAACGGCGCCGGGACAGATAAAGAGGAACACCGCATCCACACCCAGGGCTGTAATTCGTGCAAGGAGGTTTGTCTGGCTTTACACTTGACTTCGTACATCGATTCTGACACGCTCTACTCTACTAGCCCATTATCGGCGTCAGGTACCAATGTCTTAGCTGCCCCTCGATACCTACCTCATTCAACTTGGTCTGTCAATTCTTTTTATTTTTTTGATCTTTACGTCGTATGCCGTCACTCACACGTATTCGGATCTAGTGCTCGGACTGCGAAGTGAAGTCGTACAGAGTCCATAACCCGATGCACACGTTCCTCAAGCTCCCTCGGCCAGTGGACATCCCTGGCCCACTCGAGTCCGAACTCCCCATCATACCAATCTTGTTCGTGATACATGTTTTTTGGGGCCACGCGAATAGAAAACTCAATTACATCCTTTTTTGCAGATATCGATACCCTGCTGGACCCGCACTGGGTAGTCCTTCCGCAAATATATCGGGTGATCCCGAAGGTAACTCATATCACTTAACTCGCTCCCTCGCAGCGTCATTTATTCACCGACGCCCGAAACAGCTTATCTTCGTGATCTCAAACATAGCTTTGCCCTCTGCGACAGGCACGTGGCCCGGGGACGGATCGTTGGAAAGTGGTTCCGCTGTGCATTCTGCGCTAAGGACCTTTGCGCAGAATGCGAGGCGCTCGATACCCACGACAGCACTCACGCTTTCCTCGTGTTCAAGGCTCCCATTGATAAGCAGGTGTTCCGGTCTGTTTTTTTTCCCGTCCTCGTGCGAATCCAAACGTCGACGCTGAATTCTTTCCTTTCCAATAGACACCTTGCTGATTTAGAAAACCCGGCCAGTAGTCCGCCAGTGTGGCAGGGAAACATATACTATCCACAACACAAGTAACAACTATACCGTACGAGTTTCGCTTTGCTGTGCTTTGCTACTGCTATGTGTATGTGAAAGTTGTCGTCCTTTTGTGCTAACGACCGCCTCTCTAAAAATTGTAGTATAGACCAGCAATGTACTAGGGATACAATGTAGGAAATCATCATGAATTAACCCTTCTTGAACCCTACAACGCAAAGTGGTCAGCGATACGCACGCACATCGCATAGACAAGGGGAAAAAGAGCACTCACCGAGACGACGCCGTTCGTAGAACAAGTCAGTTCGACTAGCACCGAGGTTGACGATCTTCGGACAACCATCACGGTCTTTCTCCAAACGCGTACATTCAGCGCAGTAATACGCGTCCGAGATCCCTAGCGCGAAAAAAAAAGACCCCCCGCGTTATCAAACAAAAGAGTCGGGTTGTTTGCACTACTCACCTGGAGATCCGCAGATGATGCAGCGACCACCGTACGTGCCGAAATTACATTCGTCGCAGATCCTCACGAGAGTTTCTGGGCGGACGTATGAGTCGCAAACGGGGCTAAAAAAAAAAAAACAAGTTTCCGTCAGTCAGCACTTTTGCGGCCCCCCGCAAAATTACTCACCATTTTCCGTCGCATTTCTCACAAAGACGGCCGATGGCTGCGGTCGCGAAAAAACAACACGTGGCTTGGGTCAGCTTGACTGGTTCCTTCTAGTACGGGTGGGGGAGAAACGCTCACCTATTCCCGGTTGGCGTCTGCACATGATCAAATCTATAATTCATACGTCAGATCGGGAGCTTTATACCAGTAGAGAAGTGGGCACGCACCAGGATGGTGTTTAGACATGGTGGTGGAGGAAAGAGTCTCGTAAACGGTGCGTGTGCGTGCGTGCTGACGCTGACTGATTGGCAAAGACGACCGTGACTCCAGACGTGCTGACTCAGCAATAACTAGAGGGAAAAGCAAGAGTTGTAATAGACTACTAGTAGACAAAGTACTACACAGCAAAAACAGTTCTACAAAGGGCACACACACACACCCCATTCGGCCTCGCGCACACCCTTATGATAAGTGGAAACTTCCCACTCCTTCCTTCATCGCCACTTGCAATTTCTCCAACATAACATCTTTCGAGCTGTACTCTGGTAACTTGAGGTAGTTGACGCACGTCATGACGCTCGGAAGGTAATCGTCCGCCTTGAGCGGCGCCTCGTGTGGCTTGCGTACCACCGTCAGTGGCGGGTTGAGCCCGCGGAAACCTACAAAGTGGTGAGTATCGTACACGTGACTCTCAACGCGAGAGGGGTCTAACCTCCGATGGGGAGCCTTGGGCTTCCAGTGAGGAATTGCAGATACTGCCTGCGTGTTGGCGTCTCAAACCCTGACATAACCTCAATCAGGTTACGGATGGTTCGGCTCTCGGCGTTGAATCCATGATCTGCCTTGATCGCCTCGTTCAAAGCTACATCGAAAAAATAAATATTTTGTCTGCTTTTTCGGCAAGAGCAAAAGTCGGTCACTCACTTTCGATCGACCAGTCTTCCTCACCATTACCGAAGAGCATGACTAGTTCGTCAAGCGCGAATGCCTGCAGGTCCGTGATCGGGAACACCTTTGAAAAGCCTTCTCGGAACGCCTTGGCTTGTAATTTGGCACCCTCCCCAATAATAGCCTCGATAACCTCTGTGATGTACTCCTCAACATTCTCCGAGGTCACAGTTATATTCCTGCCGTTTGGCTAGAGGAATGGGCATTCAGCTCCAGTAGTCAGCTGCCACAGAGAAAGAATTACTTACCCTCAACTCGATGTCGTATCCTGGGATTGTGAAGTCCAGTGCCAAGTCTTCAACATCGACTTTCTCCTTCAAGAGCTTCTGGAGCTACGATCGACGTCAGTCAAAAACCAATCAGCGAATTCTGGAGAAGGGCCAACCTTGTCAAGGGGTTTTGTTGACGACGTAAGAGATCTCAACTTTTCCATCGACTTTGCCAGGTCTTCATCGACGAGCTTCTCACCATTTCAGCATCGGTCGCACGCGCAACCCGAACGACAACCAACACACCTTCAGCGAGTCAATGGTGAGAGGGACATCTTCACCGAGGGCGAGCTTGAGGAACACTTTATTGAACGACATGTCTATGATCCGCGAGTCCAACATCGCCTTTGCCACGAATTGCCCGATAACCCGGATGATATGCGTGCGCTTAGGATCGCCATCGTTCGCAATGTCCTCGGCGCTAATCGGCGCAGGGAACAGTCCCCGCGGGTGGAACACATACGCGCCAGTCCGCAGCAGGTCGTCGTCACGCCAAATTTTCAGGTCGCGCCTTGCAAACTCGCGCGACACCAGCGCGTAAAACTCAAGCGTCGGGCCGAGGCCCGTGCCGACCTCCTCAAAGTACTCCACCTCGAGAATCGAGGACGACGATCCGTACAACTCGAACACCTTCATAGCGCTCTCGAGAATGTGCTTCCGCGAGATCCGGACCTTCTGTCGCTGTAGCCGGCCAAGGAAACCGACGCCATCGTCTCGTCGCGAGCCGTCTTGGAAGCGGTTCTGCTGGCTCTGCCATTTGAGGATAAGACGAGCATATCCGAACGACGTTGACTGCAGGAAATTGTAACGTGTTGCGAAGGGGAATAAGAAGGGGAAATGTTGCGGCAGGTCGAGTGCCCAATCAGGGAGACATTGACTGAAATTATTCGTCCCATCAGCAATCAATGCAGGATGTCTTTTCAGGCTCATACCTCGCGACGATCATCGGCTCCTCCAATTGACGCGTCAACTTGGCTGATAGTTTGTTGTTCACGAATGCTGACTCAGGCAGGCTGCGGTTCGGGTGGTGCTGTCGCTCCGCCTCTACGACGTTCAGCTTGTGCAAGACTCGAAGGAGGCGCAAAATCTTGGCGTGTGGGGCATCTTCCGGAAGCGAAGATAAAGATGGGGTAGGAGAGCGGCTCCGTGAGACAGGCTCTGAGGTCTCACTGCTACCTCCAGCAGGGCCCGTGACCTTCTTGAACTTGATGGTGTACACTCCCTGCCATAACAAGTGAGGGGGCAGCGCAGAGCCTGGCCCCGCCTTTTTCTTGCGAAGTTCGTGCTGGTGGATGGCTCCATAGATCGTTAAGTCTAGTGGTAAGGGGTGGTCGTCCATGGAGAATTCGAGGTGCCAATCTGTCTGCTTAGCCTTGAGTGCGGACGCGTACGAGCCTTTTCCTGAGGGCCAGCCGCGTGATGCCGAACCTTTCGAGCTGCCAGGTACCGCCGAAGGTGTACCTACCCTCGTACCCTCCGGAGTCTGTGCCTCAACTTTGGAGCCATCTAGTAAGTAAACTCCTTTCAGAAATCCTAGAGGAAATACAGACAAACCACAAACCATCTGCGACCGAGAGCGTAACTGTCTTTTCCGTCGATGCATTATCGGGATCCATCTCATCGTCAAATACCTGTCGATCAGTCAGTCGCCTCAGTTACGACTTCGATCACAACAATGTGAAGAACCAACCTCGGCTTCCACATCGTCGTCCGTGAAATCTGCAGTAAACTCGGCGTTGTCACCAAAACTATCTTCACCCGCCGCGGAGGTTGGTGGTTCCGCACTTGAGCCTAGCGAAGCCGGCGGAGGATTAGATGGGCCAGCCTCGACGGTAGGAGGCTCCGCAGGAGCAGGCTCGCTCGCTGCAGCTGCACTCTTCGCGCTAAGTCTTTGGCTGCGCCTGCGCTCGACCGTTGCTGAAGGGCCGGCAGAAGTGCTTGCTTCCGGCTGGTCCGGTGGCTTGGTGGCTGAAAGACCGCCAGACGTGACACCAGCGAGTGCGGCCAGCATACCACTGAGGCGCGACCCGCTAAACATCAAGCCCGAGACGCGCGGCCGTAGGTAGTCGTGCAAAGCCTGGAACGTCGCGATGGCATGTATGGATACCACGATGTTGTTGAAATTTTTCGGGATGTCGGACCCTTCGGCGGCGACCAAGCGCAGACGCAACTGCCGTGCGAGGAGTGAAGGCGAGCTGCTCCGTTTTGAATCTGTAAGGGTGGGTCATGAGAGAGAACTTCGACTGCGAACGAGGTGTCGACCTACCGTCCATGCCTTGCGTGACGGTGACAACGTCGAATGCCTCCATCCTTGTCAGGCTTTCCTGCAACTTCTTCACGAAGATAGCGAAGGGAGTTTGTGAACCGGCGAGTACTTTCGACTTGCGAACGATGAATGCATCTAGCAGCAGCTCCTGGCGTCGAGGGATCGAAACTGCGGCAAATCAACTAAGCGAAGGCTTCACAAAATGAATTGCAATTCACGTACTGCTCCGTGTCTTGTCCGTAGCGAATTGCAATAACCCGTCTATCACGCCACTCTGCAGCAGCTCAAAGCTCGACACGGACGTGTGCGCCGACGTAAAGAGCGTTGCGAGTTCTTTCAACGCGTTTCCAACTTCTTTCTCGCTGGCACTTGGATCGGAGATACGCTCAACCAGCCGGCGCAGCGTCGCAAACACATTGTCAGCGTCGTTACTCTCTTTGCCTGTGAGATAACGGAAACGAATAACGCGCGCACGCAGAGTCACCGCGTCCTCGGGGTCCAGAGAGAGTGAGGATAGTTTCTTGAAACCTGGGATACCGGCAGCAACTGCAGGTGAGATCGGAATGGGCGGTGGGGGGAGGTCAGGAGCCGAAGACGCGTCGGAAAGGTCCTTGTCCTTTTCTTTATCGCTGTTGTTGCTCTTTTTCTTCGAGGAGATGAGCGTGCGATCAGCGAGCAACTCAACCTCATGGAAGACACCCTCTCTTCGGAACGCCGGCCGGTACTCTTCTGGGATCTTTGATAGTAGCAACTCGACCAGTTGAAGAGCGCCAATGACGAGAGTCGGATGGTCCTTAGATGATAAGATGGACGAAGAGAAGCTCGCGACGGGTACAGACTAGGAACGGTGAGCTAAGACTCCTGCGTTGAGTAGCCTGCTGAGCTTCCACTTACCGTGAGGACCCGCTTGATCTCATCACCTTCCAAGTAGCTAATCGCTTTCAGAAGCCCCGTGAGCGTTTTGATCCTCACCGTGGTGATGACGCTTGCTGCATATACATCCACTAGAATAGGCACAATGAGCTGCATAAACCTGCCAACAACCTCGGGTTTCCCGCGTAGCATCTCCGTCCGGTCAGGTGGAGACTCTTTGGTTGTGCTAGGTAGTTCGTCGGCCTCGTGCGGGCTATCAGCTGGTGTCGGGGTGGCAGTACCCGAAGCAGGTCCTGGCGTCGCTGTTGCAGATGATGATGATGGCGTGGATACTCCTGCGAACGCATATAGGTGTGCTTGTTGCGCCTGGCGAGCGGCAGCGCGGTCGGCTTTGGCCTTGGCCTTGATCATTCTCGCAAGCGACTTCTCAGTGTACGCCTTGTGATCATAGACGCCATCTCGAACAGGAAGTGAGCACGACTAAGCCGGGAAACTGCGGTTCGGCATACCTTTCGGTAAGGGTGGAAGGAGCTCGGCTATGAGGCTCAGAGCTTCCTCGACCTGGTCTTTGGGCCGGTGGGCGAGATTCTGCATCACGGTCATATCGGCAAGCCCTCCTCCGAGACCTTGACCACTTGGCGCATCACCTTGTTCTTCACTTTCGGACTGGGATGATGGAAGGACGCCCGTCAGGATCTGGTATAGAGTGTCGACGATGCCCGCTTCCAGTAGCACGATCGTGATGTTTGGGCTTGCTCGCGCAGAAGTGGCCAGAGCGCGCAGTAACTGCGTGAACGTGTTGGCCGCAATCAGAGGTGAGCCACCAGCAGGAAGTAGAAGCACGTTGACAGCCGCGATGAGCTCAGCGTCGACGAGAATCTCGAGATTTTCCGGGGATGACCGGTAGTAAGAATCGATAACTCGAATGACGCAAAGGCACGCAAACTCGACAAGGCGCTGATCCGAGTAACCAAGGCAATTGCGGATGATTGGCCATACGCTGCGGATCATCTGGAAGTGTTCTGGGGGTACATTGCGGCAACAATTTGATGCAGCTTGTAAGGCGGTTCGCTGTACAGCGATCGAGAAGAAGTCGAGGTAATTGAGTAGGGCGGCAAGTCCATTCTCACGGACAATGGAGCTTGGGAACTCCTCAGAGATCTTTTCCAGAGTCTGCGAAATTTGTTGGTAAGAAAATGTGGCAATCAGATAATGGGTAAAACATACGCTCAGAGTCTGTTCTGCCAAATCAATGTACGAGATTTCGATGAGCTTACTACAGAGTACGGGGATGGCGCCGTGGTACACGACAGTGTGGGCTACACCGGGAAGGGCTTCCATGAGATTTGCCAAGCAGCGAGCAGCGAGGACTTGAGCCTCGAGATTGTCATCGCCCTGATACTGGCCACCTCCACTAAGAGCGAGTGCAGCCGCGAGTTGAGCATCCTCATCTTGTTCATGGCTGTCGTCGTCGTCGTCACCGTCGTCGTCATCAGCCGCGTTTCCGGTACCCCCGAGAATCTTCACGAGCTCGCGTACAAAAGCGTCGACCTGGAAAGAGCCCGCCAGGGTGTCCTCCGTGCTGATGCTAAGCAACTCGCTGAGTTCCTGAAGGGTGACGACGCGCGTCGTCGGATCGGCGCTTGCCTTGATGTTGTTGAGCATAGTTTTGAGGCGCGAGCTGAGCCCGGACATATAAGTGCCAAGTTGCCGGTAGTCGGCAAAGATAGCCATCGCCGCACTCTCGTCGAGTCCTGCGAAGCCGCGCGGCAAACCCCCGACGCCGTTGATCATTCCACCCCCGTCTTCCTCGCCCGGGTCGTCGCCCGCGGGTCCACCTCCAGCGTTCTCATCGCCGTCTTCATCCCCACCCCCATCACGATCATCATGTGCAAGGTCCATCTGATCGTCATGATCTGATGCCTCGTGCTTGTACTCCACGTCCATCATTTCAACGTCCTCGTCTTCGACGCGCGAAGGGCCAGGGGCTGCCATCGCCTTGCTCTTAGCGGTTGCGGCTTTTCCCTTTGTGGTGGAGCTTTGTCTGGATGAAGAAGCAGTAAAAGAGGCGTTAGCATTGACCCGAGGAGCGCTGGTCAGCACATTACCTCATCTTTTTCGGCATCTCTGATACTGAAGATTGGATGGCGTCTGAGCGAGAGCGGAGCGCGTAGGCGGTGGTAGCTGAACGGTGACGCTTCGAAGGTCCGGCAGGAGCGCTAGCGGAAAGATCTTCGGAAGGGGCTTCTGCGGCTGCGCGTTTCTTGCCCTTTGTATCGCGGATAGGTTCGTTGATGGTAAGAGCGGGAGTGGTGACGGGATAAGTCGTACGGCGACCTCTGTGGAGGTGGGAAGAGTAGTGGAGGGTCAGAGTCAAAGGGGAATTGTTCCGCAGGAGAAACGTACTTCTTGCTGGTGCGAGAGGCAGGGTGGTCTTCTGTTATTTCTTGGGATTTTCCCTTGCCTTTAGAGTCACGAGTGCGTTTGGGAGGGTTGGGTTGGTGGTTGGAGCGGGTTTGACGGGAAGAGGATTCTGCGGCGAGCGACGTTGTCTGATCTGGAATGTTGCTGTCCTTGGCCACTTTCTGCTTGGGAGCCTTTGCGCGTGTGGATGATCTGAGGGTTCTCGAATTGTCTGAAGGGATAGAAGTGGTCTGGAGGGACGATGGAGTGGTAGAGGAATCGGTTTGAGTGGATTGGGGAAAGTTGGCAGAAATGGCTTGTTGAGAGTTGGAGTGTGATAAGTCCATTTAGAGCTGGCTGCCAGCCATCGAGTCCTGACTGTGCTTAGACCGAGTCACAATGGGTTGCAAAGTCAAAGTCAAAGTTGCGGAGGGCCAAGGGTGGCTACTAATCTCCGCTCGTGGCGCACCTACATCCCCCTAAGTACCTCCTCTACGCTCAATACAAACACTTCTACCACCCTTTCTACCTCCTTAAATGTGATATTGTATGCAGGTCCAAATATTATATGTCCCCCCTCTGTCTCCTTGACATTCGCCCCCGCTGGCATCCCCATCACGATCAGCCCATTCTCCATGCATTGTGCTTGCACAACCATTGCAAATTGTTTTGGCTCCAGCTTTCCTCTCTTGCCTTCGGTCCCGCAAAAATCAAACTCTACAGCCCAAAATGACCCTCCACCGCGTATGTCAAAGGTGACCGGTCTTGCAAGTGAGTTGGGAGATAGTAGCCGCTCGCGAAGAAGTTGCCCCAGATATTCACCCGTTTGGCGCCCATTTTCAAGAAGGTTCTCCGCCGCTATCACCTTTTGCACAGCAACTGCCCCCGCACAGGACATCGGATGCGCCTGGTCGCAGCAGGTCAGGTGGACCAAAGCCAGATGCGATAATCACTACATACCATGAAGGAGTGCCCGTGTTTCCAGTGACCTCCGTTGTTCGTAACGACGTCCGCAACCTGTTTAGACACAAGGATCGCACCAATGCAGGTATAACTATACCATACTCAGAACAAATGCCCGAAATCGCGACCAAGAACGGCATACCCTCCACCGAGTCCCTTCGCGACAGCCTGAATGTCCGGTGGCTCGTTGTCACCGAAGCTCTCCCAGGCATGTGTCATACCCATCCCTAACATCACCCGTCAATGCGGCGTCAGCCGCGAAGCAACACAAGGCAGACCAGCTGACTCACGGCCCATTCCACACATGATTTCATCTAAAATAAAAAGGACACCGTACTTCCTGCAAACGGATTTCATAGCTCTGAAGTAGCCCTTTGGTGCAGGAACCACGCCAGTTGTCGCCCCGACCACGGTTTCAGCGACGACTGTGAGAAGGTATCTGCGCTCAGCTCGTTGATCGCTGCCAAGAGGTGAGGTGACCTGCAGCCTATGACCGTGTCCGGTCCGAGCTCAAGGATCTTGTCCTCCAGTTCCTGGCGAAGCCTCTCCACGTATTGTTCTTCAGTCTCGTCGGCTTTTTGGAAGCGCTTAGCGTAGGCTGGTGATACTTTGTGGAAGATCTCGTGTTGGAGAATTTCGTTGTACGGCGCACGCCGCGCAGGATGTCCAGACAAAGATAATGAATTCACCGTATTGCCGTGGTAGGAAAGGTTCCTAGAAATGAAATTCTTGCGTTGAGGTTGGTTCTGTTCATACCAGTACTAACGAGAGGAATCGTCAACGAACCCATAATCGAGAGATCTCAAGCTTGGTGCTTACCTGGCGAGCAAGCTTGAGAACGCCTTCCATTGCCTCAGAGCCTAAACAAGAACTGTTTGTGATTTAGTAGCACGAATGTGTCGGGCCCACCTCCAGCCAGGAAGCAACAAAGTTCGAACGCCCCTTTTCCTGACTCGACCAGGATTCTAGCGAGCTCTACAGCGGGCTCATTCAAAAACTGCTCATTGAATACATCTAAGGACCTGTCAGCTCTCGTCCCAACAAGACACGGGGCTACTACCCACAAGCAAGCTTGTCAACCTGTTCTTTCAGGGCCTCCTGTACGACCGGGTGACCATTCCCAAGGCACGTGACAGCGGCGCCACCAGCTGCATCGATGACCTCTCGTCCGTCCTCGAGGGTGATGTAGATCCCCTGTCCGCTGACTGCAACAGGCGGGTGCCATGGTGTGCGATGCAAAATCGCGGCAGGCCGTGGCGCCTCCTTTTTCTCAAATGCGGGTGCGACGGCAGACACGTTGGTATAGGATGTGGGTGACATGGATGCAATCACAGGGAAAGGAAACAATGCTATACCGATATAAAGGAGCTAGATTAGGGAAAGATCTGATTTCGCCGGATCTTGTGCGATAGACTTGTCGTTGTTGGAGCTGCGGGGGTACCTGTAACTGTACGCCCGACCGCAATTAGTAGTAGATGCTAATCATTAGATTAGCGTATCCCACGGCCATTCCACCGATTAAGCTTAAGCCTGACGTCCCGCAGATTATTTTTGTAGCTGAGCCGAGGGCGAGAGCTGAGTCTGGTACTTGCCGGTATTGATGACATGCACACATGGTCACACTTCCGAGTCCGAGTTATCGTGGAAGTGGAAGGATTACCAATAACCGCAAGGAAAACCAGCTTCGTGGCAAGCGATGATCTGTATATGATTCTCATATGACTCTAGAATAAAGAGTTAGGCTATCATATTAGAACAACCGATTAAACGATTGATAACGAATTGTTGACTTTGTCGCTTGGCCCCGCGCCTTGTCCACGAAAACCTTATGAATGAGGTCACGTGGTTCGCTCTATTCCGGGTATACATCGTGTGACCCTAAGTCTGTTCTTATCCGATCGATCGAATACACTTGTGCTCGTGGATGAAAACGATTCGTTAAGTAGCACTCCCTGCATGATCTTTGGCTAGGACAGAACCACGGAGTGGTCTTCCTGGGCAGGCAGAATGTATTTTTTATTTTTTTGGAACCATATTTATTCTGGGACAGTACATAGTACAAGACCAGTCGTTACTTATGACAACCAGAGCATCATTGTGACTAGTGCGTGTTTGTTCGACGCGTGAAGCTGCTCTTTCAAAAAGCTGGGAACGGTGGGTAGCAAAAACTTTAAAACAGAGAAGGCAATGAGTCAGAAACAAGCGACATCCTGGTAAATGCTATGGGCAAGAGCTTGGCGATCCTCGATGAGCTCTGTTAAGGTACATCAACCTTGATAGCATATGTCCTAGTTGTGTCCGGCAAGACGGAAAGTCTCAACCATCTAACACTCCAAACCAGATGTTAATTGCTCACACTATTCTTCACTACCTCACACAATCAAAGCGCTGCAAGACATTTCCCATCACTCATTACCCGCTCGTCAGGGACGACCTAGTACGGTTTGCGGGAGTTGCGGAGGGCACTGAAACTACTGAGCGCTTGCGCCGGTGCTTCTTCTGGCGATGCTGCGGCTGCCATGGGGAAATAACAGAGTGTAGCACTTCCAGCTGGTGGTAACAGACAGGACATGGTGCTTCATACATACTCACATCTAGTAAATCTTGTTTATTTTCTGGAAAGCGCTTCCAAGTAATTAACTTGTTGTCTGTCGTAAATGGGGTGGCATATTGATGACATAATATCGTCCCAGGCCGGCTGGCTCGAGTCAGTGGCCCAGATTCCGCTGAGTGCTACAACACATCTGAACCCTTTGGAGGTCCTCGGAGACCCGCTTAGCAGTTACTCTAGGGGTCATACAACTAATGTCACGGTATGGCGCCTTTGAAAAAGCCTTTGTTTGCCCCACCCCCTCCCGCGACATTGCACCATTTCTTTTCGAAATCAGACGCGTCAATCAACCGGAGCGCGTCTTCTTCAGGTTTTCAAGCATCAAAACGCGTCAAAGCGGGCTTTTCAAGTTCTCAGATTAAACTGAAAACAACACACACGCCACGGCCAGCAGCGGAGATAATTGTCCTAGACTCTGATGACGACGTGCCTGCCGTACGTGCCAAGCGGAAGGCGAAGGACCACGCCGAGAGTAGCTCTGATATTGAGGTGGTTGAGACAGACGCTCAGAAGACTCATGCGGCTTCGAGCTCTGGAAAGAAAGCAAAAACAGGACGTGGAGCTGGGTTCGGCAGTTCTGGCACCGAATGCCTCCTAACGTTCCCTCAGGACGAATCCCTCCATTTTGCTGAGTTTGGCAGGCCAAAGTTGCTCATTCCGACGGAAGACACGCAACATTCTGCTGGAGGCGAGAAATCCCTAGCCAGTGGCTCTAGGCTTCCACAAAACGAATCGAGTGTGTCTGCTTCTGCACCTCTCTCGGCGGACGTAGGCGTCTCCGCCCGTCCATTCACAGACGTTTCTTCCCGCTTTTTCGCAACGACATCGACGACCTGCCTTGAGAATCTTATCGAAATTGACGACGAATGGGGCACAGGTGACGACGAACTCGTTCGTACGAATAGGGGCGGGTTTGACGACGTTCTCGAATTAACTGATGACGACGAAGTTGAGGACGTTCTCAAGGTCGAAGACGATCCCCCCTCTGCCTCGGGCGAAAATAATCTCGACCAATGTCCGTTCTGCGGAAGGAGCTTGACGAGCCTTGCCCCACTCGTGAGTTCACTTCTGCAATCTACCGTCACGTCGTCTCATGCATCTCGTATCAGGACATACAGTTACACATCAATGACTGCTGCGACTCCTTTTCTCATACGGCGCCTTCGCCAGGCCCACTTATACCCCCCCACAACTCGACTACACCACCACGGCAGCCCAAATGCGAAGAAGTCGCTGACTGCAACGCGTTCTCGGTCCTCATGTCCTCGCGCAAGGCGAACGAAGCATGCAAGGAAGCTGAGATGGCTGAGGAAAGCAGCTCCCGCCCGACGAAAGCGAATGGTGGGCGAAGAAAAGCACCGTTCTACAAGGTCATGCAGGGCATGCCCATCGCCGTCGACGCTTTCTGTTATGGTGCGATCCCTGATGTGACGTCGTACTTCTTGACGTACGCCTTAACATGGGATTCGAAATGTTCGAGACCTGACCCTACGTCTTCCAGGCATGCACATTCAGACCACTATACGAGCCTTTCGTCGACTTGGCAGGCAGGTCCGATTTACTGCTCCGGTAAATTCCGAGGGCTCGCTTGTCAACCTTAAGTCTAACGACTTTGCAGAGGGCACGGCTAATTTAATAATCCACATGCTATCGGTTGATCCTAAATGGGTCCATCCTCTTCCTATGGACGTGCCCACTATGATCCCCAAATCAGGTGGCGTCACTGTGACCCTCATTGATGCGAATCACTGTAAGTTTTGGTCGGATGAAACCGCTGGCCTGACATCCACATTCTTTATCAAAGGTCCAGGGTCTTCGCTATTCTTCTTCGAAGGTCCACAGACCGTGAATGCTGGCGACAGCACTTACAAGTCGGGCCATGTGGGCTCAACTAGAATGTTCCGGTACCTTCATTGTGGAGACTTTAGAGCATCCCCGCAGCACACGCTCCACCCGGCCGTCAAAGGCAAACAAATCGATATTATATACTTGGATACAACCTATCTTAATCCTAGAGTGAGCCGAAGCGAAGGTATCTGGTGTCTTCCACTCATTGAGCGATACGAAACAGTATTTGTTTCCTGCCCAGGCGCAGGTAATTTCTGCATGCGCAGAGCTCGCCAAACGCTTGGTTTCGGGTCAAGGGATCGCGCCGGCGGAAGACGACAAGGGCACCGTGAGTAATTGGATCACCCTAATTCCTAAATCAGAAGCCAAAAGCGACGTCAAACTTGCCAACACACTTATCCTTGTCGGGTGCGTCGCCTTGTGTAACTAAGGTTCATGCGCATGAAACCTGACATTGGAATAGCACATACTCAATCGGCAAGGAGCGAATTGTGAAAGGTCTGGTCCATACATGGTGGCGTGTGGACACGTTGGCGCTGACTATCCCTTTCAGCTATCGCGAAGGCACTGCATTCGAAGATTTACTGCGATCGACGGAAAGCCGCGATCCTTCGGTGTCAGTCCGACCCGGAGCTGCACGAAATGTTAACTGCGGATCCCTTTTCCGCCAATGTCCACCTAGTCCCCCTAAACGTTGCCACGTCAGACCGCTTAAAGGAGTATATGGGACGCTGGAATGGTCACTGGTCCAAAGCAGTTGCCTTCCGTCCTACTGGATGGTCGTGAGTCCCCTTTCACCCCCGTCCTCTCCACGCCACGACAGCAGCTGAAAAAAAAAAAAAAACACGACACAGCTACTCGCCGCCCTCCGGTACCAGCTCGACACCGTCCGTCGCCTCTACTCTCGCGCGACCACCGCACCGCGAGTTCACATACGCGCATCTCCGGCCCGCCCGCGGCTCGACGCCTCACGCGCAGCTCTTCGGCGTGCCGTACTCGGAGCACAGCTCGTTCTTCGAGCTCACGTGCTTCGCGCTGTCCCTCGACTGGGCGCGCATCATCGCGACGGTGAACGTTGAGAGGGCCGCAAGCCGTGCGAAGATCTCCGCCTGGATCGCGCGCTGGGAGGCAGAGCGCAGGAAGCGCCCGCCTGGAGTCGTCCCCCCGTATCGCACTCCGGAGTATTGGTGACCGGAACGGTAACCGGGTTGCCGGGCTGCCTTTAACCGGACGCTTTCCGTCCTACTCCACATAGTAGTACTACGTAGTAGCATATCTGTACACTCTACATCTCGGTATCTATATCTCACACCCCATCAGTCGTGTGTCACTTCATCTCCGGAGAAAGCTGGTATCGCACAGCGAGTGATATTGATCACACCCTTTTTTTCTGTCGTTACTTGGGAAATCGCCGGCGGACGTCCGGAATCGGGCCCTTTCTGCCTACTTTCTCATGCTGCCGACACTTGTGATGGCTTGATTGAAAGAGAAGTAAGAGGGTACCTGTTGATGTGATGCTCCAACTCCCGTCACAGAAAGGGCTTCAAGGCCGCGCCCAATGATAATTTGTATTTGTCTGTTATCTTTGCTCCCCGAACGTGATTGCGTGATCTACCGTGAGATCTCTGCATCGTTCGACAAACGAGGGTAGTCACCGCCTTCTTCCTTACTTCGTTTGGTGCTCTACTACACCAAGTGGATGACCTGATGGTATGCAGTCTTACAAACCAGCCATTGTGAAACTCTACCAAAGAGGATAGCTCGCGCCCAGTGGCGGCAGTGAGCGATTGATTTCTCGCGTGATCAACACAAAGATACATTCAAGCTGTCAATCTCACAAACCCCATCTCAGAGTCCAAAGCTGTATAGTTGGCTGGGTCTAGTCCGCATTCCTCGACTTCCCCATGCCTCCATGCATATGTAAGTAAGTCCATTTACCGTAGTAGAACTCCAGGTTCCGAACATTCTTCCACAAGCGCCGGGAGCAACCCCTCGCTCGAGGAGACAATAGACAAATGAACTCTCAATGACTCGTGTGAGATGACTCGGGTCCCGAGCCCTGCTTCCCGCGGAGCTTCGTCAGCAATCGTGAGGGTGGTCCATCCTCTGTCGGGGCATCGGGAAGGCTAACATGAACGTGCACGCTCTCTGACAGGTCCAGCGCTTGCAGCACAGCTAGTACACCCTGAGGCGTTCCGCCGAGGCGGAGTTCATGAAGAAGTGGAAGAAGTGGGCGGTCGGCGGTCGAAGTAGGGTGAGGCGACGAGTGCGCAGTGGGAAGCACCCCGTACAGCTCCAGAACTTGGAGCTTGGGCACGAGGGAAAGGGTGCTCAGCAAGGGCTCCAGCGCCGGCCACACGGCTCTTGTCCCAGACAGCCGGAGATGCGTCAGTCCCGGGTGAAATAGGAAGCAATCCCCAGGCAGGTAGCACTGATCTAGACGGATGGTATGAAGTGCTCCCAGGTCGACTTCGATCGCGGTGCCCCTATCGGGACCCGAGCTTGCCAGAAACGGGGGGTCTGGCGCCATGTCAAGCTCCTCAAGGGACGGCGCGCCGCGGCTGCGCAGCGCGCTAAATACGACGTCCATGATTCGGTCTCCGTGCCTCGTGCCCCAAGGCGAATGGATACGTATCTTGCGGATCCGACTGAGATGCGTGAGCGCGAGACACAACGCGTCGACGGACACGTAGCCCCTGTCGAGAGACGTGTCTTTGGAGTCGATATGAAGGGTTATGGGGTGTGGGTGGGAGAGCGTGAGGGCCTGCTGCGCCCAGCTGACGCTCACGAGCGGGACGGACGTCCAGAGGGCCTTGCACCTGAGCGCTATTTCCCGCCACCGACGGCAGACGTGGCTGACGGCGACCCAATGAGGCGTACGGACGGGGCCATCCCTGGTGAAGCCTCCGGAGGGGTCAAGGTCGCGCTTAAGCGGATGAATGGACGGGGCGTCGCGGCCGAAGAAGAGAGGTAGGTAGCACATAATTTCGGAGAGAATTTCGGTGGGGAGGAGGGTAATCGGATGTGGCGCCTTATTCGACGTGCCCATGGGGTGAGGCCAAGAGGTAGTCGCACCCACCAGGCATTATTGGAAGTGGAATAGTGGAATAGGTTCGACGAAACTTCAGTGACGCCGGTAGATGATGGGTGAGCAGGGTGTAGTCGAGTAACTGCGAGAGGATAGAAAGTCGTCTCAAGGGGAAGATGCAGACAAGACGAGACGAGACGAGTGAGATTGACTCTGAGACTTAGTAAGGCGGCTTGATATAGCGAGAAATCGGTTAAGAACGAGCTGCTTCAGACGGTCTCTTATATACATAAGCTCGGGCTGAATTTCAGTTTGTAGTAACATGCCCAAAGAAGTGTAACACGGTATTCTCGGGCATTGCAAACCTTTGGGGTGACAGGCGAGGGCATCTCACTTCCCATTCCTCTACTGTAAGTAATAGCAGGTACTTATCAGCTGCTCGGGTAACAGAATGTCAGCTACGTCGCTTACCATTATGTTCGACCAGTGGTCCATTCAAGCATTGAATATCCGTAAAAATGGTCGGGTAGCAACTGAGACTGACGGTTTGGCGACTGTGACATCGCAGGTTTTGCAACTGCCAGTGCGGCGTTTTTTTTTTCGCGCGCTCAAAGACCGGAGTCAAGTCAATCACATCACAGCTTTAGTCACGTGAGTTCTACAGCTATATTACGATTCGACGATGACATGACAACAAGTACTGTATGCTCGGCAAGTACACTCAGGTTCCCGGACACGAAGATTGTTCCGTTCCGTAAAATAAATTAAAGGCGGTACAGTAAGTGATCTTCACCGACGCAGTATCCAGTGCACCCTCTGCGCAGTACTGGCATGGTATAGCCATTTGTTGTGCCAAGTGAGGAACGCGAATGGTGAATAGAGTCACCAGGGGCACCCAGAGTGAAAAATGCAATTAAAGATCAGGGTTGAGGTCGAGGTCGAGATCAAACATTTGCTGCGGAGGTCGATTGTCCATGGGGCGATACGGATTGGCTACTTGGCCCCGATGGGGCTCCGGGGACGGTGATGGCGCTACCGAAGCATTTATGTACGTGAGAATCCGCGGAACAGCAAACGTCTATACTATGACGGCACTTACGTCGACCAACAGAGTGTGACTCGCCCAAGGGTCCGAGAGGCTCTTCAGCGTTGAGGTGCCCACGACGCATTTTCTCCTCATTAGGAAAGGGGGGGAAGAAGAGAGGCGGTGGCGGCTGGCCAGGCAAGGAGAGGTCGGGTAAATTGGGCGGTGCAGATGTAAATGCACTCAGGCTTTGTGCATACGCAAGGAGTTCAGGGTACGGAATAGCGCCTGCCACAGAAAAGAAAAAAAAAAAAAGGAGGTTACCGCGGCGTTGAAACTGGCAAGGAAACCGTCGCCATACCAGCTTTCGCTTGCTCTATAGCATTCAGACGCACGTCCCCTTCCGCAATGATCGCCTCGAGGTCGCGTCTGCCCTCCTCAAGCTGCACTATCACATTACGCCACGAATTTTCCAACGCGAGGACGTCGGACTTCAACGCCTCGATGCGTTGTTGCTTCTTTTGATGGATATGGGCTAACTGGACAGCCGCGGCGAGAGTCGCGTCCGCTTCAGCAAGCGCAGTTATCGGGGGAGGGAGCGGCGGCTTGGTGTGTGGCGGAGAAAGGGACTGAAGGAGCTGCTGCGCGACGCTGTTCAGGTGATTCAGTGGTCCGAGGAGGAGACCTGTCGTGGAATCTGGGGGCCCCCGAAGCTGATCTCGCTGTAGCGAACGAGGTAGGCCCGCAGAGGTGCTCGCCATACTTGCTCACGGTCAAGGCGGATGATCCGCGATGTGGGCATCTTCTCGGTCCGGTGGTCCTGTTCCACCCGTGGCGTAGGTGGCGTCCAGGATCATTGATTTTAATCTACAAAATCTTTCTAGGTACTATGCATCGTAATTGTTCCCCCACAACCCCCATCACCCTCTGCACGACCTCTGTAACCAATTGTTCTCGCGCGTGAGAGAAACGTTTCATGGGCTTCCCAAAAAAAAAAAATGCAACTAGAA
This sequence comes from Lactarius psammicola, assembly GCA_025769895.1. NCBI lineage: Eukaryota > Fungi > Basidiomycota > Agaricomycetes > Russulales > Russulaceae > Lactarius > Lactarius psammicola. The sequence goes on along the minus strand of WTXK01000007.1, from coordinate 28,514 downwards.
ATCGTTGATAGCACACGAGGGTCTTATCTTCCTGTAATTAATACTAGGCAGTCGGTCAGTTGAAACACCGGTCCCCTGAACATTAGCTATTCCCTAGTCGCGCAGCACGTCTGCAAATGCCGTGCTGGGTGCGGGTATTAGAACTGGACTGCCTGGCGCGGGGTGTCAGTCGGATTGACGTGGCTAGGCGCTACCGTCGGCAAAGTCGAAATCGCACCCGAGCAGGGAAATGTCAGATGCAGAGCTTGCAGTCGCTTGACTCCCTCCTTGCTGTGATGCAGAAAACCGAGGAGAAGAGTAATCAAGCTAAATCAGGCCAACCGTCGGAGCCATCGGAACAGCTACCTGCTCTGCACGGGAACCTTCGAGAAGTACTTTCTGTGCATCCATTACACCCGAGACACACCTTCAGCTTCTATATGTAGGATTTTACGACCCGGCTCTGAGAAGATTTTGACATGCACCACTTCCACTTGACTAGCATGACTGGCATGACTCTCGGCGAGAGGCACAACATTCCCGACTGGACATCTGAGTTGTAAAAAAGAGTAGTGTCAAATAGAGCCGGCGCTTCCGATTACATCCCGATAACTAGCACTTTGACGATGTAAACCTTTTACTCTTATAATGACAACTGTACCAGAGGAGAACCAAAGCCTATCGGATAGGATCAGGGATGAATCAAGATAGGAGATCAAACCTCTGATGCTGGATGAGCCTGTGCCTGTGACAGGATATACTGTACCCGTCACCCACTCAGGTCCTAGCATGGATGGTGAACAGGTTACACGTCCGCTCATACAGCCATACCTTCACGTGTTTGAAGTGCGTATGTCGAAGTGCGCGGACCTGCGACATCAGGCACTAAGAGGTTCTATGAGTGGCTGGTTTACGCACAAAGATCGAGAGGTTTTGTTCCGTCTCTGCATCGGAAGCCTCCTCACTCCAGGAGAGAAATAAAATATGTAATACTTGGTTGGCCGATGGTGTTGTATCAGCGTGGAGGACGTTGCATGCTGGAGGGGGTGGTCGTAAACAAAGAAAGAGAAGGAAATAGGCGCGTTTGAACGAGCGCGGAGGCTCGCTCCTCTGAAGCCGCGGGCCCAACTGAGAAAAGAATGACATGACGGGCCGCAGAACTACCGCGGATGTCCGACTTGCCAACGACAGTCCCCGTTGGCCACAAACATGGCGCGTACCGATTCCGTGTCGTCTCGGGACAATTTATGGCGAGAAGATTGGGACGGGGAATCGTGAGCACCCCATATTTAGGATTTCGAATGCTTCTTGAGTATTCCCTACCAGTGTCTCGTCATCTAACTCAGCACCACCCCCGCACCTTGAACGAGTCCCCACACCTGGCAGATCCTCGTATCCTGCCGAGGAGTACGAACTCTCCCCGAATTTAGAAGAATGGTCAAGGAGTGCTCATCGGCACCGGCTCCGTCCGCACTATCGTGATGGTGATACCATCGATTGGTGGCACGAAGACGCGTCGGAACGCGAGCGATGGAAGGGGATGATTTCGCAGCATGGACTGAGAGGACTCGTTGCACCTCTCGTTGACGTCACCCAATTATGGTTCGTCATGATTTTCACCGGCATTTGCGTAGGCCTCGCTGGGGGCTGGCTGGACATACTTGTCATGTGGTGAGCACTCTTCTATTCACTATTCACGAATTAGTATTCAAGGGTGCTGTTGAAGGTTGTCGGGTCTCCGGGAGGGTCGGTGTACGCGAGGTTTCTTGTGGAATCAAGTCGAGTGTTGTGTTGGGGTGGAGGGTAAGTGTCCTTCCTCGTACAACTGTCCAATTCACTAAGAATTTTCGTAGCGGGTGATGTCTGTTATGATTGGCGACCCTGGGGAGAGTACCTGGGCATCAGCTCTATATTCGGACAGTCTCTTCTCCATTCATTCGCATACATCCTCCTTTCGGTAGGCCCATCACGTACCTTTTGGAATGCAATTGTAAATCCATCTTTTTTTTTTTTTTTCAGACAGCTTTCGCGGCAAGTGCGGCGGTACTTGTCATTTCGTACGCCCCCTAGTAAGTCCCATCCCACCAAAGAACCATCTGACCTCCCGTCTCACCGCGAAAGGTAGCGCGTTCCATACCGGAAGTGAGTGCTCCCCTACTGGGTCTCGTTTTTCTGTAACTCGCGGCACCCGGTCTTCCAGTCCCAGAAATCAAGGCGGTAAGTATGGTGGTGGGAATATGTCGTTCAATTTCTGATTCTCTATTCCTTACACCAGATCATCGGCGGCTATGTCTTCGACTCCTTCCTAAGTAGTTGGACGCTTCTTATTAAGGCTCTTGGCCTCGCCCTGTCCGTCTCCTCTGGTCTATCTCTCGGAAAAGAGGTAAGACTTCTATGTCTTGATCCATTTCTGCGTCTTATAATATTAGGGGCCATTGGTACACGTATCGTGCTGCATGTCGTTCCTTTTCATGAAGCTTTTCTCAAAGTTTCACCGTAACGAAGGTGCGTATTTCTGCTTCCGGCTCTCTAACCCTCTCATAACACTTTGTAGCACAAAAACGAAAGATTTTGGCAGCGGCCGCTGCTGCAGGTGTATCAGTGGCGTTTGGGAGCCCACTCGGTGGTGTCCTCTTCGGCCTAGAAGGCACGTCAAACGATTTCTTTATCATTCGCGATGCTCAGCTCCGTTGTTCAGAACTCGACGCATTTGGCGGCGACTTCGACGTAATGTGGCGCGGATTCGTCACATCTGTCATCGCGGCAGTCGCGCTGCAATACGTGGACCCGTTCAAAACCTCCAAACTCGTCTTATTTCAAGTTTGTTTTCCGTTTGTCTAGCTCTCCAACCCTGTGACAATTGTTTGCTCACAGGTGACTACTGGAAGTGATACCTGGCTAGCTTTTGAGCTTGTTCGTGCAGCTCCTTACGTCTCATAGAGTGCATCTGACTCCACACAGATTCCGTGGCTCTGTCTTTCTGTAATTGGGGTGCGCTCATCTTGCCCCTCTCCATAAAATCAGGTTTTCAGTACGAGATGTACAGGGCATCCTTGGCTCACTCTTAACCAAGTTGAACATCGCGGCTGCGGTGTACCGAAGAAACAGCATACTACACGAATGGCCAATCCTTGAAGTAACAGGTGCAGCAGCAGTGACAGCTGCTGTCAGTTACTTGGTGAGAACTTCATGCCTATCATTCAGAGAGCGTGTTTAGAATCTTTTGTTTCTCTAGGTTGTTTTCCTCAGGTAAGGATATCGATCCTGTACACACGAGTCTATCTTCACCTCCAACCTAGAGTCCCCGCTTCTGATCTTGTAGCCAACTTATTTCAAGAGTGCGACCCCCAACGCATTGACTTCCACGGGTTGTGCAAGTGAGGCTGTAATTGTTCTTCATTATGTCGTAGCCGGTACTGAAGACTCCGCAGCCCGACTGCTATGTGGGAGAACGTGTTTCTCCTGATATTGACTGGAGTAGTGAAGATCGGTTTCACTGCGTGGTCATTCGGCATGATGGTGGGAGTTTTTCATCAAACCTTTGAAGAATGATAACGAGGAGATTCAGGTCCCAGCTGGAATTTTCCTCCCAACAATCGCCATAGGTGCGGCTTTTGGGCGTGCAGTTGGCCTGCTGACGTATGGCTTGTAATTTATTGATCCCTTCTGTACTAAGCTCGACGCTTTTTTGTTTTCCAGCCAGGGTCTCTATCGCGCATACCCCAAGGCGTGGTTCTTCTCTGCCTGTCCACCAGATCCAACAGTTCGTTGCATCTATCCCGGTTTCTACGCTGTTATTGGCGCGTCATCTATGGTGGCAGGCGTTACCAGGATGACTGGTAAGTAGACCGCAGCTCTTGAGCGAGAGCTAGACTTATGAGCTGCTAAAGTCTCGCTCGTCGTGATTGTTTTCGAGGTACAGTGCGGGTGCATCCAATGAGAAGACTGCATATTTATATTCGCCCGCTCCCCCACAGCTAACAGGTGCCTTATCGCACGTGCTTCCAATCATGATCTCGGTCATGATCTCAAAGTGGATCGCCGACGCACTTGGCCCAGACGGAATCTATGCGTCGTGGATCGCGTTGCGCCGTTATCCATGGCTCACACCCTTCGAGTTTCGGGACAACGGCGAGATCGCCTCAGACGTGATGACGCCCGCTGACAAGTTGGTTGTCTTGCGGGAGGGTTCTCCGCTTGGCGAGCTTAGTCAGTATAACTTCTTGTCGACAACAAGGGAATTTATCGGATTGACTCGTACATGAACAGAGAGGGTGTTGGACACCTGGAAGTACCACGGCTTCCCCGTTGTGCGAGATGGAATATTACTGGGCTATGTAGCGCGGGAGAAGCTCAAGAGTTTCATTGGTTCGTACTTGCCTCTTCCCTGCAACCACCAATTGGCTGAGTCTTCCTCATTGCAGAGCCTTTCCTCTCCGAGAACGGCGCGGCCGCCCGCATGGGCAGCTTTACCGACGCGCAACGCAGCGACTCGGCCGACTTATCGCCACTCTTGGAAGACGCCATGCAGTTGCGGAAAGAGGTCCCGTTAGAGCTCGTCGTGAACATGTTTCGCAAACTCGTGAGCTCCTATTTTCTCTCCCACCCTCGTTGACCGCCCCTCGCTGACGACAACGCGTCTTAGAACTTGCGGCACATCATGTTTGCGCAGGCGGGAAGACTTACGGGCATGATCACCAAGACGGATATCGTAGCCCTATCGACGGCGCACTTTGTGCATCGTGGCGCACTTGCGGAGGAAAGGACTACGACTAGCAAATGATATTTATTTCCTCTTTTGACCTCCAGATCCTCATGGACGCCGTGGCCTGGCTCTGGGACGGACTGCCCATAGACTACCGATACTGTACTCACAGATGGTCAGGCAGCTGGTGACGCAGGTGGGAAGGAAGGCGGAAAGTATGGTAAACTTCGTGGCCGCTAATAGATTCGGATGTGTTTGCATGTTGCTGAGTACAACCTCTTACGTCGTCCCATCACCCCCACCTGCTGCAAGGGAAGCACTTAAGCATTATGCACGGGCCACAACGTTTCCACTCCCGTCACCCAACAATTTTTAGTACTCGTAGGCCACATTCACCACTGTTGTAGAAGGACTTTCCTAATACGGTCTCTAATATAATCTGTGCCGTACTCAGCCTCTTGGTCGCACTCGCACTCGGCTACTCGCTACACTGCTACTAGTAAGCCAACAAGTAGAGCATCTTGCTGTATTACAGCGTGTAGGTGCTATAAGAGCACCCACTTTGTCATCGCAGCTTCCAAGTTGACTCTATCGATGAACCCCAGGCTCAACAGGTGTGTCCAGGACCTGCCCAGAGTTGATCGATCACTCGTTGTTCATCCTCAATTAGTAATCATTGTCCGCTCCCCTCGCCGAGTTTCACAGAACCGCTTTCGTCGTCAGGCTCTTCCCAAGTATGTCTATTACCGTACCTTCGTTTGCTTGCCATAATGTTAACGATTGACCCGACACTCACCGCTAATCCTCTTACAGACCTGCAACTACGATCGACGCTCTCCCAGGCGATGTCCTTCTAGAAATATTTGACCTCTATCGAATGGATGAAGTTGTTACTTCAAGTCACCTCCCATGGAAATGGCACAGACTAGCGCATGTATGCCAAACGTGGAGAGACAACATTTTTGCATCGTCGCGCCATCTCAATCTTGAACTCCTCTGCACACATGGAACACCTGTCAGGAAAAATCTAGGATACCTTCCGGCCCTTCCCATTGTTATTCACTTTCCCGGCTCTTTCAAAGACAGTGACGAAGATAACATCCTTGCGGCACTGGAGCACCCCGACCGTGTACGCGTTGTCGAGCTTTGTGTACCATGCTCACTGTTGGAGAAAATGGCCACAGTGACGCACTGGCAGGGTCCCTTTCCGGCATTGACACGTCTTTCGCTTGAATCGGAAAAATATGAGATCGTGCCTGTCCTTCCTAGTACATTCCTGAGCGGATGTGTTCCACGTTTACAGAAAATCCACTTAGATGGGATTCCCTTTCCGGCAGCACCGACGCTTATTTTGTTGGCCTGTGATCTTGTTGATGTCGATCTTCGGAACATACCCGATAATGGTTACATTTCACCGGAGGCGATTGTCACAAGTCTGGCCGCATTGTCCAGGCTAAAATATCTTACCCTTGGGTTCCGATGGGGGCCTTACAACCCTGATCGAATACGCCAACCTCCCACCACACGGACTATCCTTCCCTGCTCTCACTCGGTTTCACTTTGACGGTTTCTTCGAGTATTTGGAGCATTTTGTGGCGCAGATCGACGCTCCTCAGCTCGACTGCTTAGCAATAGAGTACTTGGAGTACTGGGACGAAGAAGAAATTGCAGATTATCAAATTCCCCAGCTTTGCAAGTTCATCGATCGTTCAGAAAAACTCAAGGCTATCCCTGGTTTAGGCGCATGGACCTACACATTCAACTCAACACTGTCGGCATCGAACTTGTTTATGGGGGTCAATCATCGTTTAAACTCTCCATCCGGGATGAAGGGATAAGTCAGGTGCTTGGCCAAATTTGTGGTGTACTTTCCAACATAGACTACCTCGTCATCGGTTCAGGTGACACCGTGACAGAATACGATGAGCTAGGCGACGATATCCAATGGCTGCAACTCCTCCGCCAATCCACCGCTGTGAAGGCGCTGAGTGTACAGGACGAACTTTCGCATCATGTTGCTCTTGTACTCGGATATGTCACGGGGGAGAGGGCCGCCGAAGTATTGCCGGCCCTTGAGTTGCTTTGCTTACAAAACTGGCCGGTAGCATCTGTGGAAAATTTCATCGCTGCTCGCCGAAACGTGGGTCGCCCTGTAACTTTCATCAACGAGGTGAGGGAGTTGCAAGAAAGACTCGAGTCCAATGTCAGCGGGTAGGAGAATGTCCCATGCCGGTTGCCTACTCTGTTATAACTTATAACCTTGTACAATGTACTGAACCAACCCAATACTTATCTACTATAGCAATTAGGAGACGACCATATACGTAGACGAAAAAAGAAATCAAAAGAAGTCTATTTGCTTTAGGCCACACTAGTACATTCCTGCCAACTTAACAATGGACTCACCAGCTTGGATCGTAGCGTCAACGTTCGGCCCTGCACTTCGCCAGAGGGGCAAGCTGCTAATTTACCTACGATTTGCGAGTGAAGGCGTCCAGTCCCTTGCAGGAATGCGCTGGCGAGACCGAACAGAGCGGGCCGGCATTCCGGTCAGATTCATCAATGTGACGCGCGTCACGTGAGAGGCAACTCAGGTCAATGGCTCCTTCGCGCTCGCGCTCGCCCAGTGAAATTGACGATGCACACAATCTCGATGCCATCCTCAGCTCCTCAGAACCTACCATAGACCTAAACCTACCTGCGTATGAGACCTCAGTAACAAACTTCTCACGCGCAATCGCCAATTTCACTGCTCGCTCCATGGCCGAGATCACTCAACGCCGGGACGCACACGACAAAGAGCTCAAGAGGCTAGCAGACCGCGCTCAGGACATAGAAAAAGAGACGGAGCAATGCAAACTAAAGGAAATAGAACTCATTGCTCGTTGCGTTATGCGGCATCTCGTCTGTTTTCTTTTAGATTGCTGAGTCGCTCTACCAAACACAGAACTCAAAAACGAACGCGAAGAGACCGAAGAGGCTGAATCCGCCGTCGCGGCGCTTCGCCGCCGTGTCGAATCCGAACGTGAGGCGCTTGCCTCTTATGATGCGAACATCCAGACACTCCGCGCGCGCGTGGCGAACCTTCGTAAAGGTCGGTCTCACCTGTGTCCCTCCGCACCTGCACGCACACCACCCTCTGAGGACTTCTCACAGAGCGGGAGATGGAGCGCGATACATTGGCCATGCACGCCAAACCCATGTCTGCAGAGTTGCGCGCTTGTGAACGCGCAACGGGCTTGGTTATCGAGGGCGTAGGTCCCGACCAACTCCTGTTCCGCTATACCATCAGAGGTGGCGACGACTCGCGTTCCATGCATGAAGCGAGCTTCGTGCTCGACCTATCTTCCCAATCTTATAAAGGTACGCCGTATGGACTGCAGCCGCTCCGTGCGCAAACTGAAAGAAAGTCGACAGTATTAACGTCGACACCGCAGTTGCCGACGATGCCACTACTACTGGATCACCTAAACGAGTCGGGAGATGTGTATGCTTTCATCAAGCATATACGTCAGGCGTATGTGAAACTCTTCTCGTAGAGTTTGGGTTGAGTATGAGTTATGAGACTAATGTACAAAACATGATCAACTGCCGAGGCGCTGTGACTAGCACGAGACCCGCGCTGTGAGATCTACCCAAGGATGCAACTCGTGCTCAGCAAAAGCGGGACAAGGCAATGCGCGCAATGAACACGCTGAGGTCGACCTGTACGCCCACGTCGTATTCATTGGGCACTTTGTTTCACGACGGGCCGATTGAGTATTGAGACTGCACCTTATCGGAGCTTTGGATCCCAGTGATAGTTCATTGTCTACAGCAACCTGGTCGTGAGCGCCCCCCTCGGGTCGCCGCGGGTTGCCGTCTGTGCGGCCCTTGCCACCACTTGTATCTGCGCGCGTTAGCTCCTCTTCTACCCCCACCGTTGACAGCACATATGTCATGTCATCCATTGCGTTATTGTAACGCGAGAATACGTTGGTGAAATCGTTTAAGGTTTGTCTCGTACACTGGTACGAGCCCACTTTATTACCACTTGTTGTAACCAATACGAAACGTGCTTGTGTACACTAGACTACGTGTGACGCGTTCTTACTGCTCGCAAATAGTACACGAGCAGTCACTCGCCACCTCGCCACATTTTCGCGGGTCTCTGAGTCGCCGGCGTCGGGAGCATGATGAGGGTTTAGTCGCATCGCGACAAGTTTTGATCGCATCTTCGACATTCCCCACGCGCGCATGGGCAGAAGAGCGTGTGTGTGACTGGGTCTTGTCGTAACTCTGACGATATCATACTATCGTGCATGGCCTATTGCAAAAAAAAACACTAAATGACTTCTGTAGCTTCAACAACACATCGTAGCTACTCGAAATTGTACATACCTATAGCCAATTGTATTTCCTATCCTCTGAAGATTTTTTCGTATTTGTTTCTATTTTATTTGGTGGTGCGGAAGACATCCGAGTTTGCATGTACATCTGCAAATATGTCACGAATTGTCACACCATCCGGAGCATAGTTGCGGTTTTTCCGCATCCAGTCACGCGCCGAAAAAGGAAGGTGCCAAGAAGGCACGTTTCGAGCTGTCATTCTGTTTAAACTCAGATAGTGAGAAAAAGAAAATACGTTTATTAGTCCATGAATAATATTACAGAAAAGGCACAATACGTCATTTAAGTTTAAAGAAAAACATAACGTATGTTTTATTAGCTAACTACTTTACATTGATTTTTCTAAGTCGATTTACTGGGCGCGAGGGTGCGGAGAGAGTGCCCGCCCCTTCGGTTTCGCGCGCGGCCCTCGCCCGGGTTGCGCCCTGCCCCGCTCGCACATCCTCCCGCCTTTGCGAGAACGCGGGGGGGGGGCACCACCCTCGTGCGTACACCCCTCCGTTCGCGTGCGGCCTTCCTTTGTTGCGCCCCGCGCCGCCCCGCCCGCGCATCCTCCAACCTTTGCGCACATGCGAGGACACAGCGCTGGCTGTGCAACCACGGGCCGTTCGCCGCTCGGGTTGCACCGCCCCTCGTTCCGTGTGCCCCCCTTGCGCGCACCGCCCCCCGCCCCTCCTGCGCCCACAGCATACGCGCAAAGGGGCGTGTGTGGGAGCAGGCGGGGGTGGCGCGTCCCGCATAAGCGATGCGAGGGGGGAGGGGGGGCGCGCTGTCCCTCTGCGCATCGCTTTACGCGAAGGGGAGTCGGGGGTGCGTGCGGGGTTGTCGTAGCCCGTGCGGAGGGCGTCGGAGGTGCGGGCGGGATGGTCGTAGCCCGTTCGGAGGTGGTCGGGAGCGCGTGACGAGGAGGACGCGGCGGGGCGGCAACGCGAGGGTGGGGGGGTGAGTATGTGGGGGATCGCGGAAAGGCGGCGGACAGCGCACCTTATGCATCCCCTGTCTGTGTGGGAAGGATGGGGGGGAGGGGGGTCGACGGGAAGCGCACGCGCAAACAGGCGTGGCGAATGCATATGAGAGGGACGGCGGCCATGGCCATGGACGAAGGGCGGGTAAACCACGTGACGTCGTTAGGACTCAGCACACAAACCTTATTTCGACGCCGCCACATACTCACCCTCCCACCCTCGTGTGGTCGCCCCGCCGCGTCCTCGTCACGCGCTCCCGACCCCCTCCGCATGGCTACGACCACCCCGCACGCACCCCTGACGCCCTCCGCACGGGCTACGACAACCCCGCACGCACCCCCGACTCCCCTTCGCGTAAAGCGATGCGCAGAGGGACAGCGCGCCCCCCCTCCCCCCTCGCATCGCTTATGCGGGACGCGCCACCCCCGCCTGCTCCCACACACGCCCCTTTGCGCGTATGCTGTGGGCGCAGGAGGGGCGGGGGGCGGTGCGCGCAAGGGGGGCACACGGAACGAGGGGCGGTGCAACCCGAGCGGCGAACGGCCCGTGGTTGCACAGCCAGCGCTGTGTCCTCGCATGTGCGCAAAGGTTGGAGGATGCGCGGGCGGGGCGGCGCGGGGCGGCGCGGGGCGCAACAAAGGAAGGCCGCACGCGAACGGAGGGGTGTACGCACGAGGGTGGTGCCCCCCCCCGCGTTCTCGCAAAGGCGGGAGGATGTGCGAGCGGGGCAGGGCGCAACCCGGGCGAGGGCCGCGCGCGAAACCGAAGGGGCGGGCACTCTCTCCGCACCCTCGCGCCCAGTAAATCGACTTAGAAAAATCAATGTAAAGTAGTTAGCTAATAAAACATACGTTATGTTTTTCTTTAAACTTAAATGACGTATTGTGCCTTTTCTGTAATATTATTCATGGACTAATAAACGTATTTTCTTTTTCTCACTATCTGAGTTTAAACAGAATGACAGCTCGAAACGTGCCTTCTTGGCACCTTCCTTTTTCGGCGCGTGACTGGATGCGGAAAAACCGCAACTCCGGAGCATTCCGCAAGTCGGGGAAGTGGTCGGCATTTTGGCATTTGTAGCAACACGTTCCGAGAATGCCGACACGTCTTCAGAAGGAGATTGAATCCTGTCACTTCCCTGTCACCCTCTGTTGCGTTTTTTGTGTCTTTCCCTTCCACAAGTCAATCGCATGGGTGTGGTGAGTCCAAAATTGTCATAAGAAGTCATGTTTGTGTGCCCTAACACCCTAGCTTAGCAGATTTTAATTTTGTCAAGAAGATCGCCGGGATCTGTGTGTGTGGCAACCTCTTATAAACCACCCCCACTTTTTTTTTTTTACTTATACTTCGCAGACCCCAATTGATCCCCCCCTTTTTTTATGATCCCACATCTACATAACCTACTGTATATAGGGTAATTTTTTTGAGCACAAAGGATGTCGGGAAAGTAGCGATCTGACCCAATCTTTGAGATTTGCACAAGGCTGTGCATTTGCAATAGGCCGTGCACGATAGTATTAGAACCAAAAAAAAAAAAACACAAAAGAGGTCGTCATGCATCATATTGTCGGCTACCAGACCACGTGGGAACGCTATAATGGCAAGGTGGTGGTTTGAGAGCAAATTCGACGCGAAATAAGACGATTTCGAGGAGAGCCCACACATTCCATCCCACCTTCACTACTTCAATCACCTCTAGCGACGTTTCCATCCTCTCGAAGGCCCAAGTAGAATTCGAATGAGCAATGACTTGGGAAGTCTATTCTTGCCCCATTACCGTTCGCCCGCGTCTTGTATTTCGATGTCGGAACTTCATCGTATATCGAAAGAGACTCTGGGGGTGAGAAAATGGTGACAGCTTATGTCGTGGCCAAGGAATGGACAAGCAGGCGTTGAAGACGAGATGTTTTCGTGATGCCATGGATGATATGTACAGGAAATGCAGGATTGTGCGTCCATGAAGGCATCACAAGCACCAGCACTGACCACGACTGTGGGTCTGCGGTTGCCTTGGTCCCAGTTAGAGAGTGGCGAGGAATGACGAACGGGAGCGAGCGAAATCAGGGAGAGTTAGTACGCCCTCTTTGAGTTGACATAGCAGCTGCAGCTCGGTCGACTTGGCTTTATTCCTTACACAAGCTTCAGTCCGTGCCTACGGCACGGCTCACTCGCTTCGCTCATTTCACCAGCCTTCAGCACTCAACTTCAGCTTGTTGGGGGCTGCAGCCCCCAAACCCCTGCTTTTCTCACTAAAGTCTATCAAGCAGTGTCCATTTATTAGCTAATAAATTTACAATAAATCATCTTAACAAAGTACAAACACAAATTAAATCTTTTCTTTAGTCAACTTTTTAATTAAGAGAAAATATCTTTATTGATTCATAATAACCACACAAACTATTGTCTATTTTTTTTTCCAAGTTAAAGGAGGGGGAGGGGGAGCACAGATCAGCAAGGCAGGGGGAAGAGGTGGGGCACACACTGGCCTACTTTCCCAATTTGAAAGTGAGCTCTTATGGGCTCATTGCGGCTAATCCCTCTGCATCTTTCAAGGTCTTGCACCTGTGTGCACCCTTAGAAATTTTAAAAGAGGTTACTCCCAATATAAATAGCATAGAATATGAAGTTTCATAACATGCAGAGATGTGTGCAACCCCTCATGATCTGATTTAGTGCAGTTCATCTCCCCACATCCTCCAGTGTCCTGCACTCTTGTGTGCCTTTAGACATTCAAATACCATTTACTCCCCACAAAGGCAAATGGTATGTGAAGCTACACAATGTGCAGACATGTGCATGACCCATCATGATTTGGTTTAATATGGCTCATCCCCACACATCTTCCAGTGTCTTGCACTTGCACACTCCCTTAGACACTTTGAAAAAATTCACCCCAGTGGAGGCAGACCACTGTGTAAAGCCTTGTGATGTGTGAAGATGTGCTGTTACGCTTTCACGGCGTATGCCTGACTTAGGCATTTTAGAGGCGACACGACACTAATGAGTATGTAACTTAGCAAAGTATACAACTCAAAGCAACAAGACAATATTTCGTGTCCTTGTGCTAGTTCGTCGATGTAGAGATGAAGAGCAATGGACTTCCTACTGCGAGAGGAAGGATACAAGTCGGAAGTGAAATTGAAGAAGACCAAGCTGAAGAGCCTTGGTCTCAATACGACGACTTATATACATATATCGAGGCAGCTTTAAAGCTCCTCTCCAATCCGTACAACGAATAGCAATACTACCTCACAGTCTATAAAGACATGTGATTCTACTGCTGACTGATACGATAGTCCATGACACATATACTCTTACTAACCCGGTCATAAGTATTAGTAAGGCTCCGTTCTCCTCGCATTTCATCTCGATCCGTATCATCACCCCCTTTTCAGTCACGACGTCCTCGACGTGATTCCGCACCTTCGATCCAACTAGCCATCTTTTCTTCGATTCGGTCCAACGCTCCTGCCTCTTTCAAGCCGCTTGAGGCAGTGATCTTGATCCTTGTCAAGGTCAGCGAGTATTCCTTCCAATCCACCAACCTAGCCTCCAATCGACTTGTTTCCTTTTGCAGGATTCGCAAGGCGGTGTATCTCCGCGCATAAGGAGGGATCCTTGATATCCCTTACCGCCTTGTCGACCTTCTCCCGGTCTTCAAACGAAGCTCCGAAGACAATACAGTCTTCCTGAGCATACCGGGGTCGCGCGCCGTAGGTGTAGTGAGGGTGAGCGTATAATGGTTTAGCGAAGGTTCTATCGGACTCATCGATGATTCCGATTACGATAGGGTTGGGGCCCATGATGACTTGTATGAATCGGGCCTGCCTCACTACTCCTCCTAGTTCGATAGGGAAAGTGCACGAAAGTTTACTCCTGTGTTGTGAACGAATCCTGGAGGCGCAAGACCCGCTTGATTTCGGCGAGACGGGCGCGCGTGGTGTGCATTCGGGGATAAGGAGAGTACATGTCCATGAGAGTGGACGTTTCCTCTACACATTGGGCTCCCGTCTGTATAGAGTAGATGCGGGGTTTCTTGCACACCTTCTTGGACTTCGGAGTGGTCGAGGAAGTCGTGGCGAATGGGATAGAGGTCCTCATCTCCGCTTTCGTCGTCTGCTGGTCCCGGATCCTGCGAATTAACTGCCGTCTCTCCTCCAGCTTCGCTCTGCGCTTCTCCCCTGCATACCATATCTGTTCCTCCTTCCACTCCTGGGCCATCGCTCTCCATTTCTTCTGCTCCTCCTGTTGCTGTTTGTACTCGGAATACTGACGCTTGGACGAGTTCACCATCCGGGACAGCTCTGCAAAGTCCCACGATTTCGGCTCTTGTGAGGGGAATACTGGTGCAGACTTCTCGGGTGTTGGGGTTAACAACATGGTACCGTTCAGACTCGAGATCCGGTTCCACTGTTCCCCCACTGAGTTCTGGGAACTGTTGCATGACGGAGACCAACTCCTCATTGGTGATGGGAGCAGCGATGGGCTGGGGCTCCTGCTTCGGCACGGATGATGGCAGGGGCGAAGTAGGACGAAGCAGAGGGGGAAGGACATTGCATGTGAGAGTGAAGAAGAGGTAGCAGTGGTGTTTGCTGAAGAACTTAGCTCGTTGCGCCTCTTCCTTTTATCTTTCCTAGAAGCAGGACTTAGAAGTTTCAAACTCCCTTATTGCTTCTTCGGCAAATACATCTTCCTGATTGATCCACTGGTTCTCCGAGTCTGGGTATCCCTTTCCATTTGATCAGGTACTGATGTCGCTTTGTTCTGCCGAAATGCCGTTCGTCTAGAACCTTCTCGACTTCATATTCTTCTTCTCCCTTCTATAAGATCCGGTGGTGGTCGTGAGTAATTTGGCCCATGTATGAAGTGTTTCTTTGTAAGGGGTGAGAAGATCGATGTGAAACACTGGATGGATGCTCCACTGCGTGGGAAGTTCCAATCGATAACTGTATGGGGACATCACCTGAGCAACCTTAAAAGGGCCATGTCGCTTAGCGGCTAACTTTGCAGCCGGTTGATTGATCCGTAGATTACGTCCTTCAAGCCACACTAGATCCCCTTCTTTAAACTTCGGGGTTTCCTTGTGTTTGACCCATGACTTTTGTGCCTTGATCATGAGTTCTTGGGCTTTTTGTCTGATCATCCCCATTTGCTGTAGACGTAATTGTACCTGAGGAATTGGTGATGGCCTATCAATCCAATCAGCGCGCGGATTATATCCCATCAGGATTGCAAATGGTGATTCCCTTGTAGTCTCGTTAGGCCAATTGTTATGAACAAATTCCGCAATTGGGAGGTAATCGCTCCAGTTGTTTTGTTGCTCGTTGGTCCAGAATCGAAGGTACTGTTCTAGCCATTGATTCGTTCTTTCTGATTGACCATCGGTTCTTGGGTGATATGCCGTTGATATGTTTTGTTCGATTCCCAATATTTTGCATAGTTCCCTCATGAATTTCCCTGCGAATCGTGGGTCTCTGTCACTGATAACCTTGCTTGGTAGTCCAAAATGGAGAAATATGTGCCGGGCATATAGTTTAGCTGTCCCTTCACCCGTAATTTCTTCGTTACACGGTATGAATATTGACGCCTTACTACAGTCATGATCTGTGACTGTCAGTATGGTATCATACCCCTGAGACGTGGGAAGTTTGGTAATAAAATCGAGGGTGACAGTTTCAAACGGCATTGCTTCCAGTTTTGGGTAGATTGGTTGTATGGGCGCTCTGATGGGCCTGGTATTGATCTTGTGGCGTTGACATTCGGCGCATCCTTTGACGTACTCCTTTATGTCGTAATTCATTCCAGGCCACCAGTAGTATCGTGCCACCAGTTCCGCTGTTCTCTTTATCCCGGGGTGTCCATATACAGGGGAGTCATGATGGGCCTTGATTAGGGTTCCTCTTGCGTATAGTCCTCCTGTGACTACCCTTTTTCCATCTTTGTACCATGTTCCTTGTACTTTCTTCAATCGATGAGCATTTACCCATGAAGATAGTTTTTCCTGATCTTGACTGAACACGGGATCTTCAGGGTTCATGTCTCTTGGTTCTAGGACTTCAGTAATTCCGTTGCTCGATTCCGTTGTCATTCCCCTGACGAATACTTGATCAGGAAGTACTATGACTCCTTCGTTATCTTGTTCCCCTTGATCATAATCAGGTCTTCGTGATAGGGCATCGGCTCGTCCATTGGCTTTTCCTTTGATATGGTGGAATTTCAAAGTTGTATTCCGAAAGTTCTAAAACTTCCCTGGCTACTCGTCTGCTGATCTTCTGTGGAGAACGCCAGTATTGCAAATTTAGATGATCCGAGAATACTTTCACCTTATGGGGTGATCCTGCCAAATATGGTCTCCAGTGCCGAAATGCTTTCACAATTGCCAATAGTTCCAGGTCATAGATGTCATAATTTCGTTCTGCTTCATTGAGTGTAGCCGAATAATACCCAATAGGATGGCGTTTTTTGTCTTCCTTCCTTTGGAGTAGTACTGCTCCTACTGCAAATCCCGAGGCATCGACTTCCAATTCGAATGGTTCTTCCAGATTTGGGTGTGCCAGTACTGGTTCTTGGGTCACAAGATCTTTGAGGGTTTGGAATGCCTTTTCTTGTTCTTCTGTCCATTGCCATTCCGTTTCCTTTTTGGTCAATTTGTTCAATGGTTTGGCATGTGTGGCAAATCCTCGGATAAATGGTCGGTAAAAATTGCAAAATCCCAAAAAAGATCATACGTCCTTTACTTTATTGGGTCTAGGCCAATTTTTGATGCCCTCAATTTTTACAGGGTCCATGCATGTTACCCCCTTTTCAAGGATTACCCCCAGGTAATCCATCCGTGGCGCATGGAACGTGCATTTCTCTAATTTGTAATAGAGATCGTGTTCCACTGATACCCGTAGAACATCTTTGACGGCTTCAATATGCGCTTGAAGATCAGTGCCTATTTTGGTTGCTATTCCGATATCGTCCATATAAACCCGTATGGTTGTACCCTTTCGTTCGTGTTTGGCAATAATGTCCCTGCATATGTAGTTCATCATTGTCTGGAATGTCGCCGGTGAATTGGTTAACCCGAAAAACATAACTGTTGGTTCAAATAAACCATATCGGGTTTTGAAGGCTGCTTTTTCTTCATCCCCTTCTTTGATCCTTACGTTATTGTATCCCCATCGTACATCTAACTTGGTGTAGATGTGGGCATTACTAAGGTCCGATATAAGATCTGAGATAAGGGGTAGTGGATATTGATTTCGGACGGTGTAGTTGTTGATCTTCCGATAATCTTGCACCGGTCGCAGCTTTCCATCCTTCTTTTTGACGAAGAAGAAAGGCGATGCGTAAGGAGATTTCGATGGTCGGATATACCCCTTTTCTAGTTGTTCCGTCAGGAATTCCTTGAGTGCCTTATCCTCATCTTGTGTTTGAGGATATATCTTGCAATCGATAGCGTCTGGTGTTCCTTTTTTGAATTCGATCGCATGGTCCCATGGTCTAGATGGTGGGAATCGATGAGAAGCTTCCTCATTGAACAGATGGGAAAATTCTTGATATTCTTTGGGTAATTCCGCTTTGACGGAGTATTGTTTTGCCGCTATTGCCAATTCTGTTGCCATTGTTTTGATGAAACATTCTTGATTTAATTGTTTAACGATTCGATCTTTATCGATAATCGTTAGTGCCTTGGCAATTACTAATCCTTCTTTCTTTGGGTTAATGGATCGGAGTATCACAGGAAGGGCGTCTTTGTGAATGGTGGCGTGTCTCCAGCTAACTTTTGGTTCGTATTGGGCTAGCCATGGATATCCTAGCACCATTTCTTCCTATCCGGTATTTGTCACCAGGAACCGCATTTCCTTGTGAATTCCTTTAGTTTGTACATCGAGATCCACACAATGAGTGATACGCCCCGCTTTGTTTTCCGTATTATCAATGTTCCATATTTTGCGGGGTCTTTCCAACCGTTTCATTCCTAACCCCATTCGTTTGGCAAACGAAGGTTTGATGAAATTGTCGGTTGCTCCTGAGTCTACAAGGACTCTAATGTCGGCCTTTGAGTAATTCGTTCTTATCGAAACTGGAATTCGCATAGATCGATAGCGCATGATAATCACAGAATTACAATTGACCACCCTCACCCAGGCCGATGGGTTCAGGCGTCCTGAAAACCCTCCTTTGTCCACAGATCTTTTAAGATCCGATCCTTTGCTCCATCTCTTAATTCAGCTACTTGACTCATCCAATACTGGGCCTGTTCTTCTTCTGTCATTCCAGATATCGTGCTTCGTATCGTCACTGGTTCGGTATCCGTGGATCGGCCTTGACTGTTTTGACCTTGTCCTCGTGCTTGATAACAATTACGGCTGATGTGTCCCTTCTTTCCGCAATTATAACACGTGATATCTCTCCCATTTGGCCTTCCTCCGCGGCCTCTTCCTCAATTGGGTGGAGAGTAAGGTGGCTGTGTGTAATCAATTTCTTCTGATCCAGCCAACCATGCTTGACTCCTATCAGCTGACGTATCCATCGCATTTGGATTTGGAAGATTTCCAGGCATAGCTCCTTTGGTCATAAATCCGCGTGGTTTCGGTATTTGACCTTTATGAGCGTCCAACTTTGCCCTCATATGGATGTATTGTTGTTGTCGGCGTCTGACCGCATCCTTCCATTCTTCAAATGTTTGTGGGTCATCCATTTGGAATACCTTTTCAAACAGGGGTCGTGGTAGTCCATCGGTGAACAAATCAATAGTTTGAATGGAACTTAACCGGTATCCCGCTTGTCGTGCCAGCATTTCAAACTCCGTGATATACGTATCAAGATCTCCGTCTTTCATCTTCAGGCCTCGTTTCAGCATTCCTTGTGCCTGTTCCCTTTCGAGGGTATTTGGAAATCTTCTTCTGAATGCTCGTTCTGTTTCGACCCATAGGTCCGGTGTTTGTTCAGGTACTCCACCAGTTACTTGCCGATTGAGCCATTGGCTCATGTTCATGACCCACTCATTTACTGCCTTCCCTTGAATGTATGTGAGAAACAACATTGATCATCGGTAAGCATTGGTCATAATGGGGTTATTATTGTTTACTCCCCAGTATAATGACCATTGGGTTATAAATTCATCCGCTTTGAGTCGGTCTCCGGTAAATATTTGCGGTGCGTTTCCAATAAATTTGTCCGATTGATGACCGGGTGCTCCTGCAGGTGGTATTCCTCCGCCTGGTGGTCCCCCACCTGGAGGTCCCCCACCTGGAGGTCCCCCTCCTGGAAGTCCTCCTGGAAATCCGCCTCCTGGGAATCCGCCTCCTGGGAATCCGCCTCCTGGGAATCCGCCTCCTCCATTGGGAGGTCTTCTTCCTCCTCCTCCAGGGGGTCCTCCTCCTCCTGAAGGAGGGTCGGGGCGATCAGATCCGATTGCTCGATACAATGCGATGTCATCTGCTGTCATCACGTGTCCAGTTTCTGGATTGATGAACATTTGTTCGTTAGGTTCTTTAATCCGTTCTCTAACAGGTTCTTGCATGGTTTCGGTGGCCATTACTTGAATTCTTTCGGGTTCTTCCACTATCTGAATTTGGTTAGTGAGTTCCGCAATTTGTTCAATGGCCTCTTCCTGTTCTTCGTCTTCATCAGCTTCTTCCCCTGATTCTTCAGTCTCTTGACTGGCTTCACTTGGAGCCAGCGTTCGTGAATTAGTAGAGTGCGTTTCTTCAGGTGTACCGTCAATAGGTCCCCACTCTGATCGAATCACTACTTCATTTGTGTGAATATCACAACGTAAATTGCCCTCAGCAGGTGCAACTACTTCCCAGTTATTACCCCTCGGGTTTTCCCTAATGCGAGTCCAGCAAATTGCTTTGAAATTGAATTCGACTGGGCACCACCTATTTGGTCTTGAAGTATCCACGTAGTATCCTTCAGGTCCTACGTTCGTCCTCCACCTTGCAGCTTTGAGATATCTTGTGGGTATGTTCCTTGCTCCTCTTCGTTCTATGAAATAGGGTTGAAAGTTAACCCAACGTTCTGCGGTTGTCGGAAAGGTCGCCACGGTTGTAGAGCTTGGTCTTAATGTTACGCTTTCACAGCGTATGCCTGACTTAGGCAGTTTAGAGGCGACACGACACTAATGAGTATGTAACTTAGCAAAGTATACAACTCAAAGCAACAAGACAATATTTCGTGTCCTTGTGCTAGTTCGTCGATGTAGAGATGAAGAGCAATGGACTTCCTACTGCGAGAGGAGGGATACAAGTCGGAAGTGAAATTAAAGAAGACCAAGCTGAAGAGCCTTGGTCTCAATACGACGACTTATATACATATATCGAGGCAGCTTTAAAGCTCCTCTCCAACCCGTTTAACAAATAGCAATACTACCTCACAGTCTATAAAGACATGTGATTCTACTGCTGACGGATACGATAGTCCATGACACATATACTCTTACTAACCCGGTCATAAGTATTAGTAAGGCTCCGTTCTCCTCGCATTTCATCTCGATCCGTATCATGTGCACAACCCCTTGTAACACAAATCACCGTCATGCCCAAGTGGCTCACCTTTCACATTCCCAAGTGTGCTATGCCTGCACACAGCCTTAGAAACTCCAGAGAGACACATCCTCAAACCTAATAGGGGTCTGTGCAAGGTTTCACATCATGCAGAGGCATGCACAACCTGTTGCGATGCCCCACACCTCCCTATTTTAGATCCTTAAAGTCCCTCAGTACACGTGGGCAAACAAACTGAACTATATTAACCAACCTTAAAGTCTATGGTAAGGATATTAGTCAGGGATTTGTATAGTGAACATGGGTGGGATGACTTACCCCTCAGTATACATGGGTGAATGAACTGAGGGGTCTGTAAACTAAAGTATGGCTTAATTATACTACTTCTGTTTATGTATTCTTTCTTGTAAATAGTTTGTTAATCATATGCAATCAATTTAATTTTGGGTCATCACAGACCATCCTATAACATGACACACAACACCCTGAACTCAAGAAATCTGGGTTACTCACTGATAAACTGCCTTTCTTTTTGAGAAGCCAGCCACTTTTCTGAAAAGACACCCTGTTTTCAGGGAAGCCAGGGAAGTAGGACTTCACTAAGTGTCACCTTGGTCTACAAAGTCTCCAAGGTTCAACTGCCAACTGAAGAAAGGCAGCACAGTCACCCCTAAGCACAGAGAGAACCAAAAGAAGCCACTAAAAATATTTAGAACAGTAAATTTGACAATAGTAGATAAAGGAAATGTTGAAGTATATCGTTGTGAGATGTTATTTCTGTTTCGTACCTGGCTGATTATTTTTGTGCACTCATGGTGCAAACCCACGCATTAGTCTACTTTATGTCTCGTGTTACGTTCAGCCGAACGTCTGCCTGACTGAGGTGTGTGGTCCCTTGTATTTGATAAAGAGGAAAGTCTTGCGTAAGTCGACCTTCTGGAATACGACTGTCGGTTCGTTGACGTCCTCCTTCAGACAGGAATTAGAGTCGATAATGAAGTGAATAGAATCCCGCTTTAGGACTGTAGTGGAGAAGCACACAAGTAGAGGAGAAATCCCAAGGAACTAGGCTAATTGTCCAAGAAGTCAAAGCTACCGAATACAAGTGAAGGTAGCGCAGTACTTATACTACTATGATCTAGTATTAGAACTCCTCTTGAATGTGAAACCGATATAAGGGAACCAATAAGGTATCAGCGATAAGGGTGAAACATAGAACAAGTCCATCAGAACAATACAGTCAGGAACTGATCCATGAGGCAATCATGAGTCAACAATGAGGCGAAACACATGCCACAACCATCAGATAAGAAACCACAAGACCCGTCACCTGTTAGGGCCATCAAACACATGTCCGATCCTTCCTCCATCTTCCAGAACCTTCTAGGCTTCATCACGTGACTTGATCACGTGACTACTAGTCTTCCAACATAGGCGTTATCGTCGTCTTCATCCGATACCCAGTCGGCTATCATCCGCCGGACTTCTTCTTCTTTTCCTTCGTCTGGAGAGTCATCATCTATCCACTCCCTTGTCATGTGCCATAACTCTTGCTTAGTCATGCCCCATGGCCTTGTCTTCACGGGTGTCGTAGGCGGGTTCGTAACATCTCGTGTGCTTATACATTACCACCTCAGATCTCAGATTAATGTCCCGAATCATCGCCCAGTCATACCAGTTGACTGCAGATTCATTATTGTGTTGCTCTGCAGAAGCAGAGCATAAAAACTTCGTACTATACAGTTCATATCTTCCTTACTTTATAAGTATCTATTTCTCATATCATAGCGCCTTAGTCGTTGCCTTCTAGTGTGCAAAGACTGAGGTGAGTTATTTTGTAGTCTCTTACAGTCCCACCTGTACTTATTCACCTCAGAGCCATTACTTCATGCAGGTGAATAGATAGTTGTTGCCTTCTAGTGTGCAAAGACTGAGAGCTGTTACTTCATGCAGTTAACACTCACGCACACAACTACTCATTGACATATTTATTCTGTATCACATCTATTTTATTGCCCCATAATCTGCTATAGGAAACATACATAAAAGGGCACCAAAAACTGAAAAAAGCATATCAGAAAATAATATATATATGGATTAAAGAGGTAAACACACATTTGATGATGAAAATAGAGGGATAGGAGGTGGGTAGAGAGGCCTTAAATTTTTGAGAAGATAAGTTGAGGTGTTGTTGAGGCAGGGGACAGTGTTTTTTTGTGAGGTAGAGGCTTTGATGGGGGCAAAGGGATTGAAATTTCTGAATGTGGGGTGTGTGTTCGCTTACAAATGACTGGTTTGGTTTTTCGAGATGAAGCCAGCCATGGGCATGGGCAACGTAGAGTCCGGACTTGCTTACAAATCATGGTTGCCTTTTCGAGCGGCCAGCCACCTTTCTGAAGAGAGGACAGGAATTTTGCTTAGTCACTATTACATCAGCAAGTGGCTACTTTTTGGGCCGACCCGCTTCCTTTTTGGGGACCAACGTCTATTGTATATATAGATACTAGGACAACAGGTAACGCCTATGGTGCGAGGGCAGCCTGTGCTTACCTCAACGCCTGACTCACACACTCACACTATCCTTAGGACACTACGTATAACATAGGTCCCTTGCAAAAGAAATGGAGCACCAGCCCATGATATTGAATTCGTGAGTAAATGCCCGCTGACCCGCGACTCTCCCGCCAATCGCCATTCCTTCAGTCCAGGTCCCTCTACACTGGAAAACCCTGGGATTACGTACGTCAAACCCTGTTTTTCTGTACCGACGTTGGATACAGAAACGTCTTTATACAGCGCTCAGCTACGAATTGAGGTGACGGGTATGTACTGATATCCTGACTAGTTGATACTTCGATAAGTATTTAACATCTTTTATAGTTCTTCGGGCCCACAATGTTCCCAATATCGAGAAACAGTTACACCCAATGAATCGGGTCTTTGTCACTGTGACCAATCGGACGACAACGAAGAAGACCGCAAGCGTTTCGATTGATGGACAGACAGTCCAGTGGGGTCAGAAACTCGATCCCTTGTAGGATGTTTGTTTTTTTCAATCCTGTTTCCGGCTGATAGTTCTGTTCAGTAATGGACAGCCGTCGTCATATCTCGTATTGTGTCTTTATGCGGAGCGATTGGCGCACCCTGATACACTTATCGGGAGCCATCAGATACCGATACCTACCGAATCCCAAATTGGTTTGTTTTGTTGAGAATTATCGCTCATTTCACTAGGGACTTAACGCCTTGCGTATAGACATTCCTGTTATTCTCAGCAATGCCGACGGACAACTCGAAGCTGGACAATCCTTCCAACCGGTCATGCTCTACCTGACGATTACCGTGTCAGCTAACGCGACTCCCCATCCGATCTTGCCCATCAGTGTCACCAACGCCATAGCGAGTGAAGTAGGCGACTCGCCTATCGGTCAAGCTATGAAACCCTCTATGACCGAAGACACCATTAAAATCACACCATCTGTAGTCGGCAATACCTCCGAGCCTCTTTCACCTTCGACTGATCACGTTCCCATCGAGACCTGCGCTCCTATACCACCGGTGTGCGATGTACGGGCAGCGATACCACCCGCCGAGAATGCTCTCCGTGACGCCGATGAAGCTATCAAGGCGATTGATCCTTCAAGGCCATTGGAAGGTGCTGTTGCGGGAATCATGCGGGTGATGGATATTGTGAGCGCAGCTGCAGAAGTACGTCACATCGCAATGTCCTTTAAACTGATCACTGAGCCTACTTCCGTTCTCAGCTTCACCCATACGCACAAATGGCATGTGGCCTGCTATTAGCTCTTCCCAAGGTGCGCCGATTTGCGTTATTGTCGAAAAGAAATACCGATGCGATGCTGATCTGGATGCTAGACTCTCCTAGAACAGTTTCAAAGTGACGACAATGTCCGAACTCTACTCGTAGCCATACACGATGCGTTCGATTTCGCAAACCAGGAAAACACTTTGAAATCTATCAAGCGCGGGTCTAGGCAGGCCCGAATCCTTACGCTCATGTTGCAGCATGTTTGTAATTGCTGTGATTTGATCCAATCGTACGCAAAGGATGCTCAATTCTGTACGTAATCTCCACCCATTTCAGTGGCCGACGTTAACCCTCGTTGTCAGGGAAGCGAGTATTGAAGAATATTGGTGGCCGAGTCAGCAAACAAATCGAGG
The DNA here is from genome assembly GCA_025769895.1 of Lactarius psammicola. Classification (NCBI taxonomy): domain Eukaryota; kingdom Fungi; phylum Basidiomycota; class Agaricomycetes; order Russulales; family Russulaceae; genus Lactarius; species Lactarius psammicola. Next base: position 3,795 of record WTXK01000007.1, on the reverse strand, counting down.
ACTTCCGTACTACCCTTCTCGATCTCCGAAGGGCCTTTTTGGATGAGGCCGCCATCACTACAGAGATAACTGCACATCAAATTCTGGATGATGTGGGAACAATTTCGGCCAGGATTTCTAATAGGCTTGACGGGATGGTTACCCAGTTGAAGTGGATGTCCAGCCAGGTTTCAGACGCCGGTAAGTAGTCCTGATAGCTTGAGGGTTATCAATCTGATTATTATCATAGAGCTAGATGCGAAAATTAGAGAAATACCGTATGGGACAGGGTCGCGCTTCATGCCTGAGAAAGGCTGCCTTCCGGGAACCCGCACAGCCTTCTTGGACTTCATCGTTAATTGGGTGAACAACCCCGACTCCGAGCGTGGTCTTGTTCTTCTCGGACAGGCGGGCACGGGAAAGTCGTCAATCGCACACGAGATCGCGCATCGCTTCGATAAAATGCATCGTCTTACGTCGTCCTTCATTTTTTTGCGGAAAGAGCAATCTAAGCGGGATGCTTACAAATTCTTTACGACTCTCGCTCACGATCTCTCCGACCGCTACCCTTCGTACAAGACCGCGCTTGGAAGGATTATCGAGGACGACTCGTCTCTTCGAGTTCGTACCCGCGACTATCCCACGCTTTTTGAATCACTCATCCTCCAACCGTTCGAGGATCTACACATCATCGGACCCATTCTTGTTGTAATCGATGCCTTGGATGAGAGCGGGGACACAACCAGTAGAAATGGTTTGCACGCATTCCTCGCCAGAAACCTGTTCAAGCTGCCATCGAACTTTCGTGTGCTTATCACCTCGAGGCCAGAGGACGGCATCCAGTCTGCGTTCGATGGAGCGCCATCGATCAGGATCAAATATATGAATGACCCTGAGCTGGCAGCTCGAACGGAGAACGATATACTTACCTTCCTTCAGAGGATACTCCCCCCCAATGAGTTCGAAAAGCACGGCGTCGCGCTGACAATAAAGGCTGAGGGATTGTTTCAATGGGCAGCTGTTGCCGGTGGATTCATCCTAGATCCTCCCGAATGCTTCGCGTTCAGCAAGAAAAAGTGCATCAACCACCTTTTGAGACTGACTACAGATCGTGATGGACAAGATCCGTTGGACGAGTTGTACAAAGAAGTCCTCGAAGGATACTTCACGCATCGACGAGGACGGCTTCTATTCCGCTCTGTTGTGGGACAGCTCATCACCGCATTCGAACCCCTCTCGATCCGCTCCCTAACCACCTTACGAGGGCATGGCTTCAATGACGACGACGACGCCGATTCTGCTATTATAATGCTCAGTCGCCTGGGCTCGTTGTTCAGCAACGTTAACTCGTCTGATGACACGCTTCCCATCCTTCCTCTCCATACATCATTCCGCGACTTCCTGATAAATAAAGAGAAGAGCGGTGATTTCTCTATCCACCTTCGGGATGCCCATCATGAATTGGCCCATTCCTGTCTCGGTCTAGTACTCCGCGACTTGAAATTTAACATGTGCAACATTGAGTCATCATATCTTGCTAATAGAGACATTCAAGACCTTGAAGATCGCGTCGCTAAACACATCCCGCCGGCTTTGTTATATGCTTGCCGTTTCTACGACGGCCATTTAGAACATCTTGGTTTCGAGACCGACCTGTTTGGCAAACTCCGAGATTTCTTTGAGACGAAATTTCTGTTTTGGCTGGAGGCGCTCAGCTTGGTAGGCGATCTGCGTCTTGCTTTGCCAGCGTTGTCGTCTCTGAATGTGTGGGTAGCCTCTGGTCAAGGTGTAAGTCTGAGCAATCAATTCTGTGAGACAGACACAACTAATGAGAACGGTCGCAACAGGTCTCATCGACAGAGCTAGAGAAATTGACGGCGTTCATTAATGACGGTATCGCGTTTGTGCGATACTTCGGGATAGCGATGGCAAAGAGTGCACCCCATGTCTATCTTTCTACTTTGCCATTTGCGCCGACTTGCTCTCTCGTTTCTATGCATTATTCGAGTATGTTTCGTCGAACACTGCGCGTCGAAAGTGGACGGTTGTCTCATTGGCCATCATCGGAGATGGTGATTTCAAATGTTGGTGGTCCTGTCCGTTCCTTTGCAATCTCATCAGATGGCCAGCGCATCGTCTCGTGCTCTGACTCCGGAGGAATTCGGATGTGGAATGCCATAACGGGAGAGGCAGTGGCAAGCCCATTTAGTGGACATACGGAGTTGGTCGCATCCGTGGCATTCTCCTCAGATGGTCAGCGCATTGTCTCTGGATCACTTGATAAAACAATTCGTGTGTGGGATGCCATGACGGGAGAGCTCGTGGTAGGCCCATTTAGTGGGCACACGGATTCGGTCAAGACTGTATCATTCTCCCCAGATGGCCAGCGCATTATCTCGGGCTCATCCGATCAAACGATTCGTGTGTGGGACGCCAGAACAGGAGAGTTAGTGGTAGATCCATTTTGTGGGCACGTGAATTGGGTTGGGTGTGTGGCGTTCTCCCCAGATGGCCAGCGCATTGTCTCGGGCTCAGATGATCAAACAATTCGTGTATGGAATGCGACAACAGGAGAGACGGTGGCAGGTCCATTCAGTGGACACAGGGATCGGGTCCTGTCTGTGGCCTTCTCTCCAGATGGCCAGCGCGTTGTCTCAGGCTCGGCAGATCATACAATTCGTGTATGGAACGCCACAACGGGAGAGGCAGTAGCAAGCCCATTTAGTGGACATACGGAGTTGGTCGCATCCGTGGCATTCTCCTCAGATGGTCAGCGCGTCGTCTCGGGCTCTTGGGATCTAACAATTCGTGTGTGGGATGCCATGACCGGAGAGACCGTGGTGGGCCCATTTAGTGGGCACTCAAATCTGATCACGTCTGTGGCGTTCTCCCCTGATGACCAGCGCATCGTCTCTGGCTCATGGGATTCAACAATTTGTGTGTGGAATATCGCAACGGTAGAGACAGTGGCAGGCCCATTTTGTGGGTACAAATATTGGGTCAACGCTGTGGCATTCTCTCCAGATGGCCAGCGCGTCGTCTTAGGCTCAGATGACTATACAATTCGTGTGTTGAATGCCATGACCGGAGAGACAGTGGCAGGCTCATTCTGTGGACACAAAGGTCGGGTCATGTCTGTGGCATTCTCTCCAGATGGCTGGAAGCTCGCTGTCACGAGCTACACTAAACCAACACGAGACGTGAACCAAGTATATTGGTGGAGAGGGGCAGGGGAAAGGTGAGATCTCGGAAGTATAAGAGGGTAGGCCGAGCTACACTAAACCAACACGAGACGTGAACCAAGTATATTGGTGGAGAGGGGCAGGGGAAAGGTGAGATCTCGGAAGTATAAGAGGGTAGGAAAAGCGGGGGTTTTTTACTACCGATACAAGCACTGGATCTACTGTCTTATATACGTCTAGCACAGGCAGGTTGGAATGTGTGTAAGTCGAGCATGTTATCGTGAATTGTCTCATGTGATAGTGGCAAGCGTGGCGGGCTTACACTCCTCCCCATTTTTTTTGAAAAGAAACGATGAGAAATTCTATGTATGAAGTCGAGCGCGATTATCTTGAGCGCATTGTGGGAAAAATGATCCTTGAACCTTGAGCCTATTGAGGCAGATCTTCGGGTCTTCGCCTCGGGGGTATCCTGATGATGAGTCCGCTTGTTCGCGTTTGGTGCGTTTTGTTCCGTGTTTGCCATAAGTCTAATGCTTCGCAGTCTTCCAACTCCGATGCCGGGAGCCATTTGTCGCCCTCTGGGCCTTCTCCTTGCCATCGGACGAGATACTGTTTGGTCCCCCTTCGGCTTCTC